>OX451738.1:453036052-453636052 GCA_948472305.1 Vicia faba
TTTTGAATTTTAGAAAAAAAATAATATATAGAGAGAGGCTTAAGTCATGTTTGAGATTTGAAATTAGAAAAATGGTTTTTTGAGCCAAATTTCCTCTCTTTTCCATGTCAAATTTGGTTGTGCAACTTTTTCATCATATTTTCGTGTTCAACTTGAGAAGCGGGCCATAAACTTAAACTTTATGAGCATAATTTGAACTCGAATCTTGAAGAAAATTTATAGATGACGAAATTTGTAATGTCGTGCTACGAGAATCATCCTGAAATGTTGAAAATCGATAAAGTAATTATTTTTGCAATATTTGAGAACAGTTGACTGGAAATCCGCTTCACCATATAATTTCAAAGTATTTGCATTTTCGAAGATCTTCCATACAGAATTGACTCCGACCCAAAAATATGAAATGGAAAGGATGTCTAGGAGATTCTTATGCCCAAAGACCCACTCGAAAATGTTGCACAGCAAAAAAGTTACGAATTTTTGAACCTGAACTGTGAAATGCTGACTTACAGCCAAAACTGTTTCAAATCAACTGAAACGCTTGACTTTCTTTGTAACCCGAGGCGTGTTGGAACACATAGGAGCTTGGCATGATAAGGACTTGATCAATCACTGATTAACTAGCCTGGAGAAACGTGTTGAGTGCATTTCAATTCTGAAATCCTGAGTCCATGCTTTGCTTCATTGATTAACGAAACAATTGTTTTCTGTAGCTTGATGAAGCTTAAGAGAAGTGCCTTTATCCCATTGAAAATAGAACCGATGATATGTATGTATGCATATGATAATGAAGTATAAGTCAAATAGAGTTGAAATGAAGATGGTAAATTTTAGGGTACAACAAGGTTCTCCTATGCAGCTAGGGCCTAAAGTGTCGATGAGGGTGTAAAGTGTTAAATGTATTAGTTAGAGGGAGTTAGAATTGGCAAGATACAAGCAAAGGTTCTGAAGTTGCTTCAAAAGTTAACTTGAACTATTGTACTCACGAGCTCAAATGGGGAAAAAAATTATAAACTGAAAATGTAGAAGGAGAATGGGGAGAGTCTGGCGCGTGTTTAAATAGATTTGCCTCATTCAGAGATGTATCTCCAAAATATTTTTTTGTATTAAAAAAATAATTCGAAGATGTATCTGCAAATATACCCTACCCATTCGCAGATACATCTCCGAATTAAACCTTTAGATAAAATGAAGAAATTTTGCCTTCGAGGATATATCTCTGAAAATATGAGGCATTTTAAAATTTTCGCACGGGACCTAAGAGAAGGTATAAGGGTGCAGTGAGAAATTCCCAAATAATTACTCACTATGTTTCAGGCCGGCAAAACGGTCAGCAAGACTAACCCAATACCAAAAGCCCAATAGAGAGTATTATTGCATAGAGGAGGATAAACAAGTAGATCCTTGTCTGAAGATCACACACCAGAACTAGATCTTTAGCTTATCATCGATTTTGAATCTTATCTGACGATCTCCCGCAATCTAATGCTTTCGTGAAAAAATGGTTAAAAGTCAGTCATCCTATATTAAACTCATTCATCCTCCATAACATACTCTTTTTAGAATTTTACTAACTAATGAGTTGGAGTATTAACTTAGAAATCAGCTCCACTGTATCAGAAGAGTCCATACTCACATGTCTTCTGCACCGGAATACACTAGCATTATAAAAAAATTTAAACACATAAAAAAATATATCATATATTTATGAAGAAATTTTAAAAGCAAACCTATAAAAATGATACTTTCATGTAATGTTATTTGATACCCCGACTTAAAAATATTTACACATTATTATTAGAGAAAAAGGAGGTTGCATTAATAATATAAATTAATTTTACACTGTCAATCAATAACGATGATGTATTCTGCTAAATTATATTGAAAATTTTAAATTATTTTATGATATAACAGAATGATATATTTTTATTAAATGATAGTGTAAAACTTTTTGGCATTGTGCATTAGGGGTGGCAAAACGACTCGATCCGCCGAGTCGGCTCGCGCACCCGTAAAAAATGGCGGATTGAGTTGGGATTTTAAATTCGCCGCCCACCAAAGTCCGTTCTGCTAAAGATCGTCGTCCACCAAAGTCCGCTCCGCCAAAACCTACCGCCCGCCGTGATTATTCGTTCAGCTTGTCCTAAGTTCGACATTTTTTAGTTAATTCTAGTATGTTTAATTGTTGATGGTTTTATTGTATACATTTATTTGTAAATATATGTAATATTTTTTTAATTAAATTTTATTAAAAAAATGCTTTATAAAAAATTGTTTTAAAAAATAAGTGAAAAGTCTATATATATATATATATATATATATATATATATATATATATATAAAATAAACGGACAAGCCCGCCGTCTGTCAACCTGTCACCTTAACAGAACGAATGATATTTTTATGCTCAGTCCTATTTGATAGATTTGTCGAATCTACTATTTTTTTAACAGACTTAAGATAGGATGGGACAGGACTGTCGATTTTACCATCTCTAACGTACATCTTCATTAAACTTTTATTATTAATCGCTAAAATAATCATTTGAAAGCCATCAAATCATGTTATTTCTACTATCCATATTATGCCTTAAAAATGTCTTGTAAGATACAAATATTGACAACACGGTATATACCGATACTGTATTGCTTTTTAACTAAAAAATTCTTGTTGAATTGTGGACATATTCATTTTGTCTGTATTTTGTCGGTAAAATTAGGTTGGGATGACATAGTTATGTACATAATTTATTAGGAAACTACTTCTTATTTAGAAAAATGTGTTATGCTACGTCTCAAAATAAAAGTTAATTTAAGGTTGTTACACACATATTTAAAAAATTGTATTAATAAAGATAACATTTTTATAAAATTAGTTTTAATTATTATTGATTGTTATATATTATTATAATTTAAAAATAATACAGATAATATTTATTAGAAATAAATTAATAAAAATTAATTAATATTGTATTAGAAAAGTAAATAAACTATTAATTTGAGATGACCTTTTTTAATTAAAAATATATATTTATTTTGAAATAGGAAAAATATTTCCTCCGACTATTATTATACATAAAAATTCTCTTTTTAAATTCATTAAACAATGAAATAATTAATATATTTATTATTCAATTAACCTAAAAGAATTCAAATATTATGAGTTTTTTCAAGTTACTGTTAAAGAATCGGTGGTAGTTTATCTAATAACCAAAACAAAATTAGTTCGATAAGTAAAATTACAAGTTGAGTAAACTCATTTGTGGGGATTTATTCGCAAATTTACCGATGTAATTACTTTTTTATTCATTAGATAAATTATTCACAATGAATAATATAAACATCACCAATTTTATATTAAAAAATACAAATTTTAAACTTTTAAAAAATTAATGTACAAATAAATGTTTAAAAAAAGTATTTTTACATTAAATTTCTTAACTTGTGAGTTAGCAATTTCCTAAAATAATAAATTTAAGAAAAACCACTTAAACTGGACAAGCAAAGAATGTTGAATGTTATAAAGCAAACGTTACGTTGTGAAAGCAAGGATAATATCTAACTAGTTTCTTGGAAGAATAAGTTTATGAATCATAACAATTTCTTGGAAAATGACAGAATGCTCAGTAGTGTGCATTCTTCAAAATGCAACTACTACTACGTACATTATAGCTTAAAGAAAATGTTAAGTAACTAACGTGTAATCTTATTGTTATTTCACATTATACTCAAAACATGGCTTGAAAGCTAATACAATGATACAAATCTAACAGAAAATGCAGATGCGCCTTACAACTTAAATTGGTGAATACTGCACTATATTGCTTTCATCAGATTGAAATAGGTATAGTATATAATATATCACTCACTACAAATTCTACAATAAATAACTCCGGTAGCATAAACATAAAACTCTCGCAGACTCAAGTGTATCCTATAGAGATATAAAATGACAACCACAATTAACTTATCTAGTCTTTCTGCTCCATTTTCGCACTCTAGCAGCATCCCTGGCAAATAGATAATATAATCTGGAACAATTTGGAACATGTTCTTATGGAACATTCATCACTTGTATTGACTGAAACATATCTGAGACAGCAATGACAAGGTCACCAGATTTGATCAAATTTCTGGCCTTTAGCAATGAGAATGTTTTGTTGAGATTGCTTTCCATGTCCTCGGAGAAGCTAAGACGGAAAGGTATCAAGCCCCACTGGAGGTTCAGACGTCTTCGGACAGACGGAGTGGTAGTAAAAGCAAAGATTGGACAGTCGGGTCGACAACGTGACAATAGAGATGCCATGTGCCCTGTCTTCGTGTAAACAAAAAGTGCATCCACCTCTAAATGATTGGCTGCCAAAGTTTAAACTCATATTAAGACACTATACAACCCAAATGAAACAAAACCGAAAACATAACAAGGCAAGATATTTGCTTAACTTGAACATATAAACAGATTGATATTTATACAAGAATGAAGTGTGTTAATCAGTCATCAATATTATGAATCTATGATAGTTTTTCAAATATGAAAACCATGATTCTTAATTGAATAACGTCAACAACACAGCAAACTTCTATATTATTGTATGAAAGTAAAAGACAACGATGCTGAATTATCAAATAAAAAAAGACGTATAAGTTTCTTTAAACACATTAATTACTGTGATTATCAAACATAATTAGAAAGCAGTGCACCAGCTTATAATTAACTTTGAACTTTTAATGTGTATCTCAATTAATAAGATATATAGCAATAACAGTTTAAACAGCAAGAACAAAATTAGGAAATAGACAAGGCAGAAAGTTAAGACTGCTTACCCATCTTTGCAGCTGAATTGCAGATTTCTTCAGATATTTTTTCTGAAAAATAACTCCCAACTGAGGGAAGTTGCGTAGCTTCATAGCGTTTCTCATCCCTCCACCACTTCTCGATTCTCAAACTGACACTCCTTAATACAGTCAAGGCCTTGTCAGGGAACTGGCCCATTGCTGACTCACCAGAAAGCATCAAAGCATCAGCGCGTTGCCTCACTGCTTCAGAAACATCTGCTACTTCAGCTCTTGTAGGAGTAGGATACTCAATCATGGATTCAAGTAGCTGAGAGGCCACAATAACAGGTTTATTCCTTTGCCTGCAAACTTGAACAATCCTTTGTTGAGCAGCAGGAACCTGTTCCAAAGGTATCTGAGCTCCCAAATCTCCACGTGCCACCATAGCTCCATCTGATGCTTGAATGATCTCCTCTAAGTTCTTCAGTGAATCAATACTCTCTATCTTTGCAATGACTGAAATATCACTGTATCACCACATTCATCACATCACAGTTCAGTCTCGACTATCAATATTAGCATTGTCAGAATATAAAGCATAGTTATTAACAGCACACTATTGCACCACTATGGCCGTGAAGAGCGTCACACAGTGCCCTCTGGCTGCTTTTTAATGCATCATGTTGTGTTTTGGAGTCATTTCTGTTTATGGCAACCAAAACCGCAGAAGTTGCAACACAACTGGATAGAGCAATATCAAGGCCATTTTTTAAGGGATAAAAATGGCATTTCATCATTCATTGCTCAGAATAAAATGTTTGATATTGAAACCCTTGCTTGGTTCTCAGCTACTGAAATACACATCTCTCCCTCCTGTTTGGATGTGAATCCTCCAATGCAGTGCTCACCTGTATCAGTCTATAGCTAAGCATCAGCATTTTCCAGCAACGCCCTGCAACTATGCTCTGTTCTTCATGCTGTCTGTTCTCAGTGTTCTGGTACTACTATGCTGTTAATTTTACTTCCGGTTGCCTATCATATATCAGGTTAACTTTGTTTCCCTTCTAATCTTGTTCTCCTAGACTATCTTAACTTATCGGTTCTTTTGTTAGTTTAGACTTGTTTCATATGTGTGTTTAACTAAAATCCATGACTTCTGCTTATAAATTTATTATGATTAATGAAGCCCGAAGCCCGGATAACTGATTCACATGGGTATGTATGATACAGAAAGGATAAAGGCAAACAGAAAATTCTTAAAAACTAAAAATACAATCTGGTTTAGATAATAAGCCAGCACATTTACATTAAATTCAATTATAAACTATATACACTGATGATGATCACAACTTACAAAAATATACCAAACATCATAATTAAAGCACATTAGCTTATATTTCTCTTATCCGTTTCAAATTCTATTTTTTCCTAGTAAATAAATCACAAAGACAAATGTTTTTTTTTCCTAACCGAGTTCAAAATATTGCAAAAGATATCACCAGTCATGTGTAAAAGAAGTGTTACTGACTCTATTAAATTGATAACATTTTATGGTCTAACACTAATTGTAATTGCATCATATTCATCTCCACATTCTCGTCATTCAGAAAAGCATGGTTTCCAAGTCCAATTTACCAAGAGACAACTCTGTCAATTCAAGAAGTCATTCACCACCATCATCAAATAGATCATGTATGTCTCATTAAATATCCCACAAACATGTCCCTCTTTTGTTTTATATCATCATAGATTGAATAGTGTGTTTGTACTCCAAATCCTCTTACAGAATGACGAAAAACAAGGCTGTATAAAAAGCTTTAACATAAGTTTTTGGAGAATTTGGTAGATACGATTTGGATGTGTATAACAAACATGTATCCCTATTGAGTAAAGGTACAGCATTGATACTTTAGCAACTTTCGGGTATCTAGGCTTCATAGGTTATGATTCTAATTATGAATTTATCTTTAATTATTAGCATATTTTTATCTTTGAAGTATAAAGTAAATCCAAAACCGATAAAAGTACGTAAAATCCTATGAGCTGCTAATCTTATCAGGATTAACACTATTCACATATTACAGCAGTGCAGATCTATGGGTGCTTTGTCCCCCAACAAGTGTGTTACATGCAGTTCTAGATTGGAAACCGCCGTTCATCCCTTTTGGCATTTTCCTTCTACTGTTTTTCTTTGGAATAAGCTGCTCGAGATTTTTGGAGAATCTTTGGTCTGTCCTAACTTATGTTTTGGAGGTTTTAGCTTGTGCAGAGAGCCAAAATGTTGTGGCCTTCTTCTTCCTTCCCAATTTTGTTGATGTCTACAGCCGGATATCCAAAGAGGAATGCTACAATTTTTAAGGATACTATTTGGATGTGGATCTTATTTGGGATAGTGTTATTTTTTAAGCCATCCTTCAGTGTTCTGTTCATGGTGTTTTCAGAAGGGGGGTTTTCCCTTCAAATGTGCAGCGAAACTGTTCTGCTTTTTACATGCCCTATAATCTCTTAGGTTCTTTTTGTTTTTGTTTTTGTTTTTTGAGAGGTGGTTATCCTCTTTGTACCTTTCTTCTCTTCCTTAATAGATCTCTTTCTCAATCCAGGAAAAGAAAGAATAGCATATAAATTAAACACCAAAAAGCAAGAAGGAAACACAGAATAGTGCCAAAAGGTGTGTCTAAGGTGCAGTGCAGGGGTGAGACACCCGCACCAGAGAAAGGGTCAGAACCTTGTTGGTGTATTAAGAGAGGCCCCTTCAGTCAGTTGCACTTATGTGGTACCTTATAGTGCTTTTCTGGTTCTGACAAGGTGATCGCTGCTCAACCCTCTGAAATTTACATAGAATTTCAAACCAGAAAGGAAGTGTAGTTAAATGTTCCAAAAGTACATGCATATAGAGTTCTAAGGCATCTGAACTGAAGGGTCAGATTATCTGATGCTGGAGAAAAGGCACTCAAGTCAGGCATACATCTATAGCACCTTCAGTGCTTTTCTGGTTCAGATAAGTAATTTATCTTCAGCGCCTCACTGAAATTATTTTGTTAACCAGGACGAAAAACTCAACATGAAGGCTCACACAAAGGATCAATTATCAAGTTACTACAAATATTGGAGTGGGACAGATTTGGATGAGAGAAAAATTATGCAAGAACATTGAGGTCTAATAGAGGATTTGAAACTCAACCAGATATGATCCCATAATCTGTGAACACTGTTGATAGTGCTACTTGTCAATTGTTGTTCCATAATATAAAAAACGGGTAAATATTTAAGTGCAACATGTCAATACTGTATAATGGTAATAGTTTTAGAAATCATATGATGATACTTTAAAATAATAGAGTTCCCGGTTCATACCTGTCACGAGATCTTGCAGCAATATAGCTTTTAAGATGAGTAATAACTTCGGCAGATTTGACAAATGAAATGGCAATAAAATCAACACCCTCAGCAATACCAAAATCAATGTCTAACCAATCCTGGATATGGAAAATGAGATAAAAGAAAAATAAATTAATTAGGACGGATATCTCTTTTACTAATGGAAATTTAGCATCAATGTATAAAGCATTTGAAATCCAACACAAATAATAAAAGCATAAAACCCAAGGCTTTCATGATATCAGAATTCACTGCAGATGTATGATGAACCATGGTAAATAATTTGCCATAATATAAGGTTCAACTTCAAACTTAGCAAAATTAATTTATTCTAGTGTTATCAATTGTGGATCACAGAGAGTAGAGATTCGTTCAAATTTTGCTACGGTACAGCGCTAACTACCACTTAAGCCTCTACTTGACATCACTATACTAAATAGTGTTCGACAAAACAATAGCAACTTTGCGAATTCCGCTACGCTATAGCCGCTATTTGACAATACTGCCCTATTCATAGCCAGCATGTTTTCCCAAGGCCCACGCGGTTTATTATAGTAGTAGTTCAAAATTAGGTGATTTTTCTGTGATATGCTTTAGAAACATCACAAACTTCTTGTGCCATTTTAGCACATTTGTACTCTGTTGAGAACTTCCCTGATTCTTTTATTTATAATTATTATTTGCCTTTCAAAAAAAAACTAACAGGTACATTCATTGTTAGACCATAGATTCTGTAGGATAAAATATATTCTAAATTTTTAATCTCCGGCAAAAAATTTATAGTAAAAGAAGAAACCAGTGCAGACAAATCTCATACAAACACCTCTCTGTTCTGCATGTACTTTATTTTGTTGATTTTTTCTATGTTTGTGCATCCTATACCTTTCCTTTTTCTATTATTGCTAATGAATCATTTTTTATTGTTTATTTCATTTATGTGTGGCATTTGAAGTTCTGAGAATTCTGAGTTCATAAAATATAGAGAAACTGAAAAAGGAAAACTTTAAATCTTAAGAGATACAAGAGAGTTATTCATACAATAGAACTAACAACTGAACCACAGTAACTGCCTGAAGCAGGAGGGGGGTTAGGAAACGCTGCATACTGTGAGTTGTTTGGTGTAGGTATCTTGGATACATTATACATTATGTAGTGATGGGGGATGTCAAGTCACACATAAGATTCAAGCTGGATTGATCCAATGCGTAAACGCTTTAGTTATAATTCATGATCAGAAAGTGAATATCAAACAAAAGAAAATATACTATGGAGCAACAAGCAGACTAGCATTGCTCTCTAGCAATGAATGTTGGGGAGTGAAGTGCGAAAAGAGCATAAAGTTGACTAACGCACCAACATCTACTGATGAAAAACAACGGATACTTGCCTAAGGTGGTTTGGTCATAACTTCAAAGACAAAGACCGTCAAAGACAGTGAAGGGGATGTCAAGTCACACATATGCCTTGCATGAGAAATTTTGATTAAAACTGAGATGTTACAATTAAAAGGGGAAGAACAATATATAAAAGCATTTCGTGGAGAAACCATTAAAAATGACCTCACTCAAATAGTTTTATTGAACTTTCAGCTTTTATATGGAGTTGTAGCTAGATGCAATTGATCCCTACGGAGGGCCCATGTTTAGTCCATTATATTATAATAAAACGTTTCAAAAACAACAACGGTGGTAGACAGTTCGAAAAAAAATCATGATTTAGGTGAACTAGCCCAAAAGAATTAGTATGCAATAATTATCAACCATCCACATAACCTTTCTAAACTCTCATTTACAGGAATATGATTGGGGTGTATCATGTATGTGCATAAGCTGTTCTCAACCGTGAACATGGTTTGAATAATAACACCGCATCAATATCAAGTTTTGGTTCTTAGCTCAAGGCAAACTCCTTGACAAAAACACATGTCATACTCCACCAAAAGTGTAACTTTCCACCAGAAAAGATAACACTGCACTAATCCAAACAAAACAATTATAAAAAGAGATAAAGAAGTTGAAAACCTTTGAAGATATTGTAGGGAGCATGGAATTCCTTTCTCGAACTAAACTACCATTCCTCCAGAAAGTGAGATTCGCCCTTGGCAACAACAAGCCAGGATCAGTACAAAGACACTTCACATCCGGGCCTATCTTCTCAATTACCTCAAACCTAACCATCCCCCCATCAACCAAAAGCTCATCCCCAACCTTTACATCTGACACATTTACAATAAACCAATTAACAACAACACAACAATTTACAAAATAAAACCAGAAACAAAATGGTTCATCTTAACGAAATAGAATGTCATTAATGTGATGAAATTGAAATTAACCTTCGGCGAAACCCTCATAGTTAACATTGATGGTCCGATGTGGAAGTGGAAGAGAAGAATCAAACGCCCTAACACTGAAAGTCCAGATCTGACCATCCTGAAAAAACAGAGAGTAAAATTCATCAGAACAAGAATAATGGAAATTGAAAATTGAATAATGAGATTGAATAAGAAGATAAAAATGAATGTATACTTCAGCTTTAGCAGAAGAAGCACCAGCGAGATCACCCATATGAATCTCACTACCTTCAGTATCCATCATAATCGCAACCGCGAATCCCTTCTCGTGGTTAAGTCTTCGAACACGGTCGATAACGGTTTTATGCCACTCTCTAGTCCCATGACACATGTTGATTCTCGCAACGTTCATTCCTCCAACGGCAAGAGCTTCAAGCTGTTCAAACCCGCAGGTAGCGGGTCCGACAGTGCAGACGAGTTTGGTTCTCCGGGTGCTACGGAAGCCGTTTTCTTTTAGTTCTGTTTCGGTGACGGCGTCGACTTCGATTGAGCCGAGATCTGGTGGGAGTCCTGGTGATACTCCGTTGGAGTCGGAGGTTATTATTTGGGATGTTGTGGAGGAGGTGCGGATGATGGGGAAGCGGCGAGGGGGGAAGGAGAGGGTGGGAGATGGGAGGTGGTTGGTGTGGTGGAAGGTTGTGTGCGGGGGTGTGAAAAGCTGTAGGTGGAGGCGGGAGACTGACATTGTGATTGTGGGGAGATGATTGAGAGAAGGGAGTGAGGTTTTGTTTGGGGAGGCGGAGATAACAAGGGGAAGGGAACAGTTGGGAGTTGAGTTACTTTTGTCTGCGGAAACCACGAGGTTTTGCTTGCAACTTGTAATGCCGAATTCGGTGCTTTGGGTTTAGAATTTAATTATATATACCGACCTGTTTTACAGCGTAGGTTAATTGTAACCGTCAAATTTTTATAATTATTTGACTTTTATTTTAATTGATTTTTACGATATATAATAACGGTTTGTGAGTGTGTGTATTTTCTACTCATAATAATATAAGAAATACAGTTTTAACATGGTATCTAGAGCTAGGTCTTAAATCCTATTTTTTTCATTTTTTACTCTTAAGTGTACAAGAGCCTGTGTTATTCAAATTTGTCGTCGTCTCTAAACAGTGTCACGCAGCTGTTTGTGGTGGTTGAAAGTCTCTGATTTACCACCCGTCAAAGTTGCGTCGCCAGAAGACCCATCAATACGATGTCACGTGCCATTCACAATAACGTTCATGCGCCCCCACTCACAATACTCGGCGGTGTGTGTGATCCACGTGCCACCATACAATTGTCTGTTTCTAGCTGTGCTTATTGCATCTGACTCTTGTCTTATGATTCCAGTGGGACTTTCAATTTGTGGGTCTCACGTTTAAGGTATGTTGCGGCTGATTCTTTGCCTCTGACTTATTGGTGTGTTGTTATTTCTCTTTGTTCACATTCAACATGTCGATTTGTTTCTATGATCCAAAGTTCTTTATTTGTTAGTACCATGGTTTTGTGACTGACTAAATTTTGGCAAAACATGGTTTGTTATAACAGGATGTGTTGTTATGTGATTTTCAACCAGATGTCGAAGACAATGTCATGACATCTTGGTCTAGTGAAGCAAGTGTTGTTGTTTGATATTTTTTGACAAGATTTGATTTGATTTTCTGAGATTCCTTTTAGATATATCTCAGTCATTTTTGCAGGTCAAGAAGATGTAAACTAGAACAAGTGAATCAAATCTCTAACAGCATTAAAAGTTTTTAAAATTGGTTGGTGAATTAATTTAGGATACTTGAAGATTTATTCCAAGATTCAAGGAGATGTTCTTTATAATAATCAGCTCGTGGATTAAGGAATATTTGGGCAGAGACTTTGAAGCCCACGGACAACTGAAGGCTTATAAAAGAAAGACCAAGACTTAGGGCAACACTTCAATTCCAACAAAGGCTTACACTCCACATTCCCAGCAGCAATTAGGTATTTATTTTCCCCAGTCTAAACAATATTGCAGCAGAACAACTAATATGTGCACACATTGCATTCATACATCATAACATCGATAACACAAATGCATATGTTGTAATCCTGTTTATTTTGAGAAACACCATTACGCCATGTATTTCATACATCATGGCATTGCATACAACTAACTCTTTACCTTTTCAGGAAAGATCAATCAACAGAAAATTATCATCAACAAATTTTCGACAAGACATGACAACTACCTGTGAACAAAGCAATTATAGATCAATTCCGGAAATAGGGTTGGGTGACTATCTACATGATGAATACTTTCTTCAGACTTCTGTTGGTTCATTTTAAATCGATTAATGGTTTATCCTGATTCCTTTCCGGTAGACACTTTCTCTGGTTCAGATAAATCACTCCAAAGATTTATCATGATTCTTCCTAGTTAAAGATAATTCAAGACTTCTGTTGGTTCAGTTTAAATTGATCAATAGTTTATCCTGATTCCTTTCTGGTAGACACTTTCTCTGGTTCAGATAAATCACTCCAAAGATTTATCCTGATTCTTTCTAGTTAAAGATAACTCAAGACTTCTGCTGGTTCAGTTTAAATCGATCAATGGTTTATCCTGATTCCTTTCCGATAGACACTTTCTTTGGTTCAGATAAATCACTTCAAAGATTTATCATGATTCTTTCCTGTTAAAGATAACTCAAGACTTCTGCTGGTTTAGTTTAAATCGATCAATGGTTTATCTTGATTCCTTTCCGGTAGACACTTTCTCTGGTTCAGATAAATCACTCTAAAGATTTATCATGATTCTTTTCTGGTAGACACTTTCTCTGGTTCAGACAGATCACTCCAAAGATCTATTCTGATTTTTTTCCAGTTAAAGTCAAGCTTAAACTTAGTCTAATTTCTATCAACAATCACCTTCCGATGGCATATATAAGCCCATCTCCAACAACTATCTGTCATTTCTCCAAATGGCATCTTTAAGCCCATTCCCTACATAATCAGCCACAACATCATCAAAGTGCAAATTTATGGGTACTCTAGTATTCAATCATCTTCCACCATCAAGTCACGAATGGCAGATTCGCCAATCTAACTCTTCAGGTTTAAGAAGATCGAACAGGGGCAGCTGTTGTACCCCAAAATTTTCCCTCTCATTTCTCAAGGCATTTTTAACAAAGGATTCTTAAAAATTAAAGCTTACACAAGTACTATTGGATCTTTCAGCATAAAGATAAAGAGGAAATTGTTAAAAAGGGAAAAGCGGATGAAAATATTCTCTTTGACAAAATTGAAGGAAAAACAAGTTCCCTTCGATTTTACATCTTTCAATTGTGCACTTTGGCTCCTTCGATACAGGCTCTGGTTGCACCCTTCGTTTGAACATTGGACTTCTTTTGGGAAAGTTCATCTCCTGCTTCATTTGGGCACTAGACTGCTTTTGGACAAGTTCATTTCATGCTTTTGTTTGAACATTTTATTCCCTTCGTACAAATCGTTCATTTGGCCATATAGCTTCTTTCATGTATGTTAGCCAAAATTTACAAGGCAGAATTACCCCACCATGCTAGCATGTACAAGGCCAAAGTCACCCTTTGAAACAACTTGTTGCAAGCCTCGATAAGGCAACACTTATCTTCAACTAGTTTCAATCCATAAGGCAAAAATCCTCCTGATTAATGTCCTTCGATTCAGGAGGCAAAGGCCTCTTCTCTGGTTTCCTTTGATTGCACATCTTGCCTCCTGCAGACCTCCTTTGTCTTGGGCATATGAATCCCTTCATACAAGCCTTCGTTTGAGCAGAGCTCTCTTGCAGTTTCCATAAGGTCACAAAGCAGGGACCCCCTACATACACCCTTTCGTTTGGCCATGTGACTCCTTTGCAGGCAAGTTTGAGTGGGCAGTATCTCCCCTTGAAAATAGTTTGCTTCAACACACAAATTCTACATTATGCCATTGTCTCGTGCGAAAGAAGTACCATGGTGGCACATTCGAAGGACTTGTCAGACATGTCTGAATGTCTCAATCGAATGACATGTTTTGCTGACCCACCCTAGGAGCATTATTTGGACCATTCGAAGGAACCCATGAAGGGCCTGGTCGAAAGACACTTATTTGGGCCCCTTCAAAGAATACCCACATGAGCCATTCGAAAGACACTTCAATTTGAAAAAAAAGAAATGATTGTTGAAGAGTCTGGTCGAAGGATAGGGCTAGGGGGTCAAGACAAAAGGTTGAGATACCCAGAGGTACTTGTTGACCAAGTCCCATGCGCTGCCAGGTTCAAGCCTAATACGCTGGCTATAAAACTCCAAAATTGTTGCATAACAGTCCTGCAACACTACCTTATTCCTTGCACCAAAATGACATACAAACACTGTCCCTCGAAAGCTACAAACACAACATGCCTTTTTTGTTTAAACTTTTTGTTTTCTCTCCTAAAACATCAGCCAAGGCCATTTATAAATATGAGCCTCCACCACACATGTTAGGGGCACCTGAAGAGTTCCAAGAGAACTCTTGTGAAAATTCTCAAAACTCTCAAACACCTCCCAACGTTTTTTTTCAAACACTTCTAAAAAACTCAACCCCCTTTGTACATTAAGTGAATCCTTCGATTCACCCCCCAAGTGGCCATCTAACTAGCCTTCGACCTACTTCCCTAACTACAATACAGTAACCTTTTGATTCATTTTGTTACTTATTATAGAAAGAACATTCGATCCACTCACACACCCTCCTTCGATTCAGTGACTGCTTGCACAAAGTAGTAACTGGATTAGTCCCAGGAAGGCCCCAACGAACTTCCTTTCACCATCAAGGAAGACACTTGCAGTTTCCTTCGCTTTAAGAACTTCAAGAGGTAAGTTCCCTTTAAACTTAAATCTATTTTATTTAAATATCATGTGCACATGCCAATAAAGAGAAATGTAGATATTTCATATAAGGAGCTTGACCATGTTTTAACCTTCGATTCTGACTGCCCATATGCTGAAAATCTCAACTCTGACTAGTTAGGCTTTGGACTTTGAGACCCAGTAATTTTGTGCTAACCCCTGGCCTGTAGTTACACTTGAATGTTGCATTTTAAGAATTTAAGACAATTTTATTATACCCTTCGATTGGCTAACTGCTCAAGCCTTTTGAATTTCAACCTAAGGGCATATCATGCTTACAGTCGAAGGAGTCAGCAAGAAGCCTGAACCAGTAGAATGCATCTCACACTGACTTCAGGCCTCAAACGAAGAAAGTAACCAGAAAGGTGGCTTTGCTGACTTCTAGCTCCCAATCGAATGACAAAACCTTGCTAACTTCCAGCTCCCAATCAAAGGACAAAACCTTGCTGACTCCAGGCCCAAATCGAAATAGGTCAAAAAGTGCAGAATCGAAGGATGCTTCAGCCTGAATCGAAAGAGCTCATTTTCTTCTTTTTTATTTTTATTTTGTCTTTATATTTTCTTGCTATTTCAATATGGTTGTAATAGTGTAGGATTTATTTTTGCATTTCTATTGCTTTTGTATAAATGTTAGTAATTAGGATATATGGCAAAATAAAAACAACAAGTAGATAACCTAAAAATTCAAAAGACAAAATGCATGCAATCAAACACACTATTCACACACATGCACCTTAGGGTAATCTCACTTGTTGACTCAAAAAATAGTCATGTCCCTCGAATATGGGCGTTTTAGCAAAGGCCCTCGATAAGAGATCGTAGTCCCTCGATGACCCTTAATGATTCCTTCAGTAAACGATCTAGTCCCTAAACGAAAATTGCTAAAACGTACCATAGGTTTCCTTCTATGGCTATACAAACGTCCCACGCCCGTCCCTTCACATCCAATGATGGGGCTTTTTACCAAATCAATGGTAAGATAGCAACATCTAAAATAGGATGAAAAGAATATTAAGACCTTTTGAGTAGGTAGGATGCTCCTAGTTGCTCGTTTGCTCACAACAAAAATATTTTATACACCCACACTTTCACTTTGAAACGTTTTCAAAAGACAAAACACTTTGTACGCGTTCTTATAGAAACAAGAACCATTACAAAGACACTTTTCAAAATACTTTCAAAAACCACACCACAAGCACATTTCCAAACAAAAGCAAGTGATCTAGCAAGAAACTAAGAGTCCGTAGATAACTACGAATGAAAAGGGTGCTAATACCTTCCCTTTTTATAACCTACCCCCCGAACTCAAGAAATCACCTCGAAAGGTCTTTCCTGTTCTTTTCAACCTTTCCTTTTGGATAAAAGAAAAATTGGTGGCGACTCTTGCTATCCGCAACAATTGTGATCAAACGCAAAACACCCAAGTCAGTTCTCCCATCGTATTATAGGTTACAACTACATTAGTTGCATTAATCTTTCTTATTTATACTTGTACTCTCATGAATTATCTACACTCTTGTAACATGTTATTTGTAAGGGCAAAATATCATCCCACATCATATAGGTAATATCATTCTAACTCTAACTCTACCCTTGATAACTAAAAGTGGTAAACTTGTAAAATTGTCTTTTATTTGTGCTTTTCGATTTTTATGATATGTGATATATGCTTAGGTGGTTATTTCTATTTTATCGTGTCTTAAAATTCATAAATATTTGCAAATTTGAAAAATAGTCATGCTTGGGTCGACCTATAGCTGGGGACCATCAGCGCATACTGGAACCTGTGTTTCTCAAAATTAAGGGTCTATGCGTCAATGCATGACCTCTGTAGGTCGACGCATCGTGCGATATTTTAACCAATGACTTTAGGAATTATGTGTGACATTTGTGTTTCATATTTTCATCTCTACTCATTCACTCTCATTACTCTATTTACCCTTAAAACCTTCTCAAAAACCCTAAAAGCCTATTTTACCCAAAAGTCTCAAACTCCTCAAGCTTCCTTCTATGGCTTCATCAAGACCTACAAAAAGAATATTGGTAAAAGGAAGTTCCTCTTCTCAACAAAATCCCGATCTGAGTTTGAATTGTTTCCTCCAAGTCTGTTTGCCATAAAAAACACCGATACCGATAACTATGAGGGATATGACTTTAAGGTTGCTCTTAATTCTATGCTGAAACATCCATACTTTAAAAGGGTTGTGAATAGCACCTTATTTCCAAAGTCTGTCGTAACGGGTGCATTGAAACCGCTTGACTGTATTCTGCAGTGGATTGTCTCTCGCATCATTCGCCCCTAAGAGGGGGTGGATACTCAAGGGTTGATCAGCCAGAGGTGCACTTGATTTATGCTATCAAAAACAAAATAAGGATCAATTGGCCTTACTACATTGCGAGTAGAATGTATAGTCGGGTAGAGGAACATCATTGGGCTATGCTTCCTTTATTCAACATGTCCTTAACAAGGACGCTATTGGTGTTCTGGTTCTTCCCTTAGTTGGATTATCAACTGATCAAGAATTCACTCAGAAAATATTGACTATGATGGGTCACCAGTGGGATGCAAGTCAACAAAGGTAAATATATGTGGTAAGAAGTAATAACGTGTGCTTGAAAGAAGGAGATGATAATGACGAGGAACATGATGAAGACAATGAGGAAGGTGAGAATGTTGCCGCAATGGATGAAGATGAAGTGCAGGGTGGAAACAATGCTACCATTTTAAACTTGCTTGAGTCTATGTGTATTTAACAGGAGGAGAATTCTTCGCTTGAAAATAAGAGACTTGTTACTCTATCAAACCGTGTTAAGATACACGGTGAACAATTTGTCGTATACTCTACCATTCAAGATCAACGATACAATACTTTGTATGGGATGATGGAGTCTCAAGCGAACAACTTCACCAACTTCACAAACAATTTCATGCAACACTTCCCTCTCAACCAACCATCAAATCCACCACCACATGGAGGAAATGAGAGTGATGAAAATTGATGTTTTCTTTGGTCTTGTACTTTGCTATTTTCATGAACTTAAGCTAGTATTTGTTATTTAATTATTTTTGGATTATGACTTACTTTGTGTTTGTCTCTCTTTGAACACCGGTTTGTAACTAAACTATGTGATTGGTGTCTATTTATGTTTTCTTTTCCTTTATGCCTTTCTCTAAAATCTCTTTATGTGATTGTTTATTAGAGTTATTGATTACAAAAGTAGATAATGGTTTAACCTTACTTGTATTAATTGTTGTTATTTTTAACCTATTGCTTTGCCTCTCTTTGATGTTGCCAAAGGGGGAGAAGCATATGGAAGCCAAGAATAGATGATATGAAAGCCGTAATAAAAGGGTGCACAAAGATAGGGGGAGAAATCTCTAAGATTAAGATTCCGATACTTAGTACTATGGATAAGTTTTGTTATCATAAAAAAGGGGGAGTATGTGAGGGCAAGGTTCCTTAAATAAGGGTTTCAATGATGTCAAAACTTTCCACTATATGTTGGAAATGTTGCTAGATGATTTGGTGAACAAGGTAGCATGAAAAGTGTTCAAAAATTGGTATTTTTGAAAATTTACATGCCGTGAGTCGACTCAAAGAAAGCTCAGGTCGACGCATGATTGAAAGTTGCTCCTTTGGAAAGTCTTGGGTTTGCTTACGTCGACTATATGGTCGATTCGTCCTGGAAGTAATGTTTAGGAACTATACATCGATGCATATCCCTGGAGTGGTCGACGCATGAATCTTGCACTTTGTCATGAGGCACTTTTGGGAATGCTCAGGTCGAGTCACTCTTCTACATAGATCGACGCATGGATAATGCACATTATCATATGACACTTTCGGGAATGCTCAGGTCGAGTCACCCTTTGTATATGTCGACACATGGATCATGCACATTTTCATATGTCACTTTCGGGAATGCTCAGGTCGAGTCACCCTTCTGCATAGGTCGACTGTTCGCTCGTCAAAGTTGTTTTTCAGTCTGTTAGTTGGGTCTTGACTTTAGATAACATATATAATATTGTTTGGTTCTATCATTTGATTTTTAACAAGAAAAGTGAAATAGGCACACAAGGTACTCATCATCTTCAACCTCTCACTCATCCATTAACAACTACACATAATATTTTTTGTTGATCAAGGTGCAAAGCATGTGTTGATAACGTCTGAAGTAGAAGATTGCGATCTTGTTCGTGTTGAGTAATTGTGGGTTTTTCTTGAATAAAATATGAGGGTTTTATCCTCCAAAATCATTGGGATTTGGGTTTTTTTGACAATTCTTTGCTTCACCAAATTCATCCGTGCTTAAGGGATTGAAGAACCGGAGGTTCGCTCGACAAGGTAGCTACAATCGGAGAATTTTGAAAGAAGATTTGGGGTCATCATCTTGCGATCAAATCAGTCGAGCAGAGGGTTTGAGAAATAGTTTGGGTTCTCAACAAGGTAGCTACAACCGTAGGTTTATCGAAGATTGGTGATATACTTGGTTCAAATCGAATCAAGGGAAGAGAGAAGCTTAGTTTTCAATTCAACATATTGGGTTTGAATTGTGGTGACTATTTTCTATCTCTTGTATAAACTTTGCAATCATAATAGCAATTATCCTAATTCTAAATTCTATAATTAGGGGCAGACGTACCCCACGCGAGGACGACAGGGGAAACTGCCTAAACAAATCGCGTGTCATTTTTCTTTCTCGTCTTTTACCGTTTATTTGCTATAATCTGTAAATTTGCTCTTGTGGTTCTAACTGTATGGATTTGTAGTGCAATAGAACTATTACTAAGAACTATAGTAATCACTTTGATTGCTATAATTGATTTCAACACTACAAATTAAGATAGATTGGACTTGGTGTGATTACGCACACCAAGTGTTCGATAAAAATCCAAAAGTGCAAATTTGTGAGTTTTCTTCTCAACAATTCATCGGAAGTAATTGACAATAGTTAAAGAGTATAAATGATCAATTATAATTGAATTAAGTGTTAATAATTTTCATTGATTCATTCCATTCGGTTTTATGCATATCCGATCTTTTCAATAGAGAGGATCATTTTTAGATGAGTGTATCCGGATAACTTTCACTGCGTTTCAAAACTCATTTTAAAATTCAAATATCTATTTAACCCCCTTCTAAATACATCATATCATCTAACAACTATCACTTTTATTCATTATTATTAAAAGGGTTAATACCTATTTTCCCCCCTGACATATGGGGTGTATTTGAAAAACCCCCCTGCCAAAAAAAAAGTTCCAATTGTTACCTTGACAAATTTTAAAAGTTTCAGTTTTTACCTTAATGATGCCACATCACCTAAAAGGCTGATGTGACTTATATTTTTGTTACAGTTGTAAGTTTTTTTTATTCCATGTCACACAATACACAATAAAATGTCCAAAATGCCCTTTCTACATTTTTCTTAAAATCCCAAATTATTTGGCAAATGCTATGTTTCAATTCAGACCCTCCACCTCCAAATTAGGGCGCATCCATCTTCATCTCAGCAACCCAACTTTTGCTTTCCTCTTCATCTTTAAGTTTTCTTTGATTTCCTAAACATTAGTCAACCAAATTGTTCTACTTCATGCTTATCTTCAAATGGTAGAGTAACTCCCAAATGCGGCCACAATGTCTCCATGAAGTTATTTGTTTCAAAATCGGTTGCAAATCCCGGGAGAAAATACTGGAAGTGTAAGTTCTGGGGTAAAGGAGATGACTGCAACGCATTTGTTTGGGATGATGAATTTTCTGATGATTTCGGTGATAACGGCCATTCGGTTGTAGTTTCAGTAGAACTGATGAGCAAACTGGAGAGAGATATCGCACTGAAGATGGAAGCCATGGAGAAAAAAATGGATGAGTTAAAAAAGAAGCTGAATTATGTTTTAGTTGGGTTTATTTGTCTTTTGGTTCATTTCTTACTTAGTTCATGTAAAAATTCATGAAGCTGTGGCTTATGTTCTAGGAAGTTGTAACCTATGTAAAATTTAGTTCGTGAATTATATTTCTTTGTTATGGAATATGGAATATATTTCTTTCTTATGGTTTCTTATGGAATATATTTGCTAAGTCTGTTCTGATATATTGTTAAGTAAAACTGTTTTGGAATATTTTGGAAATCTGTTCTGATATTTTAGAAATCTGTTCTTAAGCAATTCTGTTGAGTAATTCTGTTGTACAAAATCTGTTGTTAAGCAAATCTGTTGTTAAGTAATTCTGTTCTTAAGCAAATTTGTTGTACAAAATGACAATAACATAGTTAAGCCAATCTGTTGTGATACATAGTCAAGCAAATCTGTTGTACAAAATGACTTTAACATGGTCAAGCAAATCTGTTGTGATACATAGTCAAGTACATGTGTGATACAAAATGACAATAACATGATACATAACTTAAGTCAAGCCTGTTCTGATAATAAGTCAAAGTAACAAAATGACACAGGAAACTTTCAAATTGAATTTTACAAAATAGCACACTATATGCACAACTACTGATCAATTCCCTTCCTCTTCTTCCTTGCTATCTTCTTTGAGGTACTACCACAAGTTTCTTCATCTATGGTCAAAGGTGCATCAGGTGTTGATCCAGGCCCACCATGTCTTTTGGCATTCCTCACTTCCTTCAATCTTTCACTGACTCTCTTTCTTTATCGCTTCCAAGGCAGAACCACAACCTTTTTCCTAGCTGAAGGTTTTTTGACATTAGTAGCAGGAGGGTCAGGTTGCATTGCAGCAGGTTGTGAATCATGTGTTGGGGGAGGTTGCATTGCAGCAGGTTGTGATTCATGTGTTAGGGGAGGTTGCATAGCAGTAGGTTGTGTGGGATTGTCAACTTGTGATTGTTGTTCTTCATAAAGATCCATCATATTATTCAGCAATGCATCCATCTCTGGACCTTCATCCACAGTTCCACCTCCAGTTTCAGTTGTATCAACATTTGCATCCATCTCTGGGCCTTCATCCACAGTTCCACCTCCAGTTGCAGTTGTATCAACATTTGCATCCAATTTTTTTGACACTTTGGTCCTGGGTGTCTTTCTCTGCATTATTCAGAAACAAATATAAATAGAGACATTTCAATATGCTGAACACAATATTATTCAGTAACAGATTCATGAACACAATACCTTTCTCTTTAGTGCATTAGGATCTTGCTCCTTAGCTTGACACTTCCTAGAATTATGGCCAAATTTGTCACAATGCGTGCATCTATATGCTACACCTACCCTCCTCATCCTTGAACCATTATCATCCAACTCTCTAAACCTCAGTTTCTTAGGCCTTCCAGGTCCCTTCTTGTATTGTGGTGGCAATAATTCTTCAACATCCACAGTTGGCCACATGTCCATGCCATTTATTGGACTAACATTGTTTTCATAACATGCCCTGTAAGCTTCTCTCATGTAACAAGGGTCAACATATTTCTCAGGATCTAAGTTTTGATACTGTAATGCAGAAACAGCATGCCTACAAGGTATGCCCACAAGATCCCAAAAACAACAAGTACAGGTTTTTTTCTCCCAATATCAACAACAAACTGCAATCCATTATATGGGTGATGGACTTGCCACAAATCACCACTGCTCCATGTAGGCAGCCATTCTCCACTAAGATATGTTTCCTTATCAAGCCTTTTCCTAGGATTAGGCATGACATTGTGCTTCCACTTATCAAGCTTAACAACACTATTAGCAATCCTATTCATCACGTAGTTCCTAATCCATTCTACCATAGTGAGTATTGGCTTATCCCTAGCTTGTAATATTGTACTATTGAAAGATTCACTCAAGTTATTCATCAAAACATCACACTTAGGGTAAAATGAAAATGAATACTTACACCATAGTTTTGTTGGCACTCCCATCAGCCATTCCCATGCCTTCTTATCAATTTGTTTAAGCTGATTCATCTTATTCTCCCAAGCCTGGAAGTAAGTAGCCTTTGCAGCCCCCAATAACAGGTCTCTAATGGCAGCTCCCCCTCCAAATTTCTTCTTGAAATTTGCATACAGGTGTCTGAGGCAGACCCTGTGTTCAACTTGCTGATGCATTTCCTCAAAGACACTAACAAGTCCCTAAAAACAGCAAGACAACAGAAAAAAGCATGTACATATTAGCAGAATTAGTGCATATTAGTGCAGAATTAGTGCATATTTCATAAATGTGAATAACAAAGGTAATTAGTGCATATTTGTACCTTTTGTTGGTCTGAAATAAAAACATACTTTCTCTCTTCTCCAATGTCTTCCATTAGCAATTGCATAAACCATCTCCAGCTTTCTTTTGTCTCAGTCTCCACCACACCAAATGCCAAAGGATAATATTGGTCATTCGGGTCCCTTGCTACAGCAATTAACAACTGACCTCCATATTGTGTCTTAAGATGACACCCATCTACCCCTATAAATGGTCTACAACCCTTGGTAAACCCTTTCTTGCATCCATCAAAACAGAAGTAAAATCTACCAAATCTTAGTGGTAGTGTTGGATGTGGTCTCTCAGTATTTAGTTTGACAGTGTTCCCAGCACAATGTTTTCTCAACTCAGCTGCATATCTCCATAACATGTTATACTGTTCCTTTGCATCACCTTCAATTATTTCTTCAGCCATAGCTTTGGCTCTCCAAGCTTTCCCTTTGGTAATGCCCACTGAATATTTCTGTCTAAGCTCAGACATAATTTCAGACAGTTTAACTTTCCCTTGTGACTTCCTCTTTTCAACCACTAACTTAGAGACCCACTTGGAATTGGCAGACTTGTTATTTAATACCCTTGCACATGTGTGGGTCCCCACCCAAGTCTTTATCTGGTAAGTGAGGCTACCTCCCACTTTGCTACACAATGCCAAAAATCCACATTTACTCTGACACTCAACCCTAACCCTACAGCTCTCATTCTTAACAAACCTTATTTCTCTACCATTTAATACTGACCAATCCCTGATAGCATCTCTAAATTCAGAAAGAGAAATGAACTCCATACCTAATTTGAATTGAAAGTCTTTGTTAAGCAGCTCTGATCTGAACTTCTCATACTTTGGCTTGGAAGGTTTGTCATCCATGTCACTTTCATCAGCATCTGAACTTTCAAGTTCCTCACTAGCATAATCCACATATTCACATTTCCTTGTAGCCCTCTTTGAACAAGATCCTAAGACACTTTTGGGCACCAAAACACTGACCTTGTCCCTTTTGCTCTTTTCTTTCATCTTTTTGGGATCCTTGGATGCACAACGCTTGAATCTAAATGATTTCCCTTCGATCTCCACCCTATTCCCACTAACTGGAACAGCTACCTCCACTCGTTCAAATTGCTCTTCTTCTACGTCAATTACTCTTTCCTCTTCACTATCATTGAAACATTGGCTTGCATCAACATAGTCACCACTACTATCATCTCCACTAGAGGTGCTGAAGTCATCAACATTAGGTACCAGAACCTTGGTCATCATATCTTCTACACCGTGCTCTACCCAAATATCGCCGTGAACCCTACAAGACATACAATGCTTAGCAACTTCTACAGCTCCTGCATCATCAACAACATTTGTAAACCCTTCATCCGTTTGCGGAATCTTTCTCCATAGCCTAAAACCTTCATAACCCCAATCTTTAACCAGACTAACAGCTTCAAAAAAGCTCCATTTATCTTCGTCCTGACCTTCAACAGTAGTCTCACTACCTCCTCTATAATACGTATGGCCGTCTTGCACGAAACTTCCCCCATGATGAAACACTAAATTAAACACACCCATTTGCAAGGATGAAGAACCCCAATCGCAGGGTCTGAATTGAAACTGGCTTTTTTTGTAAAATAATTTTGCAAACAAACTGAGATGAAGATGGCTGCGCCCTAATTTGGAGGTGGAGGGTCTGAATTGAAACATAACATTTGTCAAATAATTTGGGATTTTAAGAAAAGGGCATTTTGGACATTTTATTGTGTATTGTGTGACATGGAATAAAAAAAACTTACAACTGTAACAAAAATATAAGCCACATCAGCCTTTTAGGTGATGTGGCATCATTAAGGTAAAAACTGAAACTTTTAAAATTTGTCAAGATAACAATTGGAACTTTTTTTTTGGCAGGGGGTTTTTCAAATACACCCCATATGTTAGGAAAAAAAAATAGGTATTAACCCTTATTAAAATTACTACTAGTTTTTATATTATATATTTATAATATTTTAATTATTTGTATTAACATATTTATTATAAGTATTAATTTTTATGTTTATGTTTCAAAATCGAGATTAGTTTAAAATTCAAAACAATTTTTTTTTTGGACAAAAACAAAAATTTATTTAAAGTTTATCTTTTTTAATGAAAAAAATTGGGGGTAATGGTTTAGTGTTCTATATTTCAATACGATAATGGTATGACGTAGATAATTCGTTTCTTCCGTCGATCGATAACCACATCAAAATTGAAACTTTTCTTCGCAAATCGCTAAATCGCTAACCATTCTCACCACCCAATCCAATTCTCATAGCAAGCAACCCCGATCCGATTCTTTTCACAATCGCAATAGAATCAACGCTTCCTTCGAGGTTCGATCGTTTTCTTTCTTCATACTTTGTTTTTCCTTCGATCTATAATCTTGAAATCGATCCAACCCAGGTTGAAAATTCTGATTTTCTTTTATTAATTGGTTTGTTTGTGTGATTGTTCACTTCAGGTTTGATAAATTAATTTGGGAAGTAGATAGTGGTGATTGATTAGGAAGAGAGAAGATGGGGGCAGTGATGTCGAGATTCTGGTTCATGTTATTCCCTGCAAAGGAGTACAAGATTGTTGTTGTTGGGTTGGATAACGCGGGTAAAACTACAACCCTCTATAAATTGCATCTTGGTGAGGTTGTTACTACCAACCCTACTGTTGGCAGTAATGTCGAAGAGCTTGTTTACAAGAACATACGATTCGAGGTCGGCTAACTAACTAGTTTGTCATCATTTTACTATACTATATGCTTTTGATTTTGCATGCTTCAATAGTTATAAATTGTGGAGCGAAATTGCAACTTTGACTATAACTGCTGTTAGAACCATGGGTTTAATGAGTTAATGTTATCTTTATTGTTGCTTGTTGAATATACAACATATGGAGTGCTCAAGTTTATATCTTTATTGTTGATTGTTGCTTGTACTACCATTCATTACAGTTTCTCATTCTGTTAGTTTTGCGTCCTAAGTCAAGTTTGAAAAAAAAGATTGTTTCTTTATATTTGGTTGTGGTGTATTGGCTATCAGGGAGAAAAATTGCTACAAGGGGAATGGTATTATAGGTGTTGAAAAAAAGATAAGGAGGAAAATATGTCATTTGTAATTCCTAAGTCTAAGATTTATGGTGCACTGGGTTTACCCTTATCTTTAGGGGGGCGTGGTTATATTGTGAGAACTGACATGATTAGAATCATGAGTTGTGGTTATAGAATTTGATTGTGGGAGCAATACAAGTAGGGCTTGAATTTTCTCAATAGTATGACATTGTATAGAAGTTTCCCGATGCCAGTCTTCATTGGTGCTATAGTTGCGTCACGATTGGCCGCCTTTCAGGACTTACATCTAGAACTTTTGTGGACATTTTTGGAGTACCATGAGATGAACGGCCTCTACCCTACATTTCCGGGGTTCCGGGATAGTTTGAAGTTGATTTCTTGCTAGATAGTGGGGTCTGATAATGTTCCAACCCAAAGTTGTCTTTCCTGTTGGACGACTGTTCAGAACACCTTATTGATAGAAGTTAAGGGGTCCATCAGCAAGACTTGGGACTATATCTGTTATTGTCTTATTGAGTCCTTCCAAGAAGCAGAGAACACAATCAAGGTCCCTATATATGCCCAGTCTTTGAAGTGCTACACGGAGATGTGCTGCGCATCTTGGCATGGCTGCAAACTACATATGTCAGCCCACAATATCTTTAATAGTATAGCATAAGCTGTGATTAATCAAAACATTGCTTGCTTAAAAGAGTATTGATCAACATGGATTTAAGATAATCTCACAAATTCACCTCGGGGAAACATTTTTTTTGGGATAATACCAAGCTTCTGAGTTCAGATGCACCATCAGTCCAATTGATGTTGGTAGCAATCTCTCGTGACAAATAACAATATCTCCATAGACAATCTTCTCATAGATAAAATCACAATCAATCTCTAAGTGTGTAGTTCCTCAGCCTGACATTGGGATAAAGATAGAATTGAGCTGAATATAAAAAAGGCAGATCAAACAAAGGTCACCCAATTTGCTTTCTCGTATGGAAGACAGGATTGGACGCAATAGGCAAGGCTATTGGCTATTGCAAAAGAGACCCGTGGGCTTTAATTTACATAACTTCTTACTCAGAATTTGTTTCGTCCAAATAAGTTCAAATATAGTAAGAGCCATAGCCCAATTTTATGCTTCTGCCCTATATCTAAGAGCACCATTATGCCTTTTTTTCTCCATGAAATAAGAGTCCTTTCAACAACAAGAACACAATAATCAAAGGCGACCATGGATCATAAGGACATGTAGACCGATATGCAACATTATTAGTGTATGATAGGACTAGGCCTTATGACACAGATGGCCTAATTACATCAGCACATTCTATTAGGCTCACCATCTAGTAGGTGGCAGAAGGAGAGTTAGTTAGAATATTCTATGCGATTCTAGAAGAGTTGGTTATTTGAGGGATGGAGAGTCTAGGTGAAAGGTATTCAATCATGGTTGAGTTTGTTAGGAGAGTCTGTTAGGAGCACAGTGCTCTGCTTAGGAATTCTAGAAACTCTGGTTTATCTTTTCTGCCATTTTTCAACACTGTAGAGCTCTTGAGCTAATCTTTACGGTTCAATAATAACACGGTCATGTCTTGTAATAACAAATATTGGTTTGAAAACTTCAACTTTAGGATGCAACTTAAATTTTAAGAAATGTTGCAAAATGCCTCGAGTCTTTGGTCTAAAAACGATGAATCAAATATTGCCTGTGACGCTGAATACCTACACGGTCATATCTAATAACAAATGGAATAGAAGGAGAAATGGGAAATACATGAGAGACAAATTGTTGAGTTACGGATGAAGTGAAGAAAGGAGTGTCTTCAAAGGTAACACTGCGTGTACATACATGCTTTATACACCCGAGAAAGAAGCTAATAAATTGTAAAGAAGCTAAATCCTTTATGTACGTCAGGAATAAAGAAGCTAATAAATTGCAAATGCAATTTACTCAGCAGCTAAATAAGATAATTTCTTTCCTAAGCAGGAAGGTATCATTCATAATATGTTAAGTCAGTTTTACATTTAGTTAAAACAGTTATTCATAACATGAAAGGAGCTGTTCTATTTCTATCAGCTTCAGCTTCTGTATAAATACTTTGATCCTCCACGAGTAATATTCAGATTCTACGACCAGACACAAACTTTGTCCTGGACAATTTTTATTTGTGTATCTCTTGTGAGATGCTTACTACATTTATTCGGTTTTTACTTTAAACCGGGTCCGTCCTCTAGACCAATAACACAAAAGCCCGTCCTATAAGCTTCAAACCCCTCTCTAGGTTTGGGACAATTCACTAGTTCCCATGGAACTAACAAGCATGTCTCTTGACAACAAATGATGCATGTGCAATGACAACAAATGCTGCCCTATATTCTCTACAACCCTAACCACGATTTTTGGCATTCAGTTTTTCCGAATGCTTGGGTGTTTCAGTCTGAATGTTGTTGTTACCTTTGGGGTCTACTTGTTTTGAAGAGGGCACGCCTTCTTAGTGCATTTGTTTTCACTTTTTACATTAAAAATAGTGCTGCCAACAAAAATTGAGGTGCACAGTTATGCATCACACTTGGCTAAATTTTTGGCTTGCACATATCAATCTTGTGGTGAATAGAGTTGTTTTCTAGCGATGCAATTTTTTTATTTTGTTAAATAAAAGTGGCTTTAGGTGTAAGCCTCACACAAACACTTGACCTTTTAGAATCAACTTCCTTTGCTAATTATCATTCTCTTTGTGAAAGGGGTAAGTTTTGATTCTTTTGATGATAATCTGTGTCTCTATCTGGTTTTAAACTACATATAGTAAGGAATTTTCAAGCTCTGCTATTGGGCATGATGAGATATTACTCACTCAAATTTGTCATTCTTTTCAGGTATGGGATCTTGGTGGACAAGAAAGACTCCGGACATCATGGGCAACGTATTACCGAGGAACTAATGCTGTAATTGCAGTGATAGACAGCAGTGATAGAGCCAGAATCTCTATAATGAAGGATGAACTCTTTAGGTTGCTGAGTCATGAAGATTTGCAGCATTCTGTCATCCTTGTCTTTGCTAATAAACAAGATATCAAAGATGCTATGACTCCAGCTGAGATTACTGATGCACTGTCTCTTCACAGCATCAAGGATCATGATTGGCATATACAAGCTTGCAGTGCCCTCTCAGGAGATGGCCTTTATGATGGTCTAGGTTGGATTGCTCAGCGAGTAACCGGCAAAGCATGAGGTTGGGTTGCTGGAAACTAAGGATGACATTTATTTTAATGAATTGTATTGTTGTGATAAGTGACCAAAATATATGTATCATTTATATTTCAAAGAATCAAGCCAAGTTAATGTCTGTGGATGAATTGCTGTGCAGAAAAAAGATTATTCAGTAATCTATTAAGTCACACACATTTTCCCATATTGTTATAGAAAAAGCCTCTGCACTGCATTGCACCTTGGCCACTTTCTTTTGCTGTTTGCTGTTGCTTCCTCTCTTCAATACATCTTATTTTTCTGCCTGTGTTTCCCAACCTTGTTGGCTTTATATAATCGTGATTGGTTTGAAATATTAAATATTTACTAGTATTTAAAATGGTGGAAAACAACAATTTTTATTCAAAGAAAGAATAATAAGTATCTCTTTGTTCAGGTATTAAAATATCACTAGACCTAGTTTACTATTAAAATATCAGAATATTTCAACAAATTAAGCCTTGAGAATTTCAACCATCAAAACTTGACCACCATTTCCTACCCAATTTCACCTGATTCTCCAATCTTTGATTAAATAGGCACACCCTTTGGGACAATTTGGTCCTTGATCCACATGTAAATTGGAACTAGAACATAGTAAGTAGCTGCAATTGCACCAATAATGAGCCTTGAGAGAAACACCAATGGATTTACAGGCTTCTCTACATCCTCTACCTTAGGACCAAGCTGCATAAAGACATGCATTAAAGAACTTGGTGCTTGATAAATTTTGATATCTAAAGAAGAATTTGAGAAGGGTGTCGTGATAGTACCTCAAGGGGAGAGTCACCTGATAAACGCTTGACACCAGTGACAGAACAGCCCATGATTAGGCCGTGCCGCCGTACACCACGATACCATTTTGGACCTATCCTTTTAAGCTTGATATCTTTGAAACCAGCCTTTTTAAACCATTCAATATACTCTTCCTCCTTAGGGAAGAGCATCCACATGTCTGCAAAGAATTGAGACAACCAGAAAGTTGGGTATACTGGTCCTATAATGCATGCTTTGCCTCCAATTTTCAGCACTCTGTATGCTTCTTTAATGCCTCGCTGCGGATCAGGCCAGTATTCAATACTGAACAACAGATAATGTTGTGTTACATTGATACTTCAGGAGACAGATAGCACAATTTGCAGGAAACATAAAGACAATTATCTTACCTTCCAGCAGAAACATATCGGTCGGCATAATCAGTTGGAAACGGAAGTTCTTCTGCATCACCTTCAACTATCTTACATTCTTTCAATGCTTCCTTCTGCTTAGCCTTAGCCAATTGATGAGGAGACTGATCAAGAATTGTAACATTTTTAGCATCAACATGTTTCACTATACCAAGAGTAGTGAATCCAGTTCCTCCCCCAACATCCACAACTCGCATTCTCCGGTCGTTAAGATCAGCAGGCTCAAGTGCCTCATCTCTCATGTCTTCAGTCCAATGACCTGGATTTATTATATGATCATACACAATAGACAAAAACCTGTAAAACCAAAATGCTTCTTTCTTGTGTTGGATGAATCTAGGCTGAGAAGAAGGCCTCGTCGATGAAACGCTGCTGCATCGCAGTGTCAAGTTTGTAGTCCTGTATTTGTTACCATATGAAACTGCATTTTTTTTGAAGAAGCACTTTTTGTGAAAGCTTAGACTAACAGAACCTAATCCAGATGGAACTATGGTACTAATCAGCTTTGTATTTTCAGCACCACTAAGCAATAAGGAGGCCATAGAGTGGTGACAACAACAATGAAATAAGAAAAATTGTACAAGTTAATACTAAGGTTCTTCCTCCAAGGAAATTAACACTTTGATGTTTGTATCATAGAAATGATAAGACATGGATGGTTTGGATTATGTTGCAATATATAAGAGGATATGCACCACATAATATACTCTAATGGTCCTGATTGGATTTTTCTGGTGGTAAAGAGTTGATGCCTGTGACTCTCTTTGTTCCATTCATATAAAAAAGATATAAATTCAGACCTTAACACTCTGATTGGAATGATAGAAATTGGTAAGAGAGAATTTAAGGCGAGAGAGGTTGAAGAGAAATGAGTAACTTCTCTTGATTGGAAGAGCCAGTGAAATTGTGAAGAGAGAATAAAATATTGTGAGACCCACAACTCTTTTTTAGTTCTCTCCAAATTGAGAAGAAAGTGAGTAAAGATGACATATTTCCACTTTAGCTCATGAATGTATACTTTTTTAATAAAGGACACTTTTGACTTTTTGAAAAATAACTATACTTCTTTTTCGGTTTTTTACTGTAAATCTGATGATAGTTTGCGGTTTTGCGGTGGTAAATCTGCAGTGGCGGCAGCACGTTTCCACCAGTATTTTGTGAGTTATACTTTCTATTTTTCCTCTATTCAACTATTTTTTCATGATTTATACTTGATATTTACATGAATCACTGCCATGTATTTGTGATTACATAAAATAAATGTTGTTTGTGAGAAGAAACAAGTGATTGTAAGTGTTGATCTTCTTCATTCAAGGGCAGGTAAAGTTTTCTTCCTCAATAAAAATTGTATATTTCGGTGTTGTGATTGTTTGAATAAAAAAATGAGAAATATGTTCTTCCTAAGTTCATCGTAGTTGTTCCTACAATTGAATATGATTTATTCTCACTTTTATATTATTTTAGAAGATTTTAAAAGATTTCTAACTTCTTCAAAAGATTTTTGTTACCTTCTAAAATTTACTCTCTTATTTATAAACAAATATAACTTATGCTTCGTCATCATACAAATCATTTGCATTGCATTAATTCAATGATATGGGATCAAAGGGCTCTTGACATTAGAGTTTTCCCTATAGATTAAGGTTGTTGCCTTGCTCAAGATTCATCAGGGTACAAAGTTATCTTCTTCGAAATTCTTCAAGGAGCAGGTGCATTAGGATTTAACTTGTGTGTTTAAGATCTCATCATGATTTCAAATGGGGTGTTTATATTAAGATTATCTTGGTCATATTTCTTTTTGCACTTCAATTCCTATATAAGGGTCATCAAATCAACACGTATACCAGAATAATGTTATGGACTCATTATGATTAAGTTATTTTGTTTTCCTTATTATTTGTTATACAAGTTTGATGGAGATTAAAAAGGTGGATAGGTGGAAACTCATACCACGAATTCCAAGGGAATCAAATGAACCAAAGTGTTTAGAGCTTATGATATTGGAAGTGACATGTATTTGGCTTGGTCGAGTTTGAAGTTACAAGATATTTATAGAGGCAATTTCAACTTCGAAGTTCATAGGGTTTTAGAACAAAGATTCAAGTAACTTTCGAGCTTCATCAAAGTTCTACTAATTTCATGTAATTTCATCAAAGTTCTACATTATATGTTACAAGATATGTTCAAGAGAAAATTCACAAAAAAAAACTTATGATTTCTACCAAAATCTACATTAAGTATGAGTGTCCATAATCTTCATTCATGACCAAAGTCTCCATAGTCGATCTTCGGGCTTGATCCAACTCATGCCTAATATTCATGCTAATATCTCACTCAAGTTCAAGTGATCCAACCCATAAGCCATTTGCAACAAGTTCTCGTCACACATCCCTGAGAATAAAACCGACAATGCAGTCTGGCCTGTGTTTCAGTTCAGAAAATAAGGAGGAAAATAAAAAAAGTCAGGAGAGAAAATCAGAGAAAGTCATAACAGAATCCAAATAGTCCTCACCGTTTCTCAACCTTGTAACTAACTCTCAACTGTCCTCTAACCAATTCCCTAACAGAATCCAAAACCATATAACAGATTCTCGGCTTCTAACAGATTTGGACACTGAGTATTATTCAAAAACCAGAGAGATTCATTCACAACAATTATACACATTCAGCACACAAACTCAGAGAGAGATACAATTATTCGACACAGAAAAATCAGTTATAGAACTCCCAAGAAATCTCCATCAAACTCTCTCAAAATCGCTCTTCATCATTCTTCATCTACAATCATCACCATCAATCTCACGTTCTTCGTAGCATCACCATCTTCTTCAATCCGTCAACCTCAACAACCTTCAACAATCATCTTTCTCTCTGAACCGAATCACAATCATTGCAACCGCTTCGCTCTTCATCGTCAACCTTCATTCTTCAACAATAATTTTCATCCACGAAATCAACAACAACATCAACACGCATGATAACTGAGCAATTCGAAAACCGCACGAAGAAGAAGCAAGAAGACGAAGAGGAACAGAGAGAAGGAATATTTATCTTTTTATTCTTTATTTCTTTTATATAAAATCCAACAATAATAAGAGAGTAAGGTTGAGTAGAATCTGAAATGGGTTTGGTGTGTTATTGGATCGAGCTATAAGCCCTCTTCGCCTTGGCCCATGGAATTATTTTTGTATAACACATGGCTTATGAACAAAAATGCTTATTGGATTCATTCTTAATGGGCTCTGCGCCAACTTTTGCCTGCAGCACCATGTACTCAATTTACACTTCCTGAAACTTCATTTTTTTTACTTGTTTCAATATTTTTTATTAATTGTGATGATTAATTTTTTTTACGTTAGTAAATAAAAAAGGACTTGAGTGAAAAATTTCAAGAAGGGTTTGAAGTAAATTAAGACCGTAATCTTCATCAAAGAAATTCAAGGTGGCTTTCGATAGAGTTTTCTCATCACTTTGTGTGGCTTTGACTGTAATCTTGTATCGTTTTCAATTAATCTTGTCATGAGAAGTAGGATAAAGATGCATGATTGAAGACATATCCCTGTAGGCATTGCGAAATCATATTTGTGGTATAATACACTTTTATTTAAAGACCTATCTTGAAGTAGGCAATTTCTGATTCTTTGAAGTAGGCGATTTCTGATTGTTTAAAGACCTACATCAAAGTAGGAAATTTCCGATTATTGAAAATCCTACTTTGAAGTAGGCATTGTTTATGTGTGCACTTGTGCAATTATCATCTTGATACTTTGTTAAGCATTTGAGACTTACTTTTGGTTGCTCGCTTTGTGCTTTATGTCATGCTCCATATAGGACTTTATCGCTTTCCTTTGTTTATCGTTGATCGATGAGTCACTCAATTAGAATTGAGATAACGATGTCGCTCTCATTATATGTTCCCTTAGGAATATTCTTGTAAATTTTAGGAACTAATTAGCATATGTATAGTTTCTTTAGCCTTCCTTTGCATGTTTCCTTTGCAATTCTCCTTCCATCTTTTGGAGTATATTTGTATGAGATTTAAGATGTGTACATGCTGCCTTTTTAGGTCTCCATATTGCCTAAGTCATATCATCTTTGTAGGTTAAGTATTGATGTTAACTTTACACCTTAAGTCTTTAGTACTAGTGATTTTGTTGATTACTTTTGACATGGTTTGTAATGCCTTAGGGTAGAACCATTTATGCATGACACTTAGGGGAACATTAGTGTTTTGTGTATGACACATTCGTGCTACTTGATCGATGACTTGAAATGTGTATTAAAGGCTTAGGCTTATTTCATCGTTGCTTGCTTATTAGGTGATACACTTAGGTGTTTGTTAGGCATGTAAACCATCGTGTTTTGTTGTTTATATTCTCTTTCTTACATTTGTATGCATATTTAGGTTCACTTGGTTCACTTATAACCAAGGTAGACATTAGGTTTGTAAACCACGCATGCTAACATTATGTAACTTTCTCTTTATTCTAACTTTAGGACCACCATTATATGATAACATTAGAAATATAATTTCCCTTAGATTTTTCATTTCCCTTTTGCATCCATCAAGATTAAAACTTTCTTTTTCTCAATCAAATGTTGAAAACATCTAACTGTACCAAAACAGTTCTCAAGGTAAAAAAGACTAAACCAATTCAAATCTCTTGCCTTCGGGCTTTTCCTTTTGAAAACCTTTTCAGGTAAGAACATGTTAGTTTCTTTCTATGACAAATGTGTGAGTCTCCAAAGGTCGAGCTATAGTAGAATGCAAAACTTAACATCGTTTTATTAGAAAACACAAAATAAATATAAACTTTTGAGCTGAACTACGACGCTCTGATTCCTTAAAAAGGATACGTAGGTATTGGATTGTAGAGCCTAAGCGAGCACAACTATTTAAAACTTTTGTTTTCCCTGTATAATTTTCTCATGCATTTTCCTTAGCTTGTAAGCTTTAGCATAGTTTAAACACACCTTTTGATTAGAACAACAAGAGTGGATCCCGTGGAGTACCACAAATGTGGGGGGTGCTAATATCGTCCCTTTGTGTAATCGACTCCCGTAATCATTTCTTTGACGCGAGACCTTGCTCTCGCTTACTTAAGGTTTACTCAATGTTTTTCTTTCCCTTGTGTGGGATAAACAACATTCGATGGTGAATTCATTGTTAATTTTTCTAGTTGCTTCAATTTCATTTTTCATTGTTCAACCACCTAGCAAACTGCTTCTGAATCGTGGGTTAGGAAAAATCAAAAGTAGATGCAGAAGCAGTAAAAGTCATCTTTGACGTCAACCCAAGTCAAATCATGGTGCTTTTTTCTAGAAAGATGTTTCTTTTCACCTCAGTAAATTGGTTTCAAAGGTAAAAGATAAAAGATAAAAATTTAGATGGTTCTAATGAAATCTAGGTTAGTTGTTTCTTTAATCTTTATTGGTTATTTATTTTGAACCTTTTGATTTTCTGGTTTTAGAAATTGAGGTGAAAAGTTTATATATATATATATATATATATATATATATATATATATATATATATATATATATATATATATATATATATATATATATATATATATATATATATATATATATATATATATATATATATATATATATATATATATATATATATATATATATATATATATATATATATATATATATATATATATATATATATATATATATATATATATATATATATATATATATATATATATTGTTTTTAATAACTAATTATCTAAATTTTAGTATGTAATTCTTACATAAGTGAATGAGAGCTTTTAAGGTGTTGTTGAATTTGATTTTTAGATTTTTGGTGATTTTCAAATTGTTGAAAGTATTGAATCTTTGATTTATATATTTATATGATTTTGTAAATGTTGATTTTGGATTGTGACTTTGAAATATTTTGTGAAATTTAAATATGATTTTGTATTATGATATTGGATGTTGATTTTGTAAGATGTTCATCTGTGTCTTTTATATTTATATATTTCATGAAATTTCAAATGTATCAATGCTTCTAATATGCAGTTATAGTCTTTCCTTATGCACAAAAATCTTGCATGGTAATGCTTCTGATATGCAGTGATACTCTTTCCTTACCCTAAATAATTTTCTAACATAAATATCTTTTCTATATTAATCTCATTAGCAAGGTTTGGCGGTAATGCCACTCGGTAAGCAACTTTCCCAACTAGATCCGATATCTGATACGGACTAATAAAACAAGGAGTGAGCTTCTTAGACTTCAGAGCTCGCCCAACACCAGTCACAGGTGTGACTCTCAAAAACACATAATCACCAGCTTGGAATTCTAAATCTTTCCTTATCCTGTCATGGTAACTTTTCTGTCTACTTTGAGAAACCTTCATCTTCTATCGGATAAACTTCACTTTCTCAGTAGTCTCTCGAACAATCTCAGGTTCAAGTACCACACTTTCACCAGATTCATGCCAATACAATGGAGTCCTACACCTCCGACCATACAACGCCTCAAAATGTGTCATCCCAATACTAGAATGGTAACTTTTATTATAAGTGAACTTAATCAATGGAAGATAAGTATCCCACGAACCTCCCTGTTCAAGAACACATGCTCTCAACAGATCCTCCAATGACTGAATAGTCCTCTCGGTCTGACCACCCGTATGAGGATGATACGCCGAAATCAACCTCAACTTAGATCCCAACGCCTCTTGAAAACTTTTCTAGAAATCAGAAGTAAACCTCGGATCTCTGTCCGACACAATACACAAAGGAACACCATGCAACTTCACAATTATTCTGGTGTAAATCTTTGAAAACTTTGAAATCGGATATGTGATGTTAATAGGTATAAAGTGTGCCGACTTCGTAAGCCTATCAACAATCACCCATATCGAACTATGTCCTCTCAAGGTACTAGGTAATCCCGTTACAAAGTCCATCGAAATGATATCACATTTCCATTCTAGAATCTCTAACAGTTGCATCAACCCTGCAGGCTTCTGATGCTCAATCTTTGACTTCTGACAAGTCAAACAAGCATACACAAACTGGGCCACATCTCACTTCATACCAGGCCACCAAAACAAACCTTTCAAATCTTGATACATTTTAGTAGCTCCTGGATGAATGCTCAAACTGCTTCTATGACTTTCCTCAAGAATCACTTTCTTAATCTCTTCATCATCAGGAATGTAAATACGATCTCAGAATCTCAACACACCTTGCGCATCTATCTTGAAATCATCATTCTAATATCGATCAATTCCCATCATCAAATCCACCAACTTCACATCCAGCTTTTGAGTCTTACTGATACTGTTGAGAAAGTCATTATTAATCTTTAACATTCCCAATATAACACTTTGCGGTGTCACTTCACAAACCAAACTCAAATCTCATAATTGCTCAATCAACTCCAACTATTTAACCATCATTACCGACATGTGCAAAGTCTTTTAGCTTAAAGCATCGACCACAACATTAGCTTTTCCTGGATGATAATTCAAACCAAAATCATAATCCTTCAGCAATTCCAACTATCTTCGCTGCCTCATGTTCAACTCTTTCTGATCAAAAAGATACTTTAAACTCTTATAGTCACTAAACACTTCTAATCTAGAACCATAAAGATAATGCCTCCAGATTTTCAACACAAAGACAACTGCATCCAATTCTAAATCATGCGTAGGATAATTCTTTTCATGAGTCCTCAATTTCCTCGATGCATAAGCAACCACCTTACTATTCTGCATGAGTACACCACCTAACCCCATCAGGAAAGCATTGCAATACACAACAAAAGGTTCTCTCGAAATAGGCAAAGTCAAAATCGGAGCCGATGTTAACTTCTTTTTCAACTCGGTAAAACTTTCTTCACATCGACTATCCCACACAAAGGCTTTACCCTTACAAGTTAACTTTGTCAACGGAAGTGCCAACTTAGAAAAATCTTCGACAAACTGTCTATAGTAACCGGCTAATCCCAAGAAGCTTCTAATCTCAGTAACTGACTTCAGAGCTTCCCATTGTAACACAACATCAACTTTAGAAGGATCCACGACAATTCCACCACCAGAAATGACAATACCAAGGAAACTAACCTCTTGCAACCAGAATTCACACTTGGACAACTTCGCATACAACTTCTTCTCCTTCAAAACTTGCAATACAACTCTTAGGTGCTCTTCATGTTCTTCTTCCGATTTAGAGTAAATCAGAATGTCATCAATGAATACCACCATAAACCGGTCCAAATAAGTATGGAAGATATGATTCATGTGCTCCATGAATACTCCCGGCGCATTGGTTACACCAAAAGGCATCATCGAATATTCGTAGTGCCTATACCGAGTTTTGAACGCGGTCTTCTGAATATCATATTCTTTCACTCTAATCTGGTGATACCCTGACCTCAAAACAATCTTAGAAAACACACTTGCACCCACCAATTGATCCATCAACTCATCAATTCTCGGAAGCGGATACTTGTTCTTAATCTTCACTTTATTCAACTGTCTGTAATCAACACAAAGCCTCATACTTCCATATTTCTTCTTTACTAACAACATAGGCGCTCCCCACGACAATGCACTTGGTCTTATAAACTTTTTCTCAAGCAACTCTTCCAACTGCTTCTTTAATTCATATAATTCAGATGCAGACATCTTGTACGGTGCCATAGAAACAGGTCTGGCACCAGGTACAAGATCAATCGCAAATTCAACTTCTCTCTCTAGTGGTACGTTAGGAATTTCATGAGGAAACACTTCAGGAAATTCTCGCACCACCTGCAACTCATCAATCCTAACTTGGTTCTCCATTGATAGCGACGCTATCAACGAGAACATCTGCGCTTCATCTTGTATCAATTGCCTCAACTCTTTACCGATCAACAAACCAACTTCTTCCTCTTCAGGAGTAGAAAACCTCACAGACTTGTTATAGAAATTGATATGAACATAGTTATACTCTAACCAATTCATACCCAAGATCACCTCTAACCCGCTTAACGACAAACAAATCAAATCAACAGCAAAGTCTTTACCAAAGATCGACAAAGGACAACTCAAACACACACGAGAAGTAGTCACTGGTCCCTTAGCTGGAATCTCGACGACCATTTATCCATCCATAGAAGACAACACAAGACCCAATCTTTCAACACAATCAACAGCACCAATATCAATAATAGTAATTAAAGGAGTACTAGTAATGAAACATGTACCTCTGATGAGCCTGTCCTCACTAGCTGTCGGAGTCCCAGCCAAAGAAAACACCTTGCCACCAGTTTGTGCCTTCTTTGGTTTCGGACAACTACTACCAATGTGTCCTTCTTCACCATAGTTGAAACAGATCATATCCCTATGCTTGCAGTCTGATATCGTATGCCTAATCTTACCACAACGGTAACACCTCTTCCCATCAGCGGTAGTGCACACATTACTCTTGTGACCAGGTTTCCATATTTGAAACATACAACTCTAGCAGGAGCATCTCCCCCACTAGTCCTCTGACCATGAGCAACTCTTTGTTTACCTCTACCATCATCATAAGGCTTGCCACGGTTCTGTTGATTCTTGCCTCTTTTATCACTAACAATCTTGTGATGAGCATTGCTATCCTCTTCAAAGATCCTGCAACTATCAACCAAATCAAAAAAGACACGAATATTCTGATATCCAACAACCTTCTTGATTTCTGAGTGCAACCCATTCTCAAACTTAATGAATTTAGAAAATTCATCACCTTCACCATCAAAATATGGATAGAACTTAGCTAGCTCAATGAACTTAGCAGCATACTCAGTGACATATTTGTTCCCTTTCTTAACTCAAGGAACTCAATCTCTTTCTTACCCTAAACATCTTCAGGATAATACTTCCTAGGAAACTCCCTACAGAATATAATCCAAGTGATTTCCTCACCTGCAGCTTCCAACCTTGCACGCATTTCTTGCCACCAGTCATCACCGAACCTTCTGTGCCGGAGTGAAATCCATCACACATAAGATCCTCTCTATATCCTTCAACAAATCTAGTGCTCCATGAGGATCATGCCTACCCTTGAACACCGATGGATTCTCCCTTTGGAAAGTCGCCAAACTACGAGATTTGACATTCTCGTCAGCATTAGGCTGATTCTACATAGCCTGAGCTATCGCTTGCAGAGAAGCAACAATCGCAGCATCGTTCCTCCCAACCATCTTATCTTATCATTGCAACACAAACAAAGATTAAGAAAAATTAACAATACTCGATTGTTAAACAACTACGACTCGATAACTTGACCGGACAAACTGATCTACTTTGATACCACTAATGTAACACCCCAATTCTACCCAAAGAAATTTACGGAAAATCAGAGTATAAAAATTTCCAATATAATCAGGATGTCACACATTCAACAGAGACACATAAACCTGTCATGCTTTTAGAATAAATACATAACACTTAAAGAAGCGGAATGAACACAACTCATGAATATAGTCTTCATAACATAAACCAAACTTTGGTTAATTACGCAGTGGATTCATAATAATTCTCCATATAAGACATAACATCTTTTGAATCATGAAACAACATCAATACGATAACTCCTCAAATAACAACATAAGGTTCAATAAGTAAACAACAAAATAAGACAAGCGTTCATTTCCCCCCGAGTGCTACGTATCAGAGCAAATGACACCAAACTCGAACTAACAACACTACCGGCTAGTCCTTTTGGTTACCTGAACGTTACCAAAGGGCAACATTCAAACAGAAGGGGTGATATATCAAATACTATAATAGAACGTATGATAAATAATATATCGAAAAGTAGTTCATGTAAAATCCCCACTTCATACAACATCAACATAAAGCAACACCATTCACCAAAACTTCAATCCAACTTATAACATTACCGTGCATAAACAACACTTCAAATAAGCAACAAATCAACGACTCCAAATGCGACTTAACTATGGAAATGCATGTGGTACCATTAGAGCAGAACTCCCAACTTAGAAAGTACCAGTTTACCGAGGCATAAGGCATAAGCCCTCAACATAAAATATTGTTAATAAAGGCCAACGTGGTGAGCATTCGCTCCAACTTAGAACATGTCAATCCAGGACAACTTTAATGCTATGCTATGCTATACGATGATATAAACAACCACAACTCGGCAACACAACAACGACAACAACATAATAGCAGTCGACATAACAACAATTCACACCGTTCAACATTGGCCAAAGACCTACAACATAACATATCAACCGAGTCAACAACTTTTCATGGCAACAACATATTCACATTATTGATTAGCACAAAATAATACAACATTGGTCATAAGACTTATAATTCAACAATGTCCATAATACAACTTCTGCTATTTAATTGATCCTCCAAAAATAGTTACTGCAACTTTACTAATTATTCCTAACCATGTCTTATTACTACATACTGTTAAAATAAGTTGAATTGCTAACTTAAGATTACTGACATATATGTGCTTCTATTAAAGTTTCTTATGCTATATCACACTACTGATAAGAATAGTTTAATTTTTTCCTAAGTGATTTTGTATTTAATAAACTCCATACTGATATCATACAAAAATTATATAGCATAGTGCCACAGAAACAGAAACAAGCGCCCCTGCCTAACACTTAGTGCCAAATGACACTTTCCTTCTGCAAGCACCCTAGTACCGAACGACACCCTCCCTTTCTCTCAAGGCTACCTAACGACAGCCCCCCATACACAACCAGTGTCGAACGACACTTCCACCCCCCAGGCCAATTTTATTTCTTCTTCTCATCTTCGATACTATTTCAATGAATTTCCTGCTATACTGTCTAGCGATAACAAATCTATTCCAGAGACAAGTTATAACTCAGCAACACACCTATTCTTTGACAATTCTATAATCAAATCAATTATTATCACAAAAACACAAGCCAACACAAATCAACAAAATAGTATAATCCCACATACTAATTCCCACATACAAAATATTATATGCCCCATTATAGGATAAGAAACCCCACCCTTACCTGGTTTGATTTGAAGGCACACTAAGGAGCTTCAATGGAATTTCTGAGATTGGCCCTAGCAGTAACTTTCTTGTTCCTCTTCTCTTCTCACAAAACCCTATTCCCCATTTGTTTTTCCTGTTAACACTACCTTCTTTTTTTCTTTCTATTTTCTAATAAAAATACTATTATTTAAACCCCAGTAAACTTAAATGGGCCTAATCAATACACCCCCTATTACTTCGCGATACCAATCAAGCCTAACATTAATTCTAAGCTTATTAATAAAATGATACTTCAACTTGACTCTACCAATATAAACCTTATTAATTATTATTCCAACTTAATAAAATAGTTCCGACTTCGACGATAAAAATTCGAATTAAAATAAAATATTCAAAACAATAATTAATTAAATAAATAATTAAATATCAGGGCGTTACACATAATATATTGGTTGTGGTTATTAAGGTGATTTTGTTTTCTGCTAAGACAAGCAACCTTGGTTAAAAGTCGTAGAAAAATTCGTACAAAATATACAACAGAAGATCACAACAACGACTAAACATCACCAAGCAGCTCCTCTTGATCAAACCTACAAAGACGCCTGAAAAATAACAATAATGATGAGGTGATATAATAATCTCAGTGATTCCCCTATCCTATGGGTCCACTAAGCTCTACAAGGTTTCTACCTAATTTCTAACTCAAGTATTCACCTTCTGTTACTTGTGCATCACTCACACCATGTAACTAGGCCTTGAGTAACTGAGGGATAATCATAATGTATGGAAACATGTCATTGAGTGCATCTACTAAATAAATCACTATTCAAATTCACAAAACATCGATCCCTAACTAGACCTAAGTCTAGGCCAAGGCTTGGTTCACACATGCTTGATTAGACTTTCACGGTGGATATCGGGTTTCCCATGGGACTCAAACCCACTTCAGAAATTGTCACTCGTATGAGACTCGAACCCATTTTGAGTATCTTTCACTGTATGGGACTCAAACCTACTTATGTGTCCACCTTTCCCCTACATTTACAATGGTTGAGACTCAAACCCAATTGAGGCACGAATTATTAGTGTCACATCCTCATAAGTCCATTTGTAGCTTTACACAAGCTTCAACAGATGGTATGTGCATATGTGCCACATCCCCATTCTTGATTTACATAAGCTTCTTGAATGATAGGTGCATAAACTATCTGAGTAAGTGATTTATTCTCATATACTCGTGATTGTTCTCATAAATCACTAGGTGATCCTTGTCATCATTTCTCATAATATCTTATCATGTTCCCATGACATCATAACACGATCCATTTCATACATAAATACACATGTTCCATACAAAGCATGTTCTTTTATCAATCACGTGACTACTTGTCTGATGTACACATCGCGGTACAATCACGTCCAAGCATCACTAACTAGACCATTTCATAACCTAAGTTATTATTTCTAAGTCATTACCTATGTTCCCTCACTCATAGGTTTTAGTCATGTTATTATGAAATTAATACAAACACAATATATATCACATAATCAACACAACATCAATTCATGCATAGATTATGGAATGCATCACCTAAGCAACAAAACAATAATTCATAACATAATTCATAAACATCCCTAACCAAAACTCACAATACTCGTGGAATCCCACAGTTTCTTCTCATCACTTGATGAGGCATTGGATTCACTTTCCAATGTATTTAACTTCACAATATTTGGATGTACTATTCTCGTTTTATGATGGAAATAGGAAATACGATTTCTAACCAACTTCAATCTCAACATATTGCATATAAATGTTTATCACCATTATCCTATCAATCATTGGCTTATAATTATGTTTTACTTCACTATCTAATAGAGCATTACAAGATCTTTCCAACTCCTCCGACCGTGCATCATTCTGAGTTACGATTCTCAAGTTAAGTCACTTTTCGTCAAACATAGTGCAAGGCTTAATGCATGATGGGCAGAATCCCGAGTTGCGTTTTACCCACGGTTAGTTCGTCGCTAAGGCGCTAAAACCGTGGGTAACTATCCTGAATTCCTTTCAGGCATTTTGACACTTCCAGAATCGATTTGAAAGGTACCGAAATCGATTCCCAAACCTGAAACTCAGAAAATCTGACATTCTAACACCCTAATATTATCATCTAACATACCAATTCCATACCTAAACATCATATAACATCTAAACATTTTAAAATAACAACAATTAATCATGCATTTTAATGCACTAATTATTAATTTATTAGTGACACATCATACACTACATCAACATTTGAATTCACTATAATATTAGTGCACACTAACAACAACATATATTGCATATGAAAGTCATTTAGAAAAAAATAATATGCATACATAGCACATATAATCCAAACATATACAAAATACACATGCAAATTATGATACTACAAATAAGAGATCTGCAAACACTTATGATAGCAGTACTTACACATGGACATAATGTAGCACAATACACTATGTACATCAGTTCACAATGTAACAAAGTCAATATATTAAAGATACAGTATACACCATGCAACAACTTAATGCACATATAGTAAAAACATTTTTGTCACATGCAATCTATAAGTATACATTGCATAAACACAATATGACTATTTGACAGCACCAAACATGCTCAATCATAGTAGTATTGCAAGCTTATAACTAAATGTGATATTACAAGAAACAACACACATCTAATAGGCAGTCAACAACCTCCCTCAGTCAAAAGGGAACAATTATTACCTCTTAGGGTTTCCTAAGTCTCAGGCCTAAGGGCCTCTATAAATAATTCTCCCCCAACGAGAAAATGAAGATGATAACATATACATAACACAATTACACCCTAAGCACAACACTTATATACACCATAAACACCATAAACATAACCATATATGGCTTCTTACCATCTTGGGCAAGCCCTAACCACATCAAATTGTTATAAAACTACTAAGGTTGTTGAGTATCCCCTACTCTTATAAGGATACCATGCACACCTGTAGTTTTTGATCATTACAAAATTTATCGTCATAAAAAAGACTACTTAAAGAAGTGATTGTAAGATCAACACCAGATTTTTCATTTGAAAGATCTATCATAGTAAATGAACAGTCCTTTGAAGCATCAACATCCAGACAAATCATTGAAGAAATAATATCTAGAAGAAATTTTGAGGATTCATAATGCGAAAGAATATTTAAAAAATCAATGAGAGAGACCTCAAGAGATTCATGCAAAGATGTATTCAAAGATATGTTTGACAACTTGTTCAAAGACTCTAATAAAGTAACCTCTAGGATAACGACAAAGGAATATGACAAAGAAAAATATGTTTGCTTCAAATCCATTGATGAAGAAGATGATGATGATGAGGTATCAACTCTAACTTATAATCAAATTTTTTAATTTAAGTGTTAAACTTAATAAAGAGAATGAAAATTAGAAAGAAGAAACTTAGAGCTTAAAAATTATATTGAGTTTCTTGAAAAATAGTAATAAAACTCTTGGAAATGAAAATAGTTGAGATTAGAAGTCAATTGGTTAAATGTGAAACATGTGTTTCATTGAAAAAGAAAGTAAATAACTTGCATACAAATCTAAGTAAATTTATTAAAGTGAAAGATCTATACTTAATTTTATCTAATCAAATGGATTCCTATTATAAAAAGGGATTAAGTTATCAACTGAATAAATTGTTCATTAATATTTTCCATGATAGGAAGAAATATAATCGCTCAGTGTTTAAGTTCAAGTATTGTAATAAGCTTTAGCATTTAGAACCTTTTTGTTATTATGAAATGCATGATTTAATATGGTCAAATGGATATACCTCAAGGCCTCTTAAAACTATTAACACACATGGATCCAAAAATATTTAGGTTCTAAAGGTAAAAACTAATTTATTTTGCATGAATACTTTGCAAATTCAAGAGCGTAACAATAAATAAATAAAATTTGTGTAAAGAATGAGTTTGAAAGTTCCACCAAAAGATAGTTTTGATGATCTTGGTGATTATGGAACTCTTTGAAATTTTTGATGTGAAAGATGTATCACTCTTAAAGAAATGAATAAAATAATAGGTAAAAGCTTGGAGTGGTTAAACTCCTCCTCACAAATATAAAAAGTATACTTTGAAATTTATTTTCTCCTTCAATCAAATCTCCTTATACAAATATATTTTAGTTCAAGGCCACTTTCCTAATACTATTCATGAAGCTTCGTTCAGGCTCCCCCTGAATAAGAGACCCCTCTCACTCTCTGAAGCACTCTCTTAAGTGTAATATGATTGCAGATATGGAATAATGAAACACTCACAAATACTATGTTCTCAAGCTTATAGAATTAATATCTAGGAATAAAGTATTACAATCTATAAAAACAAGACAAAACTAAAACATAATTCTCCTAATGAGTAGATATTTTCTCTTGAGTCTGAGTCTTCACAAAGGAGATTGTCTCCTTATATAGCAACACAAAGTACAACTCCAAAGCTTTTTAGAATATTCATATCACATGACATAAATTTTCAATAATGATGATTTTCAATCTTGATTTATGTCCTTGAATAAATCTAAATCTCTTGATTATTCTCGTTGTATTTAATTCATATTACATCCTCAAAAAACTCACATAATCAATCAAATTTTTATTAGAAATATTGAGATCCTCGATTGATACAATTTAAGCATTACTCATGTAATCTTTCTAGAATAAGATCTTTTCCAAATCCAAACTCAAGCTAGCACACTTATATCTCTGATATAACAGAAAAGGAAACAAATCTTAAAAGGATAAGATATACTACAATTTATCTTGCTCACTAAATAACAACTTGAGACAAATGTCTCACATAACATTGAGACATTTGACATGACATCTGCCCACGTAACAAAATTATGAATTTTGAACAGCTCAAATAAAATCTTTACTTGATATAAAACATAATTCCAACTTATCAAGTAAATGATTCAAAATAAATCTCTTTCAAAAACTAAATCAAACTTTAAATCATCTTTAATAGAGATTGACGATTTTCTCATTAAGTGTGAATCCAAATCAAAACAAATCCAATAGTATCTCTTCATGAAATATAAATCTTCAATCAATTTCTTTACATATCAATTTTAAAACAATCTTGGATAAGATAAATCTGAACCAAGTCTTCCTTAAAACATATTCAAATAGATCTTTTATTCAATACAAATTCAATCAAACCAAATCCAAGTCTTTTTAATAAAACAATGTCTAATTAAATCTTCTTCAAACTCATGGATTGATAAAAACTTTTCCAAACTGATTTGGATTAACAAACTTCTTTCAAAAGTAATTTTTTGGTCGTACCAGAACCAATGCAGAATCATATGATGCAATATGTATAGTACACGTGCCTATATGTTGTACAATATGTTCCAGACATCTTGTCCAACAAATTTCTTATAACCATTTATTTATGTCAAGCAACTTTAGCATTCTAGAATCAAAGATAACCACACTCAAATTTACTCACGAAAATTGGCTTACAAACTGAGGCCAAATGTTGCACCTTATGCTGGAATATCTTGTCCCTCATGATGCATCTTTACCATAATACAATTTGTACTATCCATGTTGTTTTACCTAATGCAGCCAATCAAAAGGAACAACAATCATGAAGGAGGTGATTCAAAAGGAGAGTTAATGGCTTGAGTTTTCTTGTGATGTTTCTTGGTCCTTTGTGGTTTTTATTGTATTTCTTTTTTCCATATTGGGATTTTTGTAACGAAGTCCCTTGGGTGCCTTTTATATTAATTCCGTTTTATTGTTCTGTTTTGCATGGAAATTTTCGTGAGATTATGTTGATCCTTATTTGGAACATATTTCATCCTTACATACACGCATATCATTGGTTCTATGTTTATAGGATCAAGGTATCTTTAGCAAGCCTCTTCAGGTTACAAGTGACGTTTATTTCGCCAATGGATATTTTCAAAGTATTTTCCCTGCTGAAGATCGGTTCGCTATTTCGCAATGATTCAGGGTTTAAAGATTCACAAGTCCAACTCGGTGCGTCATATTCAGGTGTTCTTTCACCAAGATATCCCTGGTAACAAATTCTCAATTTCAGGTTCGGCTCGAGAGCCAATTCTTTAAAGAAGGTCTCTGAATGTGCGAGTTTTCTCGAAGAAATATGGTGAAAAAGTGTGCTGAAAGTGCAGTTTTTACGCACTACAAAATTCATAACTTGAAGTCAGTGGCTCGTTTTGAACCCGTTCTAGTGGCCAAAATTCCTTCTTGACGTCATCTCCATTTTCATCTCTCACGGTTGGAAGCCAATTTTGATCAGAAGATCTTCAAAAATGCAGATTTATCATGTATTTTCGTACAGAAAATTTGTGACACAAGTTTATCTGCGTCATATTCATAAAATCATAACTTGGTTGATTTTCATCGTATCGAGCTGGTTCTGGCGCAAAATTTTCACAAATTGAGTTGGATGCATTTTCATAGGAGGTTCCAAGTTCAAAAAATATCCAAAAGGTCTTCCTTTTTCGCCCAGAGTGTGCGTGACGCGCCGAAAATCCTGAATGTTGAATATCATTTCATCTGGGTCGAAACTTCGAAAATTCATAACTCGGTCATTTTTTATCAAACCGGGCCCATCTTTTTACACAAGGTCACTGACTAAGAGATCTATAACTTTTCTTCCAAATTCGAGACTGGGTTCTGCTCCAATCAATACCTGTTTTTTTATTGAAGAACGTGTCAAAGTTGACACTGGAGCCCAAAATGAGTTTGTGTGAGGCGAAACTTCAAAAATTCATAATTAATTCACCGTTTATCCGATTGATCCCATTTTTGGACAGGGGTTTGTTCTCGATGTAGTCTATTTTATTTTCATATTTCAACTTCAAAAATTGCACTGAGGTCCCTGCGATTTAGCCTGGAATGTGTCAGACTCAAGTGAATAAGAATCTGCACTATTGCTTGTGGTTATTAGAGGCCCAATTGCACATCCAAAGCCTGTATATTAACCCTAGTTTCCATTATATAATCTCATTCTTTTCATACAAACAAGAACACAAAAGAAACCCTTGCCACAACCTTGTCAAAATACTAAATTATTTCAAGAACCCTAGAAATCTTGAAATCCTTGTTACAAACCCTTTTCACTACAAACAAGTCATCTCATTCACTTTCAGGAACTCAGTAGGGTAAGGCTGGTTTGATCTCCATGATAAAAAGAGTGTAGAAGTATTCATACATGTCATATCGATTTTAATATTATAAAATTTCATATATTTGTTTTCTTTATATTTCATGGTATACTAATTTGTTTAATGTGTTCATGAGATTCAACACTGCAGGTTTGGACCATTGTAATGGTCCCATGCAAGTTTATTACAAAACACGCTGAGGCCAGATCATAACACCAACCAGTGCATGGCAAAGGCTAGAATGGCGTGGGTTCAACATCCACTCCTGACATTTGCACTATTTTTGTTTTCTAACCCTATTTTCCATTGATGCTTCTTCCCCTATCTATTTTTTGGCAAACTTAATTCTTTATTTATTTATCATTAAACATAAACCTTTTTTTATTAATTAAAATTAATTAGGTTTTAGGTTTTTTAATTAACCTTTTTCTTCTTCAAAATTAACCTTTTTTTATTAATTAAAATTAATTAGGTTTTAGGTTTTTAAACTTTTTTTCTTTCAAAATTAACTTTTTTTAATTCAAATTAATTAGGTTTTAGGTTTTTAATTAACTTTTTTAGGTTTATTTAATTAATTATCATAAATAATTTTTTCATAGAAAATCACCAAAATATTTTCCTTGCTATTTTCATCTTATTTTTATTTTCCTAGATAAAGTGTATAGGGCGCGTTCAACCGTAATAAGGTAGCTTTATTTTTCCATATTTTCTATTATGTAACTGCTCCTAGTATGTAATAGTTGTAGGTTTTTGTTTTCCGCACTTCACTATTATGTAACCTCCCCAAAGATCTGTAATAGCCTAGGTTTATATTTCCACCTTTACCTCCAGCTACTATATTTTATACAATTGTTAGATTAATAGGATTGTATGGCAAGACATAAAAGAAATAATTAGCTAATCCTAATTGCAAGATAAATAAATTGAATCAAGCACACTTTGTACACTTCACCTCTAGGGTAATGTGATACGGTGGGAGAACTGACTTGAGGTTTGCGTTTGTATTCGCAAATGTTGCGGTTAGCAAGAGTCGCCACCGACTTTTTATTTTATCCTAAAGGAAAGGTTAAAAAGCACAGCAAAAACCTTTTGAGATATTTCGTGGGTTCGGGGAGTAGATTATAGAAAGGGAAGGTATTAGCACCCTTTCTATCCATGGTTATCCATGGGCTCTTAGTTACTTGCTTAGATCACTTGCCTTTTGTTTTCAATTGTTTTAAATGGTGCTTGAGTGTGTGGCTTTTTTGAAAATGTTTTGAAAAGATGCCAAGGTGGTGGCAACCTTTGTAATGATCCATGTGGGGATGTATACAAAGATGTATGTCTTTTGAAAAGGTTTTCATTTTGTTTTTGAAAGTTGTTTTGAAAGTGTTGTGGATTGTGGTTTTGAAATTAGGCAAGTGTTTTGTTTTGCAAGTTAATTCAAGTAACTAAGAGGTTATCTACTCCTAAATTTCTCAAAAGATCATTGCTATACTTTAACCCTTTTAACAAGTTTGCACCACCATTGTATTTGGTGGGCAACCTTGTGTTAGGATGTGAAAGGGACAGGCGCGGGTCATCGTCTAGACCATAATTGTAACGACGTTAAATGTCTTTGGGCAATTTCTCTAAGGGACTTGATCATTTGTTTTGTTTGTTTTGAAAAGTTTTATCGAGGGACTATGATCATTCAAACTGTTTGCTTTGCCCAAAGATGTTCAACATACAATATGGCCCATTTATTTGAAGGCAACAAGTGGAATACCCTAGGGGGTGCAAGTGTGATTTGTGTGTCCATTTTCATGCTTGTTTATCTTGTATTAGGTCAAACTATTTTTTATCGTTTTTTCGCATACAAACCCTAATTCTAGCATGTTATTATTTAGAAAGCAATAAAGTGCGAAATTAAAATTACTAAGCTATTACAAAACCAAATATGGGAAGGGGGGTACAAATGTTCAAATGGGGATATTGACAAGAATTTAAATCTAAATTATTACAACAATTGGATATTTGCATGGTAAATAAATTGCATAATTTAAATGTAAATAAAATAAATATGTGAAATGTAAAAAAGAAAGTTTTTTATGTGTATGAGAAAATATTTATGTAAAAGGAAAAAAGAAAATAAAAATGTATTTATTTTTTTAGTATTTTGGACTTAAGGTGAAAAAACCTAATTTTTATATAAAAAGTATTATTATCTAATTTAATTCTACTATTTATTTATTATGTACAAAAAATAAAATAAAATGAAGTATTTTGTGAAAAAAAGTATTTTTGTATCAAATATTAATAAAAATGAAGAAAATCAAGTATTTTATATTTTTATCTTAAATATATTAATAAACATGTATATATATATATATTAAACCCTAAATGAGTATTATACAAAATAAATATTTATTTAATATTTTAATAAAATAAATAAAAGTATTTTTTTTGTGTGAAATATTTTCAGAAAGTAAAAATAAAAATAAAAATGTATCTACATTATTTTCTATTTATTTTAATAATAGTGTATATATATATATGTATATAAATAAAAGAAATAAACAAACAAATATGCCATAAATACAAAAAATGATGGAAAAAATATTTTAAAAATTTTAACGGCATGAGAAAAAATAAACAAAGTCAACCCAAAAAGAAAAAGTCAAAAATGTTGAAAAATAAACAAATGGGCTCAGGGGGGTGTAAACCAAAAAATGGGGTGTGAAAAGGAAACAAATCCAGGCCCAGCCCAGATCACTTCTTCTTCAACCTCTGTACAGCTTTCTTCACACAAAACACGCGTTTTCTAACTCTGGATTCCTGGACTTTCAAGCAAAACTCATAACATGAAAAGTGTAGAGCATTAAGAGACGGTTTCAACCATATAAAGAACATGACCTATCTCTCCAAGATGAGAGAGAATTTCTCTCCCCCTCTTTTCTGACCTAGTTTTTCTACCATTTTCAGAGCTCAAATTCTCTTCACTCAGACAAAAGAAATGAAAAGTAAAGCTATGTACATGTTCAGGGCTATGAGTAGGACTTTGTTTCTTCACAAACTTAAGACTAAATATGCCTAATAAGAGAGATACGAATTCAAACTTTTACCTGTGCAGTTGAACTTCTATGTGGAGAATGAGAGACTTTCAGTGCAATGTAATGATTGGAAAAGCTTCCTTGAAGTCCAGGGATGCTTTTTCAATGCTCACTTTGTCTTGAAACTTCTTGTATCAAGCTATAGAACTTCACCTGCAAGTCAAAGATGTGAAAATGGTGGAAGTGGTTAGAGCAACTACAGATCGTGCCTTAGCTTCTGGATAGCTTGTATATGTTGTAAGGAAGGTAGAGGAACAGGTTTGGACAGAAATGTTTGAAGGGAATGAGAGATTGCACTCAAACTGCAGGGGCACCCCTGTTTGTGCAGTTTGAGGATGATTCTGAGATGGAGAGGGTTTGAAAGGCAAATGGCTCGAGCAAAAGCTTCAATGTGGTCTATGGAATGTGTTTGATATCTTTTGTGCTGTGTTTTTGACTGATATGAGAGATAGCATAAGTTATGGATGTTACTTCTATGTGAAGCAAGCAAATGTCAACTTGGTTTCTAGGCCAGTACAATGCCTCAACCTATGCTGCACCTTTGAGTCTTGATCAGTGGGATATGCCTATGCTTTTTTGCTTCAAAGATCTGCATTGTACCTCATAGATTTGCAAAGTTGCCATAAAGTATCACTTTACAAGAATGGATAACATGCTTTTTCTAGTTTAGGCTTGATTTTGTGTGTATTATCCAAATGAGCAAAATAATGTTAGAACACAAAGGATATGCATTGAATTATTGAGTGAGAATGGGATTAGAGGCCTGCAATGTAGCTTAAGCATGCTGAATTCAAATTTGCCAAGTTTATGAACATGCTTTGATGAAGAACAAAAGTGAATTTTTGCCAACTTGTGAAATTCGAATCTCTCAAGTTATGAGGTTGTTTGATGAGTTCTTGGACATTTTGGAAAGCTTGTAATGTGTACTACAATCCATCTTTGAAATGCAATTTGAAATTCCAAGTGGAAGGGTATGAAAAGTGGCCTTGAAGTAGGGTAGAAAACCTTGTCAAAATAGGTCAAATTTCACTAAGTTAAAAGATGGTTTAGTGCCCTTATTCAAAAAATCATAACTTGAGATACAAGCTTCAAATGAGAAAACTTTGTGAATCAAAGTTGTAGATTTTGCAACAAGCTACAACTTTCATGTTTTGACTTTTGTTTGAATCCAAATGGATCATGGTGAAAAGATGGGGCAAAGTTGGGAAAAAATTAGGGTTTTCCATAACTTAGAAAAATTCTAAGTTATGAAAAATTCCATTTTCAAACCCTAATTTGCATTTTGACATTTCTTGGTGAACAAGTTTCATGATTTGGCATGTTTTGATGAAAAATGAATCTTGACTCTTGATTTTGACCAAAAAGTCAAAGTTTGACTTTTCAGTATACAGTCAAAATTGATCAATTGACTGGGAAATTCAACTGTCAATCTTGTGTACTTGGGATCTTTTGAGCTTGATGAACATGTCAAGATAAATCCATGGGGTCCTTGAGTCCATATGTGAGCTTGGTTTGCCATTGGCTAGGTCAAACAGTCAAAAATTGCCTTTGTGCAGTCAAAACCCTAAAAATGACCATTTTGCCCTTTTGGTGATCTGATCAAATTTCTTGTGGAATTGTGATTCAAACTTGATCAAATGGTTCATATGAATTCAAAATGTTGATGTGGATCAAATTTCATGAGGTTTGACTGTCAATTGGCCACAGTTGACTTTTTCCTCAATACAGCTGATTTCCAGGTCAACTGTCCAATTGACTGGGTAAAACTTGGAATCAAGGCCTGAAACTTGGTATGGGTAAACTTGGGAGTCCAATATGAAGCATGAAAGTCATCTTAGGCGTTTTAGGTCAAAACATCTTTGTGCAAGCACAAACCCTAATTTGAGTCCACAATGCAAGGAGAAGTCTTGAGCAGAGGAAACCCTAATTTGTATCTTGATCTTTAAATGTCTTGTGATGAGAAAATGTTGAGGAAATGGGAGGGCAAATTTTGGGGTACAACAGTTGCCCCTGTTCAATCTTCTTGGACCTGAAGAGTTAGATTGGCAAGTTTGCCTTTCGTGACTCGAGGGTAAAAGGAGATTGGACACTAGAGTGCCCGGAAATTTGCACTCGCATGCTGGAGTCTCAACAATGTGGTGTCGGGAATGGGCTTATAGATGCCATCTGGAAAAGTGACAGAACTTTGTCGGGAATGGGCTTATAGATGCCATTTGGAAGAGTTGATCGCATAAGAGATTCCTTAGCGAGAACTTGTGTTTTAAGAAAGACAGATGTTTTCCTGGCTTGTTACAGGTGTTTGACCTTCAGTCTCCTTATGCAGATATGCCCTGGCTGGATACAGGTATCGAATCTACGATCGGTTGCTCACAGATGTGCCCTGGCTGGATACAGGAGTCGAATCTGGAAATAGTCGTCAATAGATATGCCCTGGCTGGATACAGGAGTCGAATCTTTGAACTCTGCAGACGTTCCCTGGCTAGATACAGGAATCGAGTCTGGAAATGTGGTTAACAGATATGCCCTGGCTGGATACAGGAATCGAATCTGGAAATGTTGTAGTTGATAGATGTGCCCTGGCTGGATACAGGAGTCGAATCTGGAAACTGATCACTCTCAGATGTGCCCTGGCTAGATACAGGTATCGAATCTGGAATTGTGACAGTCGAAGGTAATCGTTTTTTGAGATTGTCTTTTTCCTGAAAAGGCAAAGACATAAGCTGTATGCAATGTCATGATGTATGATATGCATGATGTCATGATGTTCAACATTTGATGTTGCATGCGTTTCATCATGTATGTAAGCAAGATGTATGAAAAAGTGAAAAATGTTTATGAGTGTAATTTCATCTTGGGAAAATAAATCCTTGACGAATGGCCGGGAAGCTGCTTTGCGGAAGAGATGCTTGACTGAAGCTCTGATGAGAGGCCTGCTGAGGACTTTAACGATGGATTCCGCTGAGGATAATGATAAACTCTGCTGGGGAACCCCAAAGATAAACTCTGCTTGGGAAAACCAAAGATAAACTTCGCTGGGGATTGAAGGAACTTTCGCCGAGAACGGTCTTCCGTGGTTTTTAGCTGAGGATAACCCAGTTATAAGTCCTTGTGAGGAAACAACTCTAAATAAAACTTGGCGTGACGTTCGTACTTCGCCGGGGATAAGCTCGCAGAATCTACTGGGGATGAGCTTTTAAGATCTGCCGGGGGATGTTGTGCCCTTTTTTAGGATTGACGGGGAATTGATTCCTGCTTGGGGGAAAGTGCTGCTGAACCTTGTTTTACTCCGCGGGGAGTTAAGATGATTTGGGCTATTTTTTCAGTTGAACCTACCTTGGTGCCTTGGTGGACAAAACAACTAGACCGCATTAAACAACTCCACATTGCCCCTGTCTTTGATGTCATTTGTAATTAATCTCTTTTCATATGCAAACATTTATGAATCAGCAATTTAATGTCAAATGCATATATCAAAAATGAACATTGGACGTTCTTCGCAAGACAAAACAACAAAAGAAAAACAATGGCAGTTTGTATGGACAAGTGAATTTTCATTGATTTAAACTTTGCCTGTGAATAGGCGTTTTTTGTACAAGAGGCTGACATCCTAGTAAGAGGACATTGCCAAAAGTATAGAATTTACAATTTGAAAAAGAAAACAAAACAGCTATGTGAACAATCCCACTGGGTTCCCACTCTGCTATTGCCTTTATGTCTTCGAATGTCTCATCGCCTTGCCGCTTAGTTGAAGATGAAGCTGATTGGTCAATGCCGAAATCTGAGCCAGATGGTTGATGCCGAATTCCGGATGCGAAGTGATCCAATGAGACATAGTGTTACGCTTTTATCCCTAACTTTTGCCTGGACCGCCCTTTCGGGTTTTCGGTCCACCGGGATACCCATTTTTGCCCAAGCCGCCCTTTCAGGTTTTCGACTTGCCGGGTGTACAGATTTTTCATTTCATCCCTTATTTTTGCCCGAACCCTTTTGGTTCGCCGGGAAGCCCTTATTTTTGCCTAGGCATGTCAACCTAGCGGGTCTTTTATTTATGCGTAGTATTTTTTCACTATGTCTGCATTGGCGGGGTGAGGAAGGTCGTCACCATCCATGGTGGTTAGGATCATGGCTCCTCCTGAGAACACACGCTTAACCACAAATGGCCCTTCGTAAGTAGGGGTCCATTTGCCCCGGGGATCACTTTGAGGAAGGATGATGCGTTTGATTACCAGGTCCCCAACTTGATACTCTTGCGGTCTGACTTTCTTGTTAAATGCCCTGATCATCCGTTTCTGATACGTTTGACCATGACAGATAGCAGTGAGCCTCTTTTCGTCAATCAGATTTAGTTGATCAAGTCGAGTTTGGATCCAGTCATCTTCACTCAAGTCTGCATCCTTCATTATCCGGAGAGAGGGTATCTGGATTTCAATCGGCAAGACTGCCTCCATGCCGTAGACCAAAGAGAAAGGAGTTGCCCCGGTTGATGTCCTTGCTGAGGTGCGGTACCCATGAAGAGCGAACGGTAACATTTCGTGCCAATCTTTATAGGTCACTGTCATCTTCTGCACAATTTTCTTGATATTTTTATTGGCTGCCTCTACAGCCCCATTCATCTTCGGCCGATAGGGGGAAGAATTGTGGTGCTGTATCTTGAATTGTTCACAGAGTTCAGTGATCATTTTGTTATTGAGATTGGTACCGTTGTCCGTAATGATTCTTTCCGGGACACCGTACCGACATATCAGATTATGCCGGATGAAACGTGCCACGACGCTCTTGGTTACTGTGGCATAGGAAGCTGCCTCGACCCATTTCGTGAAGTAATCGATCGCCACCAAGATGAAACGATGCCCATTGGATGCCGTTGGTCGGATCTCACCGATCATATCGATCCCCCACATTGCGAAAGGCCAAGGTGCCGTCAGGACATTCAAAGGAACCGGAGGGATATGCACCTTGTCAGCATAGATCTGGCATTTATGACAAGTCCGGGAGTGTTGGTAACAATCGGCTTCCATCGTGGACCAGAAATATCCTGCCCGGAGGATTTTCTTAGCCATGGTGTGTCCACTGGAATGGGTCCCAAATGTACCTTCGTGTAGTTCCATCATGATTTTCTCTGCTTCAGCCTTATCCACACAACGTAACAAAGTTGAATCATGATTCCGTTTGTAGAGAATGCCGTTGCTGAGGAAGAATTTTGCAGCAAATCTCCTCATGAACTTCTTATCATTGACAGATGCACCTTCAGGGTATTCCTGGGCTTCCAAGTACCTCCTCACCTCGTGATACCAGGGCTTTTCAGTCACCTTCTCAGCCTCGAGCTCGCAGCAGTATGCCGGTTCATCCAACTTCCAGATTGTGATTTGGGGAGCCTCATTGTCCCATTTAACTTTGAACATTGAAGACATCGTGGCTAGTGCGTCCGCTAGCTGATTCTCCTCTCTGGGGAAATGTTCAAAAGTTATTTCTTCAAAATGAGGGAGCAAGGTCGACACATACTCCTTGTAAGGAATGAGATTCGGGTGTTTCGTATCCCACTCGCCTTTGATCTGATTAATCACGAGAGCGGAATCTCCGAAGACACTTAGAAACTTGATCCTCAAATCGATCGCAGCTTGTAAACCCATGATACATGCCTCATATTCTGCCATGTTGTTGGTGCAGCTGAAACATAATCGGGCGGTGAGTGGAGTATGGGTCCCCTTGGGAGATATGATTACAGCGCCGACGCCATTACCCAAAGCATTGGAGGCTCCATCAAAATGCATAGACCATTGGGATCCTTCCTCAGGTCCTTCATCCGGTCCAGGTACTTCACAGTCAGTTACCACCATGATGTCTTCGTCCGGAAAATCAAAGTTCAATGATTGATAATCGTCCACAGGTTGGTGTGCCAAATGATCAGCCAGTACACTTCCCTTAATTGATTTCTGAGTTGTATACTGGATATCATATTCTGTTAAGATCATTTGCCATCTCGCTATCCTCCCAGACAGAGCGGGCTTTTCAAATATGTACTTGATGGGATCCATCTTTGAAATCAATAAAGTAGTGTGAGTCAGCATATACTGTCTCAGCCGGCGAGCAGCCCATACAAGAGCGCAGCAAGTTTTCTCAAGCAGTGAGTAACGAGACTCACAGTCGGTAAACTTTTTGCTCAAGTAATAAATAGCGTGCTCTTTTCGGCCAGACTCGTCATGCTGCCCCAGCACACACCCCATTGAATTATCAAGCACTGTCAAGTATAGTATCAGAGGTCTTCCTTCCACTGGTGGCATAAGAATGGGTGGCTCTTGGAGGTATTCCTTTATTCTTTCAAAGGCGGCCTGACATTCATCATTCCAGCGTACCACTTGATCTTTCTTCAGTAATTTGAAGATTGGCTCACAAGTAGCAGTCAGATGTGATATGAATCGGGCAATGTAATTCAGTCGTCCTAGGAAACCTCTGACTTCTTTCTCTGTTTTTGGGGTCGGCATCTCTTGAATAGCTTTAACCTTGGCAGGGTCCACCTGGATACCTTTATCACTTACAATGAAACCTAGCAATTTTCCGGACCTCACCCCGAAGGTGCATTTGTTGGGATTCAATCTCAGCTTGTACAACTTGAGTCGGTCAAACAACTTCCTCAGATGATCAAGGTGTTCCTCCTCAGTTTGAGACCTTGCAATCATGTCATCAACGTATACTTCAATCTCATGATGGATCATATCATGAAATAAAGCCACCATGGCACGCTGATAGGTTGCCCCAGCATTTTTCAATCCGAATGGCATGACCTTATAACAGAAGGTCCCCCACTGAGTTACAAATGTAGTCTTCTCCATATCTTCAGGAGCCATCTTGATCTGATTATACCCTGAGAAGCCATCCATGAAGGAGAACACCTTGTGTTGAGCTGTATTGTCAACAAGGACATCAATGTGAGGTAGGGGGAAGTCATCCTTGGGGCTGGCCCTGTTCAGATCCCTGTAGTCAACACACATTCTGACCTTACCGTCCTTCTTCGGTACTGGCACAACATTGGCAACCCACTGAGGGTAAGAAGTTACTGCAAGGAAACCCGCATCAAACTGTTTCATCACCTCAGCTTTAATCTTCTCAGACATCTCTGGACGCATTCGTCGAACTTTTTGCTTTACTGGAGGGCAATCTTCCTTGGTTGGCAAATGGTGAACTACAATGTCGGCATCCAAACCAGGCATATCTTCATAAGACCAGGCAAAGATCTCCATGTAGTCTTGTAGCATCTGGATCAATCGTTGCTTCACGCTTAGCTCTAGATTGGCACCAATTTTGACCTCTTTCCTATCTGTCTCAGTACCCAGGTTAATTGTCTCCACAGGCTCTTCATGTGGTTGAATAGCCCTCTCTTCCTGTAGTAGCAGTCTTGCGAGTTCACCAGGCACTTCGCAATCATCTTCACCTTCGTCTTCGGCCAAGTTGATCGGATTTTCGAAGTCATAACTGGCGGTAGCAGAGCTGTTGCCAGTGAGATCCAGAGTGGATTGAAACCTGTATAAGTGAGTGTGTGTAAATATAGCTGTTTTGCAATATGTATAACACAGAAAGAAAAGGAGCACAAGATTTGAAATGCAACAAACGTCCAATGTTTTGATTGATGATATATGAAAATGTCATACAAAAAGCCCTCACAAATGGAGCTACGATGCCCCGGGCAGGACACCGAGCCAACAGAGTTTTAACATATTGTTTGTTACAAATTTGGAAATCAAAAGAAATCAATTACTGCGTGACAAATGTGATAGGGGTAAAATCCTTCGCTGTCCAGTTGCTTGGTCCGTCGCTGGCAGTCGGGTAGATCCAATTATCAAACTCAGCTTCCTCCACATCCTCCTCGATAGCATTCACCCTTGAACTGGAAATAAACACCGGAGCCTTTCCAATCTTCTCTTTGCGCACCGCCTTCTGAGCCTCTGCAGTAAAGCCTAGCCCAAACTTGTCGTTCTTCTGAGTGAAGTCAGGAAGCTGACCCCAGTGTGCACCATTGCCTTTCTGAACCACAGCCCGGGCATCCCTTAGGGAAACCATCTTCAAGGAATCATTCTCTTCGGCCATTGTCTCCGCAGCTGCTGAAATTGGATGTACCTCCTCGAAATGTTGGAAGGGAGTTTCAATAAATTCTCCGTCCATCTCGATGTACCTGAAGGAATTCAAATGGCTCACCATATACTCCTCTTCTCCTTGCACAGTGACAATTTTCCCCCTGACGGGATACTTCAGCTTTTGGTGTAAGGTGGAGGTCACTGCCCCAGCTTTGTGGATCCAAGGTCTACCCAACAGACAGGAGTACGATGGACGTATATCCATCACATAAAAGGTAGAGTCAAACACTTGAGATCCCACACGAATAGGGATGTTAACCTCTCCATGAACCATCCTCTTGGAACCGTCAAAAGCTCTGACGATGATATTGCTGGGTTTCAACTCCAGGCCCTCATAATCCAGACGATCCAAAGCCTTTTTCGGAAGAACATTCAAGGAAGAACCAGTGTCCACCAATACATGTGCCAGAGTAGTGCCCCTGCATTCAATAGAGACATGCAGGGCATCATTATGGTTTCTCCCTTTTGCGGTTAGGTCAGCATCTGAAAAGCCCAAGCCGTTGTCCGCCGTCAAATTTGCTATGCAGTCAGTGAACTGAACTGCAGACGTCTCCTGCGGCACATGGGCCGTCTTGAGAAATGAGATCAAGGCTTTTGCATGGGCCTCGGAACATAGTAATAAGGAAAGCAGGGAGATCTTGGAGGGTGTATGCCCTAACTGTTCGACAACATTAAAATCACTTTTCTTTATTATTTTCAGAATCTCCTCCATTTCTTGTCGGGAGGCCTCAGCATTCACGGGTATTGGTGCCTCCATCCGGGCAGGCTCTTCTTCAATCCCTTTGCCCCGAGCATTTGATGACTCGGCAGCAGGGGACACAATTTGATCAGCAACAGGACTTGGTAAACTTGCAGGTTTTATGAGGAGGGGTTTTCGAATAGCGGGAGGCGCAATGTCAGGCGAGAAGAGCCTGCCACTGCGGGTGACTTTAGCCGGACCGGTGATATCGCAGATACTGGCACTAGCATCAAATTCTTGCTTGATTCCATTTACATATGCGTCTGCCCCATAATGCCAGGGGACAGCTTTATCAGACACGTAGGAGAGGGGTCCTGGAACAGTAATGATCACAGGCGCAACTGTCAAGATTTGAATAGGCTTCTTTGGGGGAGCCTTGATTGGATTTTTGAAGATGGTAATCACGGACACTTCTTTCATTGGAACCAAATGAACAGCAGTCTCTTTGAATAGAATCTCCTTGCTATCCATTAGGCCTTGGATGCCTAACTTTAGCAAAGGACAATCAGATAGGGAAATAGCACAGAATGGGCAACCTTCGCCGCAACCCGGAAATAAACCGGCCCGCAGTAGGTTCTTCTTAACAGTCTTCAAAGGGGTAACAACTTCATCTATCGAAACAGCATACACTTCTTCCTCAATGGCACTTACCCTATGCTGGGGCATAGGAGCCGTTACAACATTTGGTCTTTCCGGCGCTTCAAACTGAATTTCTTTTGCGTCAATTAAATCTTGCACTTTGTTTCTCAAGGCCCAACAATCATCAGTAGTGTGCCCGGGACTATCAGAATGATAAGCACACCGGGCATTCGGGTTGTATTTAGGGGACGCAGTGTTGACGACCTTAGGAGCTTCTTTGAGGGTCACCAGGTTGGTGGATAACAGTTGGGGTAAAATTTGAGATAATGTCATACTCAATCGGGTATACTGCCTCTTGGGCCTTTCACTTCTTTGCTGATTGTACTGCTGAGGAGCAGCAACAGGTTTAGAGATGACCAAAGCATTAACGGCTTGGCGACTTTCGGGCTTGACTTGTCTTCTAGGGCCATAGACGGCGCTTGCTTCTTTCTTAAATGGCCTCTTCTCAGCACTTGTAGAGGCAGCCTTCTGTATCTTGCCTGACCTGATGCCAGCTTCAATTCTCTCTCCCGTTAATATCAAATCTGTGAACCCAGCGGAGGAGTTACCAACCAAATGATTAAAAAACGGACCAGACAACGTTCCCAGAAACATATCAACTAGCTCTCGATCAGTTAATGGAGGCTGCACCCTGCCAGCCAAATCTCTCCATTTTTGAGCGTACTCTTTGAATCCTTCACCCGTTCCTAGAGACATACCCTGAAGTTGGGTACGCGTAGGAGCGAGATCAGAATTATATTGGTATTGTCTGTAGAAAGCAGTCGCCAAATCCTCCCAGTGCCGGATGCTAGCTCCGTCTAATTGGTAGAACCATTCAAGTTGTGACCCCGAGAGGCTGTCTTGGAAGAAGTGAATCCAGAGGTTTTTATCCGCCGTGTAAGGTTGGATTTTCCTTACATACGACCTCAGATGCAGCTTTGGGCAGGAGACCCCATCATACTTGGCGAAGGCAGGCGCCTTAAACTTGTGTGGAATTACTACTCCAGAAGATAATCCCAAATCTCCGAAATCCAGTCCCGGCACGTTCTGAATTTCCATAGCACTCAAGCGGTCCTCCAATTGTTTGTATCTGTCAGCAGCAGGTGGGTATTGTTCCTCGTTATAGTCCGTCTCGTTGTCGGAGACTGCGGGACTAGGAGCTTCTCCCCCTTGGGGACTGTCTTTCTCAGCAGAAGAAGTGGTTGGATCAGCTTCATTGTGGAGTGTGTTCCCAAATCTGCGTCCGGTGTTGAACATCGCCGTCCTCTTTTTCTTCTTCTTCTTCAGGAGTAGAGTCTTCAACTCTTGCTGACCCTGGGCTAGGCTTAGGACCATCTCTTGAAATTGTGCACTTTGGGCCTGAAGGGCCTTGATTGCTTGTTCACTGGATGACTCCGAATTCATGATGACTGTGCACATAAACAGCGAAGAAAATTAAGCAACCTGTGAAATAGGGTACCTGCTATGCATATGGTGTAATGGAATGCGTATGTTTTATGTTTTCAAAGACAAATAAGATTCAACTTTGTAGACAAAAAGGGAAACACACTTCATTAGATTAAAATTTTTCAATTGTTCAACAATTTGCCCTTAGGCATTACAGGAATGAAAAATACGGAAAAGGAAATAAAACTACAAAAGGGAATAATCAAAGCTCATCAATGCTCCCATGGCCTCCTCCTCTCAGTGCTGATGTAGTTGTTCAGGACACGTTCTTCCTCCAATTGCTTAGTCAGCCTTTGGACCTTCCTTTCCTGCTCGTTGAACTTCTCCCGATAGAAATCTCGTTCTTCCTTTAGCTGTGCCCAAGATCTCTTCATGGTGTCAAAATCAGTAGGTATCTGAGGAGGGAGGACAGTTGGAGGAACCCCATCTTCATCGGGAGATTCAAGGATGATTGGTCTGACAGCTTCGTACGGCATACCTAACTTCTGAGCACGGATGCGGACCCATTTGCAATAGGGCTCCAATGGTAAAGAAGTCTTTGGTCCTAACTCATGTGGGTCAGCTTTGTGGATTCTGTCCCAAGCTCTAATGAATCCCTGGCGTAGTTTGTCACTGCCTGCCTGAAACTCAAAATGGAAGTGAGGAACCAGCATTTCATGGGGCCCAGCTCCTCTGGCTCTTCCAAACTGACGGAGAGCTAAACACGGATTGTAAGAGATTCCTCCTTGAATACCAATCAACGGGACATTAGGGTATTCTCCGCAACGGTCGATAACAGCTACCTCATCCAAGCCTCTGAGAGTCCAAGTGATATCCCTATCCGTGAGAGACATTAACCTCCGAGCCCAACCTTTTCCTTCTTCATTCTTCAACACGGACTTAGGAAGGTGCGAAATAAACCACCTTACCAGCAAAGGAGCACAACACCATGGAGTTCCCCGTTTTCGAGCAGTACGAGCATGGAGTTGTTGTAGAATGTCACCCAAGAGAGTGGGTACCGGATTTCGAGACATGAAGATTCTTATGACATGGATACTGATGAAGGTGTCAGGGTTGGGAAACAATACCAGACCATAGATCAAGAGAGCCAGAACATCTTCATATGCTTTGAAGTCCAAGTCATTCCAGAAATCATTAGCCTTGCCAACCAGAAATTTGACCAAAAAGCCCTTGATCCCATTTCTAGTTTCCCAGTTGGACAATACCTCTTCTTTGGTCAAGGGGAGAATTGCAGCAATCTCTTCAGGCCTAGGAGTCTTTTCCAAACCAGTGAATGGAGTTTGTTCCAGGACAGGGATCCCAAGCAGATAAGAGAACTCTTCCAGGGTAGGAACCAGCTGGAAGTCTTGAAAGGTGAAACAATGATGCAGAGGGTCATAAAACTGGGTCAGAACACTTATCAGTTGTTGGTCCCATTTTGCAGTGATCAAGCCAAGGAGAGAACCATGTCTGTTGATGAAGGAGGTAGTGTTTGGAATTCTGCTAACCAACTCATCAAGCAACTCAGGTGAACGAACAAAGTTGAACCGGATAGTATTTCTACGCACGGGCATCATAATGTCCTACAAAACAGAGCAAAGATGAAACCTTTTTGTCTTTGAAATGGGTTAGCTTTTTATGCATGCAATGGTATGATGGCATGATGCTATGATGAAGCACATCACAAGTATTCACATAGGCAAATAAAGCACACAAGTCACACAAGACACCCTTAGGTTTCAGGCCAGCATGAGTTTCAGGTATTACCCTCTTTTGGTTTTGTTGGTTAAAACCTGTCCTATCAAAAGTAACCGGGTTCTAGAGGATCTCAAATCATTGGCTACCCTCAATCGGTCATAACTCCAGCATCGCAATCTTTTCTCGCGGCCAGAACCATCTCGAGAGTTTAGCCTCAATGAGTGTAGCATACTGCTACTGTCCTAATAGCCAAGTTGGTCAATTTAGGGTTCTAAGGTTGGTTGGTGTTTAATGACCCCTTAGAAGACCTATATTCTCCCCGTTACAACACAAGGGATATAGGTACAGACTAAGATGCCACACCAACGTAGCCACTGCTTCACCCATGTCGGTCTACGCCGGACAGGTCCCTCACAGATTATGCTACCTAAAAAGGGTTTTTCCCAGATCCGGGTTAGGATCTATAAAACTCCGATGCAAAGCCCACAAATATAAAAGCAAACAACGCAAACAATTGAAAACAAAGGTGATCTAAACCCTAAGGTTACTCCACTTTTAAGTATCTCCCCAGCAGAGTCGCCAGTTCTGTGATACAGTGGGAGAACTGACTTGAGGTTTGCGTTTGTATTCGCAAATGTTGCGGTTAGCAAGAGTCGCCACCGACTTTTTATTTTATCCTAAAGGAAAGGTTAAAAAGCACAGCAAAAACCTTTTGAGATATTTCGTGGGTTCGGGGAGTAGATTATAGAAAGGGAAGGTATTAGCACCCTTTCTATCCATGGTTATCCATGGGCTCTTAGTTACTTGCTTAGATCACTTGCCTTTTGTTTTCAATTGTTTTAAATGGTGCTTGAGTGTGTGGCTTTTTTGAAAATGTTTTGAAAAGATGCCAAGGTGGTGGCAACCTTTGTAATGATCCATGTGGGGATGTATACAAAGATGTATGTCTTTTGAAAAGGTTTTCATTTTGTTTTTGAAAGTTGTTTTGAAAGTGTTGTGGATTGTGGTTTTGAAATTAGGCAAGTGTTTTGTTTTGCAAGTTAATTCAAGTAACTAAGAGGTTATCTACTCCTAAATTTCTCAAAAGATCATTGCTATACTTTAACCCTTTTAACAAGTTTGCACCACCATTGTATTTGGTGGGCAACCTTGTGTTAGGATGTGAAAGGGACAGGCGCGGGTCATCGTCTAGACCATAATTGTAACGACGTTAAATGTCTTTGGGCAATTTCTCTAAGGGACTTGATCATTTGTTTTGTTTGTTTTGAAAAGTTTTATCGAGGGACTATGATCATTCAAACTGTTTGCTTTGCCCAAAGATGTTCAACATACAATATGGCCCATTTATTTGAAGGCAACAAGTGGAATACCCTAGGGGGTGCAAGTGTGATTTGTGTGTCCATTTTCATGCTTGTTTATCTTGTATTAGGTCAAACTATTTTTTATCGTTTTTTCGCATACAAACCCTAATTCTAGCATGTTATTATTTAGAAAGCAATAAAGTGCGAAATTAAAATTACTAAGCTATTACAAAACCAAATATGGGAAGGGGGGTACAAATGTTCAAATGGGGATATTGACAAGAATTTAAATCTAAATTATTACAACAATTGGATATTTGCATGGTAAATAAATTGCATAATTTAAATGTAAATAAAATAAATATGTGAAATGTAAAAAAGAAAGTTTTTTATGTGTATGAGAAAATATTTATGTAAAAGGAAAAAAGAAAATAAAAATGTATTTATTTTTTTAGTATTTTGGACTTAAGGTGAAAAAACCTAATTTTTATATAAAAAGTATTATTATCTAATTTAATTCTACTATTTATTTATTATGTACAAAAAATAAAATAAAATGAAGTATTTTGTGAAAAAAAGTATTTTTGTATCAAATATTAATAAAAATGAAGAAAATCAAGTATTTTATATTTTTATCTTAAATATATTAATAAACATGTATATATATATATATTAAACCCTAAATGAGTATTATACAAAATAAATATTTATTTAATATTTTAATAAAATAAATAAAAGTATTTTTTTTGTGTGAAATATTTTCAGAAAGTAAAAATAAAAATAAAAATGTATCTACATTATTTTCTATTTATTTTAATAATAGTGTATATATATATATGTATATAAATAAAAGAAATAAACAAACAAATATGCCATAAATACAAAAAATGATGGAAAAAATATTTTAAAAATTTTAACGGCATGAGAAAAAATAAACAAAGTCAACCCAAAAAGAAAAAGTCAAAAATGTTGAAAAATAAACAAATGGGCTCAGGGGGGTGTAAACCAAAAAATGGGGTGTGAAAAGGAAACAAATCCAGGCCCAGCCCAGATCACTTCTTCTTCAACCTCTGTACAGCTTTCTTCACACAAAACACGCGTTTTCTAACTCTGGATTCCTGGACTTTCAAGCAAAACTCATAACATGAAAAGTGTAGAGCATTAAGAGACGGTTTCAACCATATAAAGAACATGACCTATCTCTCCAAGATGAGAGAGAATTTCTCTCCCCCTCTTTTCTGACCTAGTTTTTCTACCATTTTCAGAGCTCAAATTCTCTTCACTCAGACAAAAGAAATGAAAAGTAAAGCTATGTACATGTTCAGGGCTATGAGTAGGACTTTGTTTCTTCACAAACTTAAGACTAAATATGCCTAATAAGAGAGATACGAATTCAAACTTTTACCTGTGCAGTTGAACTTCTATGTGGAGAATGAGAGACTTTCAGTGCAATGTAATGATTGGAAAAGCTTCCTTGAAGTCCAGGGATGCTTTTTCAATGCTCACTTTGTCTTGAAACTTCTTGTATCAAGCTATAGAACTTCACCTGCAAGTCAAAGATGTGAAAATGGTGGAAGTGGTTAGAGCAACTACAGATCGTGCCTTAGCTTCTGGATAGCTTGTATATGTTGTAAGGAAGGTAGAGGAACAGGTTTGGACAGAAATGTTTGAAGGGAATGAGAGATTGCACTCAAACTGCAGGGGCACCCCTGTTTGTGCAGTTTGAGGATGATTCTGAGATGGAGAGGGTTTGAAAGGCAAATGGCTCGAGCAAAAGCTTCAATGTGGTCTATGGAATGTGTTTGATATCTTTTGTGCTGTGTTTTTGACTGATATGAGAGATAGCATAAGTTATGGATGTTACTTCTATGTGAAGCAAGCAAATGTCAACTTGGTTTCTAGGCCAGTACAATGCCTCAACCTATGCTGCACCTTTGAGTCTTGATCAGTGGGATATGCCTATGCTTTTTTGCTTCAAAGATCTGCATTGTACCTCATAGATTTGCAAAGTTGCCATAAAGTATCACTTTACAAGAATGGATAACATGCTTTTTCTAGTTTAGGCTTGATTTTGTGTGTATTATCCAAATGAGCAAAATAATGTTAGAACACAAAGGATATGCATTGAATTATTGAGTGAGAATGGGATTAGAGGCCTGCAATGTAGCTTAAGCATGCTGAATTCAAATTTGCCAAGTTTATGAACATGCTTTGATGAAGAACAAAAGTGAATTTTTGCCAACTTGTGAAATTCGAATCTCTCAAGTTATGAGGTTGTTTGATGAGTTCTTGGACATTTTGGAAAGCTTGTAATGTGTACTACAATCCATCTTTGAAATGCAATTTGAAATTCCAAGTGGAAGGGTATGAAAAGTGGCCTTGAAGTAGGGTAGAAAACCTTGTCAAAATAGGTCAAATTTCACTAAGTTAAAAGATGGTTTAGTGCCCTTATTCAAAAAATCATAACTTGAGATACAAGCTTCAAATGAGAAAACTTTGTGAATCAAAGTTGTAGATTTTGCAACAAGCTACAACTTTCATGTTTTGACTTTTGTTTGAATCCAAATGGATCATGGTGAAAAGATGGGGCAAAGTTGGGAAAAAATTAGGGTTTTCCATAACTTAGAAAAATTCTAAGTTATGAAAAATTCCATTTTCAAACCCTAATTTGCATTTTGACATTTCTTGGTGAACAAGTTTCATGATTTGGCATGTTTTGATGAAAAATGAATCTTGACTCTTGATTTTGACCAAAAAGTCAAAGTTTGACTTTTCAGTATACAGTCAAAATTGATCAATTGACTGGGAAATTCAACTGTCAATCTTGTGTACTTGGGATCTTTTGAGCTTGATGAACACGTCAAGATAAATCCATGGGGTCCTTGAGTCCATATGTGAGCTTGGTTTGCCATTGGCTAGGTCAAACAGTCAAAAATTGCCTTTGTGCAGTCAAAACCCTAAAAATGACCATTTTGCCCTTTTGGTGATCTGATCAAATTTCTTGTGGAATTGTGATTCAAACTTGATCAAATGGTTCATATGAATTCAAAATGTTGATGTGGATCAAATTTCATGAGGTTTGACTGTCAATTGGCCACAGTTGACTTTTTCCTCAATACAGCTGATTTCCAGGTCAACTGTCCAATTGACTGGGTAAAACTTGGAATCAAGGCCTGAAACTTGGTATGGGTAAACTTGGGAGTCCAATATGAAGCATGAAAGTCATCTTAGGCGTTTTAGGTCAAAACATCTTTGTGCAAGCACAAACCCTAATTTGAGTCCACAATGCAAGGAGAAGTCTTGAGCAGAGGAAACCCTAATTTGTATCTTGATCTTTAAATGTCTTGTGATGAGAAAATGTTGAGGAAATGGGAGGGCAAATTTTGGGGTACAACAGGTAACCTCTCTCGTTGCCTCGGAAAAACAATGGTCATGTCCCTCGAATGTAGGGATACCATTAACAAAAACCATCAATTATAAATCATCATAAAGATCACAGTCCATCGATGTCCCTCGAAGTTACCTACGGTATATGATCTTGTCCCTCGATGTTGCCTACAAATATATGACGACAATCCCTTCAAATTTATAAAGGTATCCCTACATGTTGCCTTCAATGACCATAACAACGGCCCTACGCTTGTCCCTCAAACATCCAATGATAGGGCTACCTACAACTAATGGTAGGGTAGTACTTCTAAAGGAAGAGGAAAATAACGCGAAAGACTTTTGAGTAAGGGTAGAATACAGTTAATCGCTTTTTCACACAAAACATTTCTTCACACCTCACACTTTCAAAAACATTTTCAAAACGCTTTATCAACACTCTTGAGGACTGATACAAGAGTTATCATAAAGCAAACTGCCTTGCTATTTGGCATTTCAAAACTTTTTCAAAGGCACGCATACAAAACAAATAAAGTGAGCAAGCGATTAAGAGCCCGTAGATAACTACAGATAAAAAGGGTTCTAACACCTTCCCTTTTCATAATCTACCCCCAGTACTCAGAAAATTCTCAAAGGTCTTTTCTGTTCTTTTCAAACTTTCCTTTATAGGATAAAAGAAAAGTCGGCGGCGACTCTTGTTAACTGTAACATTTGCGATAAAAATGCAAAACCAGTAAAGTCAGTTCTCTCACCGTATTACAGTGGGGATCCAGTGCTTTGACTACATATAAAGTGGAACAATAATTCCACTTAAGGATCTAACATTTTGATCGATTTTAAGGGCGGCAGGGATCTTACTTAAGGATCCAAAGTTTTTTCCGCCTCTGATGGCGATAATGATCCCACTTAAAGGTCTAACATTTTGGTTGCCTCTTAGGGATCCAAAATTTCGATCGCCTCTTTGAGCGGCAAGAATCCCTCTTAGTGATCAAACATTTTGATCGTCTCTTTGGGAGACAATGACCCCTCTTAGGGATAAAATAATTTCTTTTCTAAAATAAATGATTTTATACCGGATATTTTAAAAAATTGGTGTAAAATCATACTTTTTAGACCTAAATTTTCAAATATTCGATATAAATCATAGATTTTGGAAACAATTATGATTTTATATCTTGATTTTTTAAATATATTAGAAATCTATAAAATGTACCAGCTTTTTTTTATAAAAAGTAATAGTTTTAACTTCATTTTCTAGTATATCGAATATGAACTATCAAATTTTTCAAAAATTACAAAATTACAAAATATACTAAATTTACTAAAAATACGATAGTGTTAAATTCATTTTTTATAGACATATCATATATGATTAAATTTGTTAATATGGTTTTACACGGTTTTTTAAAAGTTCTGATAAAAGTACATATAAGGTTTTTTTATTTGTCTATCGGATTTTTTGCGAGAGAAATTCTTTTAGCACCTTATCAATAAAAAAATGAAGAAAAATAATTTAGTCTGAAAAATATAAATCTCATGAATTTAGGAAAGGGGTATGGCTTGTTAGTACATGAGACATTTTTAGTGAGGAGAGAATAATAAAGGAAATAAGGATTCTATTATTTACTTAATGAATTGTACAAAATAAGGATATCTACTATGACTATTTATATACAAACCTAATTGGATTAGGACTAACACAACTTAAATTATATTTAAATATTAAATCTAATCAAATCTAATCTATTTTGATATTTAAACACACCTCTATAATCCAAGTTGTCGAACCTACAGTCGATCTGAACTATTCCTAATTTCTTTCTCAAATCCAGGAATCTGTCGACCTTCAATCCTTTGGTTAAAATGTCGGCCAACTGTGCTTCACTGAGCAATACCAAACTTCAAATTCACCTTGATTTACCTTTTCCCTCAAGAAGTGAAACCTAGATTCGATATGTTTACTTCTTCCATGCAGAACTGGATTCTTCGCCAGATTTATAGCTGACTTGTTATCGATTTGAAACTCTAGAGGTTTCTTCACTTCTACCTCCATTTCTTCAAGTACATATCTGATCCAAATTGGTTGACATACAACATAGGATCCTGCTATATATTCAGCTTCACACAATGATAATTCCACCATAGGTTGCTTCTTCGAACACCATGATATTGGGACACCAAATACTTGAAAGAAATATCCAGTTGTGCTTCTTCGATCTTCCTTATCTCCACACCAATCAGCATCTGAAAAGCAATTAACAATTGCTTCTTTGTCTTCAGAATCTCGTCGAAATAGTATTCCATAGTTTATCAAACCCTTCAAATATCTTAGGATTCTTCTTACAACCTTCATATGTGACACTCTTGGTTCACTCATATATCTGCTTACTAATTCGACAGCGAAACCTATATCAGATCGACTATTGCACACATATCTTAGAGATCCCACGATTTGCTTGAACAAAGTTACATCAACTTTATCTTCCTCTCCATTCTTCTCCTACTTCACATGTGGTTCGACAGGTGAGGATGCGGGATTTGAATCATCCATTCTCAATCTCTTGAGTATCTCTTTGACATACTTTCTTTGATGTAGCACCACACCTTTCTTCGACATTTGAAATTCTATGCATAGGAAATAAGACAATTTTCCCAGATCCGACATTTCAAATTCCTTCATCATCATCTCTTTGAATTTAGAAAAGTTTTCCAAACTGTTTTCAGTTACTAGAAAGTCATCGACATATAAGAACATGATTGTTATATCTTGTGCTACAACTTAAACATAGACACCATACTCTAACTTACATTTTACAAATTGCAATTCAACTAAGTATGAGTCGATCTTCTTATTCCATGCCCTAGGTGCCTGCTTGAGGCCATAGAGCGCTTTGTGCAAGTTATATACTTTACCCACTTCCTCCTGAATTACAAACCTTGGAGGTTGTGTGACATAGACCTCTTCGTCTAAAGGACCATTCAGAAATGCTGATTTTACATCTAAATGAAATGTCGACCAACCTTGGTTGCATGCCAATGCTACCACTAATCAAATAGTTTCCAATCTTTCTACTGGAGCGAATACTTTAGATTAGTCGAATCATTCTCTTTGAATAAAACCTCAAGCTAATAATCTTTCTTTATGTCTTGCTATCGACCCATCAACATTGTGTTTCAACTTGAACACCCACTTTACTTTGACAGCTTTTGTCTGTGCTGGAAATTCGACTAACTCCTATGTGTTGTTTCTTTCAATTGTCTGTAACTCTTCGAAAATAGATAAATTTCATTGTTTAGTCTTCAAAGCTTCGCTATAGTTAATTGGTTCAACACCAGCAAGTAAAGAAAATGAAATAATTCTCCATCTGGTGTGACTTCATCATCACCTACCACTTCATAATCATGAAGTCTTATTGGAGGGACTCTATTTTGTTGAGGTCTATGGCTTATGCTAGCCACGCCATCTTCGACTTCAACTGTCTTGGGAATGTGAATAACTGCTTCTACTTCTACTAGATTCTCAACAATTCCTTCGACCTCGACTTCATCAATTTCTTCATCGAAATCATAGCTCATCGATGGCCTGTTAATTGAATTACTAGAATTCCAATCCCATGCAGAATTTTCATCAATCACAATATCTCGACTCAATACAATCTTCTTATTAACTGGATTGAATAGTCTGTATGCATCGGTCTTATGATATTCTACCAGAATCATAGGTTCACTCTTGTCATCAAGCTTCCTTTATCTTGCATCAGGAACATTCTTGTAACACATAGAGCCAAACACTTTCAAATGACTCACTGATGGTTATTTGTCACTCCATACTTCTTCAGGAACCTTGTTCTTCAATATCTTGGTAGGGAACTTGTTCAGGATATAAACTGCAGTCAAAATAGCTTCTCCCTATAAGTATTTTGGCAAATTCTTCTGTTTTAGCATGCATTTCTCCATATCCAATATGGTTCTGTTTCTTCTTTCTGCAATTCCAATATGTTGAGACGTATAAGGAGAAATTACCTCATGATCAACACCATGTTCTACGTAGAATTTTTCAAACATCTTCGAAGTGTATTCGCCACCTCCATCTGTTCGTAGAACTTTGATCCTCTTCCCACTCCGGTTTTCGAAAAGTGTCTTGAATCTCTTAAAGATTTCGAATACTTTGTCCTTTCTATAGATCACATAGATCCACAACTTACGAGTGAACTCATTGACAAAAGAAACAAAACATTTATTTCTATCAATGATATGTTCTTCGAATGGTCCACATACATCTAAATATACCACTTCGAAAATGCAGGATGATCTCATTGGCATGTCGAAACAAAAGAATTTCTAGATTACTTTCCTACTAAACAACCTTCATAAAGTTTTTCAGGCATCTCAAGACTTGGAATACCAGTAACCGTATCTTGAGTAATCAATTAAGTGATCAAAAGTTCAAATATCCAAACTTCAAATGCCACAACCAACTATCCTTGTGGTCGACAATAATTTTCAAACATTAACTTCTGTTAAACTGATCATAGTCTTAAATGTCATGTTCTTCGACAACGGAGATTTCAAGACCAAATTTTTCTTGGTGTCGAACAATTTCAAAACTCCATCTTTCATAACAACTGAGAAACCTTTTTGACCAGTTGCCCAACACTTAGCAGGTTGCACTTTATTTCAGGTACATAGAGAATATATTTAATCATAGATTTCCCTCAATTACTCATTTAAAAGACTATGTTTCCAGTACCTTCTACTTGCAATGAACTATTATCAGCAAGTTTTACCTTGCTCTTCTTCGACTCGTCAAAATCTTCCAACCACTCCTTTCGACCAGTCATGTGATTTAAGCAGCCTGAGTCAAGGAACTAGATCTTGGATTCAACATGGTTATCTGCAACTGCAGCCATAACCCCCATACCACTTTCAGAATCATCTGAATCTTGACATGCAAGGTTCGCTCTTTCGTCATTGCCTGTCGATCTCTTGTCTTTTCTGTACCAAGAATTCTTGGCTACGTGACCCCACTTTTCAGTTATAGTACTGCACACCTTTTTATCTTTTTTTGTCCTTTCGATAGTTTCCTCCACCTCTTTTCGAGGATTCAGAAGCTCTATCTTTGACCTGATACTTGTAAGGGTCCAACCAAGACTTTTTTCCCTGAGTCTTGTCGACATTGACTTTGAACTTGTAGGAACCATCATTCCTTTTTCATGACTGAGCTTGTAGTGTCTGTATCGACTCCTTAACTCCTTTTCTTTCGAAAATCTTCATCTCGTGCACCTCCAACGAACCAACCAAATATTCCATTTTTAGGGTTTCAAGTTTGTTGGATTCTTGAATAGCTACAATAACATGATCAAAGTGAGAGGTTAACGTTCTAATTATCTTCTCAACTATCATCTTATCAGTTATGGTTTCATCACAACTCTTTATGAGATGGACGGGTTTCTGAATCTTTGACACATATTCTGCAACTCCTTCATCTTCTCTCATCGATAAAAACTCATATTGTCGATGCAAAGTTTGTAACTTGACAACCTTCACCTTCTCATCTCCTTCGTAATACTTCACCAAAATATCGCATACCTCATTCGCCGTTTCAGCATGAGAAATCCTGTCAAAGTTAGCAGCGTCGACCGCCGTCTGAATGCAATAAGCAGCCTTGTAATATTTCTTCTTAACTTTGTTGTGGACTTTTTTCTGTTCATCGGTTGCATTTGCAACCAACGCAGGAACGCAGTCGATAACCACTTCTAGGGTTTCATGGAAGTCAAACAGGGATTGCATCTGTTTTTTCCATCGAATTTAATTTTTACCGTCAAGCATTGGAATAGAATTTGAAATGCCCTTATCACTAGTCATCGCAGCGGTTGATTCACTTGCTCTAGAAACACGATCTCTGACGTGAAATTCTTGAAAACTCAATCAAGGATAATAACCAAAAATTCTGGATACCAATTTATTAGTGCGCGAGACACTTTTAGTGAGGAGGAAAAAATAGAATAATTAATAAAACAAAATTTTTATTATTCACTTAATAAATCGTATAAAATAAACATATATATTATAACTATTTATATATAATTTTAATTGAGTTTAGACTAACACAATTTAAATTATATTTAAATATTAAATTTAATCAAATCTATTTTAATCCTTTAATATTAAGTTGAGACATACGTTCTAAAATTTAATGCACATATTGTACATGTCTGAAAAGAGGATGATAAGTAACTTCATTTTGACGTTGATTAAGATTATATGTTTCTTCAACCGCATGGATGGTAACAAAGAAGATGGTTTCAATGTGCTGATTTTTCTTTTGATTGTGCATGATATTTTACCTAAGTACCCTTGATCTTGGCACTAATATCAAAATAAGCCTGATTGATAACAGCAATTACACAAATTATTTTTGTTAAGAATATGACAAAAGTAAACATGAGTAAACATGGAACCCCAAAAGAGACAGCACTCATTCCTCAATAGTCAAAGATGAGAATAATTAATAAATAGAAAGAAAAAAAAAGTGGAAAAGTATCCTTTATCAATCCATGCATGAGTGCAAAACTAGAAAGAGCATATTAGAGATAAAACAAGTTAGCATATTACGAGGAGGTTTGAAAGAATGCCAATCATATTCTGCTAGCTGTATTTTCTATGTCGTGCATAATGATGAAGATGAAATAATTGATGTGAAAACATAATGTAGCAAACTTAATTAACAATAATATTTTCAATAAACTATGATATTACATAAAGAGAATGTTATTAGATGATTTTTTTGTCTCAATAGTTTACTTTTCTTTAAATTTCCACTACCGATGGATCAGGAAAAGGTAGTGAAGACTGAAGATTAGAGTAAAACAAAAGAAGGGAAAGATGACAAAATGAGAAGTTAGGTTTCTTTAGTAGAAAGATGGAATAAAGTGATGGTAGGTGCTAATTGATTTTAATTTGTTTGGATTGAGGGTCGATAGAATTAATTCTATTAGAATTAAATTGGATAGTATTGATTTACAACCAACACACCCACAACTTTGTGAATTTTCTATCTAGAAAGATTCTACATAATTTTAATGTTGTTCCACGTAATACCCATCATTAGCATACTCATATCGTAATACTAGTCAATACACCAAAATGAAATAACCTTGATTAACCATAGATTGACGTTGCCTAGTTTTTTTTTTTGGAGATGTCTTTATCTTTCATTTTGGCTGCATGTTTGTAGTAATGGTGGCAATTCACGCAAGTACACTCCATCACCTGCTTTGTAAGCTTTGTAACACTATCGGTTGTAATTTATGAAAAATAAATGTTTATGAGTGCATTATGAAATAATAAGAAAACGTAAGTAAATGATAATAAGTGTATGGAAAATAGTTTAGAGTAGAAAGTGATATTTATATTGAAAGTCTTTATACATAATTATATCTATTAATTAAAAAAATTAAAGAGGATAAAGTATCACACAGATAAGTGTGGTGGTCCTAAGTCTTATGTCACTTGTCTTTACCGGGTTCAGAGCGTGGTTGTAGAGACGTTAGTGGCAGTTTGTAGGCGATATTTGAGCACTCCGACATAATGAAAATTGGCAATGCTCGAAAAATATTGTTGTAGACACATCACAAAAACGTATATCCTCTTCAATAAAATTTTAGATTCTCTTTTCTATATTCAAATTTTCATTTATCTTATGCAAACTCGAGTATAAACTGAATTATCCTGGATATTTCTGTTATAATACATTTGAGAATGCTTGAAATACTATTAAAAAAAAGTGATTAATTCATGATCCAACCTGAATCCATTCAATCTAGAAACTTTATCTAACATTACCAACATATTCAACCTATCATATACTTCCAATTTTAGGACATATTTATTCACTAGCTTATTTTGTGTCCTTACATCATGGAGCTTTCGATAAAGTCCCAACACCATTTTTCATAGACTTTCTATAAATGCCATACGATTAATATATCATTCATAAAAATTTCACACGTTATTTTTAATTTCTGTTAAGAGTTTCATATCGAATGATAAATGACATGAACATGTCTTTATAAGTTGAGGTAATTTTCACCTTATAGGTCAATTTTATAGGATTGAGTTAGTCCTAATCACATTTCTTAGCATGGTATCAAGAGCCCCGTTTAAGATTATAAGTACCATATGCTATGAGATTTTCGTTATCGAGCCACCCACCATTTATTTCCACGCTTCAGATGTCCAGTCCTGAGCGTGAGGGGGTGCTAAGAGTCCCACATTCGATATTATATGGTCTGAACATGTCCTTATAAGTGAGAACAATCCTCACTCTACAAGCTGGTTTTTGTAGGATTGAGTTAGATCCAATCACATTTTTAATATGGTATCAAGAGTCTCATTTAAGATACGGTGGGTCACTTGCTCTCCGGTTTCCACTATCGGATAAACACTATTTATTTCCACGATCTAGATGTCTAGTCTTGGACGTAAGAGAGTGTGTTAAAAGTCTCACATAGGATAATATATGACATGCACATGTTTTTATAAGAGGGGGAAAATCCTCACCTTACAAGTCAATTTTATAAGTTTGAGTTAGACCGAACCACATTTCTTAACATGATATCAAGAGCCTTAATTTAAGATTTGGTGGACCATCTATTATCAAATTTCTACTATTAGACCATGTTGGAACATGTCCGTGTTTCAATATGTTGAATTTAAAAATTTCTCAAATCCCACATTGTAAGAATATTTTTTTGGTTGAAAAAACTCCTTAGTCCCACATTGCTTAGTTTGGAAATCTTGGCTAGTTTACTTCATTATATAAGGAAATCACTTGTTTTATTTTAAAACTATACTAAAAGCTCACTTTTGAGTTTTTTCTTCCTCACTCTAATAACTCTGTGTCTTTCGAATTATCGAAGCGCTAACTTCTCTCCATTTGTTTCTACACATTGAATTCTCCGAGTACTTTCTTGAATTCTCCTTAGAGAATAATGTTAATTTCTCCTCATTTGAGTTGAGAAATTATCAAGTATAATTTTTGGATTCTCTTTAGAGAACTATTCGAAATTCTCTTTGTTTGAGAAATCTTTTTTGAGTGGTCAAATGACCATCATTGAATTCTCCTTGAAGAATTATTGAAATTTCTCCTGGTTTGAGAAATTATTACGATTGGTGGTCATACCAGATACTACTATGGTATTTATACCATATTTGAATGGTCTTAGTACTATCAGAGAGTGTATTTCTAGATTGATTATCTATCGTGCAAGTAGAAATCATATAGTATAGAACTTGTCTGTTTTATCCTGGAGGCGACATGATAGTTCGACTGCTTTGTATAATTTTGGGCAATGCCATGAAACGTCTTAAAGAGAGCGACCTAGTCCGCAACTCAACCCGATAATTTCTTTGATGGAAAAATAATTTTCAAAACTGAAAACAACAATTTTAAGACGTTTCAAACTGCCATGGCTACCGAAAAAATTACCGGTACTTTTACGAATATTGTCTTTGAGAAACCGTTCATGTTTGAGGGAAGTCACTTCAAACATTGGCAACAAAAGATGAAGTTCTTAATATTGAAAAAAGTTGCTAAAGTTCTGATCAATGATATTCTGTTGCTTCTTCTGGATCAATCAAACAAACTAATGGTAATAAATATGGAGATTTAGAAGAAACACTTAATAGTGTTGAAGTTGAATCTGCTACATAGATTAAAACAAATGATTTACAGTATAGGAAAGAAATCACCTTATAGAAATAGAATGGAAATCTCTATAAAATTATATTTTAAATAGACTCGCAGATGATTTGTATGATAATTACACTTGATGTGATACTGCAAAACAAGATTGAGAGACTCAAAAAGAAGTATGACGTAGAAACTGGAGAAAAGAAGTATGTTGTTAGCCACTACTTCAAGTATCAAATGGAAAAGATGAAAGGTTGATGGAGGCTCAATGATAAGAACTTCAAAAGATTTCTTAAAAGATCATCACAAAAGGTATGTGTTTAAATGAACAATTTCAATTTGCTTTTATTATTGACAAACTACCCTATAATTTGAATATTTTAAAAAAATTTGCTTCGCCATAAAACAAAATAATTTTTGATTGAGAATCTGATTATTCGCCTTGAGTTAAAAAAAGGAATCTTAGAGACAATATCAAAAAGAAAAAGTCTTGGTTGTTTCAAACAATAAAAAGAAATACAATGTAGTTATGAAGTAATTTGGCAAATTATTAAAGAATCAGAACCGCAATATTATGAACCGAATTAAGAATGAGAATTCTTGTATGATCCAATTGCTCCAACTAGGAAATAACCACCACCTCAAACAAATGACGTTGGTTTCCATTTTTTTTAACTATGGAAAATCAAGTCATATGACTAATAAATGTAGAAGTAAGCTTGAACCTGGTGCTGCCCCTAATGCACATGTCAACTTGACTAATGAGCAATTTATTGCTATGGTTATTAAAATCAACATGGTTGATGGATATGATCGTTTGTGGATAGACACCGGTATCTCTCATCGTATCTATTATGACCCTGTTATGTTTAAAACATACACGAATGCTAAAGATAAGAAAATATTGTTGGGAGATGGCCACACCACTAATGTTGCTAGAATTGTAGACGTGGAGCTAAATTTCACCTTAAAAAAGACTTTAATCTTAGAGAACGTTATACATGTACCTAAGATTAGAAAGAATATTGTTTCTGATTTTCTTTTAAATAAGACAGAGTTTAGTCAGTCTATTGGGGGTAGATTTGTACACCATTGCAAAGAATGAAATTGATATGTTTAAATTTTTTGTAAAGAATTTGAAAATGATATAATAAGAATTTGTAGTGATAGAGAAATTGTAAGATTCTAGTTTATTAATGAATTTTATACATGGAATTGTACATGAAACAAATGCACCATACTATCTTGAAATGAATGGTAAAGCAGAAAGAAAGAATAAAACTCTTACTGAACTTGTTATTGTAATTATGTCGAATTCTAGTGTTGCACCTCACTGGTGGGGGAATTTTGTTGACTGTTTGCTATATCCTGAATTGAGTTTCCAAGTAAAAAGTAATATCTCACCTTATGAGATATTAAAGAAAAGACAACTAAAATTTTCTTATTTAAGAACTTGGGGCTATTTGACTTATGTCAGAATTATGGATACGAAGCGAGTTAAACTTGCTAGTAGAGCCTATGAATGTGTATTCATTGGGTATGAAGCAAACAATAAGGCATATAGGTTTTAAGACCTAAATGCTAAAGTGATCATAGAATCAAATGATGTTGAATTCTATGAAGATAAATTTACTTTCAAATAGAGAAATAGTCGGGACACTGAATCAGATCACATTCCTGTGATAAGAAACAATAAAAGCAACAACGATGTAGAAATGGAACTTTGACGAAGTAAAAGGGTAAGAGTTGCTAAAGATTATGGGTCCGATTATGTGGCTCATAACGTAGATGAAAATACAATAAATATTCAATAAGCCTTATCATCTCTGGATACAGATTTATGACAAGTAGCTATTAATGATGAGATAAAATCTCTAGAATCTAACAAGACCTGGAACTTAGTAGACTTGCCTCCTGGTTACAAACCAATCAGTTGTAAATGGGTTTTGAAAAAGAAACTAAAAATTGATGTAACTATTGATAAATACAATGTTCTCTTTGTAGCCAAGGGTTTTAGACAAAGAGAAAAATATAGATTTCTTCGACACATTCTCTCCAGTCACTAGAATTACATCCATTAGAGTACTTATTTCAATAGTTGTTATTTATAACTTAATAGTATACCAAATAGATGTTAAAACAACTTTTTTAAACAATGACTTAGAAGAAGAAATCTATATGAAACAACTGGAAGGGTTTGTGATCCTTGGACAAGAAAACAAGGTCTATAAGTTAGATAAGTATTTGTATGATCTAAAACAAACTCCAAAGCAATTGCATGTAAAGTTTGATAACTTAATGATATTGAATGAGCACAAAGTGAATGAAAGTGACAAATACGTTTATTACAAATTTGAGAATTGCATTTGCACTATCATTTTTCTATATATAGACGATATACTCATATTTGGATCAAACATTCAGGTCATTAATGATATGAAATCATTGTTGTGCAACAACTTTGATATGAAAGACATCGGAGAAGAGAGTGTGATTCTTGGTATCAAGATCACGAGATCTGAGCAAGGAATTTCTTTGGATCAATCATAATATGTGGAAAAGATCTTAAAGAAATATAATACTTTGACAGTAAACTTGTGAGCACACCATATGATTCAAGCGTGAAGTCGTTTAAGAACACTGGTGAAAATGTTAGACAAATAGCATCATTGGAAGTCTTAGGTATTCCATTGATTGTACTAAACCCGACATTGCATATGTCGTGGAATTGTTATGCAGGTTTACTAGCAGACTGAGTAATGAACATTGACAAGCTATTGAGCGAGTCATGTGGTACCTTAATAAGACCATGGGTCTCTGTTTACATTATCATATTTTTTATTATACTTGAAGGATACAATGATGTAGATTAGAATATCTTATCAGATGATTCTAAAGTAACTAGTGGCTATGTATTCAACATAGCTAGAGGATTTGTATCTTGGAAATCAAATAAATAGACTATCCTGGCTCAGCCCATGATGGAGTATAAGAATATAGCATTAACGACTGCTAGTGAAAAAACAAGTTGGTTAAGATGCTTGCTAACTGAGATTCCCTTATGGGAAAAACCTATGCCAGTTGTGTTGATCCATTGCGATAATACTATGGCTATTACAAAAATCGAGAATTGTTATTATAATGGTAAAAGACGTCAAATTAGAAGAAAGCATAACACTGTTAGAGATTGTATCTCTAAAGGAGCTGTAAGAGTGGATCATGTACGCGCTGATGAAAATTTAGCAGATTTTTTGATGAAAGGATTAGCTAGAGAGAAAGTCTATAATACATCACATAAGATGGGACTAATGTTGGCTCCTAAATTCGACACCTTTGTTTTGATTGATGTCAGCCATTAAAAGCTGAAAAATGCTTTCGACTGGCTAAGTCTGTCGAAGTGCCCGTCGAAGGATGGCAAAGTACTTAGAAGATTTCTTCAAAGGAAGAAGGCTGGTCGCCTTCGACGTCGAAGGAGTTTTTCGTCGAAGATGTCTCTTGACGAAAGTGTTCGATGGTTCAGAGTGGAGCAGTTTGAAATTCAAGCGTTTTGAGGGAAAACGGTTTCCAGCAGTTACCACGTGCAAACGTGCAAGGATCTGGAGCGTCGAGCATGGAGAACGTGCCAAGTGGATTGATCTCGAAGCAGTGTAACTGCCCGACGGTTACTTGGGATGTTTTAGTATAAATAGGAGTAGACATGTAGTTTCTCGCGTGTGTTCACAATTCTATACAAAGTCACTCATATAGATTCGAGTACCCAGCGTGTGAGAAAGAATTGTTGAGAAATGTATGTGTGAAACACCAATTTTATCAATTAAAATCATTTACTTTTCCAGAAATTTACTTGCTTTCTCCTTTACATTCTTGTCGAACCCTTTAATTTAAAGCCTTGTTTATTTTACCAAGTCTTTCCTTCATGCAATTCATTTAAAGCCAATTTATTTAAAGCCTTATCCAATTCAATCAAACTTCAAAATCAACCTATGTCCTAGGATCAATCTGATCGATCCTGCGAGTAACCAAATAAGTAACCATTTAGAGGATCAGCGGTTGTTTACCAAAACCCAAGGTAAACAAATTGGCACACCCGGTGGGACTGTGTGTTGATTTTTGAAAACAATCTCATCTTTTCGAGTTGTATGTTATTGAGGAGTGGTAGAATATACACTAACGATAACAATACTGCCAGAAGGAGGGAAGAGATGGCGAATCCGCCAAACAATAACGAAATCCCACAAACGAGCGTGGGAGCAACGGTTAGTATGACCGTAAGTGAAGCGACAAACGTTGGTTCGACACCAGCAGTGTCGGTCACAACCACGGGGCCAATACCTTCGTTAACAGGCCCCAGAATACCCTTGGGAACTCCCCCACCAAGGGGAAATTTAGGCACAAGGCCTTTGGTTCCCCCAGGATTTATTCCATTCTATGGTATGCCAACTTCTGAAGTGGCAAGCCTGACGAATGCTGCGTCCACCTTTTCAGACCCTTTCGTGAGTGCCTCTTCGCCACTCCAAGGCTCTGGAGTAGGCATGGCGAATAGAAATAGGACCCAACTCTTAGGAGGAACGTCCCAAGTAGCCCATGGCCTTACAAATGCCTCGACAGCAGTCTTGAGGCAACAGATGGACGAAAGCAACCATGATATGGTGCAAATGTTGGCACAAACTTTGAGTACAATGCTAAACCCTCTAATACAAAACACTACTCAATCGAATCAGCAAGTGATAGCGCAAATGACGCGTTTGGCTGACTTCTTTGGAGTACCCCAACCTATTCGACAGCCCCAAAGGGCGCAAATAAGGGGAAATCAGGGGATATTTTTAGAGGAAGAAACCACCATTAACCAGGCTCAACAGCCTGTCGAAGAAAACCTTAGGGAACGATTGGAACAACCTGTCGAAGAACCTAGGGTAATAGCCCCAGAGGTGAGGTTAGTTAATAGAAACCAAAATGCTGACGAAGTGGTTCAGCATATCCAATACCAAAACATGGGTTTGGAAAACAATCTGGCAACCATGATTGAAAGGATCATGACTCAGAATGGGATGAACATGGGCTTTCGAAGGCCCAACTTTACATCTCCATTGTCAGAATACGTGTTACAAACAGACTTACCTCCTAGATGCAAAGTCCCCAAATTTACTAAGTTCTCTGGGGACACGACAGAATCTACTGTCGAGCATGTGGCGAGATATTTGATCGAAGCAGGAGACATTTCGAATAACGAAAACCTAAGGATCAAGTACTTCCCAAGTTCTTTAACCAAGAACGCTTTTACTTGGTTTACAACTCTCCCCCCCAATTCGATCCATCATTGGACCCAGTTGGAAAGATTGTTCCATGAACAATTCTACATGGGGCAAACCAAGATAAGCCTGAAAGAACTGGCCAGTGTGAAGAGACGTTTCACTGAACCTATAGACGAATATCTGAATAGGTTTAGGTTGCTCAAGGCGAGATGTTTTACACAAGTGCCAGAACATGAGTTGGTCGAAATAGCCGCAGGCGGTTTAGATTATTCCATTAGGAAGAAGCTAGACACCCAATACCTAAGAGACATGGCCCAACTGGCCGATAGAGTTCGACAGGTAGAACGCCTCAAAGCTGAAAAAGCTAAGGCAACGAAAACTCACAAGAGAGGGAGGATAGCGTACGTTGAGATGGATGACGAAGATCTAGAATCCTTCGACGATGCTTTAACTGTCGAAGAAGGAGAAGTCGATTTAGCAGAACTAAAACAAGGGCCACCATACTCTTGTAAACTGTTAGTCCCCTCAAATGGGAAAAATCCCATTGGTCCAGAAAGGACCAACGATAGGTTCCCAAAAAAGACTTATAGTTTTGACATCACAAAATGTGATGAAATATTCGACTTGCTAGTTAAAGATGGCCAAATGATAGTACCCCCAGGGGTAAAAGTGCCTCCTCTCGATCAAAGAAAGAAGAGAGGTTTTTGCAAATATCATAATTTTTTGGGCCATAAAACTTCTCAATGTTTTCTTTTCAGGAATCTTGTGCAAGACGCTATTGAGGAAGGGAGATTAAAGTTTGCAGACAAATCCCCCATGGCTATCGACTCCAATCCACTGAAGGCTGAAGCTCACTATGCTGAACCATCTGAGGTGAACATGATAGAGGCAACCAGGATCCAGTCGAAGAAGCCAGGAATTACCATGGTCGAAGTCTCAAAGGACCACATCAACATGCCAATCTTTGGCAGTTTTTCTGGAAATTTATCCAGGAAGACAATTGAAGCTGTCCAGAAAGCGGTCGAGAACCCGAGGTCGGAGACTGCTGAAGCACAAAAAACTGGATCAAAGCCCAGTTCCCACTTGGCCACCGTTCAAGGCCAGACGGAGAATCTGGAGATACAAATGAAGCAGTTAACTCTTGCTAACAAAGATACAATGAATATCAACATGGTCGAACTCTCTGACCCAAAAGCATCAGAAGAGGCCATGAGGCAAGAACAGGCTAATAAGACTGCTTTCCCTCGGGAAAACGAAAACTTGGCAGATTTTTTACAAAGATGCCAGAAAAAGAAATCAGAGGTGATGCTGTGTCCAAGATGCAGTTCGATCTTTGATAAAAAAGCTGCTGAGCACATTCAAGGCGTAAGAGCAGCGAATAAGAGAAGGGAGAATGCTGACCTTCGACATGATCCCAGAAGGGGTTCTAACCAAGAAAAGAGGCCATTAACTTTTAGGCCTCCAACAAATGTGCCAGTAGACACTTGGTACAAAACCTCTGGCCGGAAAAGGCCAAGTGAGGAGAAATGGCATTCTTTCGATGTGCCAAGAGGTTCCTCTTTGACTCAAAAGAAAGAGCCTCAAGTTGCTGCACCTAAGGTTGCTCAAGTGTCCAGCAACTACAAGGGTAAAAATCCCATGTCTCGATCTCAATGGAGGAGATATCAAAGGAGACGAAAAGCTGAAAGGGAGGCTGCCAACGAACCTAAGGCAGAAACTAGTTCGAATGTTCCTCAAAGGAAACAAAGGAAGCCTCTAGAGAGAGAGCCAGTTACCAACAGGCTAGTTTGGCCTAACCAAAGTGAAGTCGAAGACGAAGACGATGCTGAGTCTGACGATACTTTGGATATAATGGTGAATATAGTTTCAGTGCTGCCCAGGGAATTCAATCGACAGGTAGAAGTCGAAGCCAGTGACTGGGAAGTGGAGCAAGAAATGGCCAAACATAGGCCAGTGTGCTATTTTGTCATGGACAATGGCACTACTGAGGAACAAAATGGCTTCTTCGAGCCACCTACAGAGGCGATGAAGAATCACCTCAAGCCTTTGTTCATAAGGGCTAAGCTCGAAGAAACTACTGTGAATAAAATATTGGTCGATTGTGGGGCAACCATCAATATTATCCCTCACTCTATGCTAAGGAAAATTGGCAAAAGGGATGAGGAAATTAAACCTCACAACATGGTCTTGTCGAACTATGAGGGCGGCATAGGGACCACTATGGGAGTGATCCAGCTAGATATCAAAGTTGGGTCTATCCTTCGACCAACGATGTTCATGGTCATATCGGCCAAACCTAACTACAACCTTTTGTTGGGCCGTGAATGGATTCATGGTGTTGGCGCTGTGCCTTCATCAATGCACCAAAGGCTGCTCCTATGGCGTCCAGATGGGATGGTCGAAAACATAGAGGCAGATCAAAGCTACTACCTTGGCGAAGTGAATCACTTGGGTGTGGCAGATTTCGACAAAAACTTGGCTCACATAGGGCCATGTCCAACACCTGACTTCGACATGGCGCCAGCGCCAAACACCTTTTGTTCCCTATACCTGCATCCTGAGCATGGTTTCCAATGGGACAGAGAAGACTTATCCCACATAGACTTCAGTGGGTTAACTGATATCCAACCAACTGGTTGGGGAAGTGAATTCAGTGATAATGACCGAGTCACAATCTTTGAAGCGAATTTCGGCCTATGTGGCCGAAACCAAGATGATAACGGCTCTCGAAGCCGAAGTAAAGTACATGGCCACACAGGCCAATGATCAACAAATATCTGCTGCAGGCCCAGGAAAGGATTTCGATCCAAAACCTCCTGATATCATGCCAGAAGAAATGCAGGAACAGAGGCTCGACACCATCTATGACGATGAGCCTTTGGGCTTCGAAAAGGATCCCTTGGCGAGCAACATTAAAATGTTAGCACAAGACCCTTTAGAAGAAATCAACTTAGGCGAAGGATCAGAGAAAAGGCCAACTTACATTAGCGCCAAAATCGATCCAGACCTTAGGTTGGAAGTAATCCAATTGCTGAAAGAGTTTAAAGACTGTTTTGCATGGGATTATGACGAAATGCCTGGTCTCGACAGAGGATTGGTAGAACTTCAGTTGCCAATCAAACCTGGGAAGAAGCCAATCAAGCAAAATCCAAGGCGCTTCGCTCCTGAAATACTGTCGAAGATCAAAATGGAGGTCGAAAGACTTCTGAAATGCAAATTCATCCGTGTTACAAGGTATGTCGAATGGATTGCAAATATTGTGCCAGTAATTAAGAAAAATGGTACGTTAAGGGTGTGCATAGATTTCAGAGATTTGAATGCTGCCACCCCCAAAGATGAATATCCTATGCCTGTGGCGGAAATGCTAGTCGATTCTGCCGCTGGTTATGAATACCTGAGTATGCTCGATGGTTATTCAGGATATAATCAAATATTCATTGCTGAAGAGGATGTGTCGAAAACAGCTTTTCGATGCCCTGGGGCCTTAGGCACTTACGAATGGGTAGTGATGCCTTTTGGCCTAAAAAACGCTGGGGCAACGTACCAGCGAGCAATGAATACTATCTTCCATGATTTTATTAACACTTTTATGCAAGTATATATTGATGATATTGTTATAAAATCTGTTTCCAGGAAGAATCATATTGACCACCTTCGACAATCATTCGAAAGAATGAGAGAACATGGTCTGAAGATGAACCCTTTGAAGTGTGCGTTCTGTGTGAAAGCTGGAGATTTCTTGGGCTTCGTTGTCCACAAGAAAGGAATCAAAATCAACCAGAACAAGACGAAGGCAATTCTGGAAGCGAAAGCGCCATCGAATAAGAAGGAATTGCAATCTCTCTTAGGCAAGATAAATTTCTTAAGGAGGTTTATATCTAATCTAAGTGGGAAAGCTCAGGCCTTTTCACCCTTACTTTGACTGAATAAAGAGGGGTTCGAATGGGGGCAGGAGCAACAAGAAGCCTTCGACAAGATCAAAGGGTATCTCACTAAGCCACCTATTTTGGTGCCTCCTTGTAGCAATAGGAGTATGAGATTGTACATTGCTGCATCTGACAAAACTCTGGGAAGTATGTTAGCCCAAGAGGATGAGAATGGAGTCGAGAGACCCATTTACTATCTCAGTCGAGTTTTGAATGATGCAGAAACTAGATATAGCGAAGTTGAAAAATTGTGTCTATGTCTGTATTTTTCTTGTACAAAACTCAAGCAATATATAAAACCAGTTGATGTTTATGTTTCGTCTCATTTTGATGTTTTCAAATATATGTTGTCGAAACCTATCTTGCATAGTCGAATTGGCAAATGGGCATTAGCATTAACTGAATACTCCTTGACCTTTATGCCTCTTAAGGCAGTAAAAGGACAAGTGGTTGCAGATTTCATAGTCGATCACTCAATTCAAGTCGAGGATATTAATTATGTGGAGATAGAACCTTGGAAATTCTACTTCGATGGTTCCAGCCATAAAGATGGAACAGGGGTAGGAGTCTTGATTATTTCTCCAGATAAAATTCCAACAACATTCAAGTACAAAATATCAGGTTCTTGTTCGAACAATGAGGCTGAGTATGAAGCTCTAATTACTGGCCTTGAGATATTGTTGGAATTGGGGGCAACTCGAGTCGAAATAATGGGAGACTCAGAGTTAGTCATTAAGCAAGTCACAAAGGAATATAAATGCATAAGAGAGAATCTCATTATGTACTTTGTGATAGCAAATCGTTTATTGAAACAATTTGAAACGATCAATATTCGACACATACCCAGAGTTGAAAATCAAATAGCCAATGACTTGGCACAAATTTCATCTGGGTATAAGATTTCAAAAACGAGATTACAAAGAGCAATCGAAGTTCGAGAAAAAATAAAGGCAACTTGTCTATCACCATCAGACTTGGAATCGACGAGACTAGGATATGCTGATCACAGTAACTTCGAGATTTCGTTCATTGATAATTTGTCAGAGCAAGATTGGAGGAAACCTATTGTGGACTATCTTCAAAATCCAGGAGCTTCGACAGAACGAAAAACAAAATACAGGGCGTTGAGTTTTGTACTCATGGGTAATGAGTTATTTAAGAAGACGCATGAAGGGGTGTTGCTTAAATGTTTAAGTGAAACTGAAGCATACATAGCCCTTTCGACTACGCATGCTGGGGCATGTGGGGCTCACCAAGCAGGCCATAAGATGAAATGGTTGTTGTTTCGACAAGGACTATATTGGCCCACTATGCTGAAAGATTGTGTTGAATTCGCCAAGGGTTGTCAAGAGTGCCAATCCATACAGGCATCCAACATGTACCAGCAAGCGAACTTCACTCGATAGTGAAGCCTTGGCCTTTTAGAGGATGGGCGTTGGACCTCATTGGAGAGATTCGACCAGCATCATCAAAGAGTCAGAAATACATATTGGTAGGCATTGATTATTTTACTAAGTGGATCGAAGCTGTCCCTTTAGTCAATGTGGACCAAGAAAATGTCATTGAATTTATTCAAAAGAACATTATCTTTAGATATGGAATTCCTGAGACAATAACAACTGATCAAGGGTCAGTTTTCACTGGTCGAAAGATGCAGGAATTTGCTCAGGAAATGGGTTTCAAACTCCTAACATCAACGCCTTATTATGCACAGGCGAATGGTCAAGTCGAAGCAGCTAACAAAGTGGTGATTGGCTTGATAAAGAAACATGTTGGGAAGAAACCAAAGAATTGGCATAAGACGTTAGACCAGATTCTGTGGGCTTGTCGAACGTCCCCAAAAGAAGCCACTGGTACAACACCATATAGGCTAACTTTTGGCCATGATGCAGTGTTGCCAGCAGAAATTTGTCTTCAATCTGCAAGGGTTCAGAGGCATTATGATATTCCTTCTGAAGTTTATTGGAACATGATGTTAGATGAACTGGTGGATTTAGACGAAGAGAGATTACACGCTCTCGACTTACTCAGGCTTCAGAAGAAAAGAGTAGAAGACTCTTATAATAAAAAGGTAAAACCTAAGGTATTTTTGCCTGAAGAACTAGTTTGGAAGGTAATTCTTCCCATGGATCGGAGAGATCGAAGCATGGGGAAATGGTCACCCAAATGGGAAGGACCCTTCAGAGTTATCCAAACTTTTTCTGGTGGAGCCTATGAAGTCGAAGAGTTAAGTGGAGATAAAAGGCTCTTGAGAGTAAATGGTAAATATTTGAAAAAATACAAACCTATACTTCAAGAGATAAAAATAAAATAATAAAAGAACAAGTCTAAATTAACCATAAAAATGCCAAAATAGAAATTTTATTAATTTCAGCCAAGATGGCAATTGTTGTCGAATAACGATTACAGAAGATGGTTACAAAAGAGAATCAATCAAAAGGTAAGAGAGTTCCTGAGTCGAAGATACTTGGCTTGCTGCAGCTCCAACCTCTTCTTGCACCAGGAGTTTTCCTGCACTAGTTTGGCAATTTGAGCGTCGAGGCTTTGGGCCCTCTCAGCAAATTCCAGGCCTTGTTTGATCTCAGTCTGGCTCTCGGTGTCTGAGATGGTCGAAAGAAGTTCCTCCTTGAGTACAGTGTTGGCGTTTATCTTCGCCTCTATTTCTGCGATTTGCGCCCGGAAGGAAGCATTCTCTCGATCAATGACATCGACTTTTTCCTGCGCAGACGCTTTTTGTTTCGACAACTCAGCAATTCGAGAAGTCGAATCTGAGACAGCAGTCCACGCAGAGGAGCTTTTTCCATACAACACCTCAAGCTGACTGTTAAACCCCCTTTGGCGCCTGTAATCTGCTGAGACTTGATCAATCATAGAATGTAACTCCATGATCAAGTCTGAGACTTCTGGGGCTACAGCTTCAAAGTCGACAGCATTCAAGACCTCTTTCAAGCATGATGGAGCAGTGGGGTCCCCCTCTAAAGTCTTCATCAAGTCCCTCTTGAATAACTGGGCCTTAACCTTCGCCAAAGCATCATCAAGAGGAGAAGTTTCAGTAGACTTCCCCGACAGGGTAGGAATTTCCTGACTAGCGTCAGAAGAACTCTTACTCTCGATGATGGCATTGAGGTAGCTAACAGGGTCAGTTTGTTTCAAGAGTTCCAAGTCCTCTTTTGACCTGTGCTTCGAAGAGGTAACCCTTGTGTGATACGGTGGGAGAACTGACTAGTGTTTTGCGTTCGTATTCGCACTTGTGCGGTTGAGCAAGAGTCGCCACCGACTTTTTATTTTATCCTAAAGGAAAGGTTAAAAAAGCACAGCAAAAACCTTTTGAGATATTTCGTGGGTTCGGGGGGTAGATTATGAAAAGGGAAGGTATTAGCACCCTTTTCATCCATGGTTATCCATGGGCTCTTAGTTACTTGGTTTTTTAGATCACTTGCCTTGTTTTTCGATTGCTTTGAAAATGGTGTGTGTGAATTGTTTTGAAAATGTTTTGAAAAAGATGCCTTGCGCTAGGCTAACCTTGTAACAATTCTTTACTCGAATGTTTTACAAAAGGTGTTTTATCTTTTAAAAAGATGTTTCAAGGGTTTGAAAAGTTTGATTTTTGAAAAGTGTTCGTGAAGTGGGTTTTGAAATTAGGCAAGTGTTTTCTTTGCAATTTGACAAGTACTTAAGAGTTTATCTACCCTAAAGCTTTCTCAAAAGATTTTCGTCGTGTTTTAACCTTTTTGACAATTTTGTTCTACCATTGAAATTGGTAGGCAATCTTGTATTTAGGAAGTTTATTCGGGACAGGCGCGGGTCATCGCATAGACCATGAATGCAATGATGCCAAGTGTCTTTGGCAATTTGCTTGAAGGGACTTGATCGTTTTGATAGGCGACTTTCGAAAGCGTCATCGAGGGACTTATGATCATTTGATTTTGTTTTGCCAAAGACATTCGACGTGCAAGCATGGCCCATTTGGAAGGCAACATGTGGGATTACCCTAGGGGGGTGCAAGTGTGATTGTGTATTGATTACATGTATTTGTCTTGTATTAGGTTATCTAGCGTTTTGATTTTAGGTACATACAAACCCTAGGTCTAACCATGGTATAATTGGAAAACTGTAAATTGCGGAATGTAAATCTACGCTATTACAAAATAATATCCAGGAGTGGGGGTATAAATGTACAAGGGGATGAGACTTATAGTATTTACAACCAAATCGAATGTCACAATCAAAATATATAAATGTCGAATGTACAAACATAAAATAAAATGCGTGTAGAGCAATATATTGTGTAAGTGCAAATGTATATGTATTGTGTAAGCGTAAATATGTACAAGTGCGAAATGTGAAATTGAGCCGTATTAGGGTTTTGACCTAGATAAATGTTTTTTAGATAAATCTTGATTTTAATTTACATGTTAATTTTATACAAATGTGTATGTTTAAAAAAAAGAAAGTTTTCAACTTTATATGATATATACAAATCAATATCTTAAAATATATGTACAAATATGTATAAAAAGTATTTTCAATTATGTATACGAAGTATTTTGTTTATTTATGTACAAATATAATTTAAAAAAGGACATTTTAACTTATATGATAGAAAATGCATTAAATTAGTATTTTACAAATGATGAAAAACATTGTTTATGAAATAAAGTTAGTAGATATTGTTTTTACAAATAAATAAAAAAAGGTTAGTGTTTTATAAAAAAAGAATGAGTATTGTTTATATATGAAAAAAAAAGAAGATTAGTTTTTAATGTTGTTAAAAAAGAAAGAGGGGAAGTATTTTCAATGGGCTTAGGAAGGCAGAAACGGGTCAGGTTAAGCCCATGTTGATCAAAGGCGAAAATTAGGGTTAGGCAGTTTGGTTCAATTGGGAACAAAGTTTAGGGTTCAAACGGCGCCGCTCACTGAGTTCGTCTTCTCCGTTCGATTTCCTGAGCACCTGGTTCCGGCCACCAACATCATCCTCACACTCTCTTCCCTCCAAGGCAAGAATTCCACGTCCCTTGAAACAAGGTTGGTTCTAATCGTTTTATATTTTCCTCTTCTTTTCTGATTCGCGTAGAATTTATTCTGAGCTCTTTATTTTTTTGTTTTTTATGAGGTGAAGGAGAAGGGATAGAAGGCTCGTTACCTGCTTTTGGAGATGGAGGAGAGAAGAAAAGGGTGATGCTTCAGGAGGCCGGAACGGCGGTGATGGGGCTTGCTTCGCGTTTGACGCTTTTCTGGTACTTTCGTTCTTTGCTTATGTTAGGGCTTTGATGATGTTGCTAGATTTGCCTGAAAACCCTCCTTAAAATTCACTTTTTTTGTTTATCTTCTTCTTCCACAATGCGTTGCCTTGGGTTGTTGTATGTTGCCTGAGATGTTTGCCTAGAACTGTGGCCTCAAATGTTTTGCCTTTGAGTTCCTGAGTTGAATGATTGTCCTCTTGCACGTTTGCTTGGCTTTGGCAGTTATGGTGAAGCAAGTTTGGACCTTGAAAATTTTGAGGTTTAATCTTTGACAGGTTCAGGTTATGACAGTAGATTGAGGTTGGACTTCAGGCTTGTGCCAGCAACAGGGTATTCTGTTGAGGCTTTGACTTGCAGTAGGGTTTTGTCTTGAAGGTTTGAAATTTTAGGTTGTGTTTGATTATGCTTGAGATTGGGTTTGGTTATGACAGTGGGGTTTGGGACAGGTTCTGATGTTTTTAACTGGTTTAGGGGTTAGACAGGTTTGAGGTGTTGGTGTGTTATGCTGTGTGGTTTGGATATGGTTGATGATATTTGGTTATGACAGGGTATTGGTGTTTGATGACAGTAGGCTGGTTCTTGGCTTCAGTTTTTTTTTGTTTAATGCAGGGTATGCTTCAGGTTTATACTGATGCAGGTTTAATGGTTTTGGGGTTAGACAGATATTTGAGGTGTTTGTATGTTATGCTGTGTGGTTTCTCCTATGTTTGCCTATGCTGAGTTTGTATTATATCTTTTCTATCTTTTCTTTTGGCGCCCAATCTTTATTCAAAGCTTTGGTCTTCTCTTTGACCCAAGTCTGCTGGATATTTTCACAAGGTTTCATGACATTTTTCCCATTTCAGTAATTGGCTATGCTGTGTAATTTTTGAACAATGCTGAATTATCCTCTTTGTTGTATATCTTTTCTGCCTCTACTGTCTATGCCTGCTGCCTATGTTACTGAACTGAGTTGGCTCTTTTCTGATTTTGTATATCTTCATTTCCTGCTGTCCATTCTGACTGCTGAACCTGAACTATGCCTAAACCCTGCTTGCTTTATCTCTCTTTTCTCTCTCTCAAAGTACAGTTTGAATTTTAATATGATTATATTCTGTACTTGCTCTGAAGGGGTTCTATGGGAAATGATGAGTTAAGGTTGTTTAGCTTGCATAATACATCTTGCATCTCCTTTTGACAGCTTGTGTGCTTTTCTTGATTTTCTTTGAGTAAACTTTGGGCATTTTGACAGTAGCCTTTGCTTTTGGATAGAAAGTTTGGATTTGAACTTTTCAGTTTGGATTGGATTTTGAATCTTGAATTTCTATGCAGCTTAAAATTTGTAACCTATGCATTTTTGACATTTGCATTTCATGAGATAAAATAATCTTCCCTCTCTGTGAACCGGGAGAAATCCCGTGATTTGCAGAGAGGGTCAACTGATCCTAGTCAGTGGCCCCTAATGATGAGCAATTTTTAACTGTCTTTTTTCCAATTTTAATGCTTCCTGACTTTTCTTATTTCTTTTTGCAGATGAAAAAATGGAATACCGGAGCGGAGTGAAGAACGAAGAATATTTAGAAAATAGGATAGTTTTTTGTTCTATGTAATATTTAAATTAAATGTAAATTATTGTTTGTAACAACAATTTGTAAATAATTCAAATATCAATAAAAATCCAAATTATCCAATTGGTTCCATTTTCTGTATTGCTTATTTATTTATTTAAAATTCTTAGAATTAAAACAATTGAAAAATAAATTCAATCATTTAATTTCAGAATAATAAATAACTAAAATAAAACAACATTGATCCAATAAACCTGTCTTATCCAACATCCAAAGCAAAGCAGCAATTAAACCAAGTAAACTGATCAACACATGAACACTGTGAATTCAAAACTGCATCTTGTATCTGACTGGCCCAATCAAAATGTACTGAATTCAAACCACTGTCTCTTTTACTGATTAAACCAAGATAACGCGAATTTTAATCCGAATCTTGAAATAAACCGCAAAGTGCTGTGGAATTCAAATTCTTCTGAGAATATGCCCATAAAAACTTAATTCCCGATTAAATGCCAAATCATGCTCGCTTGATCAAAATTGAATCAAAAATCAACCAAACCTTAAACCCACTGTATGAAACAATTCAAAGCTCTGAAGAACAGTGAAAACCCTAATTCTGCTTGACTGTCAAGAAAAGTCCGCTTGTCCGATTCTTGAGCCAGTTTGAGAAGTCAGGAAATGTTTGAAGCTGAGATTTCTTGTGGAAAAGCGCGAGGGCAAATTTTGGGGTACAACAGTTGCCCCTGTTCAATCTTCTTTGACCTGAAGAGTTAGATTGGCAAGTTTGCCTTTCGCGACTCGAAGGTAAAAGGAGATTGGACACTAATGTGCCCAGAAAATTTGCACTTATCAAAGTACTGGATGCGGGAATGGGCTTAGAGATGCCATTTGGAGATAGGCTTAACGATGCCATCTAGGGGAGTGACAGAAACTTGTCGGGGATGGGCTTAAAGATGCCATCTGGAAGGGAACATTAGGAAAGCGTCCGAGCTTTAGATCATTTCTGAACTGGGGGTCTGAACAGGCAATAGGTTGACATCCGTGGTTGGGGGAACCTACAAGCCATTTTCAAGAAGCCGCATCTAAATAAGTTGATAGATTAACATCCGTTACTTGGGAAGAATCCATGAACTGTTTTCAGAAATCTTGAGGTTGAATCTGAACAAGTGATAGGTTAACATCCGTTTACTTGGAGAACCTGTGAACCGTTTTCAGAAATCCTGAAGTTAAATTAGCAATAGAGCAGCATCCGTTGTTGGGAAGCGTCCGTAAACTAAATTCGAAGGTGCATCTGAACAAGCTGATAGATTAACATCCGTTACTTGGGAAGAATCCATGAACTGTTTTCAGAAGTCTTGAGAAGAATCCGAACAAGTGATAGGTTAACATCCGTTTACTTGGAGAACCCGTGAACTGTTTTCAGAAGTCTTGAAGTTGAATTAGCAATAGAGCAGCATCCGTTGTTGGGAAGCGTCCGTAAACTAAATTCGAAGGTGCATCTGAACAAGCTGATAGATTAACATCCGTTACTTGGGAAGAATCCATGAACTGTTTTCAGAAGTCTTGAGAAGAATCCGAACAAGTGATAGGTTAACATCCGTTTACTTGGAGAACCCGTGAACTGTTTTCAGAAGTCTTGAAGTTGAATTAGCAATAGAGCAGCATCCGTTGTTGGGAAGCGTCCGTAAACTAAATTCGAAGGTTGCATCTGAACAAGCTGATAGATTAACATCCGTTACTTGGGAAGAATCCATGAACTGTTTTCATAAGTCTTGAGGTCGAATTATTTTACTCTGTCGACTGATCTTGCCTGAAAAAGGCAAAAAGTTAGTTGGATGCAATGCTATGATGCATGATACAATGTACATCATGGTTTTATGAATGTAAATGGATGTGCATGTAAGCTGGAGAGCTGTCTTGCGTAGGATAGATGAATCCGGGACATCGGGAGATAGAGGTATCTTGACTGCGGCTGGGGAAAATAAATCCCGGGTCATTGCTGGGGAGCTTGGAGCTCGGATTGCATACCAATCTTCTGGGGGATTCCTGAAGTCTTCTACTGGGGAGTGTTAAACTAGTAGATTTAATGTTGGGGAGGCCAGATTGAGAATCTTCAACTGGGAGAGATGTATCTCTGAAGACTGACTCTACTGGGGAATGCTAGATTTTCTTCTAAAAAACCTGTGGGGAGAAGGTTTAAAAGTCTGACTTCGCTGGGGATTGACCCTTTGAAGCTTTTGATCTGCTGGGGATACCGAATCTTGAACTCTGAGGAAAAATGATCTCCGGAAGATTCTTCGGCTGGGGATAAACTTCTCCGGGGATAGTACTGATAGGTTATTGTTGGGGGAATTCTGAGGAACTCCGCTGGGGATGGGAAGAATTCTGGCGAGTGTGACCTCTCCTGACGGTTAGTCGAGGATAAACCAGTTATACGCCTTTGTGATAATAACTTTGAATAAAACTTGGAAGGGACGTCCGTACTCTGCGGGGATTACCTTTCGGAATCTTACGGGGATAAGCTCCGAGGGTCTGCTGGAGATAGACCTCAAGGTTTGTTAGGGACGTGGATTACAGATCTCGAGGGATTTCCTTTGGAAGGGTGTCGAAATACTCGTCTGTACTTTCATCCTATCAGTAATCCTTTTCCTAGGTTCAATCAGGAAGTGATCATGTTTCAAATGCATATGCCTATTTAACAAAACATTGGACGTTTCTCAAAATAAAACAAATAGTGCAAGAGAAAAAGGAAAAGGGAAATGGCACAAATTTTGGGAAGAGTATTTGTATTGATTTTCTTTGAGTATATTTATACAAGGGAAACAATCATCCTAGTAAGAGGATCTTGTCGTAAATATTTGAAAAAATTTAAAACAAAGATGGCTATGTGAAATAATTCCATGGGATCCCACTCTGCTGTAGCTTTCACAACTCCGAACATCTGTCCATTCAATGCTTCGTTTGACGATGGCTGGATTGATCAGAAACCTGGGACCGGTTGATGAAGAGACTTTCTTTGAAGTGATCTGGCGAGACATAGTCATACGCTTAAATTCCCTAACTTTTTCCTGAATCGCCCTTTCGGGTTTTCGATCCACCGGGAAACCCCTTTTTGCCCCAGCCGCCCTTTCGGGTTTTCGACTTGCCGGGTGTACAGATTTTTTTGTTTTTATCCCTAATTTTTGCCTGAACCGCCCTTTTGGGTTTTCGACTTGTCGGGTTATTTTATGCGTAGTATCTTTTGACTATGTCTGCGTTCGCAGGGTGCGGCAAATCGTCGCCGTCCATGGTGGTCAGAATCATCGCACCACCAGAAAATACGCTCTTGATTACAAACGGCCCTTCGTATGTAGGAGTCCATTTGCCCCTGGGATCACTTTGCGGTAAGATAATCCGCTTGACTACTAGATCTCCGACTTGATACACCTGACGTCTGACTTTCTTATTGAAAGCCTTGATCATCCGTTTTTGATACGCTTGACCATGGCATATAGCAGCGAGTCGCTTTTCGTCGATCAGATTGAGTTGATCAAGTCGGGTCTGCATCCACTCATCTTCATTCAAACCTGCGTCTTTCATAATTCTTAGAGACGGGATCTGAACTTCCATAGGCAAAACGGCTTCCATGCCATAAACTAAAGAAAACGGGGTTGCCCCAGTTGAGGTACGTATCGTCGTACGGTATCCATGCAGCGCAAACGGCAACATCTCGTGCCAGTCTTTGTAAGTGACTGTCATTTTCTGAATGATCTTCTTGATATTTTTGTTCGCAGCTTCAACAGCACCGTTCATCTTCGGTCTATAGGGAGATGAATTGTGATGATAAATCTTGAACTGTTCGCATAATGCAGTGATCATTGTATTATTCAGATTGGTACCGTTGTCTGTGATGATTCTGTCTGGAACACCATACCGGCATATGAGATTTTGCTTGATAAAGCGGGCAACCACATTTTTGGTGACGGAGGCGAAGGAAACCGCTTCGACCCATTTAGTGAAGTAGTCAATGGCAACCAGGATGAAGCGATGTCCGTTGGAAGCCGTGGGTTTGATCTCTCCAATCATATCAATGCCCCACATTGCAAAGGGCCATGGAGCAGTTAGAACGTTGAGAGGAACCGGAAGGACATGAACTTTGTCGGCATAAACTTGACATTTATGACAAGTACGGGAATGCTGATGGCAATCAGCCTCCATGGTAGACCAATAATAGCCTGCCCTTAGGATCTTCTTAGCCATTGTATGCCCGCTCAGATGAGTGCCAAATGTGCCGCTGTGTATATCAGCCATGATTAACTCTGCTTCAGCCTTATCAACACATCGGAGTAATACACAATCATGGCTTCGTTTGTAGAGGATGTCGTTGCTCAGGAAGAACTTAGCGGCGAATTTTCTTAAGAATTTCTTGTCATTCACGGAAGCTCCTTCAGGATAATCTTGGGTCTCGAGATACCTTTTGATCTCATGGAACCAAGGTTGTTCCACTACTTCTTCGGTGTTAATCTCGTGACAATGCGCCGGTTCATCCATTCGCTCGATGGTGATTTGGGGAGCCTCGTTATCCCAGTTGAGTTTAAACATGGAGGACATTGTGGCTAGAGCATCTGCTAGCTGATTCTCTTCTCGCGGAAAGTGCTCGAAGGTAATTTGCTCGAAATGAGGCAACAATGTCAGAACATGTTCTTTGTATGGAATAAGATTAGGATGCTTGGTATCCCAGTCTCCTTTGATTTGGCTAATGACCAAAGCCGAGTCCCCGAATACAATCAGAGATTTGATCCCCAAGTCTATGGCAGCCTTGAGACCAAAGATGCAGGCTTCATACTCCGCCATATTGTTTGTGCAGCTGAAACAAAGTCGGGCCGTGAAAGGAGTGTGGCATCCTTCCGGAGAAATAAGTACCGCGCCAATGCCGTTTCCAAGTGCATTTGAGGCACCATCAAAGTACAGGGTCCATCGGGATCCCTTTTCGGGTCCGTCATACGGTCCGTCACCTTTAATGTTGTCCAAACTCATGATGTCCTCGTCTGGGAAATCAAATTTCATGGGTTGATAGTCTTCGATAGCCTGATGAGCCAGATGGTCCGCTAGCACACTCCCTTTTATAGCCTTTTGGGTGGTGTATTGGATGTCATACTCGGTCAAGATCATTTGCCATCTGGCTATCCTTCCTGATAAAGCGGGCTTTTCGAAGATATACTTGATAGGGTCCATCTTGGATATCAACAAGGTAGTATGAGTCAACATATACTGTCTTAGTCGGCGAGCAGCCCATACCAAAGCGCAGCAAGTTTTCTCGAGCAGTGAGTAGCGAGTCTCACAGTCGGTAAACTTTTTGCTAAGGTAATAAATAGCATGCTCTTTTCGACCAGACTCGTCATGCTGGCCCAAAACACACCCCATTGAATTGTCCAAAACGGTTAAATACATGATCAATGGTCTTCCTTCGACGGGTGGCATCAGAATAGGAGGTTCTAGCAAATATTCTTTGATTCTATCGAAAGCAGCTTGGCAGTCGTCGTTCCATTCAATTATCTGATCTTTCTTCAAGAGTTTGAAAATTGGCTCACAGGTAGAAGTCAGATGTGAAATGAATCTGGCGATATAGTTTATGCGCCCCAAGAAACCTCTAACTTCCTTTTCAGTACGAGGGGTAGGCATCTCTTGTATTGCTTTTACTTTTGCCGGGTCAACTTCAATGCCTTTGTTGCTTACGATGAATCCCAGGAGTTTACCGGACCTAACTCCAAAAGTGCATTTACTTGGATTTAGCCTGAGTTTGTATACTTTTAATCTGGCAAACAGCTTTTCCAGATGTTCAAGGTGCTCCTCCTCTGTTTGTGACCGGGCTATCATATCGTCTACGTAAACTTCAATCTCATGATGTATCATGTCATGAAATAGAGCTACCATGGCGCGTTGATAAGTTGCTCCTGCGTTCTTCAGCCCGAACGGCATCACTTTGTAACAGAAAGTGCCCCATTGCGTGACAAAAGTTGTTTTCTCCATGTCCTCGGGGGCCATTTTGATTTGATTGTAGCCTGAGAATCCATCCATGAAAGAAAACACCTTATGCTGAGCTGTATTGTCAATTAGGATGTCAATATGAGGTAGCGGAAAATCATCCTTAGGGCTGGCCCTATTCAAATCCTTGTAGTCCACACACATTCTGACTTTGCCGTCCTTCTTAGGTACTGGCACAATATTAGCGACCCATTGAGGATAGGACGTGACAGCCAGAAAGCCAGCATTGAACTGCTTCATCACTTCTGCTTTGATTTTTTCGGACATGTCAGGCCTCATTCGGCGAACTTTTTGTTTGATCGGTGGACAGTCTTCTCTTGTGGGGAGACGGTGAACCACGATGTCGGTGTCTAGGCCCGGCATGTCTTCATAGGACCAAGCGAAGATTTCAACATACTCATTCAATAACTGTACCAAGCGTTTCTTGACTTCTGGTTCCAGATTGGCACCCATTTGTACCTCCTTCCGATTCTCCTCGGTCCCCAAGTTGATAGTTTCCAACAGCTCTTTATGCGGTAAGATGGCCCTCTCCTCTTGTTGCAGGAGCCTGGCTAGTTCCCCTGGTACTTCACAACCCTCGTCGTCCTCATACTCGGCTAGATTGACCAGGTCTTCAGAGTTATTGAAAGATACAGCAGAATAGTCACCCATGGAATCCGGAGTGGACGGGTACCTGCATTGGTGAGTGTGGGTGTGTGTAAGGGGTAGCCATCCTTAAACAAAAATGCAGAAGGAAAGAAAATGAACACAAGCAGTTTATCAAATGAAAAACGTCCAATGAATCATTAAACATGGCATATGAATATGAAAAATAGTCAAAACCCTTACAAGTGGACCTACATGCCCCGGGTAAGGCAGGAGGCGGAAAGATAGTGTACTGATTGTTTGAAAGTAAAAATATTACAGACCAAAATAGAAAATGTTTGATAGATAAATTACTGAGGAATAAAAGTGACAGGGACAAAGTCTTTAGCCTCCCAATTGTTCAGCCCTCCTCTGACCGTCGGGTGAATCCACTCTTCAAAGTTGCTTTCTTCATCTTCATCTTCCAGGGCGTTGACTTGGTAAGGAGAAATCTTGACTGGCGCTCTCTCAATCTTTGACCGGCGCATGGCCTTCTGACCAGCGGTGGTGAAGCCTAAACCAAGCTTATCAACCTTATGCGGAAAGTCGGGTAGCTGCCCCCACGCTGAATTCTTTCCTTCTTTAACTGCAGCCCTTGCATCCTCCAGAGATGCCATCCTGGCCATCTGCCTTGGTGTCTCAGCTGCCAACTTCGCCACTGCTATCTGAGGGAGCACTTCTTCGAAATGTTGAAATGGTGTCTCGATGAACTCCCCTTCGACTTCCACGTACCGGAAAGAATTTAAATGGCTAATCATGTACTCTTCCTCGCCATGGACAGTAATGATTTTACCCTTTACAGGATATTTCAGCATTTGGTGCAAAGAGGAGGTGACTGCCCCAGCATGGTGTATCCAAGGTCTACCCAGCAGGCAGGAGTATGATGAACGGATGTCCATTACATAGAAAGTGGATTTGAACACCTCGGTACCTATCTTGACAGGAATTTCAACTTCTCCATGGACCATTCTTTTCGACCCATCGAAGGCTCTGACGACGATATCACTTGGCTTCAATTCCAACCCTTCGCAATCTAGCCGGTCCAAGGCCTTCTTAGGCAAAACATTCAGCGATGAACCGGTATCAACCAAAACATGTGCAAGGGTGGTTCCGCGACACTCGATTGAAATATGCAACGCATCATTGTGATTTCGGCCTTTAGGGGTCAGGTCGGCATCAGAAAAGCCTAATCCATTGTCTGCGGTCAGGCTAGCCACACAATGTTGAAATTGATCTGCAGAGGTTTCTTGGGGCACATGGGCTGCCTTTAGAAACTTAATCAAAGCTTGAGCGTGTGCTTCTGAGCAAAGCAACAGTGCCAACATGGAGATCTTGGAGGGGGTTTGCCCCAACTGTTCCACCACATCATAATCACTTTTCTTGATTATCCTCAAAATTTCGTCCATCTCTTTCTTGGAAGCTTCCGGAATCACCAAGGGTTGAGCCCTCGTCCTGACGGGCTCATCTTGTATTCCTTTTCCTTTATCGGCGATGGTAGGAGAGGCAGCACTAGGAACGAAAGTTTCTTCGATCAAAGGAGTTCTGGCAGAGAGCCTTGCTGGAGCAGGGATGACTTCTTTTACTGATGAGGGTCCAAAGACTGCTTTTGGAGGAGCAATCTCTGGAGAAAATATCCTCCCACTTCTGGTGATTTTGCTGGTGCCCGCAATGTTACTGATGTTGGCTTCATCGTTATCTGAATCTTCTTCAATTATTTCAACTTGCTTGATACCATGGTAGTAGATGTCACCACCATAGTTCCAAGGTATCGACTTCTCGGAGACATAGGGAACCGGCCCCGGCCTTGTTATCTTCAACGGTATGGTCTTTGTAGCTGGCGTAATCTTAACTGGCTTTTTGACGGCCTCGGAAAGATTGGCGTGAATGGTTATGATTGAGATGCTTTCAACGTGAACTGGAACAACAGGAACTTTCTCGAACAAAATCTGTCGGCTATCTATGAGGCCTTGGACGCCTTCCTTTAGTAGCGGACAACCCAACGGCAGAGAGTGACAACAGTAACAGTCTCTATTACATCCCGGGAAGATCCCGGCCCTTAACAAATTTAGCTTAACGGTTAACAGTGGAGTAGTTAGATCACTAACGTTAGTAACATATCGATCCTCCTCAATGGCGTTGACGTTCCGACCGTGCTTCGGCATGGGTGCAGAGATCACATTGGGTTTTTCTGGAGCGTCAAACTCTACCTCCTTGGCGTCTATCAAGTCCTGGATCTTATGCTTGAGGGCCCAGCAATCGTTGGTGTCATGTCCAACACTGTCTGAATGATAGGCGCACTTAGCATTGGCATGGTAGTGTGGAGAGGATGTATTGACATTCTTTGGCGCTTCTTTGATAGAGGCCAAATTCAATTTCAACAGATGGGGGAGTACCTGCGCTGGGGTCATATTGATACGAGTGAACTGCCGTTGTGGCCTTTCCACTCGTTGCTGGTTCGGTCTAGATTGGTTGTAGCGAGGCTGCTCGCTTGGAGCATTTTGAATCATTACGGCCCCCACAGTCGGCCGACGCTCCGTCTTCCCTGCTCTCCTTTGAGAATATACCATAGCTGTCTCCTTCTTAAACGGCTTCTTCTCCATACTTGCGGCGACACCCTTCTGAATTTTTCCTGACTTGATGCCAGCCTCGATTCTCTCGCCCGTTAAGATCAAATCAGTAAATCCCGCGGAAGAGTTACCGATTAAGTGATTGAAAAATGGCCCAGATAGGGTCCCAAGAAACATGTCAACGAGCTCACGATCGGTTAAAGGAGGCTGCACCCTGCCAGCCAAATCCCTCCACTTTTGTGCGTATTCCTTGAATCCCTCACTTGTTCCTAGCGACATACCCTGAAGTTGGGTACGGGTAGGAGCAAGATCGGAATTATACTGGTATTGTTTATAGAAAGCGGTGGCCAAATCTTCCCAATTCCTGACACTGGTTCCTTCTAACTGATAAAACCATTCCAACTGGGCTCCCGACAGACTGTCTTGAAAGAAATGAATCCAGAGATTTTTATCAGCTGTATAGGGCTGAATCTTTCTCACATAGGACCTGAGGTGCATTTTGGGGCAGGACAGCCCGTCATACCTTACAAACGCCGGCACCTTGAACTTTGGAGGAATCACGATTCCGGCGACCAAGCCCATGTCTTCAAAATCCAGACCCGGCACCCTCTGCAATTCCATTGCAGCCAATCTGTCCTCTAAACCCTTGTACTTGTCATCAGCGGGAGGATACTGCTGGTCCGAATAATCCTCGTCCTCTTCCACCTCTTCCTCTTCTGCATCAGACTCGGAAGGCACTGCAACCCGGTCTCTTTTACTAGTCCCTTCATCAGAAGTAGGAGGAAATTCGAGCACCCTCCGAGCTTCTCTGTCAAATCTTCTCCCCAAAGTAGCCACTCCGATCCTCTTTTTCTTCTTCACTGGATCTTTGCTCTCCAGATGAGCCTTGATATCCTCTTGACTCTTGACCAAGGTCATCAAGAGTTGCTGGAATTGTGCATTCTGGGCTTGTAGGTCTTTGACCGTTTGCTCGAGATCCATCCTACTGAAATAAACAGCAGATAGATAAGGAAACCTGGAGCGAGACCTGCTTATGCACATGATGAATGGTATGCTGATGTATGCAATGCATTCAAGGATTTAGGACATTCAAAATCGTTTCAGACAAAGCAAAACGCACGTCATATTAAGAAGAAATCTGTTAATACATAAATGCCCCATGGGCCAAATGTTACAACATAAACCTCTCAAGGCAGAAAGACATTGCGCATCCTCTTCGGTGCGATGTAGGTGTTGAGGGCCTCTTGCTCGTGGAGTCGGCGGGTAAGCTCCAGAACCTTCTTTTCACTGGCGTAGTAGCTAGCTTCAAAAGTGTTCCGTTCCTCCTTGAGCTGAATCCAACTCTTCTGCATTTCCTCCCACGATGTAGGCATGTCTGGATGTAGGATGGTGTAGGGGACCTCTCCTTCACTGACGGGCTCCTTGATCACTGGGAGTACATGGGGATAAGGCATCATCAGACTTTGAGCACGGGCTCGTACCCACTTGAGGTAGGGCTCAAGAGGGATGGAGTTCTTGTGTCCCAGGGTCTTGCTATCAATCTTGTTGAGTTTTCCCCAAGCTCTGATGAACCTTTGGCGAAGTCCTTGCACATCGCCGTCGAAGTTAAAAACTAGGCTAGGAATCAGCATGTCATGAGGGCCATCCCTCCGTGCGTACCCAAATTGCCTCAAAGCTAGGCAAGGGTTGTAGGTGATACCTCCCCTAATTCCAAGTAAGGGGACATTAGGAAATTCTCCGCAACGATCGACGATGACGATATTTTCTCTAGACCGAGAACACCAATGTATATCAGCATGAGTGAGAGTCATCAATCGCTGGGACCACCTTATACCTTGATCATTCTTCAAGACAGATTGTGGAAGGTGCGAAATAAACCACCTTGCGAGGATAGGAGTGCAGCACATGAGAACACCCCTCCTTCTCATTGTTCGTGTGTAAAATGAGTGAAGGATGTCTCCAAGCAATGTTGGTATCGGATTTCTGGACAAGAAGATTTTGACGGCGTTGACATCTACCAACTGGTCAGGATTTGGGAACAGGACCAACCCATAGATAAGGAGTGCCACAATTTCTTCAAATGCTTGCAGGTCCAATGAGTTCCAACATTCTTGCGCCTTCTCAAACAAGAACTTTGCTAAGAATCCTTTGACACCGCTTCTGGTTTCCCAATGCCCCTTGATTTCAGATGGTTGTAGATGTAATGCTCGAGCAACATCATCAGGCTTCGGTTCCTTCTCTGTACCGTTGAAGGGTAGTTGATTAAGGATAGGGATTCTTAGGAGTTGAGAAAACTCCTCCAAAGTGGGCACCAACTGATAATCCGGGAAAGTGAAGTAATGGTGAAGGGGGTCAAAGAATTGAAATAGCACTTTCATCATGTCTTCTTCGATGTTGGTGTTGACTAGGTTGAGCAGTCTACCATGTCTTTCACTGAAGGATGAGTTTTCCGGAATTCTTGAGGTGAGCTCCTTGAGTTGAGGAGAGATTCTCACAAGGTTGACTTGAATGGTGTTTCGGCGAGGTATTTCCATGACCTACAAAACAAGAACAATGATGAAGGTCCAAACCCTTGAAATGGTTAGTAAATGCATATGATGCTTCATGATGTTTATGATGTATGCACAAAACATGTGTACAAGCAAATCACACCAAACCCTAGTTTCAGGCTTGCATGGGGTTTCATAGGTAAGTACCCTCTTGAGTGTAGTTGGCTTAAAAACCTGTCCTATAAATAGTAACCGGGTTCTAAGGAGCTCAATATCACTGGATCGTTTTCATTGTTCATTGTTTTGGTTTAGCCACTTAACTGGCGACCAAAATATTCCAAGAAAACAACCCTCAATGAGTGTAGTATCGAGTATCTACCAACTTCGGACTGCACCAAAGCCGGTCATCTCACTACTCCTAATAAAAGGCCAAGATAGTCAAGTAAGGTTCTAGGTCATTAGTGCTTAGTGACATCGCTCAGCGGCCCCGTACTCTCCTTGATTGAACTCAAGGGTTACCGGTACCCACAAATATGTCGCACTAATATAGCTATTGCTTAGACCGTGTCGGTATACCCCTCACAGTTTCCACAACATATTGCTATCTATGAATGTTTCCCAAAATCCGGGCGGAGGATTATAAACCCAAACAATAGAACCAAGGTATAAAGCAAGCAAACCAACCAATTAGTCATGCAAGAAAGTGATCTAAGCCCTAAGGTAACCCCACTTAAAAGTATTTCCCCAGCAGAGTCGCCAGTTCTGTGATACGGTGGGAGAACTGACTAGTGTTTTGCGTTCGTATTCGCACTTGTGCGGTTGAGCAAGAGTCGCCACCGACTTTTTATTTTATCCTAAAGGAAAGGTTAAAAAAGCACAGCAAAAACCTTTTGAGATATTTCGTGGGTTCGGGGGGTAGATTATGAAAAGGGAAGGTATTAGCACCCTTTTCATCCATGGTTATCCATGGGCTCTTAGTTACTTGGTTTTTTAGATCACTTGCCTTGTTTTTCGATTGCTTTGAAAATGGTGTATGTGAATTGTTTTGAAAATGTTTTGAAAAAGATGCCTTGCGCTAGGCTAACCTTGTAACAATTCTTTACTCGAATGTTTTACAAAAGGTGTTTTATCTTTTAAAAAGATGTTTCAAGGGTTTGAAAAGTTTGATTTTTGAAAAGTGTTCGTGAAGTGGGTTTTGAAATTAGGCAAGTGTTTTCTTTGCAATTTGACAAGTACTTAAGAGTTTATCTACCCTAAAGCTTTCTCAAAAGATTTTCGTCGTGTTTTAACCTTTTTGACAATTTTGTTCTACCATTGAAATTGGTAGGCAATCTTGTATTTAGGAAGTTTATTCGGGACAGGCGCGGGTCATCGCATAGACCATGAATGCAATGATGCCAAGTGTCTTTGGCAATTTGCTTGAAGGGACTTGATCGTTTTGATAGGCGACTTTCGAAAGCGTCATCGAGGGACTTATGATCATTTGATTTTGTTTTGCCAAAGACATTCGACGTGCAAGCATGGCCCATTTGGAAGGCAACATGTGGGATTACCCTAGGGGGGTGCAAGTGTGATTGTGTATTGATTACATGTATTTGTCTTGTATTAGGTTATCTAGCGTTTTGATTTTAGGTACATACAAACCCTAGGTCTAACCATGGTATAATTGGAAAACTGTAAATTGCGGAATGTAAATCTACGCTATTACAAAATAATATCCAGGAGTGGGGGTATAAATGTACAAGGGGATGAGACTTATAGTATTTACAACCAAATCGAATGTCACAATCAAAATATATAAATGTCGAATGTACAAACATAAAATAAAATGTGTGTAGAGCAATATATTGTGTAAGTGCAAATGTATATGTATTGTGTAAGCGTAAATATGTACAAGTGCGAAATGTGAAATTGAGCCGTATTAGGGTTTTGACCTAGATAAATGTTTTTTAGATAAATCTTGATTTTAATTTACATGTTAATTTTATACAAATGTGTATGTTTAAAAAAAAGAAAGTTTTCAACTTTATATGATATATACAAATCAATATCTTAAAATATATGTACAAATATGTATAAAAAGTATTTTCAATTATGTATACGAAGTATTTTGTTTATTTATGTACAAATATAATTTAAAAAAGGACATTTTAACTTATATGATAGAAAATGCATTAAATTAGTATTTTACAAATGATGAAAAACATTGTTTATGAAATAAAGTTAGTAGATATTGTTTTTACAAATAAATAAAAAAAGGTTAGTGTTTTATAAAAAAAGAATGAGTATTGTTTATATATGAAAAAAAAAAAGATTAGTTTTTAATGTTGTTAAAAAAGAAAGAGGGGAAGTATTTTCAATGGGCTTAGGAAGGCAGAAACGGGTCAGGTTAAGCCCATGTTGATCAAAGGCGAAAATTAGGGTTAGGCAGTTTGGTTCAATTAGGAACGAAGTTTAGGGTTCGAACGGCGCCGCTCACTGAGTTCGTCTTCTCCGTTCGATTTCCTGAGCACCTGGTTCCGGCCACCAACATCATCCTCACACTCTCTTCCCTCCAAGGCAAGAATTCCACGTCCCTTGAAACAAGGTTGGTTCTAATCGTTTTATATTTTCCTCTTCTTTTCTGATTCGCGTAGAATTTATTCTGAGCTCTTTATTTTTTTGTTTTTTATGAGGTGAAGGAGAAGGGATAGAAGGCTCGTTACCTGCTTTTGGAGATGGAGGAGAGAAGAAAAGGGTGATGCTTCAGGAGGCCGGAACGGCGGTGATGGGGCTTGCTTCGCGTTTGACGCTTTTCTGGTACTTTCGTTCTTTGCTTATGTTAGGGCTTTGATGATGTTGCTAGATTTGCCTGAAAACCCTCCTTAAAATTCACTTTTTTTGTTTATCTTCTTCTTCCACAATGCGTTGCCTTGGGTTGTTGTATGTTGCCTGAGATGTTTGCCTAGAACTGTGGCCTCAAATGTTTTGCCTTTGAGTTCCTGAGTTGAATGATTGTCCTCTTGCACGTTTGCTTGGCTTTGGCAGTTATGGTGAAGCAAGTTTGGACCTTGAAAATTTTGAGGTTTAATCTTTGACAGGTTCAGGTTATGACAGTAGATTGAGGTTGGACTTCAGGCTTGTGCCAGCAACAGGGTATTCTGTTGAGGCTTTGACTTGCAGTAGGGTTTTGTCTTGAAGGTTTGAAATTTTAGGTTGTGTTTGATTATGCTTGAGATTGGGTTTGGTTATGACAGTGGGGTTTGGGACAGGTTCTGATGTTTTTAACTGGTTTAGGGGTTAGACAGGTTTGAGGTGTTGGTGTGTTATGCTGTGTGGTTTGGATATGGTTGATGATATTTGGTTATGACAGGGTATTGGTGTTTGATGACAGTAGGCTGGTTCTTGGCTTCAGTTTTTTTTTGTTTAATGCAGGGTATGCTTCAGGTTTATACTGATGCAGGTTTAATGGTTTTGGGGTTAGACAGATATTTGAGGTGTTTGTATGTTATGCTGTGTGGTTTCTCCTATGGTTGCCTATGCTGAGTTTGTATTATATCTTTTCTATCTTTTCTTTTGGCGCCCAATCTTTATTCAAAGCTTTGGTCTTCTCTTTGACCCAAGTCTGCTGGATATTTTCACAAGGTTTCATGACATTTTTCCCATTTCAGTAATTGGCTATGCTGTGTAATTTTTGAACAATGCTGAATTATCCTCTTTGTTGTATATCTTTTCTGCCTCTACTGTCTATGCCTGCTGCCTATGTTACTGAACTGAGTTGGCTCTTTTCTGATTTTGTATATCTTCATTTCCTGCTGTCCATTCTGACTGCTGAACCTGAACTATGCCTAAACCCTGCTTGCTTTATCTCTCTTTTCTCTCTCTCAAAGTACAGTTTGAATTTTAATATGATTATATTCTGTACTTGCTCTGAAGGGGTTCTATGGGAAATGATGAGTTAAGGTTGTTTAGCTTGCATAATACATCTTGCATCTCCTTTTGACAGCTTGTGTGCTTTTCTTGATTTTCTTTGAGTAAACTTTGGGCATTTTGACAGTAGCCTTTGCTTTTGGATAGAAAGTTTGGATTTGAACTTTTCAGTTTGGATTGGATTTTGAATCTTGAATTTCTATGCAGCTTAAAATTTGTAACCTATGCATTTTTGACATTTGCATTTCATGAGATAAAATAATCTTCCCTCTCTGTGAACCGGGAGAAATCCCGTGATTTGCAGAGAGGGTCAACTGATCCTAGTCAGTGGCCCCTAATGATGAGCAATTTTTAACTGTCTTTTTTCCAATTTTAATGCTTCCTGACTTTTCTTATTTCTTTTTGCAGATGAAAAAATGGAATACCGGAGCGGAGTGAAGAACGAAGAATATTTAGAAAATAGGATAGTTTTTTGTTCTATGTAATATTTAAATTAAATGTAAATTATTGTTTGTAACAACAATTTGTAAATAATTCAAATATCAATAAAAATCCAAATTATCCAATTGGTTCCATTTTCTTTATTGCTTATTTATTTATTTAAAATTCTTAGAATTAAAACAATTGAAAAATAAATTCAATCATTTAATTTCAGAATAATAAATAACTAAAATAAAACAACATTGATCCAATAAACCTGTCTTATCCAACATCCAAAGCAAAGCAGCAATTAAACCAAGTAAACTGATCAACACATGAACACTGTGAATTCAAAACTGCATCTTGTATCTGACTGGCCCAATCAAAATGTACTGAATTCAAACCACTGTCTCTTTTACTGATTAAACCAAGATAACGCGAATTTTAATCCGAATCTTGAAATAAACCGCAAAGTGCTGTGGAATTCAAATTCTTCTGAGAATATGCCCATAAAAACTTAATTCCCGATTAAATGCCAAATCACGCTCGCTTGATCAAAATTGAATCAAAAATCAACCAAACCTTAAACCCACTGTATGAAACAATTCAAAGCTCTGAAGAACAGTGAAAACCCTAATTCTGCTTGACTGTCAAGAAAAGTCCGCTTGTCCGATTCTTGAGCCAGTTTGAGAAGTCAGGAAATGTTTGAAGCTGAGATTTCTTGTGGAAAAGCGCGAGGGCAAATTTTGGGGTACAACACCTTGCAACAGTATTATCTTGGGTTTGAGGTCCTTGAGTGTTAGGTGCCTCGACTGGTTGCTCTTCGACTCGGACTGGGGCAGTACCAGCGTCGACTTGTGGTTCTTCGCTAACATCACCCTGGGGCCCTTCGCCAGCGTCATCTTGGTGTTCTTCGCTAGCGTCACCCTGGTGTCCTTCGCCAGTGCCACCTTGGTTCTCTTCGTCGGCAGCATTTTGATTTTCTTCGCCATCATTGCCTTGGTCCCTTTCTTCATGATTCTCTTCTGACAGATCCACCACCTGAACCGTTTCTGGCTGTTGTTCCTCCACCAGAGGTTCCTCTGTTGGTTTCTCTACCGTTTCAGCATTGGCCTCATTCTCAGTATGGGCTTCGTCATTGCCCAAGCCTTTTTCCTGAGGCCTGCTAAGTTCAGCAGATTCCAGCGTTTCTGAGGTCCTTGGCGGAGAACTTTCAGTAGTGTCCTGAAAAGGGAAAGAAGACAAATCTTCAGATGTCGAAAGAGACACAATCGAATATGGGTATCTATGCCTAAATTATAAAAAGGTCTAAGGGATTACCTGTGGATTAGCTTCAGCCCCAGGGCTGGAATTGTCACTTTCGACAGGCTTGTTAAGAAGAATGTTTAGTTCCTCCTCAGTTGGCTCCTCGATGATCACTGGAGGTGGCCTAGGCTTTCTCACAGCAACCTTTATTCTGACGGTTCGACCTTCAGGAGCAGGAGCAGGAACAGGAGCATCCTTCGTCAACTTTCGCCTTTTTAAGGGGGCAGGAGGAGAATCGCTTTCTTCATCGCTCCCAGATTCGACCACCAGTGCTGATCGTTTCTTGGGCGAAGGTGCCTAGAAAACCAATAGGAATTCGATTGGATAATTACATCGAAAATCAAAAATCGAAAGCCAGAAGAAAAATGAAGAAAATCTGGTTACCGATACAGAAGGCTTCCTCGAAGAGCCTTCCCCCTGTTGGTTACTTATGGTCTTCGCCGGCGCTGTAGTCTTCGCCGGTGGTGGAGGTTTTGTTGAAGGGCCTCCTCCCTGTTGGCCCTCTGTAGCCTTCTTGGCTACAGGCTTTCGAACAACTGGAAGCAAATGAAAGTTAACAGGCTAGCAGTCGAAAAAGACAAAAAGTAATGTGAGAACATGAACTTACATTTCTTTATTTTGTCCAACACAAGGACAAAAGACTTCTGCAGCTCATCCATGAAGTCCTTCTCGTCGAAGAAGTACTCAGCATAATAGCTTTTCCACCACTCCTCGAAGGATGGTGAGCAAAGGAAATTGAGCTGGTAGTCAAACAGCGAGAGGATTGTTCGACCAGTATATCTTCCGATATGCTTGATGGCAGCTTCTTCTGTATAATCATTGCAGAAGTACAACATTGACTTCTCTCTTTGAAAAATCGGAGAAGGTAGGGTTTGGATAATACCAAACTGGCGAGATACCAGGTTTGGTTGGTAGGCAATCAGACTCAAATGAGTCTTTGAGCTCTTGAATCGAAGAGGCATGATCCTTGGTGTAAGGAACGCCTCCCAAAGTATTGTATGCTCATCGACATTGGGACCACTCGACGCCTTGGGATGTGGCCTTGTGAACCATGCTGGCCCCACCCGCCGTTGAGCAAATGGAGCCATAGTTGAAACAAACTCCTTCCTTCGAGCAAACATTAGAACGAAGTTGGTGAAGGTTTGCTGAAACTCCAGTCCATCGTCTGTAGGTGTCAACAGAGCCAACCTGGTTCCTTCGACGCGTCTATTCGCTATCGCTGGAGCCTGTTCATTTACCTGAACCTTCTTGGGCAAGAAAGATTCGAAAGTGGCGTTGAGCCACAGTTGGAGTAGCCAAAAAGGCCCAGCGAGTAGCAAACTGGCCCTGTCCTCGATATGTTTCAGAAGAGTTGCCCCATTGCTGATCGAATCATAGAGGCTGGCCAGAATCAGTTCTGCCAAACAGATGTTTTGGCGGTGATGCAGTTGAGTAGCAAGAGTGACCATCTTTTTGGTCACCTGTAGAGACTTCGAGCAAAACACAAAGCGAGTCAGCCATAAGGCTAGAAACGCTATGTGTTCGACATCCGACACATCATCTGTCGACCTGTCATGATAATGGTTGATGAAAGTGGTGTATGTTGGTTTGGTCTCAGAGAAGCCAATTTGGTCCTCCGACATCTCCTCCGGATCGAAGTAATCCCCGGTGGGTCGAAGGCCAGTAATAGCGGCCACGTCGAAGAGTGTGGGGGTTAGCATCCCACAGGGAAGATGAAAAGTGAAGTGGGAGTAATCCCAGAACAACAGTGAAGCTATCAGCATCTCTGGGGAGTAGTTCAAACCCGTCTTCGACAGCATCACTAGGTCGAAGATTCCCATATCCTTCCAGATCGAGGTTTGGTGCTTCTCCAACTTTGTTAGCCAAGCAACATAATCGGAGGTAAGGTTAGGGCAAGACTTGAAGACCCTAACCCCTCTGTTGAAGAAGCGGAGGTCGATTTTTTCACGAGCAGGGTCTTCGTTGTCTTCTGCGTCTTTCTTGGCGCATGCGACTGGTTTGAGTTTCTCGACTATCGGGAAATAGCTCTTGATCTTCAGAGCCTCAGAGATACTTGGATTCATGGGGCCAGACATTGCAAAGATCTGGTTGGAGTATCCAACCGGGATCATCAAGTGGCGCGAGTAAGCATCGCGAACGGCGATGTCAGAAGGTTCAGGAACCCTTCGTTTGCCTGTAGAATTTACTACCGGAGCAGTGACGAAAACCTTGGGTTTAACATGTTCAGTTGGTGCGTTAGCACTGGGAGCAGTAGAACCAGATGCCATGGATTAGTGTTGAGTTTGAAATGAGGTTGAAGATGAAGTGAAAGAGGAAGAGTTTCTGCAAAGATAACAAGCTTGTACGAAAACAAGGAAGTTTGAAGGCTAGATGGCGTAAAAAGTCCCACAATGGGGTACTTACTACTATTTATAGTAGTGGGAAAAATCCCCAATAACGAGGACATTAAATGCCATTTAATGCTGCAGGAGTTAGTGGGACGCGTGGCAGCCCCCTGTTGTTTTGGCCGTTTCTGCAGAAATAGAGGGACGCAGCGTGCGTCCTCGTTTTTGGGAATTGTCATAATGACAAATTCTGAAATGACGTTTGGTACTGCACGCCGTACTGAAAGTGACGTCCTAGGATCAAATCAATGATGGTTTTCTTGGGATTGCCAATAGTTGGTAAAAAGCAACAAAAAGTGCACAAGTTAATTTGTGACTAAGCGTGGAAAGACAGGTGTCGAATGGCGTTTCAAAGAATGCCTTTTTCTTTCAGAGTCGAAATAAGGCATTCTTGGGGGGCAATTTGTTGGCTCCTAAATTCGACACCTTTGTTTTGATTGATGTCAGCCATTAAAAGCTGAAAAATGCTTTCGACTGGCTAAGTCTGTCGAAGTGCCCGTCGAAGGATGGCAAAGTACTTAGAAGATTTCTTCAAAGGAAGAAGGCTGGTCGCCTTCGACGTCGAAGGAGTTTTTCGTCGAAGATGTCTCTTGACGAAAGTGTTCGATGGTTCAGAGTGGAGCAGTTTGAAATTCAAGCGTTTGGAGGGAAAACGGTTTCCAGCAGTTACCACGTGCAAACGTGCAAGGATCTGGAGCGTCGAGCATGGAGAACGTGCCAAGTGGATTGATCTCGAAGCAGTGTAACTGCCCGACGGTTACTTGGGATGTTTTAGTATAAATAGGAGTAGACATGTAGTTTCTCGCGTGTGTTCACAATTCTATACAAAGTCACTCATATAGATTCGAGTACCCAGCGTGTGAGAAAGAATTGTTGAGAAATGTATGTGTGAAACACCAATTTTATCAATTAAAATCATTTACTTTTCCAGAAATTTACTTGCTTTCTCCTTTACATTCTTGTCGAACCCTTTAATTTAAAGCCTTGTTTATTTTACCAAGTCTTTCCTTCATGCAATTCATTTAAAGCCAATTTATTTAAAGCCTTATCCAATTCAATCAAACTTCAAAATCAACCTATGTCCTAGGATCAATCTGATCGATCCTGCGAGTAACCAAATAAGTAACCATTTGGAGGATCAGCGGTTGTTTACCAAAACCCAAGGTAAACAACTAATGCCTATAGAAAAATGAGTTTCTCATGATGGTAACCCGACCTAAATGACTGGAGATCTCAAGAAATAGGTTCAACGGGTAATAACAAGTTATGAGTAATATGAGATGATCATGCAAGTAAAGCATGAGTCCTGAAGTAATAAGAGGATGAGATGATAGAAATTCTTAATGAGATTTATACTCTGTATGAGAGAGTACCTAGGCTATAGGAGTACTCTTGATAGACTCACCTATGTGATTGTGGAACTTAGGCCGATTCTTATGGAGTTTCGAGGCAGAATTCCTAGAGCCTTCACTAAACTGGGATACACGTGCAGGGCCATTAAAGCACAAATTATTAGAATACACCTTAAGAAAAGGTTGTGTGCAGGTTTGATGTGTGAGATAGAGTTCAAGAGATTTGTGTCACTCTTGTTAAATTAGAATCCTACTTGCTATGCAAAGCTTCAAGTCGTAGACACCTTTATTTATGTACAATCTTAGAAACGTCTGACGTTACTTCTAAAATCACTTTTTTTAAATTCAAGTGGAGGATTGTTGGAACATGTCCATGTTCAAATATGTTGAATTTAAAAATTTCTCAAGTCCCACATTGTTAGAATATTTTTTTGTTTAAAAAAATTCCTTAGTCCCACATTGCTTAGTTTGGAAATCTTGACTAGTTTACTTCATTATATAAGGAAATCACTTGTTTCATTCTAAAACTACACCAAAAACTCATTTTTGAATTTTTCCTTCCGCACTCTCATAACTATGCGTCTTTCGAATTATCGAAACGTCAACTTCTCTCCATTTCTTTCTACTCGTTGAATTTTTCGAATACTTTCTTGAATTCTCCTTAGAGAATAATGTTAATTTCTCCTCATTTGAATTGAAAAAATTATCAAGTATAATTTTCGGATTCTCTTTAGAGAGTTATTCACATTTCTCTTTGTTTGAGAAATCTTTTTTGAGTTGTCAAATGACCATCATTGCATTCTCCTTCAAGAATTATTGAAATTTCTCTTGGTTTGAGAAATTCTTACGATTGTCAGTTATATACGAATGATCTTAGTACCATCAAAGAGTGTATTTCTAGATCAATTATTATCGTGCAAATAGAAATCGTATAGTATAAAGCTGTTTTATCCTGGAGGCAGCGCAGTAGTTCGACTGCTTTGTATAATTTTGGACAGTGCCGTGAAACGTCTTAAAGAAAGCGATCTAATCTGCGACTCAACCCGATAATTTCTCCGATGGCAAAAAAAATTCAAAATTGAAAACAACCGACCACCCACCATTTATTTCAACGCTCCAAATGTCCCGTCCTAGACGTGAGAGAGTATGTTAAGAGTCTCACATCTGACAATAAATACCTGAATATATGCTTATAAGTGGAGACAATCTTCACCATAGAAATCAATTTTGTAGGATTGAGTTTGACCAAACCACTTTTTTTTTTTTTTAAATCTCCACGAAGCAAAACTAGGAAAAAGGATTTATGTCTCCCACCAATTGGTTGAAGTCTGCATGCTGTTCTTTAAAAATAACGTTAAACATCTAGCTTTTTTGTTTAAATTTTTTTTAGCTGTTTCATCGCCTCATCAAATAATTAAAAGTGTTCGATACACTTTTGGCTTATTATGCTTTCTATTCCCAACCACTTACATACATTATCCCAAACTGATTTGATTTTTAGGCAAGACAGAAGAAATATGTAAGAAATAAAATAGATTTAAAATATTAATCGTTTAAAGAGAAAAAAGTGAGAAATAAGAAAGAGAAAAATGCTGCAAATTTTTAAAAATACTATTATGCCCTTGAAACAAATAATATTTTGAATCAAATTAAATTTAATTAATTAACTAAGTATTTTTATTGCATATATTTAAAGAGGAGTAAGTAATAAAGTAATTGACCAATTGCTGTTCGGTGGACCGTCACCGCTCGAGCAACTAAAGTCTGAAAGTAAGAGAGAGAAAGAAATAAACAAGTACAAACAGAGACAAAGACACTAAAAAGACAAAAGAAAAAAAAAAGTAAAACTTTGAAACAAAAGAGAGAGAAACTAATAAAAAGAAAACAAGCTTTCTTCCAACACAACACAACACAACACAAAAAACACCAACGTCAACTTCCACAAATCAACCACTGAAATTAAATTTTGTTTTTTCACCCCCACATTCCTCTCCCTTATATCTGTCTCTTTCTCTCTATTCTTAATACCAACCTTAGATCCCGCTTTCTTGTTTTCACAACTCTCACTCTTTCTTACATGGTCAAACCTTTCACATTACTGGGTCATCTTTTTTCCCTTCAAAATCGAATCTTTCTGTGTTTTTTTATCATTGCCAATTTTCTAGTATCAAAAAAATGCAATCTGATGAGTCTGATTCTGAGAACCCTATGACCCACTTTGTTCAAACTCAGTCTTTTTCTTCTTCAGACACGAAAGGGAAACATAGGATACATGCTGAACTTAAAAGATTAGAACAGGAAACAAGGTACTTAGAGGTAGGTGGCTACTTCATCTTTCTTTACCATGTTTGGAGTCTTGTTCTCTTGGTGATTTACTTTTTGTTTCTTCTTTCTCTGTCGTTTTCTTTTTTTTTTTGATGGGTTGTTTTTTTTCTTCTTTTTGGTTCTTCCATGTAACTATAGTAAATTGGATTGGTAAAGTTTTTAACTTTATCCTTAAAGTTTAGTGTTTTTTTAATTGGTTTATGGGGTATTCTTCTGGTGGGAGCTGGAGTTTATTTGCAGAAGTACTTGTAATTGGGGTCCATATACTTCTATTATAAGGTTAGCTTTGATAGTTAAAAGGGTACTTGTGTTTTTATTTAATGTAAGGTTCTTTATAGATAAAGAAAGAGACCTACTTGTTTTTGTTGCTTCTGATGTTGCAACTGACCCAATCTGACCCAAATTACAGGTTGGTTGAAAACAACTTTAACCCTTGAATCTTGAATTTCTTACATAGTTATTATGTAACAACATAGGGTTATGTTATCCATTATTCTTAGTGACAAAATTTATATTTATAAAACAATTTTGTCTCTAGTTCAGGAGTCCTCACTGTGGAAGCTACATTTTACTAAGACAGAGTGTATGTTTGGTTTCACATTTGGGGCACTCAAAATTGATTCTGGAGGATGTGTAGAATTGGTTTTTACATGTTGTATTGCTCTCAAGTAGAATTGATTATGCTTTCTAGAATTGATTCTACTTGAAGTTATATCTTGTAGTTTTTGAGTCTCAATGAGTTTTGTTGAGACTTGGTAGCTGCATTATGTCTATTTGGTGTTACCTATAGAGTGAGCAAGAGACTAACATGTGTTTGTAAGCATATTGATGAGCTAACAAAAATGTTGAGTCTCAATAACTCGATGTTAGTTACATAGCAGATAACTCTATCCAAAAAGAACATATCATTTGAAATGTTGTGACTGTGACACTTTCTGTATCAAATAGGGTTTAATCAAACTGAAATGTTACTGCCCGGTTAAAGATTATTTTGTATCCATAATAAGCCCTAATTATCGGTGGCTGATAGAATAAAGCAAGCATTCGACATTTTCTTATTTTAATGTTCACTTTAATTTGATGTAGGAAGAGCTTGAAAAGCTTGAGAGGATGGACAAAGCATCTGCATCATGCAAAGAGTAAGCTTATAAGCGCAAAATATTTTCATAATGCGTAATCCATTTTTATTCGTTTTCATGTTTGTTTTGCCAGGATGCTTAGCAATGTCGAGAAAAGGCCTGATCCATTACTTCCATTGTAAAATCTCTTGTGCCAACTTTCATGGTTTAGTAGTAAATACATAACCTGTAACATATTATGTGACAAGATCTATTTTTCTGCTTTGACAGAACAATTGGTCCCTTAAATCCTACATGGGATCGATGGTTCGAAGGCCCCCAAGATTCCAAAGGCTGTTGCAGATGTTGGATTCTCTGATGATTAAAGATAATAGCCAAAGTTCTACCTTTTTTTCTCTCCACATTTTAACACCAGATTGGTCCAGAAATTTTGTGAGTTTAATTTTCCACGAATGATTCGCGTGTATATATTAATTACTGCAAATACATACATAGTGTTTATATTTCAGATAAATGTTTAATTGCTCAGATGATAATTCCAATCGATTGTTTTAAGATTATGTAAATGGAGAGTTGGATAGTTCAACTGGTATGAACTAAAGGTCGAAGGAGCTTGATAAACTGAACTATGAAGTTATTATCGTACACACGGGGTTGAGATAAGTAAAAGAAATATTGCCCTTTGTTGAAACCAAGTAAAGCTGCTATCTGAACCATACGCGATAGATACTCTTGCATAGAATTTACTCTCAGCATTATTAACCTTTTGACCGAAAATTGTACCATAATAATTGAATATATGCAACACACTGAGTTTTTTCTAAATCCCTTACAAAATATCATGATGTTGTCCGCATATAAAACGTGGGATAGAATCACAACACCTTTACAAATGGTTATTTGACAGATGCTACCATTACTAGAGACTAAGGCCAAACTTCTACAAAGAACTTCTTACACAATACAAAATAAAGAGAAAAGAGAGAGGGTTTCATGCATCCCAAATTCACCATATCAATCTGTTTAGTAATTGCTTTAGTTTTTGCCATCTGGTGGTAATGCGAAGTATTGTGGTCACTGACCTTTTCTCGCCAAAACTAATCTTGATTTTTAGCAAAGCTTGAGTGAGAATTAACTTGGAATTGTAGTCAAGCTACTGCAACTCATTTGGAAGGACACTTTGATCAATCAAATTCTGCAATCTATTAGCCTCATAAGTAGCTAACCTAATGTTGGTGTCTGCATTACCGAACATTGTCTTATTCCAAGTTTTGAGGGACTCCTTCAACCGCTTAAGCTTCGCCTGCAGGTGCAATCATAGGATTCCGATCATCGGTTTGGACAAAACTTCTTTGACAACTCCAACGAAGCGAAAATGATATGTCCAAACCTTAAAATCGAAAGAGTTTGATGTTGTGTAAAAATGAAAAATTCAAGTGCTGTAACCGGTTAATATGGGGTGTAACCGATTACGGCTTGTGGAAAAGAACTTCAGCAAAAGGATTTTTTTTTTTGGAGTTGTGTTTACGAAACACGTTAATCGGTTACACATGACATTGAGTTCTTACGTGAAATTCTGGCATTTGTAAAACAGATGTCGTATACGATGTCACGACACCAGGATGTTGAAAAAAAAGTCAAGACATCGTAACAACACAATAAAATAATGAACAATTTAAACAACACGCTGGAAGTAAATAACACAGGTCAATTGTTAACCCAGTTCGGTACAACGTCACCTACATCTGGGGGCATCCAAACCAAAAGGAAATCCACTATAATAGTATTAGTTTGAAGTTCTAAACAACCTCTGATTTTACAAACTTCGCATTTAATCATTACCCGTGCTATTTCTATCAAGATACTCCTAGATATGAGACCCCTCTCACTTTCCTTTAATCACACAACATGTGATAAACCACGAAATAATCAAGAAGGAGACATACTCCAATAAACATAATCAACTACTGCTTAAAAGCTTATGAGTAATTCACAATTACAACTCAACTATTAGTCCAACTCAAGCATCAAACGATACAAGAGTGGCTCACAATAAACAATGAACAAATTAAACCCTAATTGACAGTCTCACACACACGTTTTCTCTATCTTCTTATTAGGTTTAGAGTCTTACTTTTAATAGCCTGGATCCTCTTGGGCTTGATGAACAAATCAGGCTAAAATAATCAGCAGATACAATACAATCTTCTGCACACAATCAAGAAAAAATTTAATGTTTCCTTAAATGTTTTGACATCCATTCTTGTGAAACAAGGCAAAACAGATCAGATCTTTGATGCCTTTAGAAATACACGCTTACTTAACCACAGATTGTGCAAATCATATCTCCATCAAATCTTCAGTGATCTTGCGCTAAAAAACAAATCTTGCGCTACAATGTCGTATCAACATGTCAAGGCATCTTATCAAACTACTTGTTTTAACAAATGTAGCCAATCACACCTCAGCCAACATAATAATCTCCCCCTTTAGAAAATTTTGGCTAAAACAACCTATGTAGAACATAACTTGCATATACAAATAAAATTTTAGCAAGACATACTTCAAAAGTAAAGCACAATAAAAAACAACTTGAAAATACACCAAGTTACATTAGAGGCATACACAAAAGAAATGAATAAGCACCCAACCTCACAAAACACAACATCAGAGAGAAATATCATTGCAACATCAAGCATCAAAGAACCCCCCCTCCCCCAAATGACAGATCAGAATAAATAAATAAATACTACTCCCCCTCAAGTAGTACAACTCCCCTTTAAGGAGACATCATAACAGTAGATCTACCAAGCAAATCTACAAACCAATACTACTCCCCATTTCTAACCACAATATTGACAAAACCTATATAATATTGAAGCACACAAACAACAGAAGTACAAAGAATGGAGTCATAGGGTACAAACCAAATGCACACACGTTGCAAAAATATCAAGGGCATATCCCATAAAATAAAAAGTACATAATCAAACAAAAAAAATGAAAAAACAACATCTTTAGTTGTCACCACTGCCAACTGTTTCCATATCTCTATCACCATCCGCATCAACATCTTCTTCATCCTCCTTATGTCTTTCCTCCTCATCCCCATCAGAGTTCTCAGGAGCATCCTCTTCAGACAAGGCTTTGATCAGACTCTCAAGCCTGATTTTTTTCTCAGTGCGAGTCTTGATGGTCTCATCTAAGACTTTGCAAGTGTCCTTCAGTTCAACAATAATACATGCCCTTGAAGTAGAGTTGGTATCTCCCTTACCAGATATCATGACAACGTCTGGGACATGTTTCCCTGTAAATAACCTATAATCCAAAGAAAGAGGAGATTCTCTCTTGCAGGTAGCATCTGAACTGATCAAAATACTAGGGTGCTGATTCAGAATCACACCACAAACTAAGGAGGGAAATCTTATAGGCTTCTTCACAGCAAAAGAGGTAGCACGCTTAATGGTTTGGTAAAAAACACAGGACCCAAAGTCAAACTTGGTTTTGGTCCCTACAATGTAAATAAAGTTACCCAACCCAGCGGAAATGTTGGAAGTAGATTGGTTGGAACCCAATTAACAGCTCCAATTCTATGAATTACTGCATACTGCACACTCAAGCAACCAACTGACATCTTCCATTTTCTTGGCCACTCCTTTATCTGTTTTGTAGTGATTTCCCTGCAAATGAAATTATTAAATACCTCTACTTCAGCTTGTTCTTCTTCACTTATGCCCATGAAACTGTTAATGATTTCTGGAGAAAATTCCACACACTTTCCTCTCACATACACCTTTCTAAACTTCGTACTCCTCTTGTTATCACATTCTTCAAAAATATTCACAATGAACACTTTTACAAGCATCTCATAACATTTTCTAAAACCAATCACACTTTTCATCAACCCAACTTCTTTAATCAGATCCATCACTTCTTTGCACTTAAAGGCATCCTTGCCAAGTTTCATTTCCAAAGCCGGTCTTCTTTGGTAAAAAAATTCCACTTCTCAACATTCTCCACGGAGTGAAAAAAGATGTCAATTGGAACTTCAGGTATATTGGCCGGAACCTTTTTCCCATAATATTTCTTCCTTGCTGAAGGTACGATGTCTTGAACATCATGTTCGACATCAAAGTCAGAATCACTAGAACTAGAGGGAACTTCCTTTCTCTTCAAATATCTTTTCATGGTAGCAGGAGTTACAACTTTAATCCACCTCTTAGTAGGTCCAACATCAGGACTTTTCTTCGGAGCCTTGAGAGGCTTGCTCGTAGACTCAACAACTTTCCCTTCTCTACTATTTAACCTCTTAGCTATCCCTGGAGCCAATCTCTTACCAATGGGCTCATCATTAGAGTCCAATTCATCCACATTAACAATATCATTAGACTGATCATTGTTCACACCAACATTGTCCTCTTTGTCTTCCTTATCAAAAATACCTTTTTATCCTTCCACATACATACTATCATCGAACTCTTTTTTCTCACCATCTACTGGATCCTCTTCAACCTCATCCTCTTGAGGTTTTACAGGAGACTCAATATGAACAAACTCTTTGTCAAACTCACCATGGGAGTTTTCTTGAGTGTTTTCAACAAAATGATCGACTTGGGCCAAGGATGTTGTGACATCCGACACAACATTAGAATCAAGTTTAATATAAAAAATATTAGAGATTAACACACAGATAATTTTATCAACAAAGTCTTTATCAGCAACATTTTCATACTAGATTGACCTAGGGACTTATCAGATCTAGGGTTATCTAGACTTACAGTTTTAGAGGCAGATTTTTCAACACTTCCAACAACATTAGGAATGACAAGACTTTTAGCAGAGGTAACATCACCAGGTTCAACATTAGGACTTTTGATAGGACCAAGATACAAACTTGATATACTATTAGGTTTCTTGACAACAGAAGAGGATTCAAAATTTCTAACATTATTGGGAGATATTTGAACCGACATAGAGGGGGTAGAGGATTCACTTACATTTGAAGGCTTATCCCTTTTTGCAGCAGGTGTTCGAGCCCTCTTTTTGGTTGGAACATATGTTGGAACAATGATGAGGGGAATGTCATCAATGATAACTTCCATGGAACTCTCAATGGAACTTTTACTAGGCGTTGAGCCTGAAGCTTTCAACATCTTGAGATTGATGGTATGAGAGAAAATTGGGAGATGAGAGTGAGTAAGAGTAATGTTGAAACGATTGTTGAGATTAGAGAGAATGAGAGTAATGAAGTAGGTAAGGAAAGGTTTGATAGCACGCAGGAAGTGATTATGGAAAGTTTGTAATGATTTTCCTAAATTATCATGCACCACTAAATAGAGAGAAGAGATAATATCTGTTGCACGCCTCTCATACAGTAATTGCTATAACTCTTCAAAAGTGAAGATTCCTAATTAGCCCCTTAATTTTTCAAACTGTTTTGCATTCAAAAGCTTTAGTAAATATATCTCCCAGTTGCTTCTCAGTGGCTACATGCTCAAGAGTAACAATTTTCTCCTCAACAAGATCCCTAATAAAATGAGGATGAATGTGAATATGCTTTGTCCTGCTATGTTTGATGGGATTCTTGGATATATTTATTAAACTGCGATTGTCACAATATAATGTCATGACATTCAGTTTGACATTGAATTCCTTTAACATTTGTTTCATCCAAATCAATTGAGAATAATAACTTCCTGCTGTAATATACTCAGCCTCAGTTGTAGATAAAGACACACAATTTTGCTTCTTGCTAAACCAAGAGATAAGATTGTTTCCCATGAAGAAACATCCTCCAGAAGTGCTTTTTCTATCATCAGTCCTACTTGCCCAATCTGCATCACAATACCCTACAAGAATGTAATTATTACTATGAGAATATAAGATGCCATATTCACTAGTACCATTGATGTATTTCAAGATCCTCTTTGTAAGAACAAGATTTGGTTCTGCAATATTATCTCTGAATTTTGATGATAACAAATGAGTATGTTTATATGAACAATTTTGATACTCTAATGTTTGTTATTGTTGAGTACTTAACAAACAGGTTCTGCTTCTGATGGATAGCGTGGCCAAGACATTAGAAGAGAATTATTTCCGCTTCTACGCTACACAAGTTCTGTTGAACAGTAGCAAGACACTCTAGAAGGATTTGAAGTGTAAGCTCTAATGTTTGTCTAAAGAAACCAGTTTGAAGATCTAAAGACAAAAGTTTTTACTTAAGTCTAGATGCTGAAGACTCATGTTTCAGAAGACAACGTATTCTAAGGAAACAGTCAGAAGATATGAAGACTCAAGTTTCTACTAAAGTCCAGATGCTAAAGACTCAAGTTTCTAAAGACAGTGTGTTCCAAAGAAACAAAGTTAGAAGATTTGAAGACAAAGTTTCTACTAAAGTCCAGATGCTGAAAACTTAGTTTCTAAAAGACAATTTGTTTCAAAGAAGACAAAGTTAGAAGATATGAAGACAAAGTTTCTACTAAAGTCCAGATGCTGAAACTTAGTTTCTAAAAGGCAACTTGTTTCAAAGAAGACAATGTTAGAAGATCTGAAGACAAAGTTTCTACTGAAGTCCAGATGCTGAAGACTTGTGTTTCTAATAACAAGGTTCTTAAAAGGATTCTTAAAGAACCAAGTGCTAAAGATTCTAAATACAGAAGTTCTTAAGACCCTGAAGACTTGAATCTATTCTGATCCAAGGTTCTCTACAACAGGTTTCTCACGACCAAGTGCTGAAGACTCTGAAGATGCAACTCTGAATACTCTGAAGACTTGAAGTTCTGAAGACCTTATGTTATGTTCCCACTTCTAAACTCATGCTCGCAGAAGCCTCTGAAGCGTAGAAGGAAAGAATATAACGGTAACATGGTACAATAATACACAATACAAAAAAGCCTTATTCCACTACCTCTCCACTAGCTTGAATTGTGGAAGAGAAAAGGACGTAGCAGTACTATTTGTAATGACTCTTTTTCAAATAGCCAACGACTCTATTTTTCTTGGCTATATAAGAAAATAATCGTATGTTTAAAACAAGTTGTTGGTTGTAAGTGTTCAATGTTAAAAATGAAAGTTGTCATTATTGGAACACAACCAAAAGCTATCAACCACTATAACAACAACAAGAGCCACTGATTCTTCAATCATGTTGATAATGATGACAATGAAATCATTGATTCACGATGTACTTAATTTCATATGCTACACAAAGCTTGCTAAGCCACAGAAGATAATGAAGATGATCATGAAAGCTTCGGTTACAAATCCACAACACAAATGTTGTGCTCTAAAGTGATCATTGAAGAAAGTAGAATAAGGGCTGCTGTCCAGAATGTTCTAAGGTGAATCAAGATGAAGAATTTCTTATCTTTACTACATCAAGATCAATAAAGATTCCAGAAGCTTATGAAGAAGAAGACTTCAGCAACTCAAGTGCTTTGGACTGTTGTCCGTGAAGAAGCTACTTGAAGAAAAGAAGACCACACATTAAAGCTACAATACAATGTAATATCTTTTAGTGTGTATTAGGTTCTTATGATTTACTCAATTCTGTTTACATCCAACTTGTGTAGAAGCATTATTATTATAAACAAATATAAATCAAACAATTGTTTGATGGTTCCTTGAGAGACTTGATTGAGTCAGAATTCTCAAGAAGAATTTGGCTGCGGTCATCGTAGATGAAATCCTGGTAGTGGATTTTATTGGGTCAATGGTAGTCATATCTCAAAGGGTACTGAGTGAAGGTAAGCCTTATGAGATCACTGATGGATATCATTGGAAGGAAATCCTGGTAGGAGATTCTGAGGGATTGGATTCTATTGGGTCAATGAACATTATATCCAGTTCGAATCACTGAACGTGTCATTGGATGTTAGTCACCGATGGTTGCCCATGCAATTGTAATCAAATTGGTTATAGAAGATTAAGTCCTTGAGTTCAAGTAGAAATCACCTTGGAAGGGTGGACTAGATTAGCTTGAGGGTTTCTCAAGTGAGCCAGGATATATCACGCGTTCTTTAATTTTGTTTATGCTTTAGAGTTTATGTTTTCTTAACTTAATTAGAAGCATTACTTAGAAGTAAACTTAGAAACATTGTTCAACGAATAATGCTTAGAAGCGAAAGTTTATCAAGAAAGGAAAACCCAATTCAAACCCCCCTTTCTTGCGTTTTCTTCACACCTTAAATTGGTATCAGAGCTCGGTTATGTTATTGATGGATATCAAACACCTAACAGTGTCAGATAAAGATCCAGATGCTATGCGAAGAAATACTCTAAGGTGATAGTTATTCAGTTTTCAAATACTGTCTAAAAACACAAAATTAAAGAACAAACTAACAAGAAAAGATTCATCAAGATAAGAAGTCATATCTGTTGAATGCTTGTGATTAAGTTCCTTGAGAGTATGAGATGTTTTCAAGAAGCGAATTAGTCCACCCTTGACTTTCTCATAAGATCTCACTAGGAATATTTTCAAAAGAAGAAAGATTGTTGTCTTATGATACAAAAGAACCTCATGATAAAGTCGTCTATTCAAGAAGACATGAGATCTTATACAGAAGATCTAATCATTGGTTTTATAGAAAGAGGATTTGCAGAAGACCAGACACTGCTGAGGAAAGAACGCTCCTTGATTCATCAAAAGTATGATAAAAAAATAACTCTAAATAAGTTAGCTCAACATTGTAAGAACAAGATTATCAGTCAAAATTGTCAAAGTTTGATGATATTTGTATTAGAACAGATTATGAAATTTGTTCAAGGAATCAAAAATTCAGAAGACGCTAGGAAATGACAGTTAACTTTCTCTCGAGCACATAGCATCTCAGAAGTTCATGAAATATTAACCTTCTGAAAAATAAGCTTCTGTTCAAAGGAAGTTTGACAAACAAATGGATGTTCTGATACTAAAAGATCAGAATATCTGTACTCTAAGGATTATTCTAAAGAAGTCAAACGGGTGATTCTTAACAGAAGAATGAAGAGATCATCTGAAGAGAAGACTGATCCTAGCTCTCAGATTAGAAAATAGAGTTCAGAAGAAGGTTATTCTTCACAAACTAGAAAAACTGAGAATACTCAAAGAAATAAGAGGAATCGATATGAAGATAATTTAGAACCTCTAAAAGACCGCTGTGAAGAAAGCATTAGAAGAAAGAAGTTGATCAAAAGCTATATAAAAAAGAAAGCTAAAGTTAAAGACAAATGGAAAATCTTCAAGAATATGACAGTATCATTTCTCACCTTCTCTTTACTTACTATACTTCTGCTAATTTTATTATAGACTCAATTATTAGAGGATGTTTCGGTTAGAAATATCTCTGATCAGATGGAACCCTTTGGTTATCCAGACCCTGAGTATATTGATCGCGTCACTTAGTTAGATGAAGTGTGTTAGAAGATGTGATCAATCTAGAGGGGGGTTGAATAGATCGCTTAAAAAAATTTGCGCTTTTTAAAATTGTTTTTCAGAAAAATATGCAAAAGCTTCCTGGAATATCCAATCGTCTTAAGGATCCTCTATTGAAAAGATCGGATATGCGTAACCGTATGGGATATAATGGCAAAGTAAGAATCAATGTGTTTTACTCAATTGATCAATCACTTATACACCCTGTTGTACCCCAAAATTTTCCCTCTCATTTATCAAGATTTTCCTCACAAGACTTCTTGGACTCAAGACCAGATTAGGGTTTGCTCAACTCAAGACATCTCCTTGCACTGATAACTTGAAATTAAGGTTTGAATTTGCACAAGGATTTTTGGACCATCAATGCTTCATGTGACTTTCATACACCATCTAGGACCCCTAAGATTGCTCATATCAAGTTTCAAGCCTTGCATCACATTTTTGCCCAGTCAATTGGACAGTTGACCTAAAAATCAGCTGTATTGAGGAAAAAGTCAACTGTGGCCAATTTACAGTCAAAATTTATAATTTTTGATCCAAAACAACATTTTAGACTCCTATGTACCATTTGATCAAGTTTGGATCACAACTCCTTAAGAAATTTGATCAAATCATCAAAATGGCAAAATGGTCAAAATTAGGGTTTTGACTGAGAAAGGGCAATTTCTGATTTTTAACCTAGCCAATGACCAATTGGGTTCAAGCACGATTTCAAGGACTCAATAACATCATCTTGACCTAATCACATAGTTCAAAATATCTCAAATGCATGGGATTGACAGATGAATTTTCCAGTCAACTGATCAAAAATCAACTGTACATTGAAAAGTCAAACTTTGACTTTTTGGTCAAAATCAAGTGCCAAGGGTCATAGTTCATCAAGATATGTCAAAATATGAAACTTGTTGATCAAGAAAATCAATTTTGCAAATTAGGGTTTTAATTTGAAATTTTTTCATAACTTAGAAAATTTCTAAGTAGGGAATTTTTCTTATTTTTCCCCAACTTTCCACAACTTTTTCACCATGATGCAATTGGATTCAAAGAAAACTTTCAACATGAAAGTTGTAGTCCTCCATGAAATCTACAACTTTTATTCATAAAGTTTTCCCAAAATATGCTTGGATCTCAAGTTATAATTTTGTGAATAGGGGTCCACAAACTTTTTAACAGTGAAATTTTGCCCTAGTTTAGGCAGGTTTTTTTCCTAACTTCATGGCAACTTTTCACCTAGTTCCAAGAGGTATCTCAAATTAAATTTCAAAGATGGATTGTAGAGCATGTTACAAGCTTTCCAAAATGTCCAATAACTCTCCAAGATCATTTGTGGTTAGGGAGAATCGAAGAAGAGAAAATGGCAATTTGTCACTTTTGTTCAAGCCATTTTCACAATGGTTCAAGTTGCAAATCAGATCCTAGCATGCTTGTACCTTGCATTACAGGTCCTAATCCCTTCTACACTCCATAATTAAATGCAAACTCAATGGATAATGGCTTTGTTTTTACTTTTGAAGCATTGCACAATGAATTAATCCAAAAATGGCATAAAGTTCACAATACTACTTTGATAAAGCAAGCCTTTTTGCAACTTTACATTTCTTGAGCCATGGACCTGATCTTTTGTTGCAAGCAAGATCCACAAACATCAGGCAAAGTATACCAACCCTATGCAGTCCACAAGCTAGCCTGTACAGGCCTTTGGCATTGTCACCTCAAACTTTATTCAAAAGCAAGCAAATTGGCAAAAGTCAAGATAACTTGTGCATCTGATAAAGAGAAGCCTTGGCATCATTCTAAACAACTTCAGAAACTTGTTGCAAGCCAATACACGATTGCCTAACATTCTAAACACTCTCAAACACCAAAATCGCATTTTTCTGTCCAAACAGGGCAGCTCCTGCAAATTTCTTGCCAACTCAATATTGGCTCGTTCGTTTCTTGATTCAACACTTGAAACACCTTCCATACATCACATCTAAACTATCCAGGCCTTTGTCTTGCAACTGTAACCCCTGTTTCAAGCTTCACCATTTTCATTTTTGAAGGTTGTAGGTTGACTTCTACAAGGAGTTTCAAGCATCCTCAAGGCAAGCTGAGCATTGGAAAAGCTTGAGGGAACTTTAAGGAAGCTCACACGATCTTCAGGCCTCACTCAAAGTCCCCACATTGCCATATCCAAACTCAGTTGAACCAGGTATTTTTCAAAGTTCTATCTCTCTATTTAGGAATCCTTAAGCTTTGATTTGTGAAGCAAAATTGTAGCCCTTAACTTGCTAAAGCTGTACATATGCATAGTTGTTATTTATATTAACTGAGTAGTGAGAATTTAAAGCTTGAAGTTCATGAAAAATTTAGGTCAGAAATTAGGGGTGATAAAATTCTCCTTGATCTTTGAGTGTTAGGCACAAACTTTATATCACTGGAATCGTGAGATCATAAGCTACATTTTTTGTGTTATAAGTTTTTGATTTTATGCAAGCTATAGCAAGTTACAGATTCAAGCTCAGAAACGCGTGCGAAGCCAAAGACAGGGATGAAGATGGTGTTCTGGGCCTGGCGCCTTGGGCCTGTTGTTTTTCACCCCCCCCCATATTCCTATCTGCACCCTCTGACCTATTTTCTTATATTTTTCATATTTTCTTTTCATTTTTATATTTATTGCTTTTATTTATTTTTCTGAATATGAAAAAATCTTGAAAAATATTTTCTTTATTTTTTGCATTTTATTATTTTTTGGCATAAAAAATAGTTTATTAGTAATAATATACTTTATTTTCTTAAAATAAATTGTGAATATATTTAAATAAATATCATATATTTTTATTTTTATTATTCATATACATAAAATATTATTTCCACACATATTTTATTTTTTAATACTTGTAAATATTTTTATTTATTTATTTCTTGTACATAAATGAATAAAATAAATAATAGAACATATTTTCGTTTAAATAATTTTTTTTAGGGTTTCCCCTTTTAAAAATAATACTAATATTATTTTTTCTTATTTTTAGGACTTAAATGATTTTATTTTACATACATAAAATAAATACAAAAAACATTTTGCATCCATACATTTTATTGCATATTTAAATAATTGTCTATTTATTTATTGTGCAAAAATTCAATTGAGTTGTAATAATTTTTTAGAGTTTTATTTTGAGCAATATTCCCCATTCAAAACTTGTATCCCCCCTCCCATAATATTGTTGTAATAGCTTAGATTTACTTTACGCAATTTATCGTATTATATACATGTTAGTAAATTAGGGTTTGTGTGATAAGACAAAAATCAAACAAATAGACATGACCTAATACAAGACAAACAAAATGCATGAAAAATGACAACACATTACACACAAGCACCCCTAGGGTTTCACCCACTTTGTTGCCTTAAAAATGACCATGGTATGCATGCTAGGTATCTTGGCAAAATAATACAAACAAAAGATCATAGTCCCTCGATGACGCTATCAAAATGTTGCCTATACAAATGATCTTAGTCCCTCAAAATGCTAAAGATACTTGGCACCATTGCTATCATGGTCATACGATGACCCGCGCCCGTCCCGTTTAACATCTAAAGATAGGGTTGTTTACCAAAGCAATGGTAAATCAACAATGTCAAATGAATAAAAATATGTAGGAAAGACTTTTTGAATAGGTAGAATGCTTCTAGTTACTTGATCAATTTGCAAACAATCCTTGCTATTTTCAAACAAATACGCACATATTTCAAAACAATTTCCAAACAACTTTCAAACATTGAAACATTTTTTAAAAGACAAACATCTTTGTATACATTCTTACAAACGAGAATCATTACAAAGATTGCCTAAACGATGGCCTCTTTTCAAAATACTTTCAAAACTACACAAAGCACCATTTCAAACAATTTCAAAAGCAAAGCAAGTGATCTAAACAAGTAACTAAGAGCCCATGGAAAACCATGGATGAAAAGGATGCTAGCACCTTCCCTTTTCATAATCTACCCCCGAACTCAAGAAAACACCTCAAAGGTCTTTCCTGTGCTTTTTTACCTTTCCTTTTGGATAAAATAAAAGTCGGTGGCGACTCTTGCTAAATCGAAACATTTGCAAACACAAACACAAAACCTCAAGTCAGTTCTCCCACCGTATCACACACCCTTAATGAATATTAATTACTTCCAATGAGTTGAATGAGATAAGGCTAAGCACAATGAATAATTTGTGGATTAGTCAATTTGTCAAACACCTTGTGAGCAAAGCACCTTAGGTTTGATTTTACTAAATTGTAGTGGTGAGTTTTCCTAGGTATCAATCAAAAAGATTGTTACCAATGTTTTAAAATGAACTCAACACACTATAATTTCAATATATGCAGATTTGACAAATTAATTTTCACACAATATAGAAATCAAGTGTAGAGATAAATAAAAAGCAGAAGAACACACGATTTATTAAGGCAGTTGCCCTTGTCGTCCTCGTGTAGGTACGTCTGCCCCCAATTCTAGAATCTAGAATTGAGATATTTGATATTAAGTTGCAAATGATACAAGAGAAGAGATAGTTCACAATACAAACAAACCAATGTTGCTGATGTAACATTCTTCTTCCCTTTCCTTGGTTTGAGCAAAACCAAGTGCCAAATTCTTCGAACAAACCTCCGGTTACTGCTACTTGATTAATAAAACCCACAATTTCTTAACCCTTTCACTCGGATGATTTCGATCGCAAACAATTTGACCCCAAATTAATATTCACAATCCTCCGGTTACCGCTACTTGATTAAGCAAACCCACCGTTTCTTAATCCTTTCACTCGGCTGAATTCAATGAAGCAAAGACTTGTGCAAAAACCCCCTTACCAATAGGAATCTTGGAGGAGAAAATCCAAATGATTTTATTCAAGAACATCCCACAATTGCTCAACCCAAATCTGAATTGAATCCTTGATTTGAACGTTATCACCACAACAATTTTCTTGAATCAACAACCATGATTATGTGTAGATGTTGATTTTTGAGAAGAGAAGATGAAGATGATGAGCACTATGTGTACCTAATAGCCAAGTGAAACAACCGGCTGAAAATCATCAAACAATGAAGTCGCCATCGAACGTCTTTTATTCCACATGTAGGGAAAGGTAAACATCGAGAAAACCTGAGAAGGGAGAAGTCACGGTCTTGCGACCGAGAGATCGGGTAAGGGAGTCTGTTACGCGGGGGGAAGGTATTAGCACCCCACACGCTCGTAGTACTCTATGATATCCACTGTTGTTATCTATCTTATGGGTGTGTCTAATCCATGCTTACTGTTTACTATACTACTGAGGAAGAATGCATGCAAAAGAAATGGGAAAAGAATGTAGGGAAAATAAAAGTTATGCTCGTTCGGGCCCTACCCCGATGCCTACTGTGATACGGTGGGAGAACTGACTTGAGGTTTTGCGTTTGTGTTCGCAAATGTTTCGGTTAGCAAGAGTCGCCACCGACTTTTTATTTTATCCTAAGGAAAGGTCAAAAAGCACAGGAAAGACCTTTGAGATGTTTTCTTGGGTTCGGGGAGTAGATTATGAAAAGGGAAGGTGCAAGCACCCTTTTCATCCATGGTTATCCATGGGCTCTTAGTTACTTGTTTAGATCACTTGCTTTGCTTTTCAATTGTTTGAAATGGTGCTCTTTAATTGTTTGAAATGGTGCTTTGTGTGTGGTTTTGAAAGATGTTTTGAAAAGAGGCCATCGTTGTGGCAACCTTTGTAATGATTCTTGTTTGAATGTATACAAAGATGTTTTTGTCTTTTGAAAAGTTTCCAATGTTTGAAAGTAGGGTTTTGAAATTGTGTTGTGAAGTGTGTTTAGAAAATAGCAAGGATGTTTTTGCAAGTTTTTGATCAAGTAACTAAGAGTTATCTACCCTATTTTACTCAAAGATCTTTCTTATGTTTTTAACCCTTTTAACAGTGTTGTTTCACCATTGTATTTGGTGAACAACCTTGTGTTAGGATGTTAAACGGGACAGGCGCGGGTCATCGTATAGACCATGATAGCAATTGTGTCAAGTATTTTTGGCAATTTTCTTGAGGGACTTGATCATTTTTGTTTAGGCAACCCAGATAGCGTCATCGAGGGACTATGATCTTTTGTTTTGTTTTTGTTTTGCCAAAGTGCTTGACATGCATACCATGGCCCATTTTTGAAGGCAACAAGTGGATTGAAACCCTAGGGGTGCAAGTGTGCATTGTGTTTGTTTCATGCATTTTTGTCTTTGATTAGGTCAAACTATTTGTTGGTTTTGATTTTGCATACAAACCATAATTCTCTAATCATGGCATAATTGAAAGCATTAAGTGCGTAAAAATAAATCTAAGCTATTACAACTTTGATATAGGCAGGGGGATACAATTTTGAATAGGGGGATACTTGACAAGAAATATAAAACCCTAATTACTATTACATCCAAATTGAATTCTTTGTGCAAATAAAATAAATGGACAATATTTAATTAAACAAGTTAAATAAATATTAAACAAGATGTATTATGCAAAAAAAAGGTTTTTATTTGTTCATGTATGCAAAAGTATTTTTTAATGTAAAAAAGATATAAAGAAATAAATAAAAAATTAATTTTATTTGTTTTTAGGGTAAAAACCCTAATTCCTTAAGAAAATAACTATAATGTATTATTTATGTGCAAAAAATATTAATATGTATAAAAATGAAATATATCTAAAAAAAGATATATTTTTTTTAGTATAAATATTAATAATAATAAAAATATAATATTTTTGTATTTTATTTCTAAGTATTTAATAAAATAAAGTATATATATATATATATATATATATATATATATATATATATATATATATATATATATATATATATATATATATATATATATATATATATATATATATATATATATATATATATATATATATATATATATATATATATATATATATATATATATATATATTCAAGAAAATGTTTTCAATGTGAATAAAAGTAAAAAAAAAAGAAAATATAAGTATTATTTACATTATTTTTGGATTTAAACAAAATAATAAAAAGTATTAAAAGTGTTTTTAATATTAGAAAGAAAAGAATAAAATGCCAAATAAATGTAAAAAAAATGTGAAAATATTTTTAAGCATTTTTTATATTTGGGGATAAAATAATAAAATCAGAAATGAAATAGAAATGCAAAAATAACAAAGTATAAATAAATTGGGCCAGGGGGTGCAAAAAGAAGAACAAAACAGGCCCAACCCATTTCCACTTCATCTTCTTCCTTGTGACAAATGCGCGCTTGCTCTGTACAAACTGCCAACTCCTGAAAACATGATCTTTTGACAAAACTCAAAATATGAAACTTGTAGAGCATCAAACAACAATTTCAACCATATAAAACATTAAATCTAACTCTCAAAGACCAAAGAGAATTTCTCTGGCTCTAAAATCTAACCTAACTTTTTCAACATGTTCATGGATGAAATTCTCCTAGCACGATTAATATAAATGAAAACTGAGCATATGTATGGTTTCAGGGCAATGAGTACAACATCTTTTATTCACAAACCTAAGGCTAAATGTTCCTAAATAAAGAGATAGAAGTTCATGAAAAACCTGTTTCAACTGAGTTCGAGTTGGACAATGCAGCAACTTTCAGTGAGGCCTAAGGTTCTTTTGAGCTTGCTTGATGTTCCCTGAACCTTTCCCAATGCTTAGTTTGTTTTGGAATGGCCTGAATCCTTCTACAGAAGTCAACCTGCACAAGCTTGAAATGAAAATGGTGAATACTGTAAATGGAGTTACAGTTGGCAATGGAGGTTTGGGATAGCTTGAGGGAGTTGAATGGAAGGTGTTTGAAGTGGAAAGGAGCAAAACGCACGAGGCAATATGAAGATGGAAGTGATTCTGCAGGGCTTGCCATATTTTGCAAGAAAATGTGGTTTTTGAGTATAAGGGTGTTTTAGAGGTGAAAGGCTCGTGTTTCTGGCTTACAAGGATGTGAGAAACTTGTTTGAAAACTTGGCTTGAGTTCAATATATCAGATATGTGAGTTGTGAACTTTTGGCACAAATGACTTGTTTTGAAAGAAAAGTGTGAGGTGACCATGCTAAGGCTTGTACAAGCTAGCTCCAAGCATGCTCATAGTTGGTGTACTATGCCTGAGATTAGGGGACTTTGTTTGCAGCAAAAGGCTTGGTCCAATGCTCAAGAGAAACAACTTTGCAAAAGTTATGCTTTATGAAAATGGAAGTGTGATCTTTATGCCCAAAATGGAATTCTTCAATGTACAATGCTTCTTTGATCAGAACAATGCCTCTAACCAATGTATTTGTATTCAATTTTTGAGTGTAAATTGGTTTAGAGACCTGTAATCAAGTACAAAGCTAGTTTGGTCAGATTTTGCAAGTGGTATGAACATGTATTGGCCATGGTTACAAAGTGAGTTTTTGCCAACTTCAAGCATTCGATTCTCCCTAACCACAAATGTGTTTGAGGAGTTCTTGGACAATTTGGAAAGCTTGCAACATATACTATAATCCATCTTTGAAATGTAACTTGAGAATCCAAGTGGAACTATGTGAAAAATGGCCAAGAATATGGGTCAAAATCCTGCCTAAACTAGAGCAAAATTTCTCTAAGTTAAAAGTTTTAGGTACCCTTGTTCCAAAAATCATAACTTGAGATCCAAGCTTCTTTTGAGAAAACTTTGTGAATCAAAGTTGTAGACTTTGTGATGGACTATAACTTTCATGTTGTAAGTTTTGTTTGAATCCATTTTCATCTTAGTGAAAATATAGGACAAAGTTAGGAAAAATTAAGAAAATTTCATAACTTAGAAAATTTCTAAGTTATGAAAATTTTCAATTTCAAACCCTAATTTGCAATTTTGGGTTTCTTGATGAACAAGTTTCATAATTTGACATATCTTGATGGAAAATGACCCTTGGCACTTGATTTTGACCAAAAAGTCAAAGTTTGACTTTTCAGTGTACAGTCAAATTTTGATCAGTTCACTGAAAAATTCATTTGTTAATCCTATGCATTTGAGATCTTTTGAACTTGTTGAATGGGTCAAGATAATGTCATTGAGTCCTTGAGTCCATGGTTGAGCTTGATTTGCCATTGGCTAGGTCAAACAGTCAAAAATTGCCTTTATGCAGTCAAAACCCTAAAAATGACCATTTTGCCCATTTGGTGATCTGATCAAATTTCTTGTGGAATTATGGTCCAAACTTGATGAAATGGTTCATATGAGTTCATAATGTTGATGTGGGTCAAAATTAACGAGGTTTGACTGTCAATTGGCCACAATTGACTTTTTCCCCAATACAGCTGATTTCTAGGTCAACTGTCTAATTGACTGGGCAAAAATCTGAATCAAGGCTTGAAACTTGGTATGGGCAAACTTATGAGTCCAACATGAAGTATGAAAGTCACTTTTGGCATTGTAGGTCAAAACATCCCTGTGCAAACTCAAACCCTAATTTAGGTCAACAATGCAAGGAGGTGTCTTGAGCAGAGCAAACCTTAGCTTGATCTTGAGTTCCAAGAGCCTTGTTGTTGCACCCCAAAATTTTCCCTCCCATATTCTTCAAGAAATTGCCAAGTCAAGTCACAAAATTCCCCAAGGGTTATGCAGTTCAACTGTCTCCTATACAGTCAAAACTAGGGTTTGTATTCTGATCAAGAAAAGGTAGTTTTCAAAGGCCCAATCAAGTCTCATATGCCTACAAAGATGGTCAAGTATCCTCATATCAAGTTTCAAGGCATTCAGCTCAAAATTGCACAGTCAAAACCCTAAATTGCACTACAGTCAACTGTAGGGGCAAAATGGTCATTTGACAGTCAAAAGTTCAAATTTTTGGTCAACATATCATTTTGAAGCCACAAACATCATTTGATCAATGCTTGATCATGATTCTCAAAATTTGGCTCAGAAATCATCAAAGATGCAAAAGTTGCTATATTTGGACAGCTGAAAAAGTCAACTGAAATTGACCAGGGCATAACTTTCACATGGATTATCAGAAAAATTCCATCCAAAGCTCATTTTGAAGAGAAAGACATTTCCTACAACTCATCTTCATATTCCAAGTCCAAGAAATGCTCTCACAAAAAGTTATCAATTTCAACATTATAGGTCATTTTCAAAAGTCAACAAAAAGGGACTTTAAGTCAAAGGCTATAACTTGAGATTGGTAAATCAAAATGACATGGGACCAAAGGCATTGGTTAAAGGACTCAAAGACCTTTCCAAAATGTCCAAGAACATGTGAAAAGCTTAAAAATTGAGCAAGTTATGCCTTGTGGAAGTTGGGAAATTTTTGGGAATTTTGAAAAGTCAACATTGATGCAAATGATCCAAAAATGCAAATGGGCCCATTTTTCTTCCAAGTTTCTTCATGCCAAGCCTATGCACGACCATTAGGCCCAAAAGGAAGTTTTTCTCCATTTTTATTTATTTATTTGGATTATTTATCATTTATAATTCATTTAATTAAATAAAATGCACAAAAAATACAAACCTAATGAAAACAAATCTTCTTATGTAGGTTTGGACTCAATATTTCGTGTAAGTACTAAAGGGGAAAGTTTTGGTGTGATTGGAGCATGATTGACACAAATTGCACATGGAAAAGATTTGGAAAAGATCTTACAAAATCAAAGATTGAAAACAATGAAAGCAATGGATTTTATTCAATTTTTTTGACCTAATCCCCTCACCATATAACCCTGACCATAAACCTAATGAAAAGAGACTCTAAGCTGCGCTGAAAACTCCTTTGAAAACTTGACTTTTTTTCCATAAAACACAAAACTGATTTCAAGGTTACAGGTGGTTTTAAGCCCCAATTCATATACCAAAAGCTTGCTCGTGATTCACTGACCGTATTCCAATCAATATCAACCATAAAAGCTCCAGGAATTGGCATCAAGAACTCAAACTGTAAAGCCAAACTTTGGAAATCGTATAGCATAATTCAAGCATCTTTTTGCATTTTTATTTATGTATTCATGCTCATAATGAAGTTTACAAGCTAACCACTATGTTTAATTGCATTATTTCGCTGTGTATAAGATTCCACCATTGACAGATTCTAGGGTTCCAAGGTTCCAAAATTGGGGCTTTGTGCAAGGCGTAAAATTAGATCACCAAACTGGTACAGGTGAATTCGTCATGTCAAGACGAAGCAAACTCAAGTCTCGCGATCAATTTATATGCACTATAGCGCTATTCGCTATTTCTCCAAAAGTCCCCTAAGAAAACACAACGAAAACCGTTGCCTTCGTTCTTTATGTTCCAGGAAAACGAAAGAGACGATGTGTTGTCAGCCAATGGTTCGCTAGTTTGAATTGCGCGCGTTTTTAATTACTATGCGTTGGTTTTGCTTTTTTATTATTTGTTTACCATAATATATTAATTAACATTCAGTGGCTCAGTGGCAACACGTGATATATATAACATCAAAGACCTGGGTTCAAGTCCCAGGTCTGTGCAATTCCTCATGTTATTTTTCAATACAGGTTCCTATGCAACGCTAACATCCAGGTACACCATATTCTCTCATCCTCAAGCCACACACGTGTCCCAGACGACCAAATCAAAGGCATGGATTCCAGAAGCGCAATAAACTCCAGTCAACGCACCATACAGGATTCAAAAAGTCAATGGACTCAAGCTTAATGGGCCTGAAATGCTAAGGCCTTACCTCCTAATTTGGGGCTACACCCCACCCTGGTTTGCCAATTTTATTTATTTTTCTTATATCTTTATTTATTATTTTAATTGTTATGTTTATTTTAATTATTGTTTATTTAATTGTTAATCAAAATACAAAAACATCATAAAATAAAAAAATGCCAAAAAATATAATTTTTATTTTATTATTTCCATAAATAAATTGTATGTAAATTATTTAGTTTAATTAGGTTTTTAACTTTAATTCCCTTTAATAACTAAAATCCAAAAATAGAATTAGGTTTAATTTTTATTCTTCTTACTTTCTTTGTTAATAATATTTATTTTATTTATTTTCTATAATTAAATTTTATATGTAAATAAACTTAGTTTTAATTAGGTTATAATTTCATTCTTTTTTAACAATTAAAAATCCAAAATATAGAATTAGGTTAATTAGCAATTTTTATACCTTTTAATTTTCCCTTTTTTTTCCACAGTAATAATTATTTATTTATTTATTTTTTATAATTAAATTTGTACATAAATAAATTAGATTTAAATTAGGTCAAATTTCGATATTTTTGCAACAAACTAAAAAAAAACATTAGAACTAGGGTTTAGCATCTCATTTTAATTTTATTTAATTTTTCTTTTTCTCCTTAAATCTTAAAAAACATAAAATACCAAAAGAAAAAACATTTAATCTTTAATTCCAATTAATTCATCAACTTTAATTTTTTGCAAAAGGGTCCAACGCCCATTGTTTTTAATTATTCTTTTTGCGCATTTATTTTATGTCATTTATTATAATTTTGTATCTCTCCCAAAGCATTGTAATTTAAATTTCTCGCACTTTTATTTTATTGCTTTACTTATTTTCCGCTAAATCGGGTCCGGTTTAATTTTGGCGATGTGGACCCGCGCCATTTGTAATAGCCTTAGATTTATTTTTTCGCAAACTTTATAACTGTTAAATATGCATGCAAGAATGAATGACAAAAATTAAAATCAAGCGTAGAATCACAACAAACATGACAAGACAAATAACTGAAACATGACACACAATTCGCACACACCACCCCTAGGGTACGCCTCACTGTTGCCTTGCCTCGAAAGGTGATCATCGAGTAGAGGGCGTCTTAGTAAGTCCTCATGATCCGAGAACCTGGCATGAGGGTAGCTTCTAAGGTGTCTTCCTATTGCTCCGGTGATCACCACGTCCCTAAAACTCGAATTGACCCGAACACCTCCAACGGTGGTGCTACCTACCTCTCAATGGTGGGATGGCACTGCTTTAAAGGACATTTACACAGACGAATTCCTTAGGGTAGGTAGACGACTCTAGATACTTGCTCTAATTTCAAAACAATTCAAAAATACTTGTCACACCGACACCTTTTCAAAAACTTTCAAAGCAAATTTTTCAAACACTCTGACGTATGAGTCGATCTGAAATTTTTCAAAGAACTTTTTAAAACCCACATTGAAAAGCAAACATACCTTTTGAAAACACATTGAGCAAGTATCTAAGAGCCCATGGATAACCATGGATAGAAAGGGTGCTAACACCTTCCCTTTCTATAACCTACCTCCCGAACCGAGAGCAATCTCTTTTAAGGAATTTTTCTGTGCTTTTGTCCTTTCCATTTGGAGAAAATAAAAGACGGTGGCGACTCTTGCTTCCGCGACATTTCGCGAACCAGCGTTAAACAGTCAGTTCCAGATCCACCGATCACAGAACTGGCGACTCTGCTGGGGACTAATCTTAAAGTGAGGTGTACCTTAGGGCTAGTTCATAACTGTGTTTTCAATTGTATTGATTTGCTTACTTTACTATTGTGGGTTGCATGGGAGTTACATGGATCCTAACCCGGATCTGGGGATACCCTGTTTAGGTAGCATAAGCTGTGAGGGACCTGTCCGGCGTATACCGACATGGGTGAAGCAGTGGCTACGTTGGTGTGGCGCCTTGGTCTGTACCGATATCCCTCGTGTTGAAACGGGGAGAATATGGGTCTTCCAAGGAGTCATTAAGCACCAACAAACCTTAGAACCTTAAATGACCCAACTTGGCCAATAGAAACAGTAGCAGTATGCTACGCCCATTGAGGCTAAACTCTCGTGATGGTTCTGGCCGCAAGAAAAGATTGCGATGCTGGAGTTATGACCGATTGAGGGTAGTCAGTGATATTGGGATCCTCTAGAACCCGGTTACGTCTGATAGGACAGGTCTTAACCAACAAACTGAAAGAGGGTACTACCCAGACCTCATGCTGGCCTAAACCTTAAGGGCTCTTTTGTGTGACTTGTGTGCCTTCGTACTTGACTATCTGCGTGCTTGTTACCTAACACTTGTTTCTTGCAGGTCTTGTTTATAGTCCTTAATTGGGACTCATAACAGGGTACTAAGTTTCTTGCAGGTCTTGTTTATAGTCCTTAATTGGGACTCATAACAGGGTGTACTAACCACTTGCAGGTTCTGTTTATAGTCCTTAATTGGGACTCATGACAGGTTTACTTAGGTTTCTTGCAGGTTTTGTCCATAGTCCTTAATTGGGACTTGTAACAGGGTGTACTAACCATTTGCAGGTTCTGTTTATAGTCCTTAATTGGGACTCATGACAGGTTTTACTTAGGTTTCTTGCAGGTTCTGTTTATAGTCCTTAATTGGGACTTGTTATACCCCAAAATTTGCCCTCCCATATTCCTCAAGAAATTGCCAAGCCAAGTCACAAAATTCCCCAAGGGTTGTGCAGGTCAACTGTCTCCTATACAGTCAAAACTAGGGTTTGTGTGCTGATCAAGAAAATGGAGTGTTCAAAGGTCCAATCAAGTCTCATATGCCTACAAATGTGGTCAAACATCCTCATATCAAGTTTCAAGGCATTCAGCTCAAAATTGCACAGTCAAAACCCTAAATTGCACTACAGTCAACTGTAGGGGCAAAATGGTCATTTGACAGTCAAAAGTTCAAATTTTTGGTCAACATATCATTTTGAAGCCACAAACATCATTTGATCAATGCTTGATCATGATTCTCAAAATTTGGCTCAGAAATCATCAAAGATGCAAAAGTTACTATATTTGGACAGCTGAAAAAGTCAACTGAAATTGACCAGGGCATAACTTTCACATGGATTATCAGAAAAATTCCATCCAAAGCTCATTTTGAAGAGAAAGACATTTCCTACAACTCATCTTCATACTTCAAGTCCAAGAAATGCTCTCACAAAAAGTTATCAATTTCAACATTATAGGTCATTTTCAAAAGTCAACAAAAAGGGACTTTAAGTCAAAGGCCATAATTTGAGATTGGAAAATCAAAATGGCATGGGACCAAAGGCATTGGTTAAAGGACTCAAAGACCTTTCCAAAATGTCCAAGAAAATGAGAAAAGCTTAAAAATTGAGCAAGTTATGCCTTGTAGAAGTTGGGAAATTTTTGTGAAATGGCAAAAGTCAACTATCCTTGAAACTCCAATTTTTGACAAAAGGGCCCACTTTCTTCCATTTGATTCATCCTTGTCATGCCACACACGTGTCCCATGATTAATTTCAAGACCAAATATTGATTTTTTTATTTTATTTAATTTTTGATAATTTAATTCATTTTAAATCTTTAAAAATTCAAATAAAATTCAAAAAACAATGGAATAGTGTCATTTGAGTTTGGACAACTTCCATATATCATGGGCCAATTCAAAAACTCAGGCTAGGGTTAAATTGCACACTAAGTCTTGGTCTTGGCTTAAAAGAAGGAAAATTTGTTAATGAAAAAACCCTAGGACTAGTTCTCTCATGAGCATGAATCTAGGTCAGTTAGCAAGCCAATTCTCTTCCATCATAAGCACCAAGTCAAACCCTAACTAGAACACACCATATGCTGCGCTGAAAAGCCTATTGAAAACTTGAAAATTGAGCCATATAACAAAAATCTGAAATCAAGGTTGGAGGGAGTTTTGAGCCTTAATACTGATTCCAATAGTTTCCTGGACCATTTCTGAACACATCCCAACTCCAAACATCCTTCAACACTCCAGGAATTGGTAGGGAGAACTCAAACCGTGTCACATAATTTTTGAGATTGCATATCACAATTCATACGTCCTTTTGCATTTTTATTGATGAATTCTTGTTCCTTACAAAGTTTCTAAGCTATCCATTGTGTTTAATTGCATTTTTGTTGATCATACGCGAATCTACCATGTCCACATTTTAGGGTTTTCAGGTTTTGATTTTAGGGCTTTTACAATACTGTAAAATCAGCCTTCCAGACCATGATAGTCATACCCAGCAAATCTAGACGAAGATGAAGCATTAGTCGCGACAAATTTATGAACCACACAGGCCTAATCGCTATTTTTTCAAAAGCTGCCTAATGAAACGCGTAAGAAACCGTTGCCTATTTGTTTTATGTTACAGGGACGGGGAGGAAGAAGAAGGCGTGTCAAGCAATGATTAGTCCATTTAAATTTTCGCGCTGGAAATCCATTCACCAACGCTTTTGCTTTATGTTATTTGCATATTAATTAATAACCAAAATGCGCTGAGTGCCCCAGTGGTGAGGTTAGTGGGTGTTGACCTTCATGACCTGGGTTCAAGTCCCAGGTCTACACAATTTCCACGTTATTTTTCTATTCAAGTTCCTGTGCAGGTTTCTCATTAAGGCGCACCATGTTCCGCCATCACCCAAACGTCCACGTATCCCCTGAAGATGGAATCAATGGCATGGACCTGAAGAACACGTAAACTCCAGTCAACGTGCTGGCACCCAAACTGAAAAGTCAAACAAGATCCAAAGGCTTGCTGGGCCAACATTCCAGGCCTGTACCTCCAATCTGGGGCTACACCCCACCCTGGTTTGCCTTCATTTATTTATTTTATTTCTTGTTTTAATTATTATTTTCATTTTAATTGTTGTTTAAATTAATTAATTGTTTTTTTTACAAAATATAAAAACTTAATTAAAAATCAGAAAAGACCAAAAAAATAATAAATATTTATATTATAATTATTTTCATAAATAAATGCTGTATAAATTATTTAGTTTAATTAGGTTTTTAACTTTAATTCTCTTTCATAATAAAAATCCAAAAATATTAGAATTAGGTTAATTGATAAGTTTTATATCTTTTTAATTTTCCCTTTTTTATCATAATACTATTATTTATTTATTTTCATATTTACATTGTACATAAATATAATTTAGATTTAAATTAGGTTAAAACTCAATCTTTTTCACAATAAACTTAAAAAACATTAGAACTAGGGTTTAGCATTTTATTTTTAATTTCAATAAATTCTTTTTTTCTTTTAAATCTTAAAAACATAAAAATACCAAAAACATTTAATACTTTCATTTTAATTCTTCATTAATTTTAATTTATTGCAAAGGGGTCCAACGCACGTGTTCATAATGTATTTAATTTGCGCATTTATTTCATGTCATTTATTATAATTATGTATATGCCCCAAAGCCTTGTAACTTTATTTCTCGCACTTTTATTTTATTGCTCCTTTACTTTCAGTCAAATCGGGTTCGGTTTATTTTGGCGATGTGGACCCGCGCCATTTGTAATAGTTTAGATTTATTTTCTCGCAAGTATATAACTGTTAACAAAAAGCATGAAAGAATGTATGGCCCTAATTAAAATCAAGCGTAGAACACAACAAACATGACAAGACAAATAATTGAAACATGACACACAATTCGCACACACCACCCCTAGGGTACGCCTCACTGTTGCCTTTCGAAAGGTGATCGTCGAGTAGAAGATGTCTTGGTAAGTCCTCATGATCCGGGAACCTGGCATGAGGGTAGCTTCTAAGGTGTCTTCCCATTGCTCTGGTGATCACCATGTCCCTACAAACTCGAATTGACCCGAACACCTCCAACGGTGGTGCTACCTACCTCTCAATGGTGGAATAGCACTACTTTAAAGGACCTTTACACAGACGAATTCCTTAGGGTAGGTAGGTTCTCGTAGATACTTGCTCTCTTCAAAAACAAAACAAATAATACTTTTCACACCAACACTTTTCAAAAGCTTTCAAAGCAAATTTTTCAAACACTCTGACGTACGAGTCGAACTGAAATTTTTCAAAGAAACTTTTTAAAACCCACAATTGAAAAGCAAACAAATAATTTTGAAAACACATTGAGCAAGTACCTAAGAGCCCATGGATAACCATGGATAGAAAGGGTTCTAACACCTTCCCTTTCTATAACCTACCTCCCGAACCGAGAGCAATCTCTTTTAAGGAATTTTTCTGTGCTTTTGTCCTTTCCATTTGTAGAAAATAAAAGACGGTGGCGACTCTTGCTTACCGCGACATTTCGCGAACCAGCTTTAAAACAGTCAGTTCCAGATCCACCGATCACAGAACTGGCGACTCTGCTGGGGACAAACTTAAAGTGAGGTGTACCTTAGGGCTAGCTCATAACTATGTTTTCAATTGTTTTCCTTGTGTGCTTTAAATTGTGGGTTGCTTGGGAGTTCTATAGATCCTAACCCGGATCTGGGGGATACCTTCTTAGAAAGTAGCAACAAGGCTGTGAGGGAACTGTGCGGGGTATACCGACATGGTTGAAACAGTCTGCTACGTTGATGTGGCACTTTGGTGTGTACCGGTAACCCTTGAGTTCAGTCAAGGAGAGTACGGGGCCTCCGCGTGGTGTCGTGAAGCATCAACAGACCTTAGGAACCTTAATTGAACCATCTTGGCCTCTTTAGGGTAGTGAGATAACTGACTTTGGTGCAGTCCGAGGTTGGTTGATACTCGATACTACACTCAATTGAGGGTTGCTTTCCTGGAATATTTCGGTCGCCAGTTCAGTGGCTAAATCGAAACGATGAACAATGAAAGCAATCCCGTGATATTGGGAACCTTAGAACCCGGTTACTTTGATTAGGACAGGTTGAACCCACCAACTTCAAGAGGGTACTACCCAGACCCCATGCTGGCCTTAAACCTTAAGGGCTTGTCTTGTGTGCCTTGTATGCCTTACATGTTTGTCTTTGTACATATCCGTGGTGTGTTTAATCATAGCATCATGACATCATCCAGCATCATATGCATTGACTAACCATTTCAGGGGTTCGAATTTTCATCTTTGTTCTTGTTTTGTAGGACATGGAAACTGTTCGTAGAAAGACAATTCCAATCAGTCTTGTAAGGATCCCTCCTCAGCTTAAGGAGCTTATATCCAGGATTCCCGAGAACTCTTCATTCAGTGAAAGGCATGGAAGTCTCATCAGCTTGGTCAATACCAACATTGAGGAAGATATGATGAAGGTCCTGTTCCAATTCTTTGACCCTCTGCATCACTGTTTCACCTTCTTGGACTATCAGTTGGTACCTACATTGGAGGAGTTCTCCCGACTCCTGAAGATCCCTATCCTTGATCAGCTACCCTTCAACGGTACAGAAAAGGAACCTAAGCTTGAAGAGATTGCTAAAGCCTTGCACCTACAGTCATCTGACCTCAAGGGACATTGGGAAGTCAGAAGTGGTATTAAAGGGTTCTTAGCCAGGTTTCTGTTTGAAAAGGCCTATGAATGTTGGAACTCCCTTGACTTGCAAGCTTTTGAAGAGGTTGTGGCCCTCCTTGTTTATGGTTTGGTGTTGTTCCCTAACCCAGATCAGCTCATTGATATCAGTGCTGTCCAGATCTTTATGTCCAGGAATCCTATACCTACGTTGCTGGGGGACCTCCTTCACTCATGTTACACTCGAACCATGAGAAAAAGAGGTGTCCTTATGTGTTGCACTCCTCTCCTGGGAAAGTGGTTTATTTCGCACCTTCCACAATCAGTCCTGAAGAATGAGCGGGGTTTGAGATGGTCACAACGGTTGATGACTCTTACACATGCAGATATACATTGGTGCCCTAGGTCCAGAGAAGATGTCACTATCATTGATCGTTGCGGGGAGTATCCTAATGTTCCTTTACTTGGAATCAGAGGGGGTATTACTTATAGTCCATGCCTGGCTTGGAGACAATTTGGTTATGCTCGGAGGGATGGTCCTCATGACATGTTGATTCCTGACATAGTTTTTGACTTCGACAACGATACTCAAGGACTTCGCCATAGATTTATCAGAGCTTGGAGGATGCCTAGTAGGATAGACAGCAAGACACTGGGGCACAGGAACTCCATCCCTTTGGAGCCTTACCTCAAGTGGGTACGAGCCCGCTCTCAGAAGTTAGTAATGCCTTATCCTCACATGCTTCCAGTAATCAAAGAGCCTGCCTTGGAAGGAGAGGTGTCTCATGTTATTCAGCACCCTGATATGCCCACATCCTGGGAAGAGATGCAGAAGAGCTGGATCCAGCTTAAGGAAGAGCGGAATTCTCTTGAGACTAGTTTGCATGCCAGTGAAAAGAAGGTCTTGGAGCTCACCCGCCTGTTGCATGAGGAAAGGAACCTCAACACTTACATAGCTCCAAAGAAGATGCGCAACATATTTTGGGATTGATTTGATCTTTTTTGTATTTTTGCCCATGAGGCTTTGATGTATTAAACAATGATTTTCTTAATAATAACGTGCGTTCCTTTTGGTCTACAACAAATTTGAATTTTCGAACTCTTGAATGCATTGCATAAACACATATCATTCATCATGTGCATCATAAATACTCTTCTTTTCAGGTTGTTTACCGTTCTTCGCTGTTTATTTCAGCATCATGAACCCTGAATCATCAACCGAGGCATCTATCAAGGCTCTTCAGGCGCAGAACGTCCAATTTCAGGCGCAGAACGCCCAATTTCAGGAGCTGATCAAGGGCTTGGCTCAGGGTCAACAAGAGTTGAAGACCATGCTTCTGAAGAAGACTAAGAAGAAGAGGAGGACTGTGCTATTTAACACTGGGCGCAGACTCGGGAACACTTTGGTTGAAGCTGAAAGGACTCCTCCATCTGTGACGGAAGGTAGTCACCAAGAAAGGGAGGTCCCAACTCCTGTGGGCTCTAATACTGAAACAGACTTCAACGACGAACAGTACCCTCCTGCTGAAGACCGGTACAAACAGCTGGAAGACAGATTAAAGGCTATGGAAGTTCAGCGGGTGCCTGGATTGGATTTCGGAGACTTGGGGTTATCTACTGGGGTGGTGATCCCACACAAGTTCAAAACACCTGCCTTCGTGAAGTATGATGGGGCTTCCTGTCCCAAGATGCACCTCCGTTCTTATGTAAGGAAGATCCAGCCTTACACAGCAGACAAGAACCTTTGGATCCACTTCTTCCAGGAGAGTCTTTCAGGGACTCACCTCGATTGGTTCTATCAGCTGGATGGAATCAGCATTCGTAACTGGGAGGATCTGGCCACTGCTTTTTACAAGCAGTATCAGTATAATGCCGACCTCGCTCCTACGCGTACCCAGCTCCAGGGTATGTCGCTAGGGTCGGGTGAAGGTTTTAAGGAGTACGCCCAGAAATGGAGAGACCTGGCTGGCAGGGTGCAGCCACCATTGACGGATCGGGAGCTGGTAGATATGTTTTTGGGGACCCTATCTGGTCCATTTTTCAATCATCTCATTGGTAATTCCTCTGCTGGGTTTACTGATCTGATCTTGACTGGTGAAAGGATCGAGGCCGGTATAAAATCGGGGAAGATACAGAAAGTTGCCTCCTCCAGTACTGAGAAGAAACCCTTCAAAAAGGAGGCTAGTGCTGTATATAGTTCCCGGAGAACAGAGCGACCTGAACGCCACCAATCTGTCAGTGCGGTAATGATTGCCAAACCTGCTGCCACTCCTCGGCCAACTAATCCTCAAAAGTTTGAAAGACCCCGGAGAGAGTTTACCCGGTTAAGCATGACCTTATCACAGATCCTGCCACAGTTGCTATCCACCAATTTAGTGACTGTCAGGGAGGCTCCAAAGTTTCCCAATACCGCATCCCCCAAGTTCAATCCAAATGCTCGCTGTGCTTATCACTCTGATAGCCCGGGGCATAACACAGATGACTGTTGGGCCCTAAGGAATAAGGTTCAAGACCTCATTGATGCAAAGGAAATACAGTTTGAGGCGCCCGAGAAGCCGAATGTTGTAACTGCTCCCATGCCCCAGCATGGAGTGAATGCTGTTGAGGAGAATTTGTATGTAGCTTCGGTGGATGATGTTGCTACTCCGTTGCTGATGGTCAAGAGGAATCTGTTGCTAGCCGGTTTATTTCCGGGATGTAGCGAAGGTTGCCCTCTATGTGTTGCTTCCCCTGCTGGTTGTTCTCTGCTGAAGTCAGGTGTCCAAAACCTGATAGATAGTAGAGAGATTTTGTTCAGAAAGACTGTTGTTCCTGCTGCTCCTGTTGAAGAAGTGTCGATCGTTACCATCTTCAACAACCATTCCGAGGCTCCTTCAAAGAAGCCTGTCCAAATTTTGTCAGTTCACAAGAGTGCTCCCATCACCATTACTGTTCCGGGGCCTATACCCTACAAATCTGATAAGGCTGTCCCATGGCACTATGGGGCGGATGTTTATGTTCTGGGTGTGAAACAAGAGTTCAACATTGATACTGGTGTCTCCAACATCACCGGGCCTGCTAAGGTCACTCGTAGTGGAAGACTGTTCTCGCCAGACATTGCTCCTCCGGTAATTCATAGGCCTTTGATCTTCACACCTGCCAGTGTGCCTGTTTCTCCCTCTGACCAAGTATCCACCCCTGCTACTGAGTCATCTGATACTCGGGGCAAGGGGATTGCTGCTGATGTGCCTGCCAGGACGGAGGCACCAAAGACCATTGTTGAGGCTTCCAAGCAGGAAATGGAAGAAATCCTCAAGATAATAAAGAAAAGTGATTTCAACGTTGTAGAACAGCTGGGGCACACCCCCTCTAAAATCTCCATGTTGTCACTGCTGCTGTGTTCAGAGGCCCATGCAAAGGCTCTGATTGCTTTCTTAAAGACAGCCCACGTACCCCAAGAGACGTCTGCTGACCAGTTCACCGACTGTGTGGCCAACCTAACCGCTGATAATGGCCTGGGTTTCTCTGATGCCGATCTGACAGCAAAGGGGAAAAACCATAATGATGCCCTGCATGTCTCCATTGAATGCAGGGGCACTACTCTTGCTCATGTGCTGGTTGACACAGGTTCTTCATTAAACGTGCTGCCTAAGAAGGCTCTGGATAGGCTGGATTGTGAGGGTCTAGAGCTCAAACCAACTCACATTGTTGTCCGGGCCTTTGACGGGTCCAAAAGAATGGTACATGGTGAGGTGGACATCCCAATCAGGGTTGGGTCACAGGTATTTGATTCAAAATTCTATGTGATGGACATCCATCCGTCCTATTCTTGTTTGCTGGGTCGCCCGTGGATCCACAAGGCTGGAGCTGTGACCTCCACATTGCATCAGAAGCTCAAGTACCCGGTCAGGGGGAAGATCATAACAGTGCAAGGGGAAGAGGAGTACATGGTCAGTCACCTCAACTCCTTCAGATACGTAGAAATGGATGGGGAGTTCATTGAAGCCCCCTTTCAACATTTTGAGGAAGTACCACAAACCTTGGCAGCAACAGAAGCAGATGAAGAGGTTTCTCCTTTGAAGATGGCCTCCTTAAAGGATGCCCGGGCTGTGATCGAAAGAGGTGAATGTGCAAACTGGGGCAAGCTCCCTGATCTTACTCCTAAGACTAACAAGTTTGGGCTGGGTTTCACCACAGAAGCTCAGAAAGCGGTGCGCAAGGCGAGAATTGGAAGACCTCCTGTGCTCATCACCCACTCAGAAGTGAATGCTATTGGAGAGGAAGATGAAATAGAAGAGTCAGAGTTCGATAGCTGGATCTACCCGACGGCCGACGGTGGATTGACCAATTGGACTGCTAAAGATTTTACACCCATAACTTTTGTTCCCCAGTAATGAATTTCTTTGTTTTTGATTTGTAATAAACAATAATTTGAAACTATATGGCCCAGTGTCTTACCCGGGGCACCGTGGTTTTATTTATGAGGGCTTTTGTTTGTCACCGTCATATATCATGAATAAAAGCATTGGACGTTTTTCACAATTCAAATTTTGCGCTCCTTTTCTTTCTTTTCTTTACATATTGCAAAACAGCTGTATTTACACACACACTCACTCATACAGGTTTCAATCCACTCTGGATCTCCCTGGTAGCAACTCTGCTACTGCCAGTTATGACTTCGAAAATCCGATCAACTTAGCCGAAGACGAAGGTGAAGATGATTGTGAAGTGCCTGGTGAACTTGCAAGACTGTTACAACAGGAAGAGAGGGAAATTCAACCCCATGAAGAGCCAGTAGAAATAATAAACTTAGGTACTGAGGAAGACAAGAAAGAGGTGAAGATGGGTGCCAACCTAGAACTCAGCGTGAAGCAACGGTTGACTCAGATGCTGCATGACTATAAGGAGATCTTTGCTTGGTCCTACGAAGATATGCCCGGATTAGATACCGACATTGTGGTCCATCACTTACCAACTAAAGAAGATTGCCCTCCAGTTAAGCAAAAAGTCCGCCGTATGCGTCCAGAGATGTCTGAGAAGATTAAAGCCGAGGTTATGAAGCAGTTTGATGCCGGGTTTCTTGCAGTGACTTCTTACCCTCAATGGGTTGCTAATGTGGTACCGGTACCTAAGAAGGACGGCAAGGTCAGAATGTGTGTCGATTACAGGGATCTGAACAGGGCCAGCCCCAAGGATGACTTCCCTCTACCTCACATTGACGTCCTTGTTGATAATACAGCTCAACATAAAGTGTTCTCTTTCATGGATGGTTTTTCAGGCTATAATCAGATCAAGATGGCTCCGGAAGACATGGAAAAGACTACGTTTGTTACTCAGTGGGGCACCTTCTGCTACAAAGTCATGCCTTTTGGACTAAAGAATGCTGGGGCAACCTACCAACGTGCCATGGTTGCTTTATTTCATGACATGATCCATCATGAGATAGAAGTGTATGTTGACGACATGATCGCTAGGTCCCAGACTGAGGAAGAGCACCTTGATCATCTGCAGAAACTGTTTGACCGTTTGAAACTGTACAAGCTGAGGTTGAACCCGAACAAGTGCACCTTCGGGGTAAGATCGGGAAAGTTGCTAGGCTTCGTGGTAAGTGACAAGGGAATTCAAGTGGACCCTGCTAAGGTCAAAGCCATTCAAGAGATGCCAGTTCCTAAGACAGAGAAGGAAGTCAGAGGCTTTCTAGGACGTCTGAATTACATTGCTCGGTTCATCTCACACCTAACTGCTACCTGTGAACCAATCTTCAAACTGCTGAAGAAAGATCAGGTAGTACGTTGGAATGATGAATGTCAGGCTGCTTTTGACAGAATCAAAGAATATCTCCAAGAACCACCCATCCTTATGCCACCAGTTGAAGGGAGACCTTTGATACTTTACCTGACAGTGCTTGATAATGCAATGGGGTGTGTGCTGGGGCAGCATGACGAGTCTGGCCGAAAAGAGCATGCCATTTATTACCTTAGCAAAAAGTTTACCGACTGTGAGACCCGATACTCATTGCTTGAGAAAACTTGCTGCGCTTTGGTATGGGCTGCTCGCCGGCTGAGACAGTATATGCTGACTCACACTACCTTGTTAATCTCAAAAATGGATCCTATAAAGTACATATTTGAAAAGCCTGCTCTGTCTGGGAGAATTGCAAGATGGCAGATGATCTTGACGGAATACGACATTCAATACACGACCCAAAAAGCCATCAAGGGAAGTGTATTGGCAGACCACCTAGCACATCAAGCTGTGGATGACTACCAATCAATGAACTTCGAGTTTCCAGACGAAAGCATTATGATAGTAACTGACTGTGAAATACCTGGACCGGATGAAGGACCTGAACCAGGATCCCGATGGTCTATGCACTTTGACGGAGCCTCCAATGCTTTGGGAAATGGTATCGGCGCCATAATCGTATCTCCACAAGGTACTCATACTCCACTCACCGCCCGGCTGTGTTTCAACTGTACCAACAACATGGCGGAGTATGAAGCGTGTATCATGGGTCTTCAAGCTGCGATCGACCTGAGGATCAAATTTCTGAGTGTCTTCGGAGATTCCGCTCTTGTGGTCAATCAGATCAAAGGAGAGTGGGATACGAAACACCCAAACTTGATTCCTTACAGAGAATGTGTGTTGGCCCTGACCCCCCACTTCACAGAGATAACATTTGAGCACTTTCCAAGAGAAGAGAATCAGTTGGCGGACGCGTTAGCTACAATGTCTTCAATGTTCAAGGTCAAATGGGACAACGAGGCTCCCCGGATCATCATCTGGAAATTGGACGAACCGGCATACTGTTGTGATCTCGAAACCGAATTGGTGACTGAGAAGCCTTGGTACCACGAAGTGAAGAGATACCTAGAAGCTCAGGAATACCCTGAAGGAGCATCTGTCAATGATAAGAAATTCCTGAGGAGGTTTGCAGCCAAGTTCTTCCTAAGCAACGGCATCTTGTATAAGCGAAACCATGATTCAACCTTACTGCGTTGTGTGGATAAGACTGAAGCAGAAAGAATCATGGAGGAGCTACATGAAGGGACCTTTGGTACGCATTCCAGTGGACACACTATGGCTAAGAAAATCCTACGGGCAGGATATTACTGGTCTACAATGGAAGCTGACTGTTACCAACATTCCAGGACATGCCATAAATGCCAGATCTACGCAGACAAGGTGCATGTTCCTCCGGTTCCCCTGAATGTTCTGACTGCGCCTTGGCCATTTGCAATGTGGGGCATAGACATGATCGGTGAGATTAAACCTACGGCATCTAATGGACATCGCTTTATCCTAGTGGCAATTGATTATTTTACGAAGTGGGTTGAGGCAGCATCCTATGCTACGGTAACCAAGATTGTTGTGGCACGGTTCATTCGGCACAATCTGATCTGTCGGTACGGTGTCCCTGAGCGGATTATTACAGATAACGGTACCAATCTGAACAATAAGATGATCGCTGAGCTCTGCGAACAGTTCAAGATACAGCACCACAATTCTTCTCCTTACAGACCGAAGATGAATGGGGCCGTAGAAGCAGCTAATAAAAACATCAAGAAGATCGTGCAGAAGATGACAGTAACGTATAAAGATTGGCACGAGATGTTACCGTTCGCTCTGCATGGGTATCGTACCTCAGCTAGGACGTCAACCGGGGCAACTCCTTTCTCTCTGGTTTATGGCATGGAGGCAGTCTTGCCGATCGAAGTACAAATTCCTTCTCTCCGGATAATGAAGGATGCAAATCTGAATGAAGATGACTGGACCCAGACGCGACTTGATCAGCTCAACCTTATTGACGAAAAGAGACTTGCTGCTATCTGTCATGGTCAGACGTATCAGAAGCGAATGATCAGGGCATTTAACAAAAAGGTCAGACCACAGGAATATCAAGTCGGGGATCTGGTGATCAAGCGAATCATCCTTCCCCAGAGTGATCCAAGGGGCAAATGGACTCCTACGTACGAAGGGCCATTTGTGGTTAAGCATGTGTTCTCAGGAGGAGCAATGATATTAACCAACATGGATGGTGACGACCTTCCTCACCCCGCCAATGCAGACATAGTTAAAAAATACTACGCATGAAAAAAGACCCGCTAGGCTGACATGCCTAGGCAAAAATTAGGGCTTCCCGTCGAACCAAAAGGGTTCGGGCAAAATGAAGGGATGAAAATGAAAAAAATCTGTACACCCGGCAAGTCGAAAACCTGAAAAGGCGGCTTGGGTAAAAATGGGTATCCCGGTGGACTGAAAACCCGAAAGGGCGGTCCAGGCAAAAATTAGGGATAAAAGCGTAATACTATGTCTCATTGGATCACTTGGCATCCAGAATCCGGTATCTATATCAAGTTCAGACGGCATCGATCAGTCAGCTTCACCTTCAACCAAGGTCATCAAGTGATGAGACGCACGGAGTATAAAGGCAATAGCAGAGTTGAAACCCAGTGGATCATTCATCTTTCACACAGCTGTTTTATTTTCTTTTGTACAAAACTTGTAATAAACTCTTTTGCTCGGCGATATTTCTCTTACTGAGATGTCAGCCTCTTGTACACAAAACGCCTATTCACAGGCTATTCAAAATCAATACAAATATACTTTTCAATTAAACGTGCCAACTGTTTTTCTTTTTCTGTTTTGTTTTGCGAAGAACGTCCAAGGTTCATGATATATGCATCGACAATAATTTGCTAGCTCATAAATATTTGCATATGAAACAAAGAATTAATTGCAGGTGACACTAGAAATAGGGGAAATAAAGAGTTGTCTGAGCAGTCTAATTGTTCTATCCTCCAAGGTACCAAGGTAGGTTCAGCTAAAGAACCTAACCAAGCATCTTAAATTCCCCAGAGAGTGAGACAGCAAGTCAGTGCATTCTTCCCCAAACAAAGTTAACAAGTCTCAAGGAAATTGGGTATCCTCCAATAGGTCCCAATATTCCCCAGCAGCATATATTCTTAACAAGCATCCCCGGCAGTCTTGGTCTAAAGATTGTTCCCCGGCGGCATACAACAACATTCAAAGGAATCACTTCCCCAGCATATCAAAACTTCCCCAGGAGAGTCCCATCCAAGTTCCCCAGGAAAGATGGAATTCATCTCCCCAAGCAGTAAGCTTACCCCCAGTATATTCTGGAAGCTCATCCCCTAGCAGAGCACGAACGCGTCGTCCGGCTTTATTTAAAGAGTTATTTCCTTAACAAGATATAACTGGGTTATCCTCAGCCAAAAGCCACGGAAAGATCGTCGTCAACATAATTCTTTCCTATCCCCAGTGAAGTCCATTAACACTTCCAACAACAAAGATATCCTCAGCAAATTACTGCTATCAACTCAACAAAGCATCTCTAGAGCATTGCTTCCCACAGAGTATTGCTTCCCAGCATGATCGCTAGAGTATCTTTTCTCCCTGCAGAATCTTCCATTCGTCAAGTTTATTCCGCAACGGAGTCATCGTCTCCTACCGGTATCCTTGCAACTACTATCATCCCTAGCGGAAGCAAAATCTATTCTTCGACATCAGCCCAGGATACGACTTCCCGGCACCCGTCAAGGATTCATTTTCCTAGACAAAAACATACATAAAACATGACATACATCATTATAGCATGCATAACACACTGCATCATACAAATCTCATTTATGTTGAGAACATCATTGCTTGATCCATATCATGCATTGCATATGACTGACTTTTACCTTTCAGGAAAGATCCAGTTAAGTTCTCAAGCTACATTTCAAGACTTAGACCGGTTCAGTTAAATCGTCCCAAGATTTTCCTGATGCTTATCCAGTCAAAGGCCTTCTCTGGTTCAGTTAAATCGTCCCAAGATTTTCCTGATGCTTATCCAGTTGAAGACATTTCAAGACCTAGACCGGTTCAGTTAAATCGTCCCAAGATTTTCCTGATGCTTATCCAGTCAAAGGCCTTCTCTGGTTCAGTTAAATCGTCCCAAGATTTCCCTGATGCTTATCCAGTTGAAGACATTTCAAGACCTAGACCGGTTCAGTTAAATCGTCCCAAGATTTTCCTGATGCTTATCCAGTCAAAGGCTTTCTCTGGTTCAGTTAAATCGTCCCAAGATTTCCCTGATGCTTATCCAGTTGAAGACATTTCAAGACCTAGACCGGTTCAGTTAAATCGACCCTAAGATTTTCCTGATTCTTACCCAGTCAAAGGCCTCTCTGGTTCAGTCAGATCGACCCTAAGATCTCCCTGATTCTTATCCCAGTAGAAGACACCCCAGATTTTTCTCAACGAGCGTTGTTGAAGTTAAAGTCGCCCAAGGCTCTCTTACCATTCATGCTAAGGAAGTTATCATCCCTGGTTCTTCTTTCATCGTCGTTTGAAGCTCCAGACTCAGCTCCTGTAACCAGTCAGGACACACCTATACCAGGCATCTAAAAAAATCGGCTCCTGCAACGTGTCAGGTACTCATTTTCTGTTTTGCAGGTATACAGGTTCTCGCCAAGGAATCCCCTACGCAATCAAACATCCAGATGGCATCTATAAGCCCATTCCACCATCATTGCTAACATGTGAGCGCAAATTTCCGGGCACTCTAGTGTCCAATCATCTTTTACCCTCGGATTACGAAAGGCACGTCAGCCAATCTGCATCCTCAGGTCTAAGAAGATTGAACAGGGGCAACTGTTATACCCCAAAATTTGCCCTCCCATATTCCTCAAGAAATTGCCAAGCCAAGTCACAAAATTCCCCAAGGGTTGTGCAGGTCAACTGTCTCCTATACAGTCAAAACTAGGGTTTGTGTGCTGATCAAGAAAATGGAGTGTTCAAAGGTCCAATCAAGTCTCATATGCCTACAAATGTGGTCAAACATCCTCATATCAAGTTTCAAGGCATTCAGCTCAAAATTGCACAGTCAAAACCCTAAATTGCACTACAGTCAACTGTAGGGGCAAAATGGTCATTTGACAGTCAAAAGTTCAAATTTTTGGTCAACATATCATTTTGAAGCCACAAACATCATTTTATCAATGCTTGATCATGATTCTCAAAATTTGGCTCAGAAATCATCAAAGATGCAAAAGTTACTATATTTGGACAGTTGAAAAAGTCAACTGAAATTGACCAGGGCATAACTTTCACATGGATTATCAGAAAAATTCCATCCAAAGCTCATTTTGAAGAGAAAGACATTTCCTACAACTCATCTTCATACTTCAAGTCCAAGAAATGCTCTCACAAAAAGTTATCAATTTCAACATTATAGGTCATTTTCAAAAGTCAACAAAAAGGGACTTTAAGTCAAAGGCCATAATTTGAGATTGGAAAATCAAAATGGCATGGGACCAAAGGCATTGGTTAAAGGACTCAAAGACCTTTCCAAAATGTCCAAGAAAATGAGAAAAGCTTAAAAATTGAGCAAGTTATGCCTTGTAGAAGTTGGGAAATTTTTGTGAAATGGCAAAAGTCAACTATCCTTGAAACTCCAATTTTTGACAAAAGGGCCCACTTTCTTCCATTTGATTCATCCTTGTCATGCCACACACGTGTCCCATGATTAATTTCAAGACCAAATATTGATTTTTTTATTTTATTTAATTTTTGATAATTTAATTCATTTTAAATCTTTAAAAATTCAAATAAAATTCAAAAAACAATGGAATAGTGTCATTTGAGTTTGGACAACTTCCATATATCATGGGCCAATTCAAAAACTCAGGCTAGGGTTAAATTGCACACTAAGTCTTGGTCTTGGCTTAAAAGAAGGAAAATTTGTTAATGAAAAAACCCTAGGACTAGTTCTCTCATGAGCATGAATCTAGGTCAGTTAGCAAGCCAATTCTCTTCCATCATAAGCACCAAGTCAAACCCTAACTAGAACACACCATATGCTGCGCTGAAAAGCCTATTGAAAACTTGAAAATTGAGCCATATAACAAAAATCTGAAATCAAGGTTGGAGGGAGTTTTGAGCCTTAATACTGATTCCAATAGTTTCCTGGACCATTTCTGAACACATCCCAACTCCAAACATCCTTCAACACTCCAGGAATTGGTAGGGAGAACTCAAACCGTGTCACATAATTTTTGAGATTGCATATCACAATTCATACGTCCTTTTGCATTTTTATTGATGAATTCTTGTTCCTTACAAAGTTTCTAAGCTATCCATTGTGTTTAATTGCATTTTTGTTGATCATACGCGAATCTACCATGTCCACATTTTAGGGTTTTCAGGTTTTGATTTTAGGGCTTTTACAATACTGTAAAATCAGCCTTCCAGACCATGATAGTCATACCCAGCAAATCTAGACGAAGATGAAGCATTAGTCGCGACAAATTTATGAACCACACAGGCCTAATCGCTATTTTTTCAAAAGCTGCCTAATGAAACGCGTAAGAAACCGTTGCCTATTTGTTTTATGTTACAGGGACGGGGAGGAAGAAGAAGGCGTGTCAAGCAATGATTAGTCCATTTAAATTTTCGCGCTGGAAATCCATTCACCAACGCTTTTGCTTTATGTTATTTGCATATTAATTAATAACCAAAATGCGCTGAGTGCCCCAGTGGTGAGGTTAGTGGGTGTTGACCTTCATGACCTGGGTTCAAGTCCCAGGTCTACACAATTTCCACGTTATTTTTCTATTCAAGTTCCTGTGCAGGTTTCTCATTAAGGCGCACCATGTTCCGCCATCACCCAAACGTCCACGTATCCCCTGAAGATGGAATCAATGGCATGGATCTGAAGAACACGTAAACTCCAGTCAACGTGCTGGCACCCAAACTGAAAAGTCAAACAAGATCCAAAGGCTTGCTGGGCCAACATTCCAGGCCTGTACCTCCAATCTGGGGCTACACCCCACCCTGGTTTGCCTTCATTTATTTATTTTATTTCTTGTTTTAATTATTATTTTCATTTTAATTGTTGTTTAAATTAATTAATTGTTTTTTTTACAAAATATAAAAACTTAATTAAAAATCAGAAAAGACCAAAAAAATAATAAATATTTATATTATAATTATTTTCATAAATAAATGCTGTATAAATTATTTAGTTTAATTAGGTTTTTAACTTTAATTCTCTTTCATAATAAAAATCCAAAAATATTAGAATTAGGTTAATTGATAAGTTTTATATCTTTTTAATTTTCCCTTTTTTATCATAATACTATTATTTATTTATTTTCATATTTACATTGTACATAAATATAATTTAGATTTAAATTAGGTTAAAACTCAATCTTTTTCACAATAAACTTAAAAAACATTAGAACTAGGGTTTAGCATTTTATTTTTAATTTCAATAAATTCTTTTTTTCTTTTAAATCTTAAAAACATAAAAATACCAAAAACATTTAATACTTTCATTTTAATTCTTCATTAATTTTAATTTATTGCAAAGGGGTCCAACGCACGTGTTCATAATGTATTTAATTTGCGCATTTATTTCATGTCATTTATTATAATTATGTATATGCCCCAAAGCCTTGTAACTTTATTTCTCGCACTTTTATTTTATTGCTCCTTTACTTTCAGTCAAATCGGGTTCGGTTTATTTTGGCGATGTGGACCCGCGCCATTTGTAATAGTTTAGATTTATTTTCTCGCAAGTATATAACTGTTAACAAAAAGCATGAAAGAATGTATGGCCCTAATTAAAATCAAGCGTAGAACACAACAAACATGACAAGACAAATAATTGAAACATGACACACAATTCGCACACACCACCCCTAGGGTACGCCTCACTGTTGCCTTTCGAAAGGTGATCGTCGAGTAGAAGATGTCTTGGTAAGTCCTCATGATCCGGGAACCTGGCATGAGGGTAGCTTCTAAGGTGTCTTCCCATTGCTCTGGTGATCACCATGTCCCTACAAACTCGAATTGACCCGAACACCTCCAACGGTGGTGCTACCTACCTCTCAATGGTGGAATAGCACTACTTTAAAGGACCTTTACACAGACGAATTCCTTAGGGTAGGTAGGTTCTCGTAGATACTTGCTCTCTTCAAAAACAAAACAAATAATACTTTTCACACCAACACTTTTCAAAAGCTTTCAAAGCAAATTTTTCAAACACTCTGACGTACGAGTCGAACTGAAATTTTTCAAAGAAACTTTTTAAAACCCACAATTGAAAAGCAAACAAATAATTTTGAAAACACATTGAGCAAGTACCTAAGAGCCCATGGATAACCATGGATATAAAGGGTGCTAACACCTTCCCTTTCTATAACCTACCTCCCGAACCGAGAGCAATCTCTTTTAAGGAATTTTTCTGTGCTTTTGTCCTTTCCATTTGGAGAAAATAAAAGACGGTGGCGACTCTTGCTTACCGCGACATTTCGCGAACCAGCTTTAAAATAGTCAGTTCCAGATCCACCGATCACAGGACTCATAACAAAATATACTGAATTTCTTGCAGGGTCTGTTTATAGTCCTTAATTGGGACTCATAGCAGGTTTTACCTACATCACCCCATGCATAGCATGACATCATACCATTGCATACACCCTAACCCATTTCAAGGATCTCAAGGGTCTGTGATGCAGGTCATGATGAATCCAACATCTAGCAAGGGGCAAAGAGGATTTATTTTCCTCTAGCCAAGGCTGTCAGGGGCTATGACCCACTAGATATGGTGAGCCTTTGACCCTTGATGAAGGATTCTCAACAAAATGAAGTTCTTACAATCAAGCTACCGGTTCCAAATGCTAACAAATTTTCTATTTACCCCGCGAGGTCCTTGAAATCATTGCATGCATGTCATACATCTCATTGCATTGCAGGTACCCCTTTTTCTGCAGGTTACTTACCTTCTTCGCTGTTTATTTCAGCAGTCTCGTCATGAATCCTGAATCATCAGCTGAGCAGTCTATCAAGGCCCTCCAGGCTCAGAATGCCCAATTCCAAGGGCTAATCATGAACTTGACCCAGGGGCAGCAAGATCTGAAGGCTCTGCTCTTGAAGAAGGAAAAGAAAAAGAAGAGAACTGTTTTGTTCAGCCCTAGACGCAGATCTGGGAATACACCGCAGACTGAAATTGAGAGGACTACCCCATCTGTGAGGGAAAGCAGTCACCATGAGAGAGAGGTGCCCAGTCCAGTGGTCTCTGACAATGAAACAGATTTCAACGACGAACAGTACCCTCCGGCTGAGGACAAGTACAAACAGTTGGAGGATAGGATGAAGGCTATGGAGGTTCAACAGGTACCTGGGCTGGATTTCGGAGATCTGGGTTTGTCAACTGGTGTGGTTATTCCCCGGAAGTTCAAAGCACCACCCTTCTCTAAGTATGACGGGGCGTCTTGTCCCAAGCTGCATCTAAGGTCCTATGTTCGGAAGATTCAGCCATATACGGTGGACAAGAATTTATGGATCCACTTCTTCCAGGAGAGTCTTTCAGGGACTCATCTCGAATGGTTCTATCAGCTGGATGGGACCAAAGTTCGTAACTGGGAGAAGCTGGCTACTGCTTTCTACAAGCAGTATCAGTATAATGCCGACCTTGCCCCCACACGTACCCAACTCCAGGGTATGGCGTTAGGTGCAAGTGAAGGTTTTAAGGAGTATGCGCAGAAATGGAGGGATCTTGCTGGAAGGGTACAACCACCTCTGACTGATCGGGAACTTGTGGACATGTTCTTAGGGACCTTGTCTGGTCCATTTTATAACCACCTGATTGGGAATTCGTCTGCTGGATTCACAGATCTTATCTTGACTGGAGAGCGAATTGAAGCTGGTATCCGGTCTGGGAAAATTCAAGAGGCTGCACTTTCTGATAGAAAGCCTCATCATGGAAAGAAAGAATCCAATGCTGTGCACGGTAAAAAGGGCCGTCATGAGGCAGGGGCAATCCAGATCTCCAATCCCGGACCTACTCAACAAGGACAGGGGCAGCCGCGAAAAGAGAAACGGCAGTACACCAAACTCAACATGTCGCTGGATCAAGCACTGCAACAACTGTTGAAGACAGGGCTGATCACCTTAAGGGCTCCTCTTCGGAATCCGAACACTTCTGCTCCTAACTATCATCCCAATGACAGGTGCGCATATCATTCAGATAGCCCGGGGCATACTACCGACAATTGCTGGCCTCTCAAGAATAAGATTCAAGATATGATCGACGCTGGAGAGATTCAGTTTGAAGTGTCAGAGACTCCGAACATAATCACTGCTCCATTGCCCAATCATTAAAGCCTTTTGTTTATTTTAATTTTTGAGTTGTATTTTTCTTTGCTTATACAAACAATTAATGTCATAGCAAACTCTTTTATTCTATTAATGCATCGCATATGTCTGTTTTGGAAATTAATACAATTATTTTCATTATGTTCAAATATCTTTTCATATTTTTTCTGATGTCAACTCTTGATCTAGAATTCTAAGCCTCTTGAGGGAGGAGGACGAAAACGATACCGCGATCATTACAGTATGCTTTTGAACAAACCCCGCTGATGAGGTACAGGCATTGTTTCAACCCCTAAACACTGGAGTTATAAGGAAGATAATCCCTCGTCAACCCCTCTGAGCCAAAGAAGTAGGAGTTTTTATTTTCGAAAATTAAACCCTTAATCATAACCTGGGGCAGGGTAGTTCTCTCAGTTGATCCAAGTGCATCTTTACAAAACGAACAAAGACAGTGATGGTTCAGAACAATCAAAAGGACAGGCAGTCATCATCAAAATTCATAAATGAAAAGCCCAAAAAGTCTAAACCTACAAAGGGGACTTATGAAACTGGGGCATCCCGCTGACTGTAATTCCAAAAAAGGAAACAGTTCAGGCAAAAAATAGGGATAACAAAAAAAAAGAGGTCTCACAAACCCTCAACAAAAACAAAGAAGGACTGCCTATTCAAAATAAGCTATCAACATCTGAGCCATTACCGGAACATCAAAGCAAAGACTCAAACAAGGTCTAACGTATGATCAACTGAGTTTAGGTTTGGAGAACATCACGAAGAGCGGGTGGGTACAAATAATTTGAGCCTTTATCCTTTGTTTCTTAAACCATGAACCAGGCCACGTTATAACCCTCAAAAGTCCTAGCTGAAGCATGGGTTAGTTCGAAAGCATACTGTCACGAAAGGTATCCTGACTCCTGAGGGCCTACGGTAAATACGGAGTTTGACATCACGTTTTACAAACATTCACTTGTTTTATGAAAAAAGAATGCATTTTCGAAATCTTCAAGACAGACATAGGCTTTGCATTTTTAACATCACTTTGTTTGCATATGACTTTTTGTTTGAACAGCAGGGAACTTCGCACAATGAAAGTCTAATGAACAAGAGTATCTCCAATCAAGGGGCACGACATGATCATGGTCTACCATCTGGGGCAGTCCAGTCAAGATCCAGAGAATCTCTCAAAAGGCCAAAAAGCCTGGGGCAAATCTCTGCCTGAGTCACTTGGGGCACTCCAGCAACGAATCTTGCACGATCAGACACCTTCTGGTAGTATGGCAACACAAGCGGCCAGGGGCACCTACCTGCATTCTAAGAACATGGACATAGTCGGAAAATACTACGCAAAATCAAAGACCCGCTAGGTTGACATACCTAGGCAAAAATAAGGGCTTCCCGGCGAACCAAAAGGGTTCGGGCAAAATGAAGGGATGAAATGAAAAAAATCCGTACACCCGGCAGGTCGAAAACCTGAAAAGGCGGCTTGGGCAAAAAATGGGTATCCCGATGGACTGAAAACCCGAAAGGGCGGTCCAGGCAAAAGTTAGGGATTAAAAGCGTACGACTATGTCCTGCCATCTGTCTACCAGAAGAAGGTTTGTCCGCCAACAACTATCAGCACCCCACAAGAAACAGGGGCAATAAAGGTTGGTCTGAGCAGTCTGATTGTTCTATCCTCCAAGGCATCAGGGTAGGTTCCGTTGAAGAACATCCCAACATATCAAAGCTTCCCCAGGAGAGTCCAACCCAAGTTCCCCAGGAAAGTTGGAATTCATATCCCCAAGCAATAAGCGTACCCCCAGTAGATTCTGGAAGTTTATCCCCTAGCAGGGCACGAACGCGTCGTCCGACTTGATTTAAAGAGTTATTCCCTTAACAGGATATAACTGGGTTATCCTCAGCCAAAAGCCACGGAAAGAGCGTCGTCGACAGAATCTTCTTATCCCCAGCGAAGTCTATTCATACTTCCAATACAGCAAGGTATCCTCAACGAGTCATCCTCAACAATTCAGCAAAAGCATCTCCCCACAGAGTATTTCTTCCCAGCATGGTCGCTAGAATATCTTTTCTCCCCGCAGAATCTTCCATTCGCCAAGATTATTTCCCAACGGAGTTATCTTCTCCTACCGGTATGCTTGCAACTATCAACCCCAGCGGAAGCAAAAGTTATTCTTCCACATCAGCCCAGGATACGACTTCCCGGCACCCGTCAAGGATTTATTTTCTTAGACAAACATACATTCATAAAACGTCACATACATCATTATAGCATGCATATGCATCATACTACACGAATCTCATTGATTTTGAAGACATACAGTTCATGCATCATGATTTTGCATCCAATTATGTCTCGCCTTTTCAGGAAAAAGATCAATACAAAAATGATTACTATCAACTAATCGCAATTCATTCTAGATATAGTTTCAGATATGACCCAGATATGGCGACGTTCTGATACTGCTTCCAGATTTCCTTCTAGATATAGTTTCAGATGTAAACCGAGTGATGGTGACGTTCTGATACTGCTTCCAGATTTCCTTCTAGATATAGTTTCAGATGTAAACCCAGCGATGGTGACGTTCTGATACTGCTTCCAGAATTCCTTCTAGATATAGTTTCAGATGTAAACCCAGCGATGGTGACGTTCTGATACCGCTTCCAGATTTCCTTCTAGATATAGTTTCAGATGTAAACCCAGCGATGGTGACATTCTGATACTGCTTCCAGATTTCCTTCTAGATATAGTTTCAGATGTAAACCCAGCGATGGTGACGTTCTGATACTGCTTCCAGATTTCCTTCTAGATATAGTTTCAGATGTAAACCCAGCGATGGTGACGTTCTGATACTGCTTCCAGATTTCCTTCTAGATATAGTTTCAGATGTAAACCCAGCGATGGTGACGTTCTGATACTGCTTCCAGAATTCCTTCTAGATATAGTTTCAGATGTAAACCCAGCGATGGTGACGTTCTGATACTGCTTCCAGATTTCCTTCTAGATATAGTTTCAGATGTAAACCCAGCGATGGTGACGTTCTGATACTGCTTCCAGATTTCCTTCTAGATATAGTTTCAGATGTAAACCCAACGATGGTGACGTTCTGATACTGCTTCCAGAATTCCTTCTAGATATAGTTTCAGATGTAAACCCAGCGATGGTGACGTTCTGATACTGCTTCCAGAATTCCTTCTAGATATAGTTTCAGATGTAAACCCAGCGATGGTGACGTTCTGATACCGCTTCCAGATTTCCTTCTAGATATAGTTTCAAATGTAAACCCAGCGATGGTGACGTTCTGATGCTGCTTCCAGAAGTCCTTTTTAGATGTTTCCCTCTCCGACGATGAGTGTGAGGTGATATTCTCCCTATGGTTCCCTCTCCAGCGGTGTGTGAGGTAGTAATCCCTTTTCAGATGTTTCCCTCTCCGACGTTGAGTGAGGTGATCGTTCCTTTCAAATTATAATTGGCTATGGTTCTCTGCCCAATACTGCAAAGATAATAATTCCCATCAAGATTTTTCTCAACGAGCGTTGTTGAGATTAAAGTCACCCAAGGTTCTCTTATCATTCATGCTAAGGCAGTAACCATTCCTGGTTCATTCATCAGCGTTTGAAGCTCCAGACTCAGCTCCTATAACCAGTCAGGACATATCTATACCAAGCGTCTAAAATCAGCTCCTGCAACGTGTCAGGTACTCATTTTTCTTTTGCAGGTATGCAGGTTCTCGCTAAGGAATCTCCTACGCAATCAACATCCAGATGGAATCTATAAGCCCATCACCCTATCCAGCAACCTATAAATGGCATCTATAAGCCCATTCCCCCATCATCACTGCTACTATGTGAGCGCAAATTTCTGGGCACTCTAGTGTCCAATCATCTTTTACCCTCGGATTACGAAAGGCATGTCTGCCAATCTGCATCCTCAGGTCTAAGAAGATTGAACAGGGGCAACTGTTGCACCCCAAAATTTGCCCTCCCATATTCTTCAAGAAATTGCCAAGTCAAGTCACAAAATTCCCCAAGGGTTATGCAGTTCAACTGTCTCCTATACAGTCAAAACTAGGGTTTGTATTCTGATCAAGAAAAGGTAGTTTTCAAAGGCCCAATCAAGTCTCATATGCCTACAAAGATGGTCAAGTATCCTCATATCAAGTTTCAAGGCATTCAGCTCAAAATTGCACAGTCAAAACCCTAAATTGCACTACAGTCAACTGTAGGGGCAAAATGGTCATTTGACAGTCAAAAGTTCAAATTTTTGGTCAACATATCATTTTGAAGCCACAAACATCATTTGATCAATGCTTGATCATGATTCTCAAAATTTGGCTCAGAAATCATCAAAGATGCAAAAGTTGCTATATTTGGACAGCTGAAAAAGTCAACTGAAATTGACCAGGGCATAACTTTCACATGGATTATCAGAAAAATTCCATCCAAAGCTCATTTTGAAGAGAAAGACATTTCCTACAACTCATCTTCATATTCCAAGTCCAAGAAATGCTCTCACAAAAAGTTATCAATTTCAACATTATAGGTCATTTTCAAAAGTCAACAAAAAGGGACTTTAAGTCAAAGGCTATAACTTGAGATTGGTAAATCAAAATGACATGGGACCAAAGGCATTGGTTAAAGGACTCAAAGACCTTTCCAAAATGTCCAAGAACATGTGAAAAGCTTAAAAATTGAGCAAGTTATGCCTTGTGGAAGTTGGGAAATTTTTGGGAATTTTGAAAAGTCAACATTGATGCAAATGATCCAAAAATGCAAATGGGCCCATTTTTCTTCCAAGTTTCTTCATGCCAAGCCTATGCACGACCATTAGGCCCAAAAGGAAGTTTTTCTCCATTTTTATTTATTTATTTGGATTATTTATCATTTATAATTCATTTAATTAAATAAAATGCACAAAAAATACAAACCTAATGAAAACAAATCTTCTTATGTAGGTTTGGACTCAATATTTCGTGTAAGTACTAAAGGGGAAAGTTTTGGTGTGATTGGAGCATGATTGACACAAATTGCACATGGAAAAGATTTGGAAAAGATCTTACAAAATCAAAGATTGAAAACAATGAAAGCAATGGATTTTATTCAATTTTTTTGACCTAATCCCCTCACCATATAACCCTGACCATAAACCTAATGAAAAGAGACTCTAAGCTGCGCTGAAAACTCCTTTGAAAACTTGACTTTTTTTCCATAAAACACAAAACTGATTTCAAGGTTACAGGTGGTTTTAAGCCCCAATTCATATACCAAAAGCTTGCTCGTGATTCACTGACCGTATTCCAATCAATATCAACCATAAAAGCTCCAGGAATTGGCATCAAGAACTCAAACTGTAAAGCCAAACTTTGGAAATCGTATAGCATAATTCAAGCATCTTTTTGCATTTTTATTTATGTATTCATGCTCATAATGAAGTTTACAAGCTAACCACTATGTTTAATTGCATTATTTCGCTGTGTATAAGATTCCACCATTGACAGATTCTAGGGTTCCAAGGTTCCAAAATTGGGGCTTTGTGCAAGGCGTAAAATTAGATCACCAAACTGGTACAGGTGAATTCGTCATGTCAATACGAAGCAAACTCAAGTCTCGCGATCAATTTATATGCACTATAGCGCTATTCGCTATTTCTCCAAAAGTCCCCTAAGAAAACACAACGAAAACCGTTGCCTTCGTTCTTTATGTTCCAGGAAAACGAAAGAGACGATGTGTTGTCAGCCAATGGTTCGCTAGTTTGAATTGCGCGCGTTTTTAATTACTATGCGTTGGTTTTGCTTTTTTATTATTTGTTTACCATAATATATTAATTAACATTCAGTGGCTCAGTGGCAACACGTGATATATATAACATCAAAGACCTGGGTTCAAGTCCCAGGTCTGTGCAATTCCTCATGTTATTTTTCAATACAGGTTCCTATGCAACGCTAACATCCAGGTACACCATATTCTCTCATCCTCAAGCCACACACGTGTCCCAGATGACCAAATCAAAGGCATGGATTCCAGAAGCGCAATAAACTCCAGTCAACGCACCATACAGGATTCAAAAAGTCAATGGACTCAAGCTTAATGGGCCTGAAATGCTAAGGCCTTACCTCCTAATTTGGGGCTACACCCCACCCTGGTTTGCCAATTTTATTTATTTTTCTTATATCTTTATTTATTATTTTAATTGTTATGTTTATTTTAATTATTGTTTATTTAATTGTTAATCAAAATACAAAAACATCATAAAATAAAAAAATGCCAAAAAATATAATTTTTATTTTATTATTTCCATAAATAAATTGTATGTAAATTATTTAGTTTAATTAGGTTTTTAACTTTAATTCCCTTTAATAACTAAAATCCAAAAATAGAATTAGGTTTAATTTTTATTCTTCTTACTTTCTTTGTTAATAATATTTATTTTATTTATTTTCTATAATTAAATTTTATATGTAAATAAACTTAGTTTTAATTAGGTTATAATTTCATTCTTTTTTAACAATTAAAAATCCAAAATATAGAATTAGGTTAATTAGCAATTTTTATACCTTTTAATTTTCCCTTTTTTTTCCACAGTAATAATTATTTATTTATTTATTTTTTATAATTAAATTTGTACATAAATAAATTAGATTTAAATTAGGTCAAATTTCGATATTTTTGCAACAAACTAAAAAAAAACATTAGAACTAGGGTTTAGCATCTCATTTTAATTTTATTTAATTTTTCTTTTTCTCCTTAAATCTTAAAAAACATAAAATACCAAAAGAAAAAACATTTAATCTTTAATTCCAATTAATTCATCAACTTTAATTTTTTGCAAAAGGGTCCAACGCCCATTGTTTTTAATTATTCTTTTTGCGCATTTATTTTATGTCATTTATTATAATTTTGTATCTCTCCCAAAGCATTGTAATTTAAATTTCTCGCACTTTTATTTTATTGCTTTACTTATTTTCCGCTAAATCGGGTCCGGTTTAATTTTGGCGATGTGGACCCGCGCCATTTGTAATAGCCTTAGATTTATTTTTTCGCAAACTTTATAACTGTTAAATATGCATGCAAGAATGAATGACAAAAATTAAAATCAAGCGTAGAATCACAACAAACATGACAAGACAAATAACTGAAACATGACACACAATTCGCACACACCACCCCTAGGGTACGCCTCACTGTTGCCTTGCCTCGAAAGGTGATCATCGAGTAGAGGGCGTCTTAGTAAGTCCTCATGATCCGGGAACCTGGCATGAGGGTAGCTTCTAAGGTGTCTTCCTATTGCTCCGGTGATCACCACGTCCCTAAAACTCGAATTGACCCGAACACCTCCAACGGTGGTGCTACCTACCTCTCAATGGTGGGATGGCACTGCTTTAAAGGACATTTACACAGACGAATTCCTTAGGGTAGGTAGACGACTCTAGATACTTGCTCTAATTTCAAAACAATTCAAAAATACTTGTCACACCGACACCTTTTCAAAAACTTTCAAAGCAAATTTTTCAAACACTCTGACGTATGAGTCGATCTGAAATTTTTCAAAGAACTTTTTAAAACCCACATTGAAAAGCAAACATACCTTTTGAAAACACATTGAGCAAGTATCTAAGAGCCCATGGATAACCATGGATAGAAAGGGTGCTAACACCTTCCCTTTCTATAACCTACCTCCCGAACCGAGAGCAATCTCTTTTAAGGAATTTTTCTGTGCTTTTGTCCTTTCCATTTGGAGAAAATAAAAGACGGTGGCGACTCTTGCTTCCGCGACATTTCGCGAACCAGCGTTAAACAGTCAGTTCCAGATCCACCGATCACACTTGTGATGAGAAATGTTGATAAAATGAGAGGGTAAATTTTAGGGTACAACAGTTGTCCCTGTTCAATCTTCTTGAACCTGAAGAGTTAGATTGGCAAGTTTTTCCTTTCGTGACTCGAAGGTAAAAGGGGATTGGACACTAGAGTGCCCGTAAATTTGCACTCGTCAAAATATTGTTGAGGGAATGGGCTTAAAGATGCCATTTGGAGATGGTAGAATCTTGCTGGAGATGGGCTTAAAGATGCCATCCAAGAGTGTTTGTTGAACTGCACTGTTGTAGGTTAGAAGAATGAGCATCAAAATGGTATCCGTGTCTGGAATGCATTTGAACTGTATCTGGAGACTGAGTTTGTATGAGCAAAAGAATGGCGTCTCTGTCTGGAGCGTATCCGAGCTGTAACTGAATTTGAGATCTGTATGAGTAGCATAATGACTTTCGTGTCTGGAGTGTATCTGAAACTGTAATTGGGATCTGAATAAGTGACATAATGACTTCCGTGGCGACTGCACTGGGGAGAACCAAACTTCTGGTGTAAGGGCCAGAATGGCATCCGTGTCTGGAGCGTATCTGAACTTTGAAGTTGATAGTTAAATCTGAATGAGAGATAGAATGGTCGTCGTGTCTGGAGCGTACCTATCTGTATCGGATTGCTGAAGTCTGAATGAGTAGTAGAATGACCGCCGTGTCTGGGGTGTATCCGTACTGTATTTTGACTTGAAATTCTGAATGAGTAATAGAATGACCGCCGTGTCTGGGGTGTATCCATACTGTATCTGAATAATTGTTAACGATAGCCTTTTAATCTTATCCTGAAAAGAGTAAAATGTTAGCTAAAACACAAAGTTATGTTGCATGATATGTATGATGCAATGAACTGTGTTTCATCAATGTTTATGATATATGAATGCAATGGATGTGTATGTAAGCTGAATAGCTGTCTTGCTGAGGAAGATAAATCCTTGATAACTGGAGATAATGAAATCTTTGACTGCTTCCGGGGAAAATAAATCCTTGACCGATGCTGGGGATTCCAAAACAAATCTTTGATTGTTGAAGATGAGAAATCCTTGCTGACTGCTTGGGGATTAAAGATCTATGATTGTTTGAGAATGAGAAATCCTGTGACCACTGTTGGAGATTGAAAATCCTCGGTGACTGGTGGGGATTAACAAGAGCTTTGACAACCTCTGCAGGGAATAAGGATCCTTCATGACTTTCCTGGGAAATAAGGAAAACTCTGAAAATCTCTACTGGGGAGTTGAAACCCGGGAGGCTTCTACTGGAGAAATGAGACCGAGATTCTTCAATCTGTTGGGAAATAACTCTGTGGGGAGAATGTTTACTCGGCCGGTGAAATCGGGAGCTTGGGCTGTACGCCAATCTACTGGGGAAACATCCTAGTCGGGGGTAAGACAAGAATTTAACTGTTAGCAGCTTGGTTGTCAGACTTTTAAGATAGCATGCCGGGGAAATTGGGGGAAGTTGAACAGTTCCCACCGGGGTTGATAGTTGGAATTTTGACTTTGCTGGGGAAGAAGGTTTAGAATATTCTGGCTCCGCTGGGTATATGTATTTCAGGGTCTTCGGGCTCCACTGGGGGCCTTTGAATTTAACTCCGTTGGGGACATATACTCTAAGGTTTTAGCTTTGTTGAGGATCTGAACAATGTACTGTAGGGGATTTCTTCTGGAATAACACAAAGATATCTTCCCACACCTTCAACCTATAAGTAATTATCCTTTCTCAATTTCATTTTATTTGTAAGCAGTGATTATATTCAAATGCATATGCCTATTTAACAAATCTTTGGACGTTTTCAAATAAAACATAAGTGTAAAAAGAAAGAAAGGCAAGCAAATTTCTGCACTTTGAACTATCTTTGTATTAACTTTTGTAAGTATCTTTGTACAAAGGAGACAGACATCCTAGTAAGATAATGTTGTCGTAAAAATTGAAAAATTTTATACAAAAAGAAAGATGGCTATGTGTAACAATTCCATGGGATTCCCATTCTGCTATAGCCTTCACAACTCTGAGTATCTTGTTCATTCGCTGCTTCATCCGCCGATGATTGGATTGATTAGAAGCTTGGAGCTTGTTGGTGAAGAGATTTTTCTTGAAGTGATCCGACGAGACATAGTCATACGCTTTAATTCCCTAACTTTTGCCTGGACCGCCCTTTCGGGTTTTCGATCCACCGGGAAACCCTTTTTTGCCCAAGTCGCCCTTTCGGGTTTTCAACTTGCCGGGTGTACAAATTTTTTTTTTATCCCTAATTTTTGCCTGAACCGCCCTTTCGGATTTTCGATTCACCGAGATGCCCATTTTTGCCCAAGTCGCCCTTTCAGGTTTTCAACTTGTCGTGTCGTTTTATGCATAGTATCTTTTGACTATGTCTGTGTTCGCAGGGTGCGGCAAGTCGTTTCCATCCATAGTGGTCAGAATCAGTGCCCCACCAGAAAAGATGCTCTTGATCACAAATGGTCCTTCGTAAGTAGGAGTCCACTTGCCCATGGGATCACTTTGCGGCAAGATGATCCGCTTGATTACAAGATCTTCGACTTGATATATCTGACGCCTGACTTTCTTGTTGAAAACCTTGATCATCCATTTTTGATACGTCTGACCATGACAAACAGCAGTAAGTCGCTTCTCGTCGATCAAGTTAAGTTGATCAAGTTGGGTCTGAATCCAATCGTCTTCACTCAAACCAGCATCCTTCATAATCCTTAAGGAAGGAATCTGAACTTCCATAGGTAAAACAGCTTCCATGCCATATACCAAAGAGAAGGGGGTTGCCCCTGTTGAAGTACGTGCCGTGGTACGATATCCATGCAAAGCAAACAGTAACATCTCATGCCAATCCTTGTAGGTGACTGTCATCTTTTGAATAATCTTCTTGATATTTTTTTTTGTAGCTTCAACAAAACCGTTCATCTTCGGCCGATAGGGAGATGAATTGTGATGATAAATCTTGAACTGCTCGCACAGAGCGGTGATCATAATGTTGTTCAAATTCGTACCATTATCCGTGATAATCCTGTCGGGGATACCATACCGGCATATGAGGTTCTGCTTGATGAAGCAGGCAACCACATTCTTTGTAACAGAGGCATATGAAGCTGCTTCGACCCATTTGGTGAAGTAATCAATAGCCACCATGATGAAGCGATGTCCATTGGATGCCGTGGGCTTGATATCTTTAATCATGTCAATGCCCCACATTGCGAATGGCCAAGGAGCTGTGAGAACATTGAGAGGAACAGGAGGAATATGTACTTTGTCAGTGTAGACTTGGCATTTGTGGCAAGTACGGGAATGTTGATGACAATCAGCTTCCATGGTAGACCAGTAGTAGTCCGCCCTTAGAATCTTCTTAGCCATCGTATGTCCGCTTAAGTGGGTGCCAAACGTGCCACTATGTATATCAGTCATGATTAACTCTGCTTCAACCTTGTCCACACAACGAAGTAGAACACAATCATGGCTGCGCTTATAAAGGATGCCATTGCTTAGGAAGAACTTGACAGCAAATCTCCTTAAGAACTTTTTATCATTGACTGAAGCTCCTTCAGGATATTCTCTAGTCTGGAGATACCTTTTGATTTCATGAAACCAGGGTTGTTCCACTACTTCTTCGGTATTAATCTCATGACAGTGCGCAGGTTCGTCCATTCGCTCGATGGTGATTTAGGGAGCCTCGTTATCCCAGTTGAGTTTAAACATGGAAGACATTGTAGCCAGAGCATCCGCTAGCTGATTTTCTTCTCGCGGGAAGTGCTCAAAGGTAATCTGCTCAAAATGAGGCAGCAAGGCCAGGCCATGTTCTTTGTATGGGATAAGATTAGGATGTTTAGTGTCCCATTCTCCTTTGACTTGACTGATAACCAAAGCCGAGTCCCCAAATACGACCAAAGATTTGATTCCCAAGTCTATAGCAGCCTTGAGACCAAAGATGCAAGCTTCATATTCAGCCATGTTGTTGGTACAGCTGAAGCAAAGTCGGGCAGTGAAGGGTGTATGGCAACCTTCCGGAGAAATGAGTACCGCACCGATACTGTTGCCAAGTGCATTTGAAGCACCATCAAAGTATAGGGTCCATCGGGATCCTTGTTCAGGTCCGTCATACGGTCCGTTACCTTTAATGTTGTCCAATGTCATGATGTCCTCGTCAGGGAAGTCGAATCTCATAGATTGGTAATCTTCGACGGCTTGATGAGCTAGATGGCCAGCTAGTACACTCCCCTTTATAGCTTTTTGGGTAGTATACTGGATATCATACTCAGTTAGGATCATTTTCCATCTAGCGATCCTTCCAGATAAAGCATGGTTCTCGAAGATATACTTGATCAGATCCATCTTGGAAATCAACAAAGTGGTATGAGTCAACATATACTGCCTTAGCCGGCGAGCAGCCCATACCAAAGCGCAACAAGTTTTCTCGAGCAGTGAGTAACGAGTCTCACAGTCGGTAAACTTTTTGCTAAGGTAATAAATGGCATGCTCTTTTTGGCCAGACTCGGCATGTTGGCCCAGTACGCACCCCATTGAGTTATCCAAAACAGTCAGATACATGATTAACGGTCTTCCTTCGACGGGTGGCATCAAAATAGGAGGTTCCAGTAAATACTCCTTGATCTTATCAAAAGCAACTTGACAATCATTGTTCCATTCAACTACCTGATCTTTCTTCAACAACTTGAAGATTGGCTCACAGGTAGATGTTAGGTGAGATATGAACCTCGCAATATAGTTTAAGCGTCCCAAGAATCCTCTAACCTCCTTTTCAGTGCGGGGGGCAGACATTTCTTGTATAACTTTAATTTTAGCTGGATCAACCTCAATGCCTTTGTTGCTGACAATAAATCCCAAAAGTTTACCAGACCTAACTCCAAAAGTGCATTTTCTTGGGTTCAGTCTGAGCTTATACTCCTTCAACCTGGCAAACATCTTTTGCAGATGATCAAGTTGTTTTTCTTCTGTCTGTGATCGGGCTATCATATCGTCTACATAGACTTCAATCTCATGATGTATCATGTCATGAAATAAAGCTACCATGGCGCATTGATAGGTTGCCCCGACATTCTTCAGTCCGAATGGCATCACTTTGTAGAAGAAGGTACCCCATTGCGTGACAAAAGTAGTTTTCTCCATGTCTTCTGGGGCCATTTTGATCTGGTTGTATCCCGAGAATCCATCCATGAAGGAAAATACCTTGTGTTGAGCTGTGTTGTCAACCAAGATGTCGATGTGTGGTAGTGGAAAATCATATTTGGGGATAGCCCTGTTTAAATCCCGATAGTCCACACACATTCTGACTTTGCCGTCCTTCTTAGGCACGGGCACAATGTTAGCAACCCATTGTGGATAGGAAGTAAAATCCAGAAAGCCAGTGTTGAATTGCTTCATCACCTCAACTTTGATCTTCTCAGACATGTCGGGCCTCATTCGGCGGACCTTTTGTTTGATCGGTGGACAATCTTCTCTCGTAGGGAGATGGTGAACCACGATATCTGTGTCTAATCCCGGCATGTCTTCATAGGACCAGGCAAAGATCTCAACATATTCGTTCAACAACTGCACTAAGCGCTCTTTGACACCTGGTTCCAGGTTGGCACCCACCTTTACCTCTTTCTTGTCTTCCTCTGTTCCCAAGTTGATGGTTTCTAGCAACTCTTCATGAGGCAGAATAACCCTCTCTTCTTGTTGCAAAAGTCTGGCTAACTCTCCCGGCACTTCACAGTCTTCGTCAACTTCGTACTCAGCATGATTGACCAAATCTTCAGAGTTACCGAAGGCTAAAGCAGAATAATCACCCATGGAATCCGGAGTGGATGGGTACCTGCTTTTGTGAGTGTGGGTGTGTGTAAGGGATAACCATCCTTAAACAAAACAAAATGCAAAAGGAAAGAAAATGAACACAACAGTTTATAGATGAAAACATCCAATGATTCATTAAAACATGGCATATGATAATGAAGAAAATCAAGCCCTTACAAATGGACCTATATGCCCCGGGCAAGGCATAAGGTGAAAATAGTGTACAAATTGTTTAGTTATTACAGACCAAAATAGGAAATTGTTCAAAGATAAATTACTGGTTGATGAAGGTGATGGGAATAAAATCCTTTGCTTCCCAGTTGCTTAATCCCCCTTCGACGGTTGGAAAGATCCAATCTTCAAAGTTGTCTTCTTCATCATCATCTTCTAAGGCATTAATTCCATGGTGAGTGATTTTGACGGTGTTTGCTCCTGAATTTGACACCCTTGTTTTTATTAATATAAACCATTAATCAGGAGGGATGGTTTCGACCAGCTGATTCTGTCGAAATGCTCATCAGAAGATGGCAAGGTACTTAGAGAATTTCTTCTAAGTAGGAATCTTGTTACCTTCAACGTCGAAGGTGCTTCTCGACAAAGGTATTCGATGCTCAGAGTGGAGCGGTTTGAGGTTCAAATGTTTGGAGGGAGAACGGTTCCCAACGGTTACCAAGTGCAACGTGCCAAGATCAGGAGCGTCGAATGCTGTGAGCATGCCAAGTGGAGTCATCTCGAAGCAGCGTAACCGCCCGACGGTTACTTGAGATGTGTTTAGTATAAATACTAGTTGTTCACGTAGTTTTTCGCGTGTGTTCACAATTATATACAAGTCACTCATTTAGATTCAAGTACCCAGTGTGAGCGAAAGAATTGTTGAGAATGTATGTGTGAAACACCATTTAAATTAATCAAAGTTATTTATTTTCCAGAACTTTATTGCCTTTCATTTACTTTTCCCAGTCGAAGCCTTTATTTAAAGCTTTTTTTATTCTACCATGTTTTTTCATGCAATTTACATAAAGTGTCTTTATTTTCTTGTCATTAACCATCATATAAACTTAGTCAAAACCCCAAAAATCAACCATGTCTTAGGATCAATCTGATCGATCCTGCGAGTCACCAAATAAGTAACCTTTTGGAGGATCAGCGGTTGTTTACCAATTCCCACGGTAAACAAATTGGCACACCCGGTGGGACCTTGTGTTGATTTTGAAGGTTAACCGTATTTGTACAGAATATCATCTTTTTCGAGAAGTATTGCATGTTATTGAGAAGTGGTAGAATATACACTAACAATACCAATACTGCCAGAAGAAGAGAAGCGATGGCGAATCCGCCAAACAATAGCGAAATCCCACAAACAAATGTGGGAACAACGGTTATCCCAACCGTAAGTGAAGCGATAACCGCTGGTTCAACACCAGCAGTAACGGTCACACAAACGGGGCCATTACCTCCGTTCACTGGCCCCAGAGTGCCTTTGGGAACTCCCCCACCAAGGGGAAATCCAGGAACTAGGCCTTATGTTCCCCCAGGATTTTTGACAGGCGGTCCAAATCGAGAACCACTCTATGGCATGCCAACGTCTGAATTGGCTAGCCTGACGAACGCTGCGTCCACTTTTTCAGACCCTTTAGTGAGTGCCTCTTCGCCACTCCAAGGTTCTGGAGTTGGTATGGCGAACAGAAATAGGACTCAACTCTTAGGAGGAACGTCCCAAGTAGCGCATGGCCTTACGAATGCCTCGACAGCAGTCTTGAGGCAACAAATGGACGAAAGCAACCACGATATGGTTCAAATGTTGGCACACACTTTAAGTACAATGCTGAATCCTCTAATACAAAACACCACCCAGTCGAATCAGCAGATGACAGCACAAATGACGCGTCTGGCTGATTTATTTGGGGTACCCCAACCTATTCGACAGCCCCAAAGGGCGCAAATAAGGGAAACCAAGGTATACTTCTAGAGGAAGAAACCACTATTAACCAAGTCCAGCAGCCTGTCGAAGAAAACCTTAGGGCACGATTGGAGCAACCCGGGGTCGAAGAACCTAGGGTCATAGCCCCAGAGGTAAGGATAGTCAACAGAAACCAAAATGCTGTCGAAGTAGTTCAGCACATCCAATACCAGAATATGGGTTTGGAAAAATAACCTGGCAGCCATGATCGAAAGAATCATGACGCAAAACGGGATGAACATGGGCTTTCGTAGGCCCAACTTCACATCCCCACTGTCAGAATATGTGTTACAAACAGACTTACCTCCTAGATGTAAAGTCCCTAAGTTCACTAAATTTTCAGGGGACACGACAGAATCTACTGTCGAACATGTGGCGAGATACTTGATCGAAGCAGGAGATATTTCAAACAACGAAAACCTGAGGATTAAGTATTTCCCAAGTTCTTTAACAAAGAACGCGTTTACTTGGTTCACAACTCTCCCCCCCAATTCGATCCACCATTGGACCCAGTTGGAGAGATTGTTCCACGAGCAATTCTACATGGGACAAACCAAGATAAGCCTGAAAGAATTGGCCAGTGTAAAGAGACGTTTCACTGAACCTATAGACGAATATCTAAATAGGTTTAGGTTGCTCAAAGCAAGATGCTTTACGCAAGTGCCAGAACATGAGTTAGTCGAAATAGCAGCAGGGGGCTTAGATTATTCCATTAGGAAGAAATTAGACACTCAATACCTGAGAGACATGGCCCAATTGGCCGATAGAGTTCGACAGGTAGAATGCCTTAAAGCTGAAAAAGCCAAGGCGACAAAAACTCATAAAAGAGAAAGGATAGCATATGTCGAAATGGATGATGAAGATCCAGAAGCCTTCGACGAAACTATAACCGTCGAAGAAAGTGAGGTCGATTTAGCGGAACTAAAACAAGGGCCACCATACTCTTGCAAACTGCTAGTCCCCTCAAGTGGAAAAAATCCCACTGGTCCGGAAAGGACCAACGATAGGTTCCCCAAAAAGACTTACAGTTTTGATATTACAAAATGTGATGAAATTTTTGACTTACTTGTAAAAGATGGCCAAATGATAGTACCCCCAGGGGTAAAAGTGCCTCCTCTTGATCAAAGAAAGAAAAGAGGCTTTTGTAAATATCATAATTTTCTGGGCCATAAAACATCTCAATGTTTTCTTTTCAGGAATCTCGTGCAAGACGCTATCGAAGAAGGGAGGTTGAAATTTGCTGACAAGACCCCCATGACTGTGGACTCTAACCCTTTGCAGGCTGAAGCCCATTATGCTGAACCTTCAGAGGTGAACGTGATCGAGGCATCCAGAAGCCAGGCGAAGAGGCCAGGAATAACTATGGTCGAAGTCACCAAGGATCATGTCAACATGCCAATCTTTGGCAGTTTTTCTGGGAATCTATCTAGAAAAACAATTGAAGCGGTCCAAAAAGCGGTCGAAAGCCCAAAGCTGGAGACAGTTGGAGCCCAAAAATCTGGAACAAAACCCAGTTCCTACTTGGCTGCAGTTCAAGGCCAGACGGAGGACTTGGAGATTCAGATGAAGCAGTTGACTCTTGCCACCAAAGACACCATGAATGTCAACATGGTCGAAGTCTCTGAACCAAAAGCATCAGAGGAGGCCATTAGGCAAGAGCAGGCCAACAAAACAGCTTTCCCTCGGGAAAATGAAAATCTGGCAGATTTCCTGCAAAGATGCCAGAAGAAGAAGTCAGAAGTGATGCTGTGTCCTCGATGCAGCTCGATTTTTGACAAAAAAGCTGCTGAACATATCCAAGGTGTAAGAGCAGCAAACAGAAAAAGTGAAAGTGTTGATACTCGACATGACCCCAGAAGAACCTACCAAAAGGGTTCAAATCAAGAAAAGAGGCCACTGACTTTCAGGCCTCCAACCAATGTGCCAATTGATACATGGTACAAAACATCAGGTCGAAAGAGGCCAAGCGAGGAAAGATGGCACTCCTTCGAAGTGCCAAGAGGTTCATCTTTTACACATAAGAAAGAACCTCAGCTTGCTACCCCTAAAGTGACCCAGGTATCAAGCAACTACAAAGGAAAGAATCCCATGTCTCGATCTCAATGGAGAAGATACCAGAGGCGGCGAAAGGCTGAGAGGGAAGCTGCTAATGAACCAAAGCCAGAATCAAGTTCAAATGTCCCTCAGAGAAAGCAGAGGAAGCCTCTGGAAAGACAACCAGTGACCAATAGGCTAGTCTGGCCTAACCAGGGTGAAGTTGATAACAAAGATGGCTCTGAGTCTGATGACACCTTAGATATCATGGTGAACATAGTCTCAGTTTTGCCAAGAGAGTTCAACCGCCAGGTGGAGGTCGAAGCAAGCGATTGGGAAGTTGAGCAAGAAATGGCCAAGCATAGGCCAGTATGCTACTTCGTCATGGATAATGGCGCTACTGAAGAGAAAAATGGGTTCTTCGAACCTCCTACAGAGGCGATGAAAAATCACCTCAAGCCTTTATTTATAAGGGCTAAACTCGAAGAAACCACAGTAAATAAGATCTTGGTGGACTGTGGGGCAACCATCAACATCATCCCTCACTTTATGCTGAGAAAAATAGGCAAGAGCGATGAAAACATCAAGCCTCACAACATGGTCCTGTCGAATTATGAAGGCGGAATAGGGACCACTATGGGTGTGATCCAATTGGACATCAAGGTGGGATCCATCCTTCGACCAACTATGTTTATGGTCATATCGGCCAAACCTAACTATAATCTTTTGTTGGGCCGAGAATGGATACATGGTGTTGGAGCTGTACCATCATCAATGCACCAAAGGTTGATACTATGGCGTCCTGATGGAATGGTCGAAAATATAGAAGCGGATCAAAGCTATTACTTGGGCGAAGTAAATCACCTAGGGATGGCAGACTTCGACAAAAATCTGGCTCACATTGGGCCATGCCCAGCACCTGACTTCGACTTGGCGCCAGCGCCAAACGCCTTTTGTTCCTTATACCTGCACCCTGAGCATGGTTTTCAATGGGACAGAGAAGACTTGTCCCACATTGATTTTAGTGGGCTAACTGATATCCAGCCAACTGGTTGGGGAAGTGAATTCAGTGACAATGACTGAGTCATAATCACTGCAGCGAATTTTGGCTTACGTAGCCGAAACAAGGTTGATAACGGCTCTCGAAGCCGAAGTAAAATATATGGCCACACAGGCCAATGATCAAGAGTTACCTTCTGCAGGTCCTGGAAAGGATTTCGATCCAGAACCTCCTGATATCATGCCAGAAGGAATGCAGGAACAAAGGGTCGACGCCATTTACGACGATGAGCCTTTGGGATTCGAAAAGGACCCCTTAGCGAACAACATCAAAATGCTAGCGCAGGATCCTTTAGAAGAAATCAACTTGGGCGAAGGGTTAGAGAAAAAGCCAACTTACATTAGCACAAAAATAGACCCAGAACTCAGGTTGGAAGTGATCCATTTGTTAAAGGAGTTCAAGGACTGCTTTGCATGGGATTACGACGAAATGCCTGGTCTCGACAGAGGATTGGTAGAACTTCAGTTGCCAATCAAACCTGGGAAGAAGCCAGTCAAGCAAAGTCCAAGACGCTTCGCTCCAGAAATATTGTCGAAGATCAAAACGGAAGTTGAAAGACTGCTGAAGTGCAAATTCATACGAGCTACGAGGTATGTAGAATGGATTGCAAACATTGTGCCAGTGATTAAGAAAAATGGTACATTGAGGGTGTGCATAGATTTTAGAGATTTGAATGCTGCTACACCCAAAGATGAATATCCTATGCCTGTGGCGGAAATGCTAGTCGATTCTTCCGCTGGCTATGAGTACCTGAGTATGCTCGATGGTTATTCAGGATATAATCAAATATTCATTGCTGAAGAAGATGTGTCGAAAACAGCTTTTCGATGCCCCGGGGCTTTAGGCACTTACGAGTGGGTAGTGATGCCTTTTGGCCTAAAGAACGCTGGGGCAACATATCAGCGAGCGATGGACTCTATCTTCCATGATTTTATTAACACTTTTATGCAAGTATATATTGATGACATTGTTGTAAAATCTATTTCCAGGAAGAACCATATAGACCACCTTCGACAATCATTTGAAAGAATGAGAGAACATGGTCTGAAAATGAACCCTTTGAAGTGTGCATTCTGTGTAAAAGCTGGAGATTTCTTGGGTTTCTTCGTCCACAAGAAAGGAATCGAAATCAACCAGAACAAGACGAAGGCAATTCTGGAAGCGAAAGCGCCAGCGAACAAAAAGGAACTGCAATCTCTGCTGGGCAAGATAAATTTCTTAAGGAGATTCATATCTAACCTAAGTGGAAAAGCTCAAGCCTTCTCACCCTTACTTCGATTGAATAAGGAAAGATTCGAATTAGGGCAAGAGCAACAAGAAGCCTTCGACAAAATCAAAGGTTATCTCACAAAGCCACCTATTTTGGTGCCTCCTTGCAGCAACAGGAGTATGAGATTGTACATAGCTGCATCCGACAAAACTTTGGGAAGCATGTTAGCCCAAGAAGATGAAAATGGAGTCGAAAGACCCATTTACTATCTTAGTAGAGTTTTGAACGATGCAGAAACTAGATATAGTGAAGTTGAAAAATTATGTCTATGTCTTTATTTCTCTTGTACAAAGCTCAAACAATATATAAAGCCAGTTGATGTGTATGTTTCGTCTCATTTTGATGTTTTCAAGTACATGTTGTCGAAACCCATCCTGCACAGCCGAATTGGCAAGTGGGCGCTAGCGTTAACTGAGTACTCCTTGACCTTTATGCCTCTTAGGGCAGTGAAAGGGCAAGTGGTGGCAGACTTTATAGTCGACCACTCAATTCAGGTTGAGGATATAAATTATGTGGAGATAGAGCCTTGGAAATTCTACTTCGATGGTTCCAGCCATAAAGATGGAACAGGAGTAGGAGTCTTGATTATTTCTCCAGAAAAAATTCCAACAACATTCAAGTATAAGATATCAGGTACTTGTTCGAACAATGAGGCTGAGTACGAAGCTCTAATTACTGGCCTTGAGATATTGTTGGAATTGGGGGCAACTCGAGTCGAAATAATGGGAGACTCAGAGTTAGTCATTAAGCAAGTCACAAAAGAATATAAGTGCATAAGAGAAAATATTATTATGTACTTTGTGATAGCAAATCGTTTATTGAAAAAATTTGAAATGGTCAACATTCGACACATACCCAGATTGGAAAATCAAATAGCCAACAATTTGGCACAAATTGCATCTGGGTACAAAATTTCAAAAACGAGATTACAAAGAGCAATCGAAGTCCAAGAAAAAATAAAAGTAACTTGTCTGTCGCCAACAGATTTGAAATCGACAAGACTAGGGTATGCTGATCAAAGGAACTTCGAAATATCGTTCATAGACAATTTGTCAGAGCAAGATTGGATGAAACCCATTGTAGATTATCTACAAAATCCAGCAACTTTGACAGAACGGAAAATAAAATATAGGGCGTTGAGTTATGTACTCATGGGTAATGAGTTATTTAAAAAGACGCCTGAAGGGGTATTGCTAAAGTGCTTAAGTGAAACTGAAGCATACATAGCCCTTTCGACTACGCACGCTGGAGCATGTGGGGCTCACCAAGTAGGCCATAAGATGAAGTGGTTGTTGTTTCGACAAGGACTATACTGGCCCACCATCTTGAAAGATTGTGTCGAGTTCGCAAAGGGTTTCCAAGAATGTCAAGTCCATACAAGCATCCAACATGTACCAGCAAGCGAACTTCACTCAATAGTGAAACCATGGCCCTTTAGAGGATGGGCGTTGGACCTTATTGGAGAGATTCGACCAGCATCATCAAAGAGCCAGAAGTATATATTGGTAGGCATTGATTATTTCACTAAGTGGATCGAATCTATTCCTTTAGTCAATGTAGACCAAGAAAATGTCATTGAATTTATTCAAAAGAACATTATCTTTAGATTTGGAATCTCTGAAACTATAACGACTGATCAAGGATCAGTTTTCACCGGTCGAAAGATGCAGGAATTCGCTCAAGAAACATGCTTTAGACTCCTAACATCAACGCCTTATTATGCACAGACAAACGGTCAAGTCGAAGCAGCGAATAAAATAGTGATTGGCTTGATAAAAAAGCATGTAGGGAAGAAGCCAAAAAATTGGCATAAGACATTAGACCAGATATTGTGGGCCTGTCGAACGTCCCCAAAAGAAGCCATAGGTACAACACCATATCGGCTAACTTTTGGTCATGACGCAGTGTTGCCAGCGGAAATTTGTCTTCAATCTGCAAGGGTTCAGAGACATCATGATATCCCCTCTGAGGTTTATTGGGATATGATGTTAGACGAACTAGTAGATTTAGACGAAGAAAGACTACGCGCTCTCGACCTACTAAGGATTCAGAAGAAAAGAGTAGAAGACTCTTACAATAAAAAAGTAAAACCTAAGGCATTCTTGCCTGGAGAATTAGTTTGGAAGGTGATTCTCCCCATGGATCGAAGCATGGGAAAATGGTCACCCAAATGGGAAGGACCATTCAGAATTATCCAAACTTTTTCCGGTGGAGCTTATGAAGTCGAAGAGTTAGGTGAAGATAAAAGACTCTTGAGAGTAAACGGAAAATATTTGAAAAAGTATAAACCTATGCTCCAAGAGATCAAAATAAATAGCAAGTAATGACCAACTTAACCATAAATAGCCAAAATGGAAAATTTTATAAGAATTAGCCAAAATGGTTACATTGTCAAATAAATATTACAATACATGGTTAATAAATGGCTGAGTAAATTAGAAGGGGATAGAATCTCTAAGTCGAAGGTACTTGGCCTGCTGCAACTCCAGTCTTTTGTTGCACAAGGCAGTCGCCTGGGAAAGCTTGGCAATCTGGTCATCGAAGGCTTGGGCTTTCTCAGCAAACTCTAGGCCTCGTGTAACTTCAGCTTGGCTCTCTGTGTCTGAAACAGTCGAGAGAAGCTCCTCCTTACGCTTGGTATTAGCATTTATCTTGGCCTCCAGCTCTTCGATTTGCGCCTTTATAGAGGCATTGTCTCGATCTATGGCGTCAATTTCTTCTTGCTTGGATGCCTTCTGCTTCGACAACTCTGCAATTCGAGAAGTCGTCTCAGCTACCTCAGTCCAGGCAGAAGAACTTTTGCCATGTAGCGCTTCGAGCTGGCTGTTGAAGCCCCTCTGACGTCGATAGTCCGTAGAGACTTGGTCAACAATGGAGTATAACTCCAAGATAAAGCTCGAAACCTCTGGAGTCACAGCAAGCAAGTCGACTGCATTCAAAACAGCTCCCAAACAAGATGGAGCAGTAGGATCCCCCTCCAAAGCCTTCATCAGATCTTTCTTGAAGAACTGAGCCTTGACCTTCATCAAAGCCTCATCAAGAGGAGAAGTCGAAGTGGACTTCCCCGATGCAGTAGAAGCATCATGACTAAGGTCAGATGAACTTCCCCTACTCTCGATAATGGCATTCAGGTAGCCAATGGGATCAGTTTGCTTCAAGAGTGCCAAGTCTTCTTTAGACTTAGGCTTTGTCGAGGTGGTAACCCTTACAGCAGCGTTGGCTTGGGGTTGAAGTTGTTGAGTAGCGTTTGCATCGACATGACTCTCTTCGACATGTAGTTCTGTAGTGTCAGCATCAACGTGATCCCCTTCGTCATGTTGTTCCTCTGACAGATCGACCACTTGAGTTTCCTTTGGTTGTTGTTCCTCTGCTTCGGCAATGGATTCATCGTTCGCCAATTCCTCCTCTTGTTGCCTACTGTGTTCAGCAGAGTCTTGTGTCTCTGAAGTCTTTGGTGCTGAACTTTCGGTGGTCTCCTGAAAATAGAAGAGGAAGAATCTTCTGGTTTAGAAAGAGACACAATCGAAAGTGAGCATCGACACCTGAGTTAAAAATGGTCAGAGAAACTACCTGCAGAGGAATTTCAGCCCCAGGGCTGGAATTATCACTTTCGACGGGTTTATTGAGCAAAACATTTAGCTCCTCCTCCGTGGGCTCTTCGATAATCACGGGAGGTGGCATGGGTCTTCTCCCTGCAACCTTTATTCTGATCATGGGTCGAGACTCAGGAGAAGGAGCATCTTTCTTCACTTTTCTTCGTTTAAGAGGAGCGGGGGGAGATTCGTCCTCGTCGTCACTCCCAGATTCGACCGTTAGTGCAGGTCGTTTCTTGGGTTAAGGTGCCTGAAAGCTAATTGGAGTTTGATTTAGAACGCCACATCGAAAATCAGGATGTTAAAACCAGAAGGAAATAATAAAAGTTTGGTTACCGGTGCTGAAGGTTTTGTCGAGGGACCTCCTCCCTGATGGCTTTCTGTGGTTTTTGCCGGTGCTGAAGGTTTTGTCGAGGGACCTCCTCCCTGATGGCCTTCTGCGGCTTTCTTTGCTGCAGGCTCTCGAACAACTGAAAAAAGATGAGTTCACAAGTTATAATTAACAAGTTACAAGTCGAAATGGAAAGACAAAAGTAATTTGGAGAGTGAACGTACATTTCTTTATTTTGTCAAGGACTAGAACGAAGGACTTCTGAAGTTCGTCCACAAAATCTTTTTCGTCGAAGAACTCTTTAGCATAATAACTCTTCCACCAGTCTTCGAAAGATGGTGAACAGAGGAAGTTAAGTTGATAGTCGAACAGTGAAAGTACCGTTCGACCAGCGTACCTGCCAATATGCTTGGTGGCAGCATCCTCAGTATAGTCATTGCAAAAATATAACATTGATTTCTCCCTAGGAAAAATAGGAGAAGGAAGTGATTGGATGATACCAAACTGTCGAGAGACCAAGTTTGGTTGGTAAGCGATCAAGCTCAGGTGATTCTTGGAGCTCTTAAAGCGCAGTGGCATTATTCTGGGTGTGAGAAATGCTTCCCACATTATTGTGTGTTCTTCGACATGAGGGTCACCTGACGACTTGGGATGGGGCCTGGTGAACCATTCTGGACCAACCTTTCAACGAGCGAAAGGAGCCATGGTCGAGGTGAATTCTTTTCTTCTTGCAAACATCAAGATGAAGTTTGCAAAAGTCTGTTGAAGTTCCAGCCCATCTTCAGTCGGGGTCAGTAAAGCCAATCTGGTGCCTTCGATACGCCTTTTGGCTATCTCAGGAGCTTGTTCGTTTATTTGAGTTTTCTGAGGTAAGAAAGACTCAAAAGTGGCATTTAGCCATAGTTGAAGTAGCCAGAAGGGTCCTGCAAGCAACAGACTGGCTCTATTTTCGATGACCTTTAACAGAGTCGCTCCACTGCTGATCGACTCATACAGATTCGCCAGGATTAATTCTGCCAAACAAATGTTTTGGCCATGGTGAAGCTGGGTAGCAAGGGTGACCATTTTCTTTGTCACCTGTAAAGACTTCGTACATAACACAAAGCGTGACAGCCAAAGGGCTAGAAATGCAATGTGCTCCACATCCGTCACATTGGCTGTCGACCTATCATGGTAGTGGTTGATGTAGGTGGTATAGGTGGGTTTGGTAGCTGAAAACCCAATTTGGTCCTCCGACATTTCCTCTGGGTCGAAATAATCCCCAGTTGGTCGAAGACCGGTGATGGCAGCCACGTTGAAAAGAGTGGGTGTTAGCATTACACAAGGCAGGTGGAAAGTGAAGTGAGTATAATCCCAGAAAAGCAAAGAGGCTATCAGCATCTCAGGGGAGTAGTTGAGACCAGTCTTCGACAGCATGACTAGGTCGTATATCCCCAGGTTCTTCCAGATCGAAGCCTGTCTTTTTTCCATCTTCTCTAGCCAAGCACTGTAGTCTGGTGTAAGACTAGGGCTAGACCTAAAAGCCCTAACACCTCTATTGAAGAAACAAAGATCTATTTTTTCCTTAGCAGGATCTTCGTTGTCATCTGCAGCCTTTTTTGAGCACCTAACAGGTTTGAGCGCCTCAAGCACCGGGAAGAAGTTCTTGATCTTCGTAGATTCATCAATGCATGTGGATAACGGGCCAGACATGGCGAAAATCTGGTTGGAGTATCCAACCGGAATCAGTAGTTGATGTGAATAAGCTTCACGCTCAGCAGTTCCCAGGGGTTCAGGAACCCTTCGCATGCCTGTAGAGTTAACTGTTGGAACAGTTGAGAAGATTTTTGGTTTAGCAGTTCTAGAAGGAATGTTAGAACTGGGAGCATTAGAGGAACCTGAAGCCATTTTTGGGTTAAGATTGAAGGTGGAGTGAAGAACAAAGTGTTTGCAAGTTTGCAGAAGTTTTTGTTTAACAATAAGGTTTGGATGCAGAATGGCATGAAAAAGTCCCACAATGGGTACTTAGCGCTATTTATAGTGGTTGGGAAATCACAAAATTCGAGGCCATTTAATGTTGCAGATGATAGTGGGGCACGTGGCGCTCCTTCGCTGACATAGCCGTTCTGCAGAAACCAAACGGTGCAGCGTGCGCCCTCGTTTTTGGGAAATTGTCATGATGACAATCTGTGAAAGGACATTGGGCACGCTAAACGCCTTACTGAGGTGACGTCTTAGGTACAGATGGAATGATGGCTTTTTCTTGGGATTGTCAGTTGGTTGGTAGAAGACAAAAAGCGCACAGGTTAATCTGTGGCTAAGAATGAAGGACAAGTGTCGAGTGGAATCTCAAAGAATGCCTTTTTCTTTTCAGCGTCGGAATAAGGCATTCTTGGGGGGTAATTTGTTGGCTCCTGAATTCGACACCCTTGTTTTTATTAATATAAGCCATTAATCAGGAGGGATGGTTTCGACCAGCTGATTCTGTCAAAATGCTCATCAGAAGATGGCAAGGTACTTAGAGAATTTCTTCTAAGTAGGAATCTTGTTGCCTTCGACATCGAAGGTGCTTCTCGATAAAGGTATTCGATGCTCAGAGTGGAGCGGTTTGAGGTTCAAATGTTTGGAGGGAAAACGGTTCCCAACGGTTACCAAGTGCAACGTGCCAAGATCAGGAGCGTCGAATGCTGTGAGCATGCCAAGTGGAGTCATCTTGAAGCAGCGTAACCGCCCGAGGGTTACTTGAGATGTGTTTAGTATAAATACTAGTTGTTCACGTAGTTTTTCGCGTGTGTTCACAATTATATACAAGTCACTCATTTAGATTCAAGTACCCAGTGTGAGCGAAAGAATTGTTGAGAATGTATGTGTGAAACACCATTTAAATTAATCAAAGTTATTTATTTTCCAGAACTTTATTGCCTTTCATTTACTTTTCCCAGTCGAAGCCTTTATTTAAAGCTTTTTTTATTCTACCAAGTTTTCTTCATGCAATTTACATAAAGTGTCTTTATTTTCTTGTCATTAACCATCATATAAACTTAGTCAAAACCCCAAAAATCAACCATGTCTTAGGATCAATCTGATCGATCATGCGAGTCACCAAATAAGTAACCTTTTGGAGGATCAGCGATTGTTTACCAATTCCCACGGTAAACAGACGGGTGGTCCTCCAGCCTTGGAGCGACGCATAGCTTTCTGGCCTGCAGCAGTAAAACCTAGTCTGAACTTGTCCGTCTTATGGGGAAAATCAGGCAGTTTCCCCCACACTATACTCCTTCCTTCTTTGATTACAGTCTCTGCGTCCTTGAGAGATGCCATCCTAGACACGGGCTTGGAAACGATAGACACATCTGTCATTGTCTTCGCAACTGCGACCTCAGGAGAAACTTCCTCAAAATGTTGGAACGATGTTTCTATGAATTCGCCATCCAACTCCACATAGCGGAAGAAGTTAAGGTGACTTATCATGTACTCTTCCTCGCCGTGCACCGTTATAATCTTACCCTGAACATGATACTTTAGCATTTGGTGTAAAGAGGAGGTAACTGCCCCAACATAGTGGATCCACGGCCTTCCCAATAAGCATGAATATGAAGGACAGATGTCCATCACATAAAAGGTAGAGTTGAAGGTCTCGGTGCCCACTTTGATATGAATGTCAACCTCTCCGTGAACCATTCTTTTGGACCCATCAAAGGCCCTAACAACGATGTTACTGGGTTTGAGGGTCAGTCCTTCGCAGTCCAATCGGTCTAAAGCTTTCTTCGGCAGCACATTCAAGGATGAACCGGTATCAACTAAGACATGGGCAAGGGTGGTTCCCCTGCATTCAACTGAGACATGCAGCGCGTCGTTGTGCTTCCTTCCCTTGGGAGTCAAATCAACATCGGAAAAACCAAGACCATTATCAGCAGTTAGGCTGGCCACGCACTCTTGAAATTGGTTAGCCGAAGTTTCTTGAGGCACGTGTGCCGTCTTTAAAAATTTGATTAAGGCCTTAGCATGGGCCTCAGAGCATAGTAGAAGAGCTAACATGGATATTTTGGAAGGTGTCTGCCCTAGCTATTCCACGACATCGTAGTCGCTCTTTTTGATTATCTTTAAGATTTCTTCCATTTCTTTCTGGGTGGTTTCGGGGATTACCACAGTCTGAGCCTTCATCCTGACAGGCGCTTCTAGTATCCCCTTACCCTTATCGTTAGTAGCATCAGAGGGTCTAACTTCAGGTACATTAATTTCTTCAATTATCGGGCCTTGCACAGATGGCTTAACAGGCACATAAGCTTTTGAGGGTCCGAAGACTGCTCGAGGGGGAGCAATCTCTAAAGAAAAAATCCGTCAGCTGCGAGTTATCTTGCTTGTTCCCGTAATGTTCCCTATATAAGGGGTTTCATCATCAGAGTTCTCTTGGACTGATTCAATCTGTTTGATACCATGATAGAAGATTTCTCCTCCGTAGTTCCATGGTATCGTCTTGTTAGATTGATACGGGACAAGCCCTAGCATGGTGATTTTTAACGGCACAAGCTTAGGATCAGGCGTAATCTTGACAGGCCTTTTGCAAGCCTTGGGAAGATTGTCGGAGATGGTTATTATTGCAATGTCATTGGTTGAAGTAGCAAAAGTAGCAGGAGTAACATGAGTGAAGGTATCAACAGGAGTCTTTTGGAATAGTATCTCTTGGGTATCCATCAGGCGTTGGATGCCTGATTTCAACATTGGGCAATTAACTCGTATGTTCAAACAAAAGTAACAGTCTTTTCCACAACCTAGGAATATCCCAGCTCTCATCAAATTCACTTTAATTACTGGTAACGGAGTCAAAAGGCCAACAACATTGGTAACATGAAGGTCTTCCATAACGGCATGAACATTATGGCCGTGCTTGGGCATCGGGGCAGAAATCACATTTGGCTTTTCGGGCGCATCGAATTCTACCTCCTTGGCGTCAATCAGGTCTTGGATTTTGTTCTTAAGAGCCCAACAATTATTGGTATCATGCCCTACACTGTCAGAGTGGTAAGCACATCTTGCATTAGAGTGGTAATATGGCGAAGAAGTATTAGGGTTCTTTGGCGCTTCCTTCAAATTGGTAAGATTCAGCTTTAGCAAATGAGGGAGTACTTGAGCTGGTGTCATGTTGATTCGGGTGAACTACCGTTGTGGCCTTTCTACCCGTTGATGATTAGATCTTGGCTGATTGTTGCGAGGTTGATCATTTGAAGAGTTTTGAATCATCATAGCCCTTACTGTTGGTCGGCGCTCGGTTCTTTCTTGACTTTTCTGAGAATAGACGGCAGAAGCTTCCTTCTTAGCTGGGAAGGTCTTCTTAATAGCAGCGGACGCGGAGGTATCTTTCTGAATCTTACCACTTTTAATGCCGGCCTCGACCCTTTCGCCGGTCAGAATTAATTCGGTAAATCCCGCAGAGGAACTCCCGATTAGATGATTGAAGAAAGGGCCAAACAGGGTCCCTAAAAACATGTCAACCAGCTCTCTATCCGAAAATGGTGGCTGCACCCTTCCGGCCAGATCACACCACTTATGGGCATACTCTTTAAATCCCTCATTAGAAGCCATTCCCATACTTTGTAGCTGAGTACGAGTGGGCGCCAAATCAGTATTATATTGGTATTGACGGTAGAAAGCAGCAGCTAAGTCTTCCCAGTTATGAACCTCCGATCTCTCAAGTTGATAGAACCAGTCCAATTGTGTGCCTGACAAACTATCTTGGAAAAAATGGACCCAAAGATCTTTATCAGATGAGTGGGGTTGGATCTTCCTGACGTAGGATATCAGGTGCATCTTTGGACATGACAGACTATCATACTTAGCAAATGTAGGAACTTTGAACTTGGGAGGAATGACGATCCCAGCGACCAACCCTAGTTCTTCGAAATCTAAACTAGGTACCCTTTGCAACTCCATGGCTGCCAGCCGATCATCAAGATTTTTATATTTATCACCCGCCGGGGGATATTAATGTTCAGAGTAGTCTTCATCCTCTTCCTCTTCTTCTCCTTCAACCTCAGATTCATAAGGTATCGCAGCTCCTTTTCCTTTACCAGCCCCTTCATCAGACATTGAGGGGAACTCAAGAACTTTTCTAGAATTGCTTTCAAACCTTCTTCCAAAAGTGGCTACTCCGGGCCTTTTCTTCTTTTTCTCTTTATCTTTCTCCAACAGTGCTTTAAGGTCCTCTTGACCCTTTGCTAAGGTCATGAGGAGTTGCTGGAATTGAGAATTCTGTGCTTGCAGATCCTTAACCGTCTGCTCCAAATCCATCTTGCTGAAATAAACAGCAGAAAGATAAGGAAACCTGGTGTGAAGACCTGTTTATGCATATGATGAATGGTATGTTATTCATGTAATGCATTCAAGGATTCATAAATTCAAATTTGTTGCAAACAAAAAGAACACACGCCATATTAAGAAGAAATTTGTTAGTACATAAGTATCCCATGGGCAAAATATTACAAAATTCTTAATGTAAAAAGACATTGCGCATCCTCTTTGGTGCGATGTAAGTGTTGAGAGTTTCCTCCTCATGAAGTCGGCGGGTAAGCTCCAAAACCTTCTTCTCACTGGCATAGAAGCTGGCTTCAAAAGTATTCCGTTCTTCTTTGAGTTGGATCCAACTCTTTTGTAATTCTTCCAATGATGTTGGCATGTCAGGATGTAGGAGGGTGTATGGAACCTCTCCTTCCATAACAGGCTCTTTGATCACGGGGAGAATGTGAGGGTATGGCATCATAAGATTCTGGGCGCGGGTTCGTACCCACTTGAGATAAGGCTCAAGGGGGATGGAATTCTTGTGCCCCAATGTCTTACTATCCACCGACTTTTTGCGTTTGTGTTTGCAAATGTTTCGGTTTAGCAAGAGTCGCCACCGACTTTTTATTTTATCCTAAGGAAAGGTCAAAAAGCACAGGAAAGACCTTTGAGATGTTTTCTTGGGTTCGGGGAGTAGATTATGAAAAGGGAAGGTGCAAGCACCCTTTTCATCCATGGTTATCCATGGGCTCTTAGTTACTTGTTTAGATCACTTGCTTTGCTTTTCAATTGTTTGAAATGGTGCTCTTTAATTGTTTAAAATGGTGCTTTGTGTGTGGTTTTGAAAGATGTTTTGAAAAGAGGCCATCGTTGTGGCAACCTTTGTAATGATTCTTGTTTCAATGTATACAAAGATGTTTTTGTCTTTTGAAAAGTTTCCAATGTTTGAAAGTAGGGTTTTGAAATTGTGTTGTGAAGTGTGTTTAGAAAATAGCAAGGATGTTTTTGCAAGTTTTTGATCAAGTAACTAAGAGTTATCTACCCTATTTTACTCAAAGATCTTTCTTATGTTTTTAACCCTTTTAACAGTGTTGTTTCACCATTGTATTTGGTGAACAACCTTGTGTTAGGATGTTAAACGGGACAAGCGCGGGTCATCGTATAGACCATGATAGCAATTGTGTCAAGTATTTTTGGCAATTTTCTTGAGGGACTTGATCATTTTTGTTTAGGCAACCCAGATAGCGTCATCGAGGGACTATGATCTTTTGTTTTGTTTTTGTTTTGCCAAAGTGCTTGACATGCATACCATGGCCCATTTTTGAAGGCAACAAGTGGATTGAAATCCTAGGGGTGCAAGTGTGCATTGTGTTTGTTTTTCATGCATTTTTGTCTTTGATTAGGTCAAACTATTTGTTGGTTTTGATTTTGCATACAAACCCTAATTCTCTAATCATGGCATAATTGAAAGCATTAAGTGCGTAAAAATAAATCTAAGCTATTACAACTTTGATATAGGCAGGGGGGTACAATTTTGAATAGGGGGATACTTGACAAGAAATATAAAACCCTAATTACTATTACATCCAAATTGAATTCTTTGTGCAAATAAAATAAATGGGCAATATTTAATTAAACAAGATAAATAAATATTAAACAAGATGTATTATGCAAAAAAAAAAGGTTTTTATTTGTTCATGTATGCAAAAGTATTTTTTAATGTAAAAAAGATATAAAGAAATAAATAAAAAATTAATTTTATTTGTTTTTAGGGTAAAAACCCTAATTCCTAAAGAAAATAACTATAATGTATTATTTATGTGCAAAAAATATTAATATGTATAAAAATGAAATATATCTAAAAAAAGGTATATTTTTTTTAGTATAAATATTAATAATAATAAAAATATAATATTTTTGTATTTTATTTGTAAGTATTTAATAAAATAATGTAAATAATACTTATATTTTCTTTTTTTTTTACTTTTATTCACATTGAAAATATTTTACATTGAAAATATTTTCTTGAATATATATATATATGTTAAGCATGTAAAAATAAATATTTATAAAAATACAATATATTCAAGAAAATATTTTCAATGTGAATAAAAGTAAAAAAAAAGAAAATATAAGTATTATTTACATTATTTTTGGATTTAAACAAAATAATAAAAAGTATTAAATGTGTTTTTAATATTAGAAAGAAAAGAATAAAATGCCAAATAAATGTAAAAAAAATGTGAAAATATTTTTAAGAATTTTTTATATTTGGGGATAAAATGATAAAATCAGAAATGAAATAAAAATGCAAAAATAACAAAGTATAAATAAATTGGGCCAGGGGGTGCAAAAAGAAAAGAGGGAGGTGCAAAAAGAAGAACAAAACAGGCCCAACCCATTTCCACTTCATCTTTTTCCATGTGACAAACGCGCGCTTGCTCTGTACAAACTGCCAACTCCTGGAAACATGATCTTTTGACAAAACTCAAAACATGAAACTTATAGAGCATCAAACAACGATTTCAACTATATAAAACATTAAACCTAACTCTCAAAGACCAGAGAGAATTTCTCTGGCCCTAAAATCTAACCTAACTTTTTCAACATGTTCATGGATGAAATTCTCCTAGCACGATTAATATAAATGAAAACTGAGCATATGTATGGTTTCAGGGCAATGCGTACAACATCTTTTATTCACAAACCTAAGGCTAAATGTTCCTAAATAGAGAGATAGAAGTTCATGAAAAACCTGTTTCAACTGAGTTCGAGTTGGACAATGCAGCATCTTTCAGTGAGGCCTAAGGTTCTTTTGAGCTTGCTTGATATTCCTTGAACCTTTCCCAATGCTTAGTTTGTTTTGGAATGGCCTGAATCCTTCTACAGAAGTCAATTTGCACAAGTTTGAAATGAAAATGGTGAATACTGTAAATGGAGTTACAGTTGGCAATGGAGGTTTGGGATGGCTTGAGGGAGTTGAATGGAAGGTGTTTGAAGTGGAAAGGAGCAAAACGCACGAGGCAATATGAAGATGGAAGTGATTCTGCAGGGCTTGCCCTGTTTTGCAAGAAAATGTGGTTTTTAAGTATAAGGGTGTTTTAGAGGTGAAAGGCTCGTGTTTCTGGTTTACAAGGATGTGAGAAACTTGTTTGAAAACTTGGCTTGAGTTCAATATATCAGATATGTGAGTTGTGGACTTTTGGCACAAATGACTTGTTTTGAAAGAAAAGTGTGAGGTGACCATGCTAAGGCCTGTACAGGCTAGCTCCAAGCATGATCATAGTTGGTGTACTATGCCTGAGATTAGGGGACTTTGTTTGCAGTAAAAGGCTTGGTCCAATGCTCAAGAGAAACAACTTTGCAAAAGTTATGCTTTATGAAAATGAAAGTGTGATCTTTATGCCCAAAATGGAATTATTCAATGTACAATGCTTCTTTGATCAGAACAATGCCTCTAACCAATGTATTTGCATTCAATATTTGAGTGTAAATTGGTTTAGAGACCTGTAATCAAGTACAAAGCTAGTTTGGTCAGATTTTGCAAGTGGTATGAACATGTATTGGCCATGGTTACAAAGTGAGTTTTTGCCAACTTCAAGCATTCGATTCTCCCTAACCACAAATGTGTTTGAGGAGTTATTGGACAATTTGGAAATCTTACAACATGTACTATAATCCATCTTTGAAATGCAAATTGAGACTCCAAGTGGAACTATGTGAAAAATGGCCAAAAATATGGGTCAAAATCCTGCCTAAACTAGGGCAAAATTTCTTTAAGTTAAAAGTTTTAGGTACCCTTGTTCCAAAAATCATAACTTGAGATCCAAGCTTCCTTTGAGAAAACTTTGTGAATCAAAGTTTTAGACTTTGTGATGGACTATAACTTTCATGTTGTAAGTTTTGTTTGAATCCATTTTCATATTGGTGAAAATATAGGACAAAGTTAGGAAAAATTAAGAAAATTTCATAACTTAGAAAATTTCTAAGTTATGAAAATTTTCAATTTCAAACCCTAATTTGCAATTTTGGGTTTCTTGATGAACAAGTTTCATAATTTGACATATCTTGATGGAAAATGACCCTTGGCACTTGATTTTGACCAAAAAGTCAAAGTTTAACTTTTTAGTGTACAATCAAATTTTGATCAGTTGACTGAAAAATTCACCTGTCAATCCTATGCATTTGAGATCTTTTGAACTTGTTGAATGGGTCAAGATAATTTCATTGAGTCCTTGAGTCCATGGTTGAGCTTGATTTGCCATTGGCTAGGTCAAACAGTCAAAAATTGCCTTTATGCAGTTAAAACCCTAAAAATGACCATTTTGCCCTTTTGGTGATCTGATCAAATTTCTTGTGGGATTATGGTCCAAACTTGATCAAATGGTTCATATGATTTCATAATGTTGATGTGGGTCAAAATTCATGAGGTTTGACTGTCAATTGGCCACAATTGACTTTTTCCCCAATACAGCTGATTTCTAGGTCAACTGTCCAATTGACTGGGCAAAAATCTGAATCAAGGCTTGAAACTTGGTATGGGCAAACTTATGAGTCCAACATGAAGTATGAAAGTCAATTTGGGCATTGTAGGTCAAAACATCCCTGTGCAAACTCAAACTCTAATTTAGGTCAACAGTGCAAGGAGGTGTCTTGAGCAGAGTAAACCTTAGCTTGATCTTGAGTTCCAAGAGCCTTGTGATGAGAAATGTTGATAAAATGAGAGGGAAAATTTTGGGGTACAACACCTACGTATCCCTTTTAAGGAATCAGAGCAGCCGTAGTTCGGCTTATATGTTTTTGTTGGTTCGTATTTTTTAAGGAACAATATTATTTTCGCCTTTTGCTGCAACTCGACATTTGGAGACTTACGCATCAACACAGAAGTGAATTAACTTGTTCTTTTGAAAAAGTTTTGGAAGAAAAGCCCGTAGGCAAAAGAGTTTGTGTTTGTTGGTGTTTTTACTTGTAGATAACAACTAGTTGATCTCAAGAGAGAGATATTAGCCATTTTTCTACTTATTCACGAAATGAGTCTTTGAGACTTGAACCATGCCAAGGCTTAGAATGGGAAAACGATAAGATCGAGAAAAGACCCGCTTATCATCTCCCATGTTCAACAAAGGCACGATTCTTATCAGTAATTTTTAAGTATTTTTGAAGTTTGTAAGAAAAAGAAGTTTTTGTTTTGTTTTAAATGCATATGCGAAAAGAAAGAAAGAAAAGTCAAAGGGGAGACTAGCCTATTTCTAAACCTAATTTTATCATGCATTGTTACACCTAAAGTTAGAATATTGAGGGAATTTTTCCTTATGTTTGCATGCTTGGATTTAGAATCCTAATGTCCAATTCTAGTCCGATTAAATCGAAGATTAAATTTGAACCAAAATATCCTAAGGGATCATGAAAGACTATTCAAACAAGTAAAATCGGTAGCAAGTATTAAAGTATTTCATACGATCCATACTCAAAAATCGCAAACAAAATACATGATATAAAATGAATAAAACTAATGATTAAAATTGAATAAAAAAATAGCAAAAGAAGAAATATATTCCTAATTAATTCCTAAAATGCATTCTAATATTTTTACCATTTTTTATTATGTATTTTTGGTTATTAAAAAAATGAAAGAAAGCATTAAAAATTATAAAAGGAAACTAAGAGAATCAGGGGGGTGAGAATTGAAATCTAGGGGGCTTTGGCCTAGTAATCTAGGCGCTGATCCAAGTAGAAGGTAAGCCCTAAGGCCCAACGTATGAGTCCATGAACAATTTTTTTGTGTGGATATTTTTAATTAAATAAAAAAACGTGAAATTGAAATGGGAATGAAACGTTGCGTTTAGTCACTGTGTCCCCTCAAATCCACAATTCTCTCAACCTTCTGTCTTTCCTCCGCATGCGATTTCCGGCGGGTAGCCTTCGCCACCATCACCACCATCAACATTCTTTGATAGCCGAAGTTCAAACACAGATCCTACCCTAATTCATGCCCCAATCATGAATCCATCATTAATTTCTTCAAAATCAACCCCTAACATACCTCAATCTACCCCAAAACAAAACCCTAATATCGCGACGGGAAAAGGGGAATTGTTTATAAGATCCTTAGCTACATCTCGGTATCAAGAAATTAATAATAAAACTGATTTCGACCTACCTTGACGATGACGGGGGTGATGGAGCTGTAGCCTAGTGAAGATTAATTCTGAGGTAACCTTTTGCTTTGCTCTCTTTCTTCGCCTTCTCCTCTTCTTAATTTCACATTGGCTTCTTATTCTTCTGAATTCGTCTCGCACTCTGTATCTTTAAGGTTCCTGTTATACGTAAGCGTTTCTTGAGTGCTATGGATTTGTCGTTTGCAGAAATGAGATTGATGAAGATGATGCTGAGATTGAGATAACAAAGGGAGGTCACGATTACAGCACATTGTGAAGATGGTGATGAAGAAGAAAGTGTTAAAGGATGAAGGCTTTACAATCAGATTTCAGAGGGAGGAAGTGTAGATGAAGATGATGGTAAAGGGGGTCAATGTGAAGAATGAAGGTTTATCCATCCCTGAATCGTGAAATGAAAGTAGCTATATACAGTTGAAGTGTAGCAGTTTGTTAGAGGTTTCGGTTATTCTTCTGTGAAGATTGAAGAAATCTATCGATTCAATGGTAAATTTATGTTTTTTGTTAGTTGGTTATGAGTTAGTTTTGTATTTGTTAGATACCGTTAGAAAACTTTTAGAGGTTAGTTATAACAGTTGGGAAATTCTGTTAGTTTGTTAGAGATATTGTTTGGATCAGTTGGGGAATGGTTGAGAATATGTTAGAGGGTTTTTAGAGGTTAGTTAGCAATTGGTTGGAGTTTGTTACAAATTGGATTTTGTTATGAAAAAGTGTTATGAATTCTGTTAGAGATTTTTTTTAGTTTTTTCCCTGTGAACTGCTATATATCAATGGGCTATTAATTGTGTTTTTTTTTGGAATTTAGAAATTCGCAGGTTGGTTGTTATGAAACAGTTAATTGGAAATTAGTTAGGTTGTTAGGGAATTAGCAAAATCTGTTGACAGTTGGTGAGTTAGTTACAGGCGGTTAGGAACTAAATTAGTTAGTTTTGTAATTCTGGTATAAGTTGTCAGTAAATTTTGTTTTGGAAGTTGGAATTCTGCAGGTTTTCTGTTACATGCCTCTTTAATCAGCCTCTCAACACCAAACTTTTTTAGACTTTGGTCCAGGACTGCATCACGGGTGTCTGTATAGATTCGAAAGAGCTTCCGTTGATGGCTTGCTTGAACCATTTGTTATGCTAATTCATGAAGCATAGGTATAACTCTGGGGGGAATAAGAGCTGAGAGAGTGAATGTGACCGTTTCTATGCTTGGTTTGTCTGAATGGCTTTTGCCACCTCTACTGCTCTGCTACCCAGAAGCTGATGGCCTTAGAGAGTTAGGTAAACAGTAAAAAAAGGCGATCAGGTTCCACAGGTTTGCTGTAATTTGTCAAAAGATGTTTAAATTCATCTTTAAGCTTTAACATAGCTTTAGTAAGCAAGCTGTTTGTATGGCTGATGATACCATCACTGCTTTTGAAACTCTTTTTACTACTGAAGAAACGAACATCAGCTCTAAGCTGATCAACTGCTCCCAAATAACTTTCTAGATCCTCATGTGGCCCTCGCAGTATTTTAGCCTGCTCTTCTAATAGTCTCATTTATGCAAGTTGATTTATTTGAATTCATCGTTTGTGATTTGGTCTGGATATATGTAGAGCTGTAAATACTCACTAGCTGGTTCTGGATTTGATCTTTTCCTTCTGGTGTTTTCCTTTTTATTATCATACTTTGGATAATAGGTGCAAGTTGCTACTTGATGGAACGAAATATATTGTGTCAGCAACTAGTTTTGTACGGGTTTGATCAACTCGGTTCAGACTTTTATCTTTTAAACCGGTTTTGTTCTGTTTCTTTTTTTGTGATGAAATATTGGAGCTTATGATTGTTATTTAACACCGTTTTGCTAGGAATTGGCCCTTGATTGAATATAGATTTGGTTATATCTGAAACAAGTCTGCATGACGGTTTGAAGATGGCTCAAAATTAGGGTCGCGGAAGTTTGAGAAGACGACATGAGAAGTTAACCAAAGCAAATTAGTCTGTATCCTGTGCTAAATGAGAGGGAATTTAGAGAAAGGTGCTTGACATGAACGTGGAATGAAGATATTAGGGTATTTAGAATTGTAAGTTGAAAACAAAAATTTGTGTAGTATATTTTTTTTGGTATGATATTTAGACATGCTAATCATGGTTTCTGTAAATTGGATGTATGGTTTGTAAATGATAAACATTTATAGAACTTGAGTGGTGAATGCTAAACTTGATATTTGAAATTGAATGAGCTTGTGATATTCGAAGACGAAATGAATGGATACGTTGAATTCCTTGAATCTTGAATCATGATGAACCTTGCTTTTGTAACTCCAAGCACTCCATACTCGCAGATTCTGAACTCATGGCACTAAGTAGTCATTGTGATGGATAACTCATAATAGCAAATTCGACTCAAATTCAAATCTTAAATCCAAACTTCAATCTTAAATCCAAATCAACTTGTATGATAAGTAATTTGGATAGACCATAAGATCTTGATCCTAAAGAATTCATAACCTCGCCTTTTGTATAACGACTCATATTTCACGATTCAATCCATAATTCTTGACAAAGTCCTTCCCTGATTGACGACTTTGAATTACCAAAGATGAACATAGAAAATAGTGAAAGAGTATGATCAAGATTAACATGAAACTTTATTCCCAGGATCTTCAATTACTGAACCTTTATTAACAAATAGAAACCCTGATTCTTTGGCCTGACGTAGGGAAATAAACCCTAACCTCTAGAACTGATGAAACTGGATGGAAAAGAAGCCCGATCATGAGCATGCTCCAAAACCATAACTCCAAAGTTTTGTACACCAGGAAGACCCTTAATAATAAGAATTATTCAACCCACACACCTTGAATCAGTTGTAACCCTAGCTCCCTAACTGCTGATCTTTTGAACCTCAGATGAGCCATTTTTTATGAATATGCATGCTATACACATGACCTATTGGAATGATGCAGATGAATGCAAAGTCTAAGTCAGAATAAAAGAAAATTAGGAGGGAAAATTTTAGGGTGCAACACCAAGACCCACAATCATAGCAGAAAATCAGATGAGGCCAGTGAGCGGTCTACTCAACCAGAAATAGGGGTAGGCGCGACACAACCTGCAAACAGAGAAAAACAGTTTTGAAGTGCAATGCGTCAACCGCTTCAGGACTTGTGTCGATGCAAACTCTGAATATTTTGATTCCCAGGTTGAGTCGACCGGAAGGGTCGACATGATACATCCAACAGTCAGAGAGAAATCCATTATGAAGTGCAATGCATCGACCGCTACAGGGCTTGCATCAACACAATAGTTTAATGTTTTTATTTCCAGTTTGAGTCGACCGGAAGGGTCGACCTGAAACATCCAGGGCTTGATTGAAGATGATGAGTCGACCGCACATATCTTTGAGTCAACGCACATATTGAATTTTCTGAAAAATAAGTGTTTCTGGAGATCTTCATTCCAATCATTCCATTGCAAGATTGTTCATAGGACCAACCCAAATAGAGAGAGATTAATAATCATTTTGACATCATTAAAAATACTTATAGAGGGACTTTTCCCTCACATACTCCCCTTTTTGATGATGGAAAAATAATGCTCAAATATACTCCCCCTGAGTTTGTGCGTTCCGCTTGCAAGCTATATATAATCTTCTATGTTCACTAAGAATACTCAAAATATGCTCCCCCTGAGTTTGCACGTTACGCTTGCAAGCTATATATAATCTTCTATGTTCACTTCTCCCCCTTTGTCAACATCAAAAAGATAAAAAAGCACAAGGTCAAGAGTAACAAAATATATCAAAATGAAAAATCCTTTTCCATTCGCAACTAAAGACACCAACAATCATTCACATAAAATGAAATTAGTGCGGATCATAAAATGTAATAATTAGACAAATGTATGTAGAATATTAGAAACCAATTAATAAGGATAAATGCATGAGTTTAACAAAAGAAGGGTGTTGTACCCCAAAATTTGCCCTCTCATTTCTCAAAGAATCACCCTGGATCCTCAAGTTTGCTTCCATCCAATTCCAAGCCTTGAATTGCAATCTTTTTCAAGAAAGTCATCCACAAGGGAAAAATGGTCATTTGCACACTGAAAAGTCGAACTTTGACTTTTGGATCAAAATCAAGCTTCAAGAATCATATTTCATCATGACATGTTGGAATGTGAGATTTGTTTCGTCAAGAAATTCAAAAGTCAAACCTACTTTGGAAAAGTCAAAATTCTAAAATACTTAGAATTTTTTCTAAGTGTTTAAGAAACATGACAAGCTCAGAACTTCTGATCAGGTTATCACCATGATGCGAGCTGATTCTGGAAGAACTTCTGACACAATAATTATATATTTCAATGAGATCTAAAACACTGCAGAACATAACTTCTCCTGGAAATGCTGGGATTTCAAGTTATGACTCCTCAAAGACACGTCCATAAAACTTCAGCACTTAGCAAATTCTGGACAGTTCCAAGATAGAGTTTGGTCAGAACTTCTGGGCCAGTTCTCACAAATATTCAGTCATAGTTTGCAAGAGCAATTCAAAGAAGGATTACAGAGCATGCTGCAAGCTTCCTGGAAAACATGGGAGCTCCTTCAGAACATGCTGGAGCAAAGAATACAAAGATCAGAAGTTGGATGTTTGTTCTAAAGTTACACTGAAGCTGAACTTCTGATCTAGAATTTAGCAATGATGCAAAATCTCACATTGCAGGATTTCTGGCTTGATAAATCTCATCATCGTTTAATGCTCATTTAATGCTCACAGCCACTTTTGAGTCTTTATCCAAAGGATTTCCCCACATGTGGCATAGAAGTACCTTTGTTGTCCTTGAAAAGCAACTTTTGTACAAAAATATGTTAGGGCCCATGCGTTGCTTTTGCTTTTGGGTTTACTTTTCCTTAATTCCTGCTTGCTAATCCAGCTTAGGCATGGCTAAAAAACTGCCAACCACCACACCTATTTGAACTTGCTTCAAGAACAAGTCAGCGCCTAGCATATGATAGTTGTACCCTTGATCTCTCCAAGCTACAAGATCCTTACCTATACATTGGAAACCATTGGCAACTGTAAAGAGGTCGAAAATTTGAAAAAGAAAAGCCTTGAACCCCTGCAAAAATTCCAAGAGTCCAAGAAACTTTAAACACCAAAATACAAAACCTATTAGCTTTTGATTCTTGCATTCAAACCCCATTTTTCCTCAAGGTGTTTCTTGACCGAAACCACCCATACAGTTTCTGATATACATTCAAAAGCCATCCAAAACTCTGTAGTCAAACTGTAACCCATTCTCCATCAAACGTCCACCTCAAACGTCAGAACTTTATCCCTTGGTTGTTCCAGAATTTTCTAATCATTTACAGCCCAAGTTGAAAGTTTCCAGCCTAATGAATACGTGAGGAAGCTGTTCAGAACATCACAAGTGGTAAGAACCAGGTTCTAGCTCACAGAATATTTTCTAGCTGCAAGGTAAGCTTCTGCTGACTCTCATCATATTACATAGGCATTGTCAGATTTGTACGTTTAAAAATACAATGTAGATATTCTGATTCTGATGATGTACATATTCTGAGATTTCATGCATCTGCCTGCCTAAATAGAGGGAATTCCAGTCCAGAGCTTCATGAAGAAATTAGAACTCAGAACTAGGTTTAGCAAATTCATGCTTGATTCTGATTTATAGTTCTGATATCTCTTGTTTCTGAAACATCATGAAATTCGTCATAACTGTTATATGTGCAACTTCTGTTCTGTTAAGAAATGACAAAGCTGCAGATGTTCTGACTAGCATGGAGAAGAGAGGCAAAGTTCTGCCAGTAGAAACAGAACTTCTAAAAACTTCTATGTCCTCAGCGGATCCAAAACTTCTTATTTTCCCTATTTCTATTAACGTTTTTTCTGTTTATGCAGCATGCCAGAGTCAGAACTTCTGACCCCCTCTTCTATTTCAGCAGTTACGCTGATTCTGTTTTCTTTCCTTTTATTATTTTTACCATTATTTTTATTTTTCATTAATAAAAAAAACACCAAAAATATTTCATATTCACATATCACATTTTATTTCTTTTAACATAAAAAGATCAAAATATTTTCTTAAACCAAACTTATTTCTTCTCTTAAACAAATCAAGTCCATTTTACATTTTCTGTACATTCTTATCCATTCAATGTGGTTGTAATAGTAACTTAGGATTTAATTTGCAATCCTCATTTGAAAATTTGTACACCCCATCCCCCTAATGATTGTAATAGCGTAGAATCTTTACTTTCCGCATTTTTATTGCTTCCATATATTGTTAGTAATTAGGTGTGTATGGCAAGACTAAAACCAATGTTTAGAAAACCCTAATTCAAAGACAAAATTATGCATGCAATCAAATACACTTGCACACTAGCACCCCTAAGGTTATTCCACTTGTTACCTTACAAAATTGGCCATGTTATGCATGTGGGATGTCTTAGCACAAAAAAATAAAAAAAATACAAGATCATAGTCCCTCGATGACGCTATCAAAGTTGCCTTTCGAAATGATCTTAGTCTCAAAAGAAAAATGCTAAGTCATCTCACAACATTGCTATCATGGTTATACGATGACCCACACCCGTCCCTTCACATCCAACGATGGGGCTTCTTACCAAAACAATGGTAAGATAACAACATCTAAAGGAGGAGGAAAAGAACACCTAAAGACCTTTTGAGTAGGTAGATTGCTCCTAATTACTTGCTCAATTTCAAAAAACAAGACATCCTTTCTATTTCCAACACCAACACCTTCAAAAAACATTTTTCTAAACATTGAAAACATTTTCAAAAGATCAACACTTTGTATACATTCTTATGAACGAGAATCATTACAAAGCTTGCCTAAACGATGGCATATTTTCAAAATACTTTCAAAAACCATACAAAGCACAATTTCAAAACAAAAGCAAGTGATATAGAAAGTAACTAAGAGCCATGTAAAACCATGGATGAAAAGGGTGCTAACACCTCCCATTTTCATAATCTACCCCCGAACTCAAGAAAACATCTCTAAAGGTATTTGCTGTGCTTTTTCACCTTTCCTTTTGGGTAAAATAAAAGTCGGTGGCGACTCTTTCTAAACCGCAACATTTAAGAATACAAACGCAAAAGCCTAAAGTCAGTTTTCCCACCATATCACAGAACTGGCGACTCTGCTGGGGAAATAACTCTTAAAGTGGGGTTACCTTAGGGGTAAATCATATTTACTTGCTTACATTTGTTTGATTTGTTTGCTTTACATTTTGGTTCCTTGTTTGGGTTTGTTTTAATTCCTACACCCGGATTTGGGGACACCTTTTAGGTAAGTAGCAATAGACTGTGAGGGAACTGTGCAGGGTATACCGACACGGTTGAAGCAGTAGCTACGTTGATGTGGCACTTTGGTTGGTACCGGTAACCCTTGAGTCAAATCAAGGAGAGTACGGGGCCGTCACATGGTGTCTTGAAGCATCAACTGACCTTAGAACCTTACTTGACCAACTTGGCCATTAGGAAGTAGTGAGATAGCCGGTTTCAGTGTAAAGCTGAAAATTCGTTGATACTCGATGCTACACTCATTGAGACTTGACTCCTGAGTTTTGTTTGGTTGCAAGTCAATTGCCTATCGAACGAAGCTTGTGGGAAAGGTCAGTGATATTGAGATCCCTTAGAACCCAGTTACTATTAACTAGGATAGGTTAAGCTAACTAAACTTCAAGAGGGTACTCACCTACAAAACTTCATGCAAGCCTAAAACTAAGGATTTGTTTGCTTTGTGTGAATATGATTATTTGTATATAAACTTGCTTACCTTGCATATTTGTACATAACATCATAACATTGAACCAGACGTCTACCAAAGGGTAAGAGGATTTATTTTCCTCTAACCAAACGCCGTAAAAAATCAAGTACAACAAACTGGAGTCAAAGGCTACAACCCACTTGACATGGTGAGCTTAATTCTCGTGGAAGGACATCCACCGACACAAAGTTCTCCAATCCAAAACTGTAAGTGACTACTAACCCCATGAGATCCATGAAAACATGCATCCATATATCATGCATCATATCATGACAGGTTTCTCCCATACAGGTATCCTTATCTTCCTACTGTTTATTTCAGTAAGATGGATATGGAACAAACAGTGAAAGATCTTCAAGCTCAAAACGCTCAATTCCAACAAATGTTCCTGGCTATGGCTAAGGGGCAAGAGGACCTGAAAACTCTCCTTCTCAAGGATAAGAGGAAGAATTCCAAGAAGTCAGTAGGTGTCCTGAACTCGAGAAGAAGACCTGGAGGACCAGTCAAGAGATCTCTAGATCTTTCAACTCTATCCAAAATGGGGGATAGTCATGAAGAAGAAAACAATCTGGAGATTGGTGAAGCCGAAGCTGACTACTCTGAGGAACAATCTCCTCCCACTATTGACAAGTACAAACAACTAGAGGATCACCTCAGTGCTATGGAGATTCAACAGATGCCCGACTTGGATTTAAAAGACATGGGTTTGGTTTCTGGAGTGGTCATCCCCCCTGTTGTACCCCAAAATTTGCCCTCTCATTTCATCAACATTTTTCTCACCACAAGACTCTTGGAACTCAAGATCAAGTTAGGGTTTGCTCTGCTCAAGACCCCTCCTTGCACTGTTGAATCAAATTAGGGTTTGAGTTTTCACAAAGATGTTTTGACCTAAAAGGACCAAAATGACTTTCATGCTTCATGTTGGACTCTCAAGTTTACCCATACCAAGTTTCAAGTCTTGATTCCAATCTTTTCCCAGTCAATTGGACAGTTGATCTAGAAATCAGCTGTATTGGGGGAAAAGTCAACTGTGGCCAATTGACAGTCAAACCTCATGATCTTTGACCCACATCAACATTATGAACTCATATGAACAATTTGGTAAAGTTTGGATCATAATTCCACAAGAAATTTGATCAGATCATCAAAAGGGCAAAATGGTCATTTTTAGGGTTTTGACTACACAAAGGCAATTTTTGACTGTTTGACCTAACCAATGGCAAACCAAGCTCACACATGGACTCAAAGACTCAATGGAATTGTCTTGACACATTCAACAAGTTCAAAAGATCCCAAATGCATAGGATTGACAAATGAATTTTTCAGTCAACTGATCAAAATTTGACTGTATACTGAAAAAGTCAAACTTTGACTTTTTGGTCATAATCAAGTACCAAGATTCATTTTTCATCAAGACATGTCAAATTATGAAACTTGTTCATCAAGAAACCCAAAATTGCAAATTAGGGTTTAAAATGAAAAAATTTCATAACTTAGAAATTTTCTAAGTTATGAAATTTTCTTATTTTTTCCTAACTTTGTCCCATTTTTTCACCAAGATGCAACTGGATTCAAACAAAACTTGAAACATGAAAGTTGTAGTCCATTAAAAAATCTACAACTTTAATCCACAAAGTTTTCTTAAAGGAATCTTGTAGCTCAAGTTATGATTTTTGGAACAAGGGTGCAAAACATTTTTAACTTAGAGAAATTTTGACCTATTCTAGGCAGGATTTTTGTCCAACTTCTTGGCCATTTTTCACATGCTTCCACTTGGAGTTTCAATTTGCATTACAAAGATGGATTATATTACACATTCCAAGCTTTCCAAATTGTCCAAGAACTTCTCAAACACCCTTGTGATTAGGGAGAATCGAATTTGCAAAGTTGGGCAAAATTCACTTTTGTTCATAACCAAATACATGTTCATACAAGTTTCATTTTCAAATCAGCATGCTTGGTACTTGCTTGCAGGCCTCTAAACCAAGTTTGCACTCCATAATTAAATGCCTAACCATTGTGTTAAATCATTGTTTTGTGCATTTGGTCATTACACAAAGAATTAACCCTTAAGTAGAAAAAGCAAACTTGCCATTTTTGAAAAGTAGTGCTTTATGTCAAATACCAAATCCAAGAGGTACAAGCCAGATCTTTGAGGCAAGAGTTTGTAGACAAATCCCACTGATCAAGAGCAAAGTGTGCAACATAGATAGAGAGGGTACACAGGCCTACATAAGAACTTGAACCTTCTTACTTCAAAAACAAGCAAGTTTGCAAAAGATATCCAACTCTCACCTCCTGCAAGCATAAGCCAGAAAAAACTTTGTGAACATCTTACACACATCAAAACAGACCTAAGGCACGATTCAACCATCTCTCATACCTCCCAAAACACAAAAACACCCTCTTGCTGCAGAAACAGAGCAGGTTCTGCAACTTGACTTCCACAATCCATTCCACTCGTGCACTTTGGCTAAAACCAGTTCAAATACATTCCATATCATCCATTGGAACTATCCCAAGCCTTAAACCCAAGCTGTAACATCCCTAACATTACTTTCCATTTTCAGTTTTCAGTTTTGCAGGTGGACTCCCATAGCACGATTCAGAGTGATTCAAAGCAAGCTAAGTGTTGGAGAAGCATCCTTGGACTTCAGGTAAGCTGTACCAAAGCTCAAACTCCATTGAAGATACCTACATTGCTCTGTTCAAGTCAAGCTGAAACAGGTAAAACCATGAACTTCTATCTCTCAATCTAGGAAGAGTTAGGCTTAGGTTTGTGAATGAGACATGCTCTACTCATAGCCCTGAAGCCATACATATGATTACTTTTCATTTATTTTATGTGTGCTGTGAGAATTTTGGCCATGAACATTGAAGAAAAATTAGGTCAGAAATTAGGGATGAAGAAATTCTCCCTGGTTTCTTAGAGTTAAGTCAAGTATTTTATATGTCTGAATTCGTCTCTTGATGCTCTACATTATTGGTGTTATGAGTTTTGCATGAAAGTCCAGGAATCAGGAGTTAAGAAACGCGCGTTTTTGCTTGTTCAAACAATGCTGAAGGTTGAAGATGACTGGCTTGGGCTGGGCCTGAGTCAGTCCTGCTCTTTGCACCCCCTTTTCCAATTTACACCCCCTTGGCCCATTGTGTGAAATATTTATCATTTTTGACTTTTTCTTTTTGATTCTGACTTATTATTTTTTGCTCAAATATAAAAAATATAAAAAATATTTTTCCATACATTTTTGCATTTATTTGGCATTTATTTGTTTTATTTAGCATATATATGTAAATAAATATAAAAACCTTTTTATTTAAAACCCTAAAAATAATACCAAAAATAAATATTTTTCAGTTATTATTTTTTGTTTACATTTTGAAAACATTTTTTGAAATATACTTTTTTTGTAAATAATTAATATTTTATTCTTGTATATATTTAGTATATTTAATATATAATATATAAATACTTGTATATTTTATTAGATAATTAGGGCAAAAATATAAAAATAATACATTTTTATTTTTATTAATATATGACACTAAAAAATACTTTTTTTTACAATATACTTCTTTTTTTATTTTTTGTATAAATTAATATATAAATATTGTATAATTAATAAATAAATACTATTTATTTGAAAATTAGGGTTTTGCCCTAAACCATAAAAATATTCAAAATTTGACCTTTTAATTTTTGTTTATATTTTATATTGAAAAACACTTTCACATACATAAAAAATCATTTTTGTGCATAATACATTTTACATATTTATTGTATTTATTCAAATATTGTACAATTAAATATTTGTATATTCGATATGGATGTAATAGCTTAGAATTTAATTTCTTGTCAATTATCCCCAAATTCAAACTTGTACCCCCATCCCCATAATCATTGTTGTAATAGCTTAGCATTTAAATTTCCGCATTTAAAAGCTTTCAATTATGCCATGATAGACCTAGGGTTTGTATGCAAATAAAATCAATAAATAACTTGACCTAATTCAAAGATAAACATGCATGAAAATCAAAACACAGTGCACACTTGCACCCTTAGGGTTACTCCACTTGTTGCCTTAAAAAATGGGCCATGTTGCATGTTGAGTGCCTTTGGCAAAACAAAAACAAATCAAATTCATAGTCCCTCGATGACGCTTTCTCAAGTTGCCTAAAAAATGATCAAGTCCCTTAAAGGAAAAATTGCCAAAGCCACTTGGCACTATTGCATTCATGGTCTAAACGATGACCCGCGCCCGTCCCGTTAACATCCTAACACAAGGTTGTTCACCAAATACAATGGTGAAACAACACTGTTAAAAGGGTTAAAACATAGGAAAAATCTTTGAGAAATTTAGGGTAGATAGCTCATGGTTACTTGACCAAACTTGCAAAACAATCCTTGCCTTTTTTCAAAATACACATCACAACACAATTTCAAAACAAACTTTCAAAAAACATTGAAACATCTTTTCAAAAAGACAAACACCTTTGTAAAACATTCGAGTAAAGAATGGTTACAATGGTTGCCTAGACAAGGCATCTTTTTCAAAATATTTTCAAAACCACACACAAATCACCATTTCAAACAATTGAAAAGCAAAGGCAAGTGATCTAAGCAAGTAACTAAGAGCCCATGGATAACCATGGATAGAAAGGGTGCTAATACATTCCCTTTATATAATCTACTCCACGAACCCAAGAAAACATCTCAAAGGTTTTTCCTGTGCTTTTTAACCTTTCCTTAGGATAAAATAAAAAGTCGGTGGCAACTCTTGCTAAACCGAAACATTTGCAAAAACAAACGCAAAACCCAAAGTCAGTTCTCCCACCGTATCACAGAACTGGCGACTCTGCTGGGGAAAAATTTAAAAGTGGAGTAACCTTAGGGCTTAGATCACCCTTTTGCAAGACTAATTGTTTGCTTTGATTGCGTTACATTTTGGTTCTCTTGTTTGGGCTTGAAATCCTACACCCGGATTTGGGAAACATTCATAGATAGAAATACGTTGTGGAAACTGTGCAGGGTATACCGAAACTGTTGAAGCAATAACTATATTAGTGCGACATATTTGTGAGTACCGGTAACCCTTGAGTTCATTCAAGGAGAGTACGGGGCCGGTGAGTGATGTCACTAAGCACTAATGACCTAGAACCTTACCTGACCATCTTGGCCTTTTATTAGGGGTAGTGAGATGACCGGCTTTGGTGCAGTCCGAAGTTGGTAGATACTCGATACTACACTCATTGAGGGTTGTTTTCTTGGAATATTTTGGTCGCTAGTTAAGTGGCTAAACCAAAACAATGAACATGGAAAACAATCCAATGATATTGAGCTCCTTAGAACCCGGTTACTATTTATAGGACAGGTTTTTAAGCCAACTAAACTCAAGAGGGTACTTACCTATGAAACCCCATGCAAGCCTTAAACTAGGGTTTTGTGTGACTTGCTTGAACATATGTTTGTGCATACATCATGAACATCATAAAGCATCATATGCATCCACTAACCATTTCAAGGGTTTGGATCTTCATCTTTGTTCTTGTTTTGTAGGTCATGGAAATTCTTAGCAGGAAAACTATCCAAGTCAACCTTGTGAGAATCCCTCCTCAACTCAAGGAGCTTACATCCAGAATTCCAGAAAGCTCTCTCTTCAGTGAAAGACATGGTAGACTGCTCAGCCTAGTCAACACCAACATTGAAGAAGACATGGTGAAAGTGCTATTCCAATTCTTTGACCCCCTTTACCACTGTTTCACATTCCCCGACTACCAATTGGTGCCTACTTTGGAGGAATTTTCTCAACTCCTGAGAATTCCTATTCTTAATCAACTACCCTACAACGGTACGAAAAAAGAACCAAAGCCTGAAGATGTTGCTCAAGCACTACACTTGCAACCATCTGACATCAAGGGGCATTGGGAGACTAGAAGTGGTGTCAAAGGCTTCTTGGCAAAATTCTTGTTTGAGAAGGCACAAGAGTGTTGGAACTCCTTGGATCTACAAGCCTTTGAAGAGATTGTGGCACTCCTCATTTATGGGTTGGTTTTGTTCCCAAATCCTGATCAACTTATAGATGTCAACACCGTCAAGATCTTCTTATCCAGGAATTCCATACCTACATTGCTTGGGGACATCCTCCACTCATTTTACACACGAACAATGAGGAAGAGAGGTGTTCTCATGTGCTGTACTCCTCTCCTTGCAAGGTGGTTTATTTCTCACCTTCCACAATCAGTGTTGAAGAATGAACAAGGCTTAAGGTGGTCACAACGATTGATGACCCTCACACACTCTGATGTACATTGGTGCTCTCGGTCCAGAGAAAATGTCATCATCGTTGATCGTTGTGGTGAGTTCCCTAATGTTCCATTACTTGGCATTAGGGGAGGCATTACCTACAACCCTTGTCTAGCTTTGAGACAATTTGGATATGCACGGAGGGATGGCCCTCATGACATGCTGATTCCTGACCTAGTTTTTGACTTCGACAATGATGCGCAAGGACTTCGCCAAAGATTCATCAGAGCTTGGAGGATGCCTAACAAGGTAGATAGAAAGACACTGGGGCACAAGAATTCCATCCCTCTTGAGCCTTACCTTAAGTGGGTATGAACCCGAGCCCAGAATCTTATGATGCCTTACCCTCACATTCTCCCTTTGATTAAAGAGCATGTTAAGGAAGGAGAGGTTCCCTACACCATCCTACATCCTGACATGCCAACATCATGGGAGGAAATGCAGAAGAGTTGGATCCAACTCAAGGAAGAACGTAATACTTTTGAAGCCAGCTTCTACGCCAGTGAGAAGAAGGTTTTGGAGCTTACCCTCCGACTTCACGAGGAGGATACCCTCAACACTTACATCACACCAAAGAGGATGCGCAACGTCTTTTTACCTTAAGAAGTTTTTGTAATATTTGGCCCATGGGGCATTTATGTACTGAAAAAATTTCTTCTTATTAATATGACGTGTGTTCTTTTTGTATGCAACAATTTTGAATTTCTAAATCCTTGAATGCATTGCATGAATAAACATATCATTCATCATATACATAAACAGGTCTTCACACCAGGTTTCCTTATATTTCTGCTGTTTATTTCAGTAAGATGGATCTTGAACAGACGGTCAAAGATCTGCAGTCACAAAACTCGCAGTTTCAACAGCTCCTTATGACCTTGGCAAAGGGTCAGGAGGATCTTAAAGCACTGTTAGGGAACAAAGAGCAAGAAAAAGGAAAAAAGAAGAAGAAAAGAGTTGGGGTAGCTACACTGGGAAGAAGGTTTGAGAATGAAGCTAGGAGAGTTCTTGAATTCCCCTCCACATCTGATGAGGGGACCGATAAAGGAAAATGGGCTGCATTACCTTCTGAGTCCGAGGCTAAAGAGGAAGAGGTTGAGGAAGATGAAGACTATTCAGAGCAGCAATACCCGCCAGCGGACGACAAATACAAAAACCTGGAGGATAGACTGGCAGCTATGGAGCTACAAAGGGTTCCTGGGTTAGATTTTGAAGAATTGGGATTGATTGCTGGGATTGTGATCCCTCCAAAGTTTAAGGTGCCAATTTTTGCAAAATATGACGGGCTGTCTTGCCCGAAGATGCACCTGAGGTCATATGTCAGAAGAATTCAACCTCATACATCCGACATAAATCTTTGGGTACACTTCTTTCAAGACAACTTGTCTGGTACACAGCTAGACTGGTTTTACCAACTTGAGAGGTCAGAAGTGCATAACTGGGAAGACTTGGCAGCTGCCTTTTATCGCCAGTATCAATATAACGCTGACTTGGCGCCAACCCGTACTCAGCTACAAAGTATGGGGATGGCCTCAAATGAGGGATTCAAAGAATACACCCAGAAATGGCGCGACTTGGCCGAAAGAGTGCGGCCACCTCTTTCAGATAGGGAACTAGTTGATATGTTCTTGGGGACCCTATCTGGCCCGTTCTTCAACCATTTGATCGGGAGCTCTTCCGCAGGGTTTACTAAATTGATTTTGACTGGCGAACGGGTGGAAGCTGGTATTAAGAGTGGGAAGATTCAAAGGGATGCCTCTGCATCTACAACTGTTAAGAAATCATTTCCGTCCAAGAAGGAGGCAGCTGTTATATACTCTCAGAAAAGATTGGGAGGAACGGAGCGCCGACCGACTGTAGGGGCCGTGATGATTCAAAATTCGTCAAATGATCAGCCTCGTAACAATCAGTCCAGACCTAACCAGCAACGGGTAGAACGGCCACAACGGCAGTTCACCCGCATCAACATGACGCCTGCACAAGTTCTTCCCCATTTGTTGAAGCTAAATCTCGCCACTATCAAAGAGGCACCAAAAAATATGAATACAACTTCCCCACATTATCATCCCAATGCTAAATGTGCCTATCATTCTGACAGCGCCGGGCATGACACCAACGATTGCTGGGCACTTAAGCATAAAATTCAAGATTTAATAGATGCAAAAGAGGTTGAGTTTGACGCCCCAGAGAAGCCGAATGTAATATCCGCTCCGATGCCAAAGCATGGTGGCAATGTCCATGCTGTTGAAGAAGATTTGTTTGTTTCTACTGTTGATGATCTGATAACTCCATTACTGACAATCAAGTTGAATCTGTTGAAGGCTGGGATTTTCCCAGGATGTAAAGAAGATTGCTACTTTTGTTCTTCCCTACCGATCGATTGTCTGTTGCTGAAGATAGGCATCCAACGCCTAATGGACAACCAACAAATTCTTTTCGAAAAGACTCCCGTTACTCCAACTCCTATCAATGAAGTTTCAATAATCACCATTTCCACCAATCTTTCCAAGGTCCCCAAAAGGCCTGTTAAGATTACATCAGTTCCGAATATTGTTCCTCTGAAAATAACCATGCCTGGGCCCGTCCCACACAAATCTGACAAATCAATACCGTGGAATTATGGTGGAGAAATCTACTACCACGGTGTTAAACAAATTGAGATAACTGAAGAGAGCTCTGACGAAGAAACTACCGACATTGGAAACATTGCCGGTACGAGCAAGATTACCCGAAGTGGGAGAATTTTCTCTCCAGAGATTGCCCCTCCAAAGGCAATCTTTGGACCCTCAGCTGTTCCCAAGGTTACCCCTGCACCGATAAAACTTTCTGCAAGAACTCCGTTGATTGAAGAAGCTGTTACTCCTGTGGTTGTCCCTCCTACTTCTGCTGATAAGGGGAAAGGGATCCAAGAAGAGCTCGTCAGGACAAGGGCTCAACCCTTGGTCATCCCCGAAACCTCTAAGAAAGAAATGGAGGAGATTCTGAAAATAATTAAGAAGAGTGATTACGATGTGGTGGAGCAACTGGGGCAAACCCCCTCGAAAATCTCCATGTTAGCTTTGCTGCTTTGTTCGGAGGCTCATGCCAAAGCATTGATAAGATTTCTGAAGACAGCCCATGTTCCCCAAGAAACCTCAGCCGATCAATTCCAGGATTGTGTAGCCAGCCTTACCGCCGACAACGGCCTGGGTTTCTCTGATGCTGACCTGACTCCAAAAGGAAGAAAGCACAATGATGCATTGCATGTGTCAGTTGAATGCCGAGGAACCACTCTCGCCCATGTCTTGGTCGACACTGGTTCTTCCCTAAATGTGCTGCCTAAAAAGGCTCTCGACCGGTTGGATTGCGAAGGCTTGGAGGTGAAACCAAGTAATATCGTTGTCAGGGCCTTTGACGGGTCTAAAAGAATGGTGCATGGGGAGGTAGACATTCCCATCAAGGTAGGCACTAAAGTTTTCCACTCAACCTTCTATGTGATGGACATCCGCCCATCATACTCTTGCTTGCTAGGAAGACCATGGATACATAATGCTGGCGCAATCACTTCCTCCCTACATCAGATGCTGAAATACCCTGTCAAGGGTAAGATCATAACCGTACACGGTGAAGAGGAGTACATGATCAGTCATTTGAATTCTTTTCGGTATGTGGAAGTGGACGGCGAATTCATCGAAACACCGTTCCAAAACTTCGAGGAAATTGCTCCCGAGGTTGCAGTAGCAAAGGCAGTAGCTGAGGTACCCAAGCAGGTGGCCAGGATGGCATCTCTGAAAGAAGCAAAGGATGCAATGAAGGGGGGAAAAAGCACAGTGTGGGGTCAGTTGCCTGACTTGTTGGTGTAAGCCCTAGAGGCCAATAATTTTGGTACTTGTATCGAATTATTTATTAATAATAAAAGGCATTTCTTTATTATGTTTGCTTTCCAAAATAATAAAGTCCGTAGAATGGTTTATTTGTTTAATGAAATGTTAAGTGTGACTTAATCATGAGATCCCATTAAACATAAGACACTATTCTTAAAGTATCCGTAGTCAAGATTTAATGTGAAGTGGGATAACATTAAAGCATTAAGATTATTATGAAGATAGATTGATGATCACATATCCTGGATCATAGATAAGGAGTTATCAAGTCTTGACATAGGTATGAATATTAAGAGTAATATTTATACTGGATTGACCTGCTATGAGAATACTACATAGAATGTTATGCAAAGTGTCATAAGTTATTCTCATGATGATAATGGTGTATACCACCCTTCGACCTGAAACCACTATGGACCCTAGTTGTAAAGTCAAGTACTTTATTGCTGATCAAACGTCATCTGTAACTGGATGACTATAAAGACGGTTGATGGGTACTTCACAAAGCATGCTAAGGGACATGAGTGACCTAGATGGAATTTGCTCATCCTGCATAACATGATAAATGTCTTAGGGCCCAATATTGAACTGGACAAGGGTGACACAGTGTATGCCTTGTGTTCAATATAGACATGAGGGCAAAAGGGTAATTGTACAACACAAATATTATCACGGAAAAGGTTTGGTCAGATCACATGACATTTTCGTGACTTGGGTAACAGTGATGTGTTGCTAGATACCGCTCACTGTTTATTATATTAAATGTGTGATTTAATATAATTGCCAACGTCGCGAAAACCTACAGGGTCACACACATAAGGACAGGTTGATGAGAGATAGAATAAATAAGGAACACCGTAAGGTACGGTGCACTTAAGTGTAATATGGAAAGTGGTAAGGTACCACGTGGATAAGTGATATATGGTGCATCATAAGGTATGATGTCCATAAGCTTAATTGAGCTTTTAGCTTATAGCCTTAATTGGGATTTTAGCTTGTAGCCCACACGAGTGATTCTATAAATAGATCCCTTGTGATGAAGCAATTTCACTTGATGCAATTTCATTTTTGATTCTCTCTCTCACTCATAAGGTTTCTATTCGTGATCAGCTAGCACTGTGACCGGAAGCGATCTGTTCGTGTGGACTGAGTAGAGGCGTTGTTCTTCATCAGCGCTCGTGATCACAACATCAAAGCTTTGAATCACCACAAGAGGTAAATATTTCTATCACTGATCATGCTCATTCGTAAGGATCGCTAAAGGAAAATTTTAAATTCCGCTGCGCTTTTGATCGCAATTTTCCTTCATGACTTTCCTCACAAGACAAACAAGTTTGGGTTAGGATTTACCGCTGCGGGGCAAAAAGCTATGCGTCGCTCAAAAATTGAAAGAACACCCATCAAGATTTCTCCTCATGGAATCAATGCTTTAGAAGACGAAGACGAAGAGGGTAACATTGAAGATTGGATCTTCCCAACCATTGAAGGGGGACTGCGCAACTGGGAGGCGAAAGACTTCGTTCCCATTACTTTCATTAATCAGTAATTTATCTTTCGAACATTTCCTGTTGGTCTGTAATAATTACTAAAATAATCTGCACACTACTTTTTCACCTCATGCCTTGCCCGGGGCATGTAGGTCCATTTGTAAGGGTTTTGATTCTCTTCATATTCATATGCCATGTTTAATGAATCATTGGACGTTTTTCATTTATAAACTGCTGTGTTCTTTTTCTTTCCTTTTGCATTTTTGTTTGTTTAAGGATGGCTATCCCTTACACACACCCACACTCACAAATGCAGGTACCCATCCACTTTGGATTCTATGGGTGACTATTCTGTTGTATCCTTCAATAACTCTAAAGATTTGGTCAACCAGGCTGAATACGAAGATGACGAAGATTGTGAAGTACCAGGAGAGCTAGCCAGAGTTCTACAACAAGAAGAGAGGGCCATCTTGCCTCATGAAGAGTTGTTGGAGACAGTCAACTTAGGAACAGAGGAAGACAGGAAAGAAGTACAAGTGGGTGCCAATCTGGAATCAGGTGTCAAGGAGCGCTTAATACAGTTGTTAAATGAATACGTTGAAATCTTCGCCTGGTCTTATGAAGACATGCCGGGTTTAGACACAGATATTGTGGTTCACCGTCTCCCTACAAGAGAGGATTGTCCACCGATCAAGCAAAAAGTCCGCCGAATGAGGCCCGACATGTTTGAGAAGATTAAGGCTGAAGTAATGAAGCAATTCAACGCTGGCTTTCTGGCTGTTACATCCTATCCATAATGGGTTGCTAACATCGTACCCGTTCCTAAAAAAGACAGCAAGGTCAGAATGTGTGTGGACTACCGGGATTTGAATAGGGCCAGCCCTAAAGATGATTTTCCGCTACCACATATTGACATTTTGATTGACAACACAGCTCAGCACAAGGTGTTTTCCTTCATGGACGGATTCTCGGGCTACAACCAGATCAAAATGGCCCCCGAGGACATGGAGAAAACAACCTTTGTTACACAATGGGGTACCTTCTACTACAAGGTGATGCCGTTCGGACTGAAGAATGCATGGACAACTTATCAACGCGCCATGGTAGCTTTGTTTCATGATATGATACATCATGAGATCGAAGTTTACGTAGACGACATGATAGCTCGATCACAAACAGAGGAGGAACACCTTGAACATTTGCAGAAGCTGTTTGGAAGGTTGAAGGAATACAAACTCAGGCTGAATCCAAGTAAGTGCACTTTTGGAGTTAGGTCTGGTAAACTTCTAGGATTTATTGTCAGCAACAAAGGCATTGAGGTCGATCCAGCAAAAGTGAAAGCTATACAAGAAATGCCTGCCCCCCGTACTGAAAAGGAGGTTAGAGGGTTCTTGGGGCGCTTGAACTATATTGCCAGATTCATCTCTCATCTGACGTCTACCTGTGAGCCAATTTTCAAACTATTGAAGAAAGATCAGGTAGTCGAATGGAATGACGATTGCCAAGCTGCTTTTGATAAGATCAAGGAGTATTTGCTAGAACCTCCTATTCTGATGCCACCCGTTGAAGGAAGGCCGCTGATCATGTATCTGACCGTTTTGGATAACTCAATGGGGTGCGTACTGGGCCAACATGACGAGTCTGGTCGAAAAGAGCATGCCATTTATTACCTTAGCAAAAAGTTTACCGACTGTGAGACTCGCTACTCACTGCTCGAGAAAACTTGCTGCGCTTTGGTATGGGCTGCTCGCCGACTAAGACAGTATATGTTGACTCTTACCACTTTGCTGATTTCCAAAATGGACCCGATCAAGTATATCTTCGAGAAGCCTGCTTTATCTGGAAGAATCGCTAGATGGCAGATGATCCTGACTGAGTATGACATCCAGTACACTACCCAAAAAGCTATAAAAGGGAGTGTACTAGCTGACCATCTAGCTCATCAAGCTATCGAAGATTATCAACCCATGAGATTCGACTTCCCAGACGAGGACACAAATGAATTTGGACAACATCGAAGGTAACGGACCGTATGACGGACCTGAAAATGGATCCCGATGGACCCTGTACTTTGATGGTGCTTCAAATGCACTTGGAAACGGTATCGGTGCGGTACTCATTTCCCCGGAAGGTTTCCATGCACCTTTCACGGCCCGACTTTGTTTCAGCTGTACTAACAACATGGCCGAATATGAAGCTTGCATCTTTAGTCTCAAGGCTGCTATAGACTTGGGGATCAAATCTTTGATCGTATTTGGGGACTCGGCTTTGGTTATCAGTTAAATCAAAGGAGAGTGGGACACCAAACATCCTAATCTTGTCCCATACAAAGAACATGTTTTGACATTGCTGCCTCATTTCGAGAAGATCACCTTCGAGCACTTCCCGCGAGAAGAATATCAGCTTGCAGATGCTCTGGCAACAATGTCCTCCATGTTTAAACTCAACTAGGATAATAAGGCTCCCCAAATCACCATCGACCGAATGGATGAACCTGCGCATTATCACGAGATTAATACCGAAGAAGTAGTGGAACAACCCTGGTTTCACGAAATCAAAAGGTATCTCCAGACTAGAGAATATCCCGAAGGAGCTTCCGTAAATGACAAGAAGTTCCTAAGGAGATTTGCTGCCAAGTTCTTCCTGAGCAACGACATCCTCTATAAACGCAGCCATGATTGTGTTTTACTCCGATGTGTAGACAAAGCTGAAGCAGAGTTGATCATGAATGAGATACACAGCGGCACATTTGGCACCCACTTGAGTGGACATACGATGGCTAAGAAGATTCTAAGGGCAGGCTATTACTGGTCTACCATGGAAGCTGATTGCCATCAACATTCCCGTACTTGCCACAAATGTCAAATCTACGCTGACAAGATTCATATTCCTCATGTTCCTCTCAACGTTCTGACAGCTCCTTGGCCATTCACAATGTGGGGCATTGACATGATTGGAGAGATCAAGCCCACGACATCCAATGGACATCGCTTCATTTTGGTCGCCATTGACTATTTTACCAAATGGGTCGAAGCAGCTTCCTTCGCCTCTGTTACAAATAATGTGGTTGCCCGCTTCATCAAGCAGAACCTCATATGCCGGTATGGTGTCCCCGACAGGATCATCACAGACAACGGTACAAATCTGAATAATACTATGACCACCGCTCTATGCAAACAGTTAAAGATTTATCATCATAATTCATCTCCCTATCGGCCGAAGATGAACGGTGCTGTTGAAGCTGCGAACAAAAACATTAAGAAGATCATTCAGAAAATGACAGTCACCTACAAAGACTGGCATGAGATGTTACCATCTGTCCTGCATGGATACCGTACCACGGTACGTACTTCAACAGGGGCAACCCCATTTTCTTTGGTATATGGCATGGAAGCTGTCCTGCCCATGGAAGTTCAAATTCCTTCTTTAAGGATTATGAAGGAAGCTGGTTTGAATGAAGACGATTGGATTCAGACCCGACTTGATCAACTCAATTTAATCGATGAGAAGCGACTCACTGCTGTTTGCCATGGTCAGACGTACCAAAAATAGATGATCAAGGCTTTCAACAAGAAAGTTAGACGTCGAGTATATCAAGTCGGAGATCTTGTAATCAAGCGAATCATCTTGCCGCAAAGTGATCCCAGGGGCAAATGGACTCCTACTTAAGAAGGACCATTTGTAATCAAGATCATCTTTTCTGGTGGTGCAATGATTCTGACCACCATGGACAACGACGATTTGCCGCACCCTGCGAAAGCAGACATAGTCAAAAGATACTACACATAAAATTACCCGTCAAGTCGAAAACCCGAAAGGGCGACTTGGGAAAAAATGGGCATCCCGGTGAACCGAAAACCCGAAAGGGCGGTTCAGGCAAAAATTAGGGATAAAACAAAAAAATCTGTACACCCGGCAAGTTGAAAACCCGAAAGGGCGACTTGGGCAAAAAAGGGTTTCCCGGTGGATTGAAAACCCGAAAGGGCGATCCAGGCAAAAGTTAGGGAATTAAAGCGTATGACTATGTCTCATCGGACCACTTTAAAGAACAATCTCTTCATCAAAAAGCTCTAAGCTTCTGATCAATCCAATCATCAGCGGACGAAGCATTGAATGGACAAGATATTCACAGTTGTGAAGGCTATAGCAGAATGGAATCCCATGGAATTGTTACACATAGCCATCTTTCTTTTGTATAAAGTTTTCAATTTTTACGACAACATCCTCTTACTAGGATGCCTGTCTCCTTTGTACAAAGATACTCATAAAGAGTTAATACAAATACTTTTCCAAATACAGAATTTGCTTTGTGTTCTTTTTGCTTTTTTACACTTATGTTTTATTTGAGAAACGTCCAATGTTTTGTTAAATAGGCATATGCATTTGAACATAATCATTTTCTTACAAATCAAGAAAGATGATTGCTGATAGGTTGAAAGTACAGATAGATGTCTTGATGCCCTTTCAGAAGAAATCCCCAACGGAATTAAACTCCAAATTCCTCAACAAGGTTAAAATCCAGAACTTAATTCCCTAAACAGAGTTAAAACTTCAGGATCCTCAGCAGAACAAAAGCTTTCTCAAAACTAATTTCCCCAGCTAAGAGAGCCTTCCAGAACTTAATTCCCCTCAGAGTTAAGTTTCAATATCCCCAGTGGAGCCTTAAAAATCTGAAAATCCTATCCCCAGTTGAAGCCAAAACTATCAATCCCCAGCGGAGCTAAAACTTCCAACTATCAATCCCCAGCAGAATCAGACTAGTGAACCTTCTCCCTACAGAGATACTTCCCATCAGGTTAAAGATTCTCAAGTTTACTTCTCCAGCTTAAGCCTACCAGGTTCTGGACTCCCCAGTAGAGATCATCAGAATTCTCATTCCCTACAAGTCACCAAGGAGTTCCAATCCCCAACAGTGGTCCTAAGATCCCCCAACAATTGAAGATCTTGTTCCCCAAGCAGTCAGCAGTCAACAAGGATGTCTCAGCTTCAGCAATTAAAGATTCTTGCAAATCCCTGCAGCAATCAAGGATCCACTTTTCCCGGCAGCAGTCAAGATTCTATTATCTCCGGCTATCCCGGATTAATCTATCCTCAGCAAGACAGCTCATCAACTTACATGCGTATTCATTACATTCATATCATAAACATTGATATAACATGTATTGCATCATACATTTCATACAACATAACTTAGTGTTTCAGCTAATATTTTACCCTTTTCAGGATAAGATTAATAAGCTTCAATTTCAAGACTTCTGAAAACAGTTTACGGGTTCTCCAGACACGGATGTTAACCTATCGCTTGTTCAGATTCTTCAACTTCTGAAAACAGTTTACGGATTCTCCAAACACGGATGTTAATCTATCGCTTGTTCAGACTCAACTTTTGAAAATAGTTTACGGACGCTTCCCAACATGGATGCTGATCTATTGCTTATTCAACTTCAAGACTTCTGAAAATAGTTTACGGGTTCTCCAGACACGGATGTTAACCTATCGCTTGTTCAGATTCTTCAACTTCTGAAAACAGTTTACGGATTCTCCAAACACGGATGTTAATCTATCGCTTATTCAGACTCAACTTTTGAAAACAGTTTACGGACGCTTCCCAACATGGATGCTGATCTATTGCTTATTCAACTTCAAGACTTCTGAAAATAGTTTACGGGTTCTCCAGACACGGATGTTAACCTATCGCTTGTTCAGATTCTTCAACTTCTGAAAACAGTTTACGGGTTCTCCAGACACGGATGTTAACCTATCACTTGTTCAGATTCTTCAACTTCTGAAAACATTTTACGGATTCTCCAAACACGGATGTTAATCTATCGCTTGTTCAGACTCAACTTTTGAAAACAGTTTACGGACGCCTCCCAACATGGATGCTGATCTATTGCTTATTCAACTTCAAGACTCCTGAAAACAGTTTACGGGTTCTCCAGACACGGATGTTAACCTATCGCTTGTTCAGATCCAAGACTTCTGAAAACAGTTCACGGATTCTCCAGATACGGATGTTAATCTATCACTTGTTCGGATTCAACTTTTGAAAACAGTTTACGGATTCTCCAAACACGGATGGCAATCCATTGCTTATTCAAGATCCCCATTTCAGAGATATTCCAAACATGGACACCTTTCTGATACTCGTTTCTTTCACCTACAACATACATTCCAGATGGCATCTTTAAGCCCATCCCCTGACAAGATTTTGGTCACATCTCCAGATGGTATCTCTAAACCCATCTCCAAATGGCATCTTTAAGCCCATTCCCGCATCCATGTCTTGACGAGTGCAAATTTAAGGGCACTATAGTGTCCAATCTCCTTTTACCTTCGAGGCGCGAAAGGCAAACCTGCCAATCTAACTCTTCAGGTGCAAGAAGATTGAACAGGGGCAACTGTTGTACCCCAAAATTTTCCCTCTCATTCCATCAACATTTTTCTCACCACAAGACTCTTGGAACTCAAGATCAAGTTAGGGTTTGCTCTGCTCAAGACCCCTCCTTGCACTGTTGACTCAAATTAGGGTTTGAGTTTGCACAAAGATGTTTTGACCTAAAATGCCCAAAATGACTTTCATGCTTCATGTTGGACTCTCAAGTTTACCCATACCAAGTTTCAAGTCTTGATTCCAATCTTTGCCCAGTCAATTGGACAGTTGATCTAGAAATCAGCTGTATTGGGGGAAAAGTCAACTGTGGCCAATTGACAGTCAAACCTCATGATCTTTGACCCACATAAACATTATGAACTCATATGAACCATTTGGTAAAGTTTGGATCACAATTCCACAAGAAATTTGATCATATCATCAAAAGGGCAAAATGGTCATTTTTAGGGTTTTGACTGCACAAAGGCAATTTTTCACAGTTTGACCTAACCAATGGCAAACCAAGCTCACACATGGACTCAAAGACTCAATGGCATTGTCTTGACACATTCAACAAGTTCAAAAGATCCCAAATGCATAGGATTGATAGATGAATTTCTCAGTCAATTGATCAGAATTTGACTGTATACTGAAAAAGTCAAACTTTGACTTTTTGGTCAAAATTAAGTGCCAAGATTCATTTTTCATCAAGACATGTCAAATTATGAAACTTGTTCATCAAGAAACCCAAAATTGCAAATTAGGGTTTAAAATGAAAAAATTTCATAACTTAGAAATTTTCTAAGTTATGAAATTTTCTTATTTTTTCCTAACTTTGTCCCATTTTTTCACCAAGATGAAAATGGATTCAAACAAAACTTGAAACATGAAAGTTGTAGTCCATTACAAAATCTACAACTTTAATCCACAAAGTTTTCTTAAAGGAATCTTGTAGCTCAAGTTATGATTTTTGGAACAAGGGTGCAAAACATTTTTAACTTAGAGAAATTTTGACCTATTCTAGGCAGGATTTTTGTCCAACTTCTTGGCCATTTTTCACATGCTTCCACTTGGAGTTTCAATTTGCATTACAAAGATGGATTGTAGTACACATTCCAAGCTTTCAAAATTATCCAATAAATTCTAAAACACCCTTGTGATTAGGGAGAATCGAATTTGCAAAGTTGGGCAAAATTCACTTTTGTTCATAACCAAATACATGTTCATACAAGTTTCATTTTCAAATCAGCATGCTTGGTACTTGCTTGCAGGCCTCTAAACCAAGTTTGCACTCCATAATTAAATGCCTAACCATTGTGTTAAAGCATTGTTTTGTGCATTTGGTCATTACACAAAGAATTAACCCTTAAGTAGAAAAAGCAAACTTGCCATTTTTGAAAAGTAGTGCTTTATGTCAAATACCAAATCCAAGAGGTACAAGCCAGATCTTTGAGGCAAGAGTTTGTAGACAAATCCCACTGATCAAGAGCAAAGTATGCAGCATATATAGAGAGGGTACACAGGGCTGCATAAGAACTTGAACCTTCTTACTTCAAAAACAAGCAAGTTTGCAAAAGATATCCAACTCTCACTTCCTGCAAGCATAAGCCAGAAAAAACTTTGTGAACATCTTACACATATCAAAACAGACCTAAGGCACGATTCAACCATCTCTCATACCTCCCAAAACACAAAAACACCCTCTTGCTGCAGAAACAGAGCAAGTTCTGCAACTTGACTTCCATAATCCATTCCACTCGTGCACTTTGGCTTAACCAGTTCAAATACATTCCATATCATCCATTGGAACTATCCCAAGCCTTAAATCCAAGCTGTAACATCCCTAACATTACTTTCCATTTTCAGTTTTCAGTTTTGCAGATGGACTCCCATAGAACGATTCAGAGTGATTCAAAGCAAGCTAAGTGTTGGAGAAGCATCCTTGGACTTCAGGCAAGCTGTACCAAAGCTCAACCTCCATTGAAGATACCTACATTGCTCTGTTCAAGTCAAGCTGAAACAGGTAAAACCATGAACTTCTATATCTCAATCTAGGAAGAGTTAGGCTTAGGTTTGTGAATGAGACATGCTCTACTCATAGCCCTGAAGCCATACATATGATTACTTTTCATTTATTTTATGCGTGCTGTGAGAATTTTGGCCATGAACATTGAAGAAAAATTAGGTCAGAAATTGGGGATGAAGAAATTCTCCCTGGTTTCTTAGAGTTAAGTCAAGTATTTTATATGTCTGAATTCGTCTCTTGATGCTCTACATTATTGGTGTTATGAGTTTTGCATGAAAGTCCAGGAATCAGGAGTTAAGAAACACGCGTTTTTGCTTGTTCGAACAATGCTGAAGGTTGAAGATGACTGGCTTGGGCTGGGCCTGAGTCAGTCCTGCTCTTTGCACCGCCTTTTCCAATTTACACCCCTTGGCCCATTGTGTGAAATATTTATCATTTTTGACTTTTTCTTTTTGATTCTGACTTATTATTTTTTGCTCAAATATAAAAAACATCAAAAATATTTTTCCATACATTTTTGCATTTATTTGGCATTTATTTGTTTTATTTAGCATATATATGTAAATAAATATAAAAACCTTTTTATTTAAAACCCTAAAAATAATACCAAAAATAAATATTTTTCAGTTATTATTTTTTGTTTACATTTTGAAAACATTTTTTGAAATATACTTTTTTTGTAAATAATTAATATTTTATTCTTGTATATATTTAGTATATTTAATATATAATATATAAATACTTGTATATTTTATTAGATAATTAGGGAAAAAATATAAAAATAATACATTTTTATTTTTATTAATATATGACACTAAAAAATACTTTTTTTTACAATATACTTCTTTTTTTTATTTTTTTGTATAAATTAATATATAAATATTGTATAATTAATAAATAAATACTATTTATTTGAAAATTAGGGTTTTGCCCTAAACCATAAAAATATTCAAAATTTGATCTTTTTAATTTTGTTTATGTTTTATATTGAAAAACACTTTCACATACATAAAAAATCATTTTTGTGCATAATACATTTTACATATTTATTGTATTTATTCAAATATTGTACAATTAAATATTTGTATATTCGATATGGATGTAATAGCTTAGAATTTAATTTCTTGTCAATTATCCCCAAATTCAAACTTGTACCCCCATTCCCATAATCATTGTTGTAATAGCTTAGCATTTAAATTTCCGCATTTAAAAGCTTTCAATTATGCCATGATAGACCTAGGGTTTGTATGCAAATAAAATCAATAAATAGCTTGACCTAATTCAAAGATAAACATTCATGAAAATCAAAACACAATGCACACTTGCACCCTTAGGGTTACTCCACTTGTTGCCTTAAAAAACGGGCCATGTTGCATGTTGAGTGCCTTTGGCAAAACAAAAACAAATCAAATGATCATAGTCCCTCGATGACGCTTTCTCAAGTTGCCTAAAAAATGATCAAGTCCCTTAAAGGAAAAATTGCCAAAGACACTTGGCACTATTGCATTCATGGTCTAAACGATGACCCACGCCCGTCCCGTTAACATCCTAACACAAGGTTGTTCACCAAATACAATGGTGAAACAACACTGTTAAAAGGGTTAAAACATAGGAAAAATCTTTGAGAAATTTAGGGTAGATAGCTCATGGTTACTTGACCAAACTTGCAAAACAATCCTTGCCTTTTTTCAAAATACACATCACAACACAATTTCAAAACAAACTTTCAAAAAACATTGAAACATCTTTTCAAAAAGACAAACACCTTTGTAAAACATTCGAGTAAAGAATTGTTACAATGGTTGCCTAGACAAGGCATCTTTTTCAAAACATTTTCAAAACCACACACAAAGCACCATTTCAAACAATTGAAAAGCAAAGGCAAGTGATCTAAGCAAGTAACTAAGAGCCCATGGATAACCATGGATAGAAAGGGTGCTAATACCTTCCCTTTATATAATCTAATCCACGAACCCAAGAAAACATCTCAAATGTTTTTTGTGTGCTTTTTAACCTTTCCTTAGAATAAAATAAAAAGTCGGTGGCGACTCTTGCTAAATCGAAACATTTGCGAAAACAAACGCAAAACCCAAAGTCAGTTCTCCCACCGTATCACAGAACTGGTGACTCTGCTGGGGAAAAATTTAAAAGTGGAGTAACCTTAGGGCTTAGATCACCCTTTTGCATGACTAATTGTTTGCTTTGATTGCGTTACATTTTGGTTCTCTTGTTTGGGATTGAAATCCTACACCCGGATTTGGGAAACATTCATAGATAGCAATACGTTATGGAAACTGTGCGGGGTATACCGACACGGTTGAAGCAATAACTATATTAGTGCGACATATTTGTGAGTACCGGTAACCCTTGAGTTCAATCAAGGAGAGTACGGGGCCACTGAGTGATGTCACTAAGCACTAATGACCTAGAACCTTACCTGACCATATTGGCCTTTTATTAGGGTTAGTGAGATGACCGGCTTTGGTGCATTCCGAAGTTGGTAGATACTCGATACTACACTCATTGATGGTTGTTTTCTTGGAATATTTTGGTCGCTAGTTAAGTGGCTAAACCAAAACAATGAACATGGAAAACAATCCAATGATATTGAGCTCCTTAGAACCCGATTACTATTTATAGGACAGGTTTTTAAGCCAACTAAACTCAAGAGGGTACTTACCTATGAAACCCCATGCAAGCCTTAAACTAGGGTTTTGTGTGACTTGCTTGAACATATGTTTGTGCATACATCATGAACATCATAAAGCATCATATGCATCCACTAACCATTTCAAGGGTTTGGATCTTCATCTTTGTTCTTGTTTTGTAGGTCATGGAAATTCTTCGCAGGAAAACTATCCAAGTCAACCTTGTGAGAATCCCTCCTCAACTCAAGGAGCTTACGTCCAGAATTCCAGAAAGCTCTCTCTTCAGTGAAAGACATGGTAGACTGCTCAGCCTAGTCAACACCAACATTGAAGAAGACATGGTGAAAGTGCTGTTCCAATTCTTTGACCCCCTTCACCACTGTTTCACATTCCCCGACTACCAATTGGTGCCTACTTTGGAGGAATTTCCTCAACTCCTGAGAATTCCTATTCTTAATCAACTACCCTACAACGATATGGAAAAAGAACCAAAGCCTGAAGATGTTGCTCAAGCACTACACTTGCAACCATCTGACATCAAGGGGCATTGGGAGACTAGAAGTGGTGTCAAAGGCTTCTTGGCAAAATTCTTGTTTGAGAAGGCACAAGAGTATTGGAACTCCTTGGATCTACAAGCCTTTGAAGAGATTATGGCACTCCTCATTTATGGGTTGGTTTTGTTCCCAAATCCTGATCAACTTATAGATGTCAACGCCGTCAAGATCTTCTTATCCAGGAATCCCATACCTACATTGCTTGGGGACACCCTCCACTCATTTTACACACGAACAATGAGGAAGAGAGGTGTTCTCATGTGCTGTACTCCTCTCCTTGCAAGGTGGTTTATTTCTCACCTTCCACAATCAGTGTTGAAGAATGAACAAGGCTTAAGGTGGTCACAACGGTTGATGACCCTCACACACTCTGATGTACATTGGTGCTCTCGGTCCAGAGAAAATGTCATCATCGTCGATCATTGTGGTGAGTTCCCTAATGTTCCATTACTTGGCATTAGGGGAGGCATTACCTACAACCCTTGTCTATCTTTGAGACAATTTGGATATGCACGGAGGGATGGCCCTCATGACATGCTGATTCCTGACCTGGTTTTTGACTTTGACAACGATGCGCAAGGACTTCGCCAAAGATTCATCAGAGCTTAGAGGATGCCTAACAAGGTAGATAGCAAGACACTGGGGCACAAGAATTCCATCCCTCTTGAGCCTTACCTTAAGTGGGTACGAACCCGAGCCCAGAATCTTATGATGCCTTACCCTCACATTCTCCCTTTGATTAAAGAGCCTGTTAAGGAAGGAGAGGTTCCCTACACCATCCTACATCCTGACATGCCAACATCATGGGAGGAAATGCAGAAGAGTTGGATCCAACTCAAGGAAGAACGAAATACTTTTGAAGCCAGCTTCTACGCCAGTGAGAAGAAGGTTTTGGAGCTTACCCGCCGACTTCATGAGGAGGAGACCCTCAACACTTACATCGCACCAAAGAGGATGCGCAACGTCTTTTTACCTTAAGAAGTTTTTTTTAATATTTGGCCCATGGGGCATTTATGTACTGACAAAATTTCTTCTTATTAATATGACGTGTGTTCTTTTTGTATGCAACAATTTTGAATTTCTAAATCCTTGAATGCATTGCATGAATAAACATATCATTCATCATATACATAAACAGGTCTTCACACCAGGTTTCCTTATCTTTCTGCTGTTTATTTCAGTAAGATGGATCTTGAACAGACGGTCAAAGATCTGCAGTCACAAAACTCGCAGTTTCAACAGCTCCTTATGACCTTGGCAAAGGGTCAGGAGGATCTTAAAGCACTGTTAGGGAATAAAGAGCAAGAAAAAGGAAAAAAGAAGAAGAAAAGAGTTTGGGTAGCTACACTGGGAAGAAGGTTTGAGAATGAAGCTAGGAGAGTTCTTGAATTCCCCTCCACATCTGATGAGGGGACCGATAAAGGAAAATGGGATGCATTACCTTCTGAGTCCGAGGCTGAAGAGGAAGAGGTTGAGGAAGATGAAGACTATTCAGAGCAGCAATACCCGCCAGTAGACGACAAATACAAAAACCTGGAGGATAGACTGGCAGCTATGGAGCTGCAAAGGGTTCCTGGGTTAGATTTTGAAGAATTGGGATTGATTGCTGGGATTGTGATCCCTCCAAAGTTTAAGGTGCCAATTTTTGCAAAATATGACGGGCTGTCTTGCCCGAAGATGCACCTGAGGTCATATGTCAGAAGAATTAAACCTCATACATCCGACATAAATCTTTGGGTACACTTCTTTCAGGACAGCTTGTCTGGTACACAGCTAGACTGGTTTTACCAGCTTGAGAAGTCAGAAGTGCATAACTGGGAAGACTTGGCAACTGCCTTTTATCGCCAGTATCAATATAACGCTGACTTGGCGCCAACCCGTACTCAGTTACAAAGTATGGGGATGGCCTCAAATGAGGGATTCAAATAATACGCCCAGAAATGGCGCGACTTGCCCGGAAGAGTGCAGCCACCTCTTTCAGATAGGGAACTAGTTGATATGTTCTTGGGGACCCTATCTGGCCCGTTCTTCAACCATTTGATCGGGAGCTCTTCCGCAGGGTTAATGAATTGATTTTGACTGGCGAACGGGTGGAAGCTGGTATTAAGAGTGGGAAGATTCAAAGGGATGCCTCTGCATCTACAACTGTTAAGAAATCATTTCCGTCCAAGATGGAGGCAGCTGTTATATACTCTCAGAAAAGATTGGGAGGAACAGAGCGCCGACCGACTGTAGGGGCCGTGATGATTCAAAATTCGTCAAATGATCAGCCTCGTAACAATCAGTCCAGACCTAACCAGCAACGGGTAGAACGGCCACAACGGCAGTTCACCCGCATCAACATGACGCCTGCACAAGTTCTTCCCCATTTGTTGAAGCTAAATCTTGCCACTATCAAAGAGGCACCAAAAAATGTGAATACAACTTCCCCACATTATCATCCCAATGCTAAACGTGCCTATCATTCTGACAGCGTCGGGCATGAAACCAACGATTGCTGGGCGCTTAAGCATAAAATTCAAGATTTAATAGATGCAAAAGAGGTTGAGTTCGACGCCCCAGAGAAGCCGAATGTAATATCCGCTCCGATGCCAAAGCATGGTCGCAATGTCCATGCTGTTGAAGAAGATCTGTTTGTTTCTACTGTTGATGATCTGATAACTCCATTATTGACAATCAAGTTGAATCTGTTGAAGGCTGGGATTTTCCAAGGATGTAAAGAAGATTGCTACTTTTGTTCCTCCCTACCGATCGACTGTCCGTTGCTGAAGATAAGCATCCAACGCCTAATGGACAACCAACAAATTCTTTTCGAAAAGACTCCCGTTACTCCAACTCCTATCAATGAAGTTTCAATAATCACCATTTCCACCAATCTTTCCAAGGTCCCCAAAAGGCCTGTTAAGATTACATCAGTTCCGAATATTGTTCCTCTGAAAATAACCATGCCTGGGCCCGTCCCATACAAATCTGACAAATCAATACCGTGGAATTATGGTGGAGAAATCTACTACCACGGTGTTAACAAATTGAGATAACTGAAGAGAGCTCTGACGAAGAAACTACCGACATTGGAAACATTGCCGGTACGAGCAAGATTACCCGAAGTGGGAGAATTTTCTCTCCAGAGATTGCCCCTCCAAAGGCAATCTTTGGACCCTCAGCTATTCCCAAGGTTACCCCTGCACCGATAAAACTTTCTGCAAGAACTTCGTTGATTGAAGAAGCTGTTACTCCTGTGGTTGTCCCTCCTACTTCTGCTGATAAGGGGAAAGGGATCCAAGAAGAGCTCTTCAGGACGAGGGCTTAACCCTTGGTCATCCCCGAAACCTCTAAGAAAGAAATGGAGGAGATTCTGAAAATAATTAAGAAGAGTGATTACGATGTGGTGGAGCAACTGGGGCAAACCCCCTCGAAAATCTCCATGTTAGCTTTGCTGCTTTGTTCGGAGGCTTATGCCAAAGCATTGATAAGATTTCTGAAGACAGCCCATGTTCCCCAGGAAACCTCAGCCGATCAATTCCAGGATTGTGTAGCCAGCCTTACCGCCGACAACGGCCTGAGTTTCTCTGATGCTGACCTGACTCCGAAAGGAAGAAAGCACAATGATGCATTGCATGTGTCAGTTGAATGCCGAGGAACCAGTCTCGCCCATGTCTTGGTCGACACTGGTTCTTCCCTAAATGTGCTGCCTAAAAAGGCTCTCGACCGGTTGGATTGCGAAGGCTTGGAGCTGAAACCAAGTAATATTGTTGTCAGGGCCTTTGACGGGTCTAAAAGAATGGTGCATGGGGAGGTCGACATTCCCATCAAGGTAGGCACTAAAGTTTTCCACTCAACCTTCTATGTGATGGACATCCGCCCATCATACTCTTGCTTGCTAGGAAGACCATGGATACATAATGCTGGCGCAATCACTTCCTCCCTACATCAGATGCTGAAATACCATGTCAAGGGTAAGATCATAACCGTACACGGTGAAGAGGAGTACATGATCAGTCATTTGAATTCTTTTCGGTATGTGGAAGTGGACGGCGAATTCATCGAAACACCGTTCCAACACTTCGAGGAAATTGCTCCCGAGGTTGCAGTAGCAAAGGCAGTAGCTGAGGTACCCAAGCAGGTGGCCAGGATGGCATCTCTGAAAGACGCAAAGGCTGCAATGAAGGGGGGAAAAAGCACAGTGTGGGGTCAGTTTCCTGACTTGTTGGTGTAAGCCCTAGAGGCCAATACTTTTGGTACTTGTATCGAATTATTTATTAATAATAAAAGGCATTTCTTTATTATGTTTGCTTTCCAAAATAATAAAGTCCCTAGAATGGTTTATTTGTTTAATGAAATGTTAAGTGTGACTTAATCATGAGATCCCATCAAACATAAGACACTATTCTTAAAGTATCCGTAGTCAAGCTTTAATGTGAAGTGGGATAACATTAAAGCATTAAGATTATTATGAAGATAGATTGATGATCACATCTCCTAGATCATAGATAAGGAGTTATCAAGTCTTGACATAGGTATGAATATTAAGAGTAATATTTATACTGGATTGACCCGCTATGAGAATACTACATAGAATGTTATGCAAAGTGTCATAAGTTATTCTCATGATGATAATGGTGTATACCACCCTTCGACCTGAAACCACTATGGACCCTAGATGTAGAGTCAAGTACTTTATTGCTTATCAAACGTCATCCGTAACTGGATGACTATAAAGACGGTTGATGGGTACTTCACAAAGCATGCTAAGGGACATGAGTGACCTAGATGGAATTTGCTCATCCTGCATAACAGGATAAATGTCTAAGGGCCCAATATTGAACTGGACAAGGGTGACACAGTGTATGCCTTGTGTTCAATATAGACATGAGGGCAAAAGGGTAATTGTACAACACAAATATTATCACGGAAAAGGTTTGGTCAGATCACATGACATTTTCGTGACTTGGGTAACAGTGATGTGTTGCTAGATACCGCTCACTGTTTATTATATTAAATGTGTGATTTAATATAATTGCCAACGTCGCGAAAACCTACAGGGTCACACACATAAGGACAGGTTGATGAGAGATAGAATAAATAAGGAACACCGTAAGGTACGGTGCACTTAAGTGTAATACGGAAAGTGGTAAGGTACCACGTGGATAAGTGATATATGGTGCATCATAAGGTATGATGTCCATAAGCTTAATTGGGCTTTTAGCTTATAGCCTTAATTGGGCTTTTAGCTTGTAGCCCACACGAGTGATTCTATAAATAGATCCCTTGTGATGAAGCAATTTCACTTGATGCAATTTCGTTTTTGATTCTCTCTCTCACTCATAAGGTTTCCGTTCGTGATCAGCTAGCACTGTGACCGGAAGCGATCTGTTCGTGTGGACTGAGTAGAGGCGTTGTTCTTCATCAACGCTCGTGATCACAACATCAAAGCTTTGAATCGCCACAAGAGGTAAATATTTCTATCACTGACCATGCTCATTCGTAAGGATCGCTAAAGGAAAATATTAAATTCCGCTGCGCTTTTGATCGCAATTTTCCTTCATGACTTTCCTCACAAGACAGACAAGTTTGGGTTAGGATTCACCGCTGCGGGGCAAAAAGCTATGCGTCGATCAAAAATTGAAAGAACACCCATCAAGATTTCTCCTCATGGAATCAATGCTTTAGAAGACGAAGACGAAGAGGGTAACATTTAAGATTGGATCTTCCCAACCATTGAAGGGGGACTGCGCAACTGGGAGGCGAAAGACTTCGTTCCCATTACTTTCATTAATCAGTAATTTATCTTTCGAACATTTCCTGTTGGTCTGTAATAATTACTAAAACAATCTGCACACTACTTTTTCACCTCATGCCTTGCCCGGGGCATGTAGGTCCATTTGTAAGGGTTTTGATTCTCTTCATATTCATATGCCATGTTTAATGAATCATTGGACGTTTTTCATTTATAAACTGCTGTGTTCTTTTTCTTTCCTTTTGCATTTTTGTTTGTTTAAGGATGGTTATCCCTTACACACACCCACACTCACAAATGCAGGTACCCATCCACTCTGGATTCTATGGGTGACTATTCTGTTGTATCCTTCAATAACTCTAAAGATTTGGTCAACCAGGCTGAATACGAAGATGACGAAGATTGTGAAGTACCAGGAGAGCTAGCCAGACTTCTACAACAAGAAGAGAGGGCCATCTTGCCTCATGAAGAGTTGTTGGAGACAATCAACTTAGGAACAGAGGAAGACAGGAAAGAAGTACAAGTGGGTGCCAATCTGGAATCAGGTGTCAAGGAGCGCTTAATACAATTGTTAAATGAATACATTGAAATCTTCGTCTGGTCTTATGAAGACATGCCGGGTTTAGACACAGATATCGTGGTTCACCGTCTCCCTACAAGAGAGGATTGTCCACCGATCAAGAAAAAAGTCCGCCAAATGAGGCCCGACATGTCTGAGAAGATTAAGGCTGAAGTAATGAAGCAATTCAACGCTGGCTTTCTGGCTGTTACATCCTATCCACAATGGGTTGCTAACATCGTACCCGTTCCTAAAAAAGACGACAAGGTCAGAATGTGTGTGGACTACCGGGATTTGAATAGGGCCAGCCCTAAAGATGATTTTCCGCTACCACATATCGACATTTTGATTGACAACACAGCTCAGCACAAGGTGTTTTCCTTCATGGACGGATTCTCGGGCTACAACCAGATCAAAATGGCCCCCGAGGACATGGAGAAAACAACCTTTGTTACACAATGGGGTACCTTCTGCTACAAGGTGATGCCGTTCGGACTGAAGAACGCAGGGGCAACTTATCAACGCGCCATGGTAGCTTTGTTTCATGATATGATACATCATGAGATCAAAGTTTACGTAGACGACATGATAGCTCGATCACAAACAGAGAAGGAACACCTTGAACATTTGCAGAAGCTGTTTGGCAGGTTGAAGGAATACAAACTCAGGCTGAATCCAAGTAAGTGCACTTTTGGAGTTCGGTCTGGTAAACTTCTAGGATTTATTGTCAGCAACAAAGGCATTGAGGTCGATCCAGCAAAAGTGAAAGCTATACAAGAAATGCCTGCCCCCCGTACTGAAAAGGAGGTTAGAGGGTTCTTGGGGCGCTTGAACTATATTGCCAGATTCATCTCTCATCTGACGTCTACCTGTGAGCCAAGTTTCAAACTATTGAAGAAAGATCAGGTAGTCGAATGGAACGACGATTGCCAAGCTGCTTTTGATAAGATCAAGGAGTATTTGCTAGAACCTCCTATTCTGATGCCACCCGTTGAAGAAAGGCCGCTGATCATGTATCTGACCGTTTTGGATAACTCAATGGGGTGCGTATTGGGCCAACATGACGAGGTTGGTCGAAAAGAGCATGCCATTTATTACCTTAGCAAAAGGTTTACCGACTGTGAGACTCGCTACTCACTGCTCGAGAAAACTTGCTGTGCTTTGGTATGGGCTTCTCGCCGACTAAGACAATATATGTTGACTCATACCACTTTGCTGATTTCCAAAATGGACCCGATCAAGTATATCTTCGAGAAGCCTGCTTTATCTGGAAGAATCGCTAGATGGCAGATGATCCTGACTGAGTATGACATCCAGTACACTACCCAAAAAGCTATAAAAGGGAGTGTACTAGCTGACCATCTAGCTCATCAAGCTATCGAAGATTATGAACCCATGAGATTCGACTTCCCAGACGAGGACACAAATGACTTTGGACAACATCGAAGGTAACGGACCGTATGACGGACCTGAAAATGGATCCCGATGGACCCTGTACTTTGATGGTGCTTCAAATGCACTTGGAAACGGTATCGGTGCGGTACTCATTTCCCCGGAAGGTTTCCATGCACCTTTCACGGCCCGACTTTGTTTCAGCTGTACTAACAACATGGCCGAATATGAAGCTTGCATCTTTGGTCTCAAGGCTGCTATAGACTTGGGGATCAAATCTTTGATCGTATTTGGGGACTCGGCTTTGGTTATCAGTTAAATCAAAGGAGAGTGGGACACCAAACATCCTAATCTTGTCCCATACAAAGAACATGTTTTGACATTGCTGCCTCATTTCGAGCAGATCACCTTCGAGCACTTCCCGCGAGAAGAAAATCAGCTTGTAGATGCTCTGGCAACAATGTCCTCCATGTTTAAACTCAACTGGGATAACGAGGCTCCCCAAATCACCATCGAGCGAATGGATGAACCTGCACATTGTCATGAGATTAATACCGAAGAAGTAGTGGAACAACCCTGGTTTCACGAAATCAAAAGGTATCTCCAGATTAGAGAATATCCCGAAGGAGCTTCCGTAAATGACAAGAAGTTCCTAAGGAGATTTGCTGCCAAGTTCTTCCTGAGCAACGACATCCTCTATAAACGTAGCCATGATTGTGTTTTACTCCGATGTGTAGACAAAGCTGAAGCAGAGTTGATCATGAATGAGATACACAGCGGCACATTTGGCACCCACTTGAGTGGACATACGATGGCTAAGAAGATTCTAAGGGCAGGCTATTACTGGTCTACCATGGAAGCTGATTGCCATCAACATTCCCGTACTTGCCACAAATGTCAAGTCTACGCTGACAAGATTCATATTCCTCCTGTTCCTCTCAACGTTCTGACAGCTCCTTGGCCATTCGCAATGTGGGGCATTGACATGATTGGAGAGATCAAGCCCACGACATCCAATGGACATCGCTTCATTTTGGTCGCCATTGACTATTTTACCAAATGGGTCGAAGCAGCTTCCTTCGCCTCTGTTACAAAGAATGTGGTTGCCCGCTTCATCAAGAAGAACCTTATATGCCGGTATGGTGTCCCCGACAGGATCATCACAGACAACGGTACAAATCTGAATAATACTATGATCACCGCTCTATGCAAATAGTTCAAGATTTATCATCACAATTCATCTCCCTATCGGCCGAAGATGAACGGTGCTGTTGAAGCTGCGAACAAAAACATTAAGAAGATCATTCAGAAAATGACAGTCACCTACAAAGACTGGCATGAGATGTTACCGTTTGCCCTGCATGGATACCGTACCACGGTACGTACTTCAACAGGGGCAACCCCATTTTCTTTGGTATATGGCATGGAAGCTGTCCTGCCCATGGAAGTTCAAATTCCTTCTTTAAGGATTATGAAGGACGCTGCTTTGAATGAAGACGATTGGATTCAGACCCGACTTGATCAACTCAATTTGATCGATGAGAAGCGACTCACTGCTGTTTGCCATGGTCAGACGTACCAAAAACGGATGATCAAGGCTTTCAACAAGAAAGTCAGACGTCAAGTATATCAAGTCGGAGATCTTGTAATCAAGCGGATCATCTTTCCGCAAAGTGATCCCAGGGGAAAATGGACTCCTACTTACGAAGGACCATTTGTAATCAAGAGCATCTTTTCTGGTGGTGTAATGATTCTGACCACCATGGACGACGACGATTTGCCGCACCCTGCGAACGCAGACATAGTCAAAAGATACTACGCATAAAATTATCCGACAAGTCGAAAACCCGAAAGGGCGACTTGGGCAAAAATGGGCATCCCGGTGAACCGAAAACCCGAAAGGGCGGTTCAGGCAAAAATTAGGGATAAAACAAAAAAATTTGTACACCCGGCAAGTTGAAAACCCGAAAGGGCGACTTGGGCAAAAAAGGGTTTCCCGGTGGATTGAAAACCCGAAAGGGCGATCCAGGCAAAAGTTAGGGAATTAAAGCGTATGACTATGTCTCGTTGGATCACTTTAAAGAACAATCTCTTCATCAACAAGCTCCTAGATTCTGATCAATCCAATCATCGGAGGACGAAGCATTGAATGGACAAGATATTCAGAGTTGTGAAGGCTATAGCAGAATGGAATCCCATGGAATTGTTACACATAGCCATCTTTCTTTTGTATAAAATTTTCAATTTTTACGACAACATCCTCTTACTAGGATGCCTGTCTCCTTTGTACAAAGATACTCATAAAAAGTTAATACAAATACTTTTCCAAATACAGAATTTGTTTGTGTTCTTTTTGCTTTTTTACACTTATGTTTTATTTGAGAAACGTCCAATGTTTTGTTAAATAGGCATATGCATTTGAACATAATCATTTTCTTACAAATCAAGAAAGATGATTACTGATAGGTTGAAAGTACAGATAGATGTCTTGATGCCCTTTCAGAAGAAATCCCCAACGGAATTAAACTCCAAATTCCTTAACAAGGTTAAAATCCAGAACTTAATTCCCTAAACAGAGTTAAAACTTCAGGATCCTCAGCAGAACAAAAGCTTTCTCAAAACTAATTTCCCCAGCTAAGAGAGCCTTCCAGAACTTAATTCCCCTCAGAGTTAAGTTTCAGTATCCCCAGTGGAGCCTTAAAAATCTGAAAATCCTATCCCCAGTTGAAGCCAAAACTATCAATCCCCAACGGAGCTAAAACTTCCAACTATCAATCCTCAGCAGAATCAGACTAGTGAACCTTCTCCCTACAAAGATACTTCCCATCTGGTTGAAGATTCTCAAGTTTACTTTTCCAGCTTAAGCCTACCAGGTTCTGGACTCCCCAGTAGAGATCATCAGAATTCTCATTCCCTACAAGTCACCAAGGAGTTCCAATCCCCAACAGTGGTCCTAATATCCCCCAACAATTGAAGATCTTGTTCCCCAAGCAGTCAGCAGTCAACAAGGATGTCTCAGCTTCAGCAATTAAAGATTCTTGCAAATCCCTGCAGCAATCAAGGATTCACTTATCTCGGCAGCAGTCAAGATTCTATTATCTCCGGCTATCCCGGATTCATCTATCCTCAGCAAGACAACTCATTAGCTTACATGCGCATTCATTACATTCATATCATAAACATTGATATAACATGTATTGCATCATACATTTCATACAACATAACTTAGTGTTTCAGCTAATATTTTACCCTTTTCAGGATAAGATTAATAAGCTTCAATTTCAAGACTTCTGAAAACAGTTTACGGGTTCTCCAGACACGGATGTTAACCTATCGCTTGTTCAGATTCTTCAACTTCTGAAAACAGTTTACGGATTCTCCAAACACGGATGTTAATCTATCGCTTGTTCAGACTCAACTTTTGAAAACAATTTACGGACGCTTCCCAACATGGATGTTGATCTATTGCTTATTCAACTTCAAGACTTCTGAAAACAGTTTACGGGTTCTCCAGACACGGATGTTAACCTATCGCTTGTTCATATTCTTCAACTTCTGAAAACAGTTTACGGATTCTCCAAACACGGATGTTAATCTATCGCTTGTTCAGACTCAACTTTTGAAAACAGTTTACGGACGCTTCCCAACATGGATGCTGATCTATTGCTTATTCAACTTCAAGACTTCTGAAAACAGTTTACGGGTTCTCCAGACACGGATGTTAACCTATCGCTTGTTCAGATTCTTCAACTTCTGAAAACAGTTTATGGGTTCTCCACACACGGATGTTAACCTATCGCTTGTTCAGATTCTTCAACTTCTGAAAATAGTTTACGGATTCTCCAAACACGGATGTTAATCTATCGCTTGTTCAGACTCAACTTTTGAAAACAGTTTACGGACGCCTCCCAACATGGATGCTGATCTATTGCTTATTCAACTTCAAGACTCCTGAAAACAGTTTACGCGTTCTCCAGACACGGATGTTAACCTATCGCTTATTCAGATCCAAGACTTCTGAAAACAGTTCACGGATTCTCCAGATACGGATGTTAATCTATCACTTGTTCGGATTCAACTTTTGAAAACAGTTTACGGATTCTCCAAACACGGATGGCAATCTGTTGTACCCCAAAATTTGCCCTCCCATATTCTTCAAAGTTTGCCAAGTCATGCTTCAAATCTCCCCAAGGGTTGCATAGTGCAAGGGCCTCATAAACAGTCAAAATTAGGGTTTTGGTTCTGATCAAGAAAATGGAGTTTCCAAGGGTCCAATCAAGTCCCACATGCCTACAAATATGGTCAAGCATCCTCATACCAAGTTTCAGGACTTACAGCTCAAAATTGCACAGTCAAAAACCCTAATTGCACTACAGTCAACTGTAGGGGCAAAATGGTCATTTGACAGTCAAAAGTTCAAATTTTTGGTCAACATCTCATTTTAAAGCCACGAACATCATTTGATCAATGCTTGATCATGATTCTCAAAGCTTGGCTCAAAAATCATCAAGATGCAAAAGTTTCCTTATTTGGACAGTTGAAAAAGTCAACTGTAAATTGACCAGGGCATAACTTTCACATGGATTATCAGAAAAATTCCATCCAAAGCTAATTTTGAAGAGAAAGACATTTCCTACAACCCATCTTCATACTTCAAGTCCAAGCAATTCTCTCACAAAAAGTTATCAATTTCAACATTATAGGTCATTTTCAAAAGTCAACAAAAAGGGACTTTAAGGCAAAGTCCATAACTTGAGATTGGTAAATCAAAATGACATGGGACCAAAGGCATTAGTTAGAGGACTCAAAGACCTTTCCAAAATGTCAAAGAACATGAACAAAGCTTAAAACTTGAGCAAGTTATGCCTTGTAGAAGTTGGGAAATATTTGGATATTTTGAAAAGTCAACATTGATTCAAATGACCTAAAATTGCTAATGGGCCTCTTTTTCTTCCACAATTCATCATCCAAGGCATGTGCACGACCATTTGGCCCAAAGGGAAGTTTTTCTTCATTATTTATTTATTTATTTGGATTTTTATTATTAATAATTCATTTAAATTAATTAAATACATGAAAAATACTAAACCTAAGTTTTTCAATCTTTTTATGCATGATATATACTCAATAATTCGTGCATGATCAGATATAGAAGGAATTTAAGTTAATTGGCCATGATTTATACCAAATAGGCATGAAAAATATTTGAAAAGATCTTGGAAAATCAAATCTTACAAATCATGAATGCAAAGGTTTTTGGGTGATTTCTTTAAACCTAATCATTCACAGGTACATATAGATGCTAAACCTAATCCTAAAAGACTGAAGAAGCTGCGCAAGAACCTGAAGAACAAAACTTGAATTTTTGCTTAAAAATTCCAAATCTGAAAACACACTTGCAGGTCGATTCAAGCCAAGAAATTCATCCTATTACCTTCCTAGGACATCACTGATTCTAACTGGATAGCTTTCCATACGCGTAGCCCTTTGAATTGGTATACAGAAGTCAAATTTTTTCACATAACATGCATAATCGTATTTTGATTTTCAAGCACATTCATTGCATTTTGCTTATGGATTATTACTAATTGATGGATTCTGATGCTAACTGTACAATTTAATTGTGTTTTTGTGCACTCTATGCGATTTCACCATTGTTGGATATTAGGGTTCTTCAGCTTTTGAATTAGGGGTTTCCAGGTACTGTAAAATGGGACGTTCTCAGTGCCATAAATGAATCAAGCATGCTTGGACGAAGAGAACGAGACCCTCGCGCCTAATTTATGAGGCCCCAGGGGCTAATCGCTATTTTCCAATAGGGTGTCTATGGGGACGTTTAAAAAACCGTTGCTGATTGTATTTTGTTTCAGGAAAAAATAAAGCCATGAAGAAGATGACTCGGTGGCAAGCTATGAATGGTTGGTTCAAATTTTCGCGCGCGGAGGCCCCACTAACCATTATTTATTTTATATTCATTGTTTGTTGTTTAATGTACAAGACGCGCGTTTGGCTTGATTGGTTAGGCATGTGTGTGGTGACGTTCAAGACCTGGGTTCGATCCCAGGTCCCCACCCCCTTTCATGTTATTTTTCACATAATACTCTTGTGCAGTTTCAACGCTAAGGGGTATCATACACCCTCAAAATCAAACCGTCCACGCGTACCATGGCATTCAATCAAGGGCCAGGATCTGGGGAACATGGTGAACCATAGTCAACGCTTGGGCACGCTAGTGGAAAAGTCAGCCAGGCCTAAGGCTTATTGGGCTCAAATTACTGATTTAAGCCTCCATTCTGGGGACAGAAACCCCCCTAGGTTTGCAAACCTTTTTTGCATTCTTTGTTTTTTTTATTATTTTTACTTTATTTCAATTATTGTTTTTATTTTAATTAATTTAATATTTTCATAATATATAAAAAACACCAAAAAAATCAGAAAAGATGAAAAAATAATAAATATTTTTATTTTAGTATTTTTGTAAATAAATTGCATTAATTAACTTTAGTTATTAAATTAGGTTTAATTATAATATTTTCCTTAATAAAATTTTAAATTGGTAGAATTAGGGTTTATAATAATTTTTATCCTTTTTTCTTTTATTTCATAATAACTAAATATTTCCTATTATTACTTTTTATAATTAAATTGCATGTAAATAATTAGTTTACTTTTAGGTTAAAATTTAATACTTTCTTAATAAACTAAAAAACAACTAGAATTAGGATTAGCATTTTATTTTAATTAAATCTATTTTTCATTAAAATCATAAAATACAAAAATACCAAAAACAATTCCTTTTTCTTTTAATTTTATTAATTTAATCATAATAATTTAATTTCCTCAAAAAGGGTCCAACGCCCTCGTTTCAATTTAAAATTCAATTCGCATATTTGTTTCTTTTCCTTTTAATATTTATGTATCTCTCCCAAAGCCGTGTAATTAATTTCTCGTACTTTACTTTTCATTATTCCTTTATTTTTCTGTCAAATCGGGTCCTGGAAATTTTGGCGATGTGGACCCGCGCCTTTTGTAATAGTTTAGAACTTTACTTTTCTCGCAACTTTTTTAACTGTTAAATAAATACATGCAAGAATGAATGGCCTTAAATAAAAACAAACGTATAGATCACTTTGACATGACAAGACAAAATAACTGAATCTGACACACAAATCACACACCACCCCTAGGGTACGCCTCACTGTTGCCTTGCCTCGAAAGGTGATCGTCGAGTAGAGGATGTCTTAGTAAGTCCTCATGATCCGGGAACCTGACATGAGGGTAGCTTCTAAGGTGTCTTCCTATTGCTCTGGTGATCACCATGTCCCGAACCTCGAATTGACCCGAACACCTCCAACGGTGGTGCTACCTACCTCTCAATGGTGGGATGGCACTACTTTAAAGGACATTTACACAGACGAATTCCTTAGGGTAGGTAGGTTCTCGTAGATACTTGCTCTAAATTTCAAACAAAATTCAAAAATACTTTTCACACCAACACATTTTCAAAAAGCTTTCGAAAGCAATTTTTCAAACACTCTTGAGGACCGATACAAGAGTCGAACTGGAATTTTCAAAGAAACTTTTTTAAAACCCACAGTTGAAAAGTGTGATCGGTGGATCTGGAACTGACTGTTTAACGCTGGTTCGCGAAATGTCGTGGAAGCAAGAGTCGCCACCGTCTTTTATTTTCTCCAAATGGAAAGGACAAAAGCACAGAAAAATTCCTTAAAGAGATTGCTCTCGGTTCGGGAGGTAGGTTATAGAAAGGGAAGGTGTTAGCACCCTTTCTATCCATGGTTATCCACGGGCTCTTAGATACTTGCTCATTTGTGTTTTCAAAAATGGTTTGTTTGCTTTTCAATGTGGGTTTTAAAAAAGTTTCTTTGAAAATTTCAGATCGACTCTTGTGTCAGAGTGTTTGAAAAATTGCTTTGAAAGCTTTTTGAAAATGTGTCGGTGTGAAAAGATTTTTGTTTGTTTTTGAAGAGAGCAAGTATCTACGAGAACCTACCTACCCTAAGGAATTCGTCTGTGTAAATGTCCTTTAAAGTAGTGCCATCCCACCATTGAGAGGTAGGTAGCACCACCGTTGGAGGTGTTCGGGTCAATTCGAGGTTCGGGACATGGTGATCACCAGAGCAATGGGAAGACACCTTAGAAGCTACCCTCATGCCAGGTTCCCGGATCATGAGGACTTACTAAGACATCCTCTACTCGACGATCACCTTTCGAGGCAAGGCAACAGTGAGGCGTACCCTAGGGGTGGTGTGTGATTTGTGTGTCGTTTTCATTTATATTTGTCTTGTCATGTTAAAGTGTTCTACGCTTGATTTTATTATGGTCATTCATTCTTGCATGCTTTGTTAACAGTTAAAATATTGCGAGGAAAAATAAATCTAAAGCTATTACAAAGGCGCGGGTCCACATCGCCAAAATTAAACCGGACCCGATTTGACAGAAAGTAAAGAAATTAACAGAATTAAAAAGTGCGAGAAGTAAATGTTACAAAGCTTCGGGAGAGATACATAATTATTTAAGCGGAAAAAGAAATAAGTATGCGAAATTAAACAATTAAAAATATGGGCGTTGGACCCTTTCGCAAAAACTAAAATTAATATGGAATTAAAATTAAAATTTAAAAGAAAATGTTTTTGGTATTTTAGTATTTTATGATTTAATATGAAAAAGAGAATTAATTAAAATTGAATGCAAACCCTAATTATAATGACTTTTAAATTTATTATGAAAAATATTGAATTTTTACCTAATTTAAACCTAAGTTAATTTACATGCAAATTTAATTATAGAAATAAATAAAATAAATATTATTATAAAAGAAGAAAAATTAAAAAGGAATAAAAATTATCAATTAAACCTAGTTCTACATTTTTTATATTTTTATTGTGAAAAGAATTAATATTAAAACCCTAATTTATACTAAGTTTATTTATATACAATTATTTACAAGAAAACATTAAAATAAAATATTTATTATATTTTTTTGCCTTTTCTGTTTTTTATGATATTTTTATATTTTTTGTAAAAAATAATTAATTAAATTAAAACAACAAAACAAATAAATAAATAATTGAAAATAAAATAAAACATAAAGAAAATTAAAAAAAACATTGCAAACCAGGGGGGGTGGGAGTCCCCAATATGGAGGTATGAGCCCAGCAATCTAGCCCATTTAGCCTTGGCCTCGTTGGACTTTTCAAAATCACGTGTGACACCTTTGACCAGGGTGTAGGGTGTATCTTCAATCCCATCCCTTGGTTTGATCTTGAGAGGGGCGTGTCACATTGGATTTGGAAGTGCATGGTACGTCTTAACATGAGCGCTGCATAGGAATTATTATTGCAAAATAGTATGAGAAATTATACAGACCTGGGACTCGAACCCAGGTCTTGGACATTGCAAATCAACACCTGTGCCACTACGCCATCTGAATCACATTTAATGTATAATAGTTAACAAATATTATAAAAGAAAAAGAGTTAGTGGCCTCCAACGCGCGCTAAATTTAAACGGACCAACCAATGCCTCCCACGTAGTCGTCTTCTTCGCGTCTTTGTTTTTTTTCTGAAATAAGAGAAAAATAGGCAACGGTTTTCACGCGTTGCCTAAGGTCAGTTTCAAGAAAATAGCGACTAGCGCTATGGTGTCCATAAATTGGGCGCGATAGGCGCTTCTACTTCGTCCAGATGCACTGAGTACAACCATGGTGATCTTAAGGGCTAATTTTACTTTGTTTCAAAAGCCCTAATTTTTCATCCTGCAAACCCTAGAAAGCTAACATGGTAACATCGCATTGAGAGCACAAAAACACAATTAAACTGTACAGTTAGCATCAGAAATCATCAATGAGTAACAATCCATAAAGAAAATGCAATGATTATGCTTCAAAATCAAAATACGATTATGCAATTTTCTTGATGCAGTTTGCGTTCAATATACCAATTCCTGGCGTTTGAATGGATGTTAATGACTGGAATATGTTCAGGGAGACTTGAGGAAGCTAATGGAATAGGAATGAGGCCTTGAATCGCCCTGGAAAGTGGTTTACAGTTTTGAGTTTTTTGAGAATTTTTTCAAGTCTTTCAATGGCCTTCTTGCGCAGCTTTCTGTATCTCTGCATTAGGGTTATGATCCTGGAATATATATGAATCAATTAGGTTAACAAATTGGATCCAAATCTCTTGTAATCATTGATTGAATATTTGATTTTTTTAAGATCTTTTTCCATATCTTTTTCACATGTTTTTGTATCAATTAGCATCCAATTAAGCCAAATCTTTCCATAATTGTGCAAGCACGAAATATTGAGTTCAAAACATGCATGAAAAGATTTATTAGGTCAAGTTATATATTTTTCACATATTTAAATGATTTAAATGAATTAATATGAATAATAATTCAAATAAATAAATAAAAATGAGAAAATACTTCCCTTTGGGCCAAGTGGTCGTGCACATGCTTGGAATGATGAATCATGGAAGAAAAATGGGCCCATTAGCATTTTTAGGTCATTTGAATCAATGTTGACTTTTCAAAATATCCAAAAATTTCCCAATTTCCACAAGGCATAACTTGCTCAATTTTTAAGCTTTTCTCATGTTCTTGGACATTTTGGAAAGGTCTTTGAGTCCTCTAACCAATGCCTTTGGTCCCATGTCATTTTGATTTACCAATATCAAGTTATGGCCTTTGACTTAAAGTCCCTTTTTGTTGACTTTTGAAAATGACCTATAATGTTGAAATTGATAACTTTTTGTGAGAGCATTTCTTGGACTTGAAGTATGAAGATGAGTTGTAGGAAATGTCTTTCTCTTCAAAATGAGCTTTGGATGGAATTTTTCTGATAATCCATGTGAAAGTTATGCCCTGGTCAATTTCAGTTGACTTTTTCAACTGTCCAAATAAGGAAACTTTTGCATCTTGATGATTTTCTGAGCCAAATTTTGAGAATCATGATCAAGCATTGATAAAATGATGTTTGTGGCTTCAAAATGATATGTTGACCAAAAATTTGAACTTTTGACTGTCAAATGACCATTTTGCCCCTACAGTTGACTGTAGTGCAATTTGGGGTTTTGACTGTGCAATTTTGAGCTGAATGCCTTGAAACTTGATATGAGAATACTTGACCATATTTGTAGGCATATGAGACTTGATTGGGCCTTTGAAAACTTCCTTTTCTTGATCAGAACACAAACCCTAGTTTTGACTGTATAGGGGACCTTTGCACTGTGTAACCCTTGGGGAATTTTGTGACTTGACTTGGAAATTTCTTGAAGAATATGGGAGGGCAAATTTTGGGGTACAACAGTTGTCCCTGTTCAATCTTCTTAGACCTGAGGATGCAGATTGGCGGACGTGCCTTTCGTAATCCGAAGGTAGAAGATGATTGGACACTAGAGTGCCCAGAAATTTGCGCTCACATAGTGGCAGTGTGGTGGAAATGGGCTTACAGATGCCATTTGGAGATTGCTGGATAGGATGATGGGCTTATAGATGCCATCTGGATGTTGATCGCGTAGGAGATTCCTTGGCGAGAACCTGCATACCTGCAAAATAGAAAATGAGTACCTGACACGTTGCAGGAGCTGATTTTTAGATGCTTGGTATAGATATGTCCTGAATGGTTACAGGAGCTTGGTCTGGAGCTTCAAACGGTGATGAATGAACCAGGGATGGTTACTGCCTTAGCATGAATGGTAAGAGAACCTTGGGCGACTTTAACTTCAACAACGCTCGTTGAGAAAAATCTTGGGTGTCTTCAGCTGGAATAAGAATCAGAGAGATCTTAGGGTCGATCTGACTGAACCAGAGGAGGCCTTTGACTGGATAAGCATCAGGAAAATCTTAGGGTCGACTTAACTGAACCGAACAAGGTCTTGGAATGTCTTCAACTGGATAAGCATCAGGGAGATCTTAGGGTCGATCTGACTGAACCAGAGAAGGCCTTTGACTGGATAAGCATCAGGAAAATCTTAGGGTCGATCTAACTGAACCGGTCTAGGTCTTGAAATATCTTCAACTGGATAAGCATCAGGGAGATCTTAAGGTCGATCTGACTGAACCAGAGAAGGCCTTTGACTGGATAAGCATCAGGAAAATCTTAGGGTCGATTTAACTGAACCGGTCTAGGTCTTGGAATGTCTTCAACCGGATAAGCATCAGGGAGATCTTAGGGTCGATCTGACTGAACCAGAGAAGGCCTTTGACTGGATAAGCATCAGGAAAATCTTAGGGTCGATTTAACTGAACCGGTCTAGGTCTTGAAATATCTTCAACTGGATAAGCATCAGGGAGGTCTTAAGGTCGATCTGACTGAACCAGAGAAGGCCTTTGACTGGATAAGCATCAGGAAAATCTTAGGGTCGATTTAACTGAACCGGTCTAGGTCTTGAAATATCTTCAACTGGATAAGCATCAGGGAGATCTTAGGGTCGATCTGACTGAACCAGAGAAGGCCTTTGACTGGATAAGCATCAGGAAAATCTTAGGGTCGATTTGACTGAACCGGTCTAGGTCTTGAAATATCTTCAACTGGATAAGCATCAGGGAGATCTTAGGGTCGATCTGACTGAACCAGAGAAGGCCTTTGACTGGATAAGCATCAGGAAAATCTTAGGGTCGATTTAACTGAACCGGACAAAGTCTTGAAATGTGATTGAGAATTTAACTGGATCTTTCCTGAAAGGTAAAGGTCAGTCATATGCAATGCATGATATGGATCAAGCAATGATGTTCTCAACATAAATGGGATTCGTAAGATATGATGCGTCTATGCATGTTATAATGATGTATGTGATGTTTTATGTATTTTTTTTGCCTAGGAAAGTGAATCCTTGACGGGTGCCGGGAAGTCGTATCCTGGGCTGATCTTGAAGAATAAGCTTTTACTTCCGCTGGGGATGATAACTGCAAGAATACCGGTAGGAGAAGATGACTCCGTTGCGGAATAAACTTGGCAAATGGAAGATTCTGCGGGGAGGAAAGATGCTCTAGCGACCATGCTGGGAAGCAAAACTCTGTGGGGAGAAGGATGCCTTGCTGAGTGTTGATGATAGTTTGCTGGGGATAGGAAGACTTTGTCGACGACGCTCTTTCCGTGGCTTTTGGCTGAGGATAACCCAGTTATATCCTGTTAAGGAAATAACTCTTTTAATCAAGCCGGATGACGCGTTCGTGCTCTGCGAGGGGATAAGCTTCCAGAATTTACTGGGGATAAGCTTACTGCTTGGGGATATGAATTCCAACTTTCCTAGGGAAACTGGATTGGACTCTCCTGGGGAGTTTTGAACTATGTCGGGGAAGCGATTCCTTTGAATGTGGATATGCCGCCGGGGAACAATCTTTAGACCAAGACTGCCGGGGATGCTTGTTTAAGAATATATGCTGCTGCTGGGGAATGTTGATATCTGCTGGAGGATACCCACCTTCCTTGGGATTTGATAATTTTGCTTGGAGAAGAATGCGCTGTTTTGCTGAACCACTCTCTGGGGATTTAAGATGTACTGGTCGCGTTCTTTAGCTGAACCTACCTTGGTACCTTGGAGGATATAACAATTAGACTGCTCAGACAACTCTTTATTGCCCCTGTTTCTAGTGTCACCTGCAATTAAATCCTTTGTTTCGTATGCAAATATTTATGAGTTAACAAATTATTGTCAATGCATATATCACAAATTGAACCTTGGACGTTCTTCGCAAAACAAAACAGAAAAGAAAAACAGTTGGCATGTTTAACTGAAAATATATTTGTATTGATTTTGAATGGCCTGTGAATAGGCATTTTGTGTGCAAGAGGCTGACGTCCTAGTAAGAGGTACGCCGCTGAACAAGAGAGTTTATACAAACTTTGTACAAAAGAAAATAAAACAGCTGTGTGAAATATGAATGATCCACTGGGTTTCAACTCTGCTATTGTCTTTATAACTCCGAGCGTCTCATCACTTGATGACCTTGGTTGAAGGTGAAGCTGACTGATCGATGCCGTCTGAACTTGATGTAGATACCGGATTCTGGATGCAAAGTGATCCAATGAGACATAGTATTACGCTTTATCCCTAATTTTTGCCTGGACCACCCTTTCGGGTTTTCAGTCCACCGGGATACCCATTTTTGCCCAAGCCGCCTTTCCAGGTTTTCGACTTGCCGGGTGTACAAATTTTTTTCATTTTCATCCCTTCATTTTGCCCGAACCCTTTTGGTTCGACGGGAAGCCCTAATTTTTGCCTAGGCATGTCAGCCTAGCGGGTCTTTTTTCATGCGTAGTATCTTTTTACTATGTCTGCATTGGCGGGGTGAGGAAGGTCGTCACCATCCATGTTGGTCAACATCATTGCTCCTCCTGAGAACACATGCTTAACCACAAATGGCCCTTCGTACGTAGGGGTCCATTTGCCCCTTGGATCGCTCTGAGGAAGGATGATTCTCTTGATTACCAGATCCCCAACTTGATATTCCTGTGGTCTGACCTTTTTGTTAAATGCCCTGATCATTCGTTTTTGATACGTCTGACCATGACAGGTAGCAGCAAGTCTCTTTTAGTCAATGAGGTTGAGCTGATCAAGTCGAGTCTGGATCCAATCATCTTCGTTCAGATTTGCATCCTTCATTATCCGGAGAGAGGGAATTTGCACTTCGATTGGCAAGACTGCCTCCATACCATAAACTAGAGAGAAAGGAGTTGCCCCGGTTGACGTCCTAGCTGAGGTACGGTATCCGTGTAGAGCGAACGGTAACATCTCGTGCCAATCTTTGTAGGTCACTGTCATTTTCTGCACGATTTTCTTGATGTTCTTATTTGCTGCTTCTACAGCCCCATTCATCTTCGGTCTGTAAGGAGAAGAATTGTGGTGCTGTATCTTGAACTGTTCGTAGAGCTCAGCGACCATCTTATTGTTCAGATTGGTACCGTTGTCTGTAATAATCCGCTCCGGGACGCCGTACCGACAGATCAGGTTGTGCCGAATGAACCGTGCCACAACAGTCTTGGTTACCGTAGCATAGGATGCTGCCTCGACCCATTTCGTAAAATAATCAATCGCCACTAGGATGAAGCGATGTCCATTAGATGCCGTAGGTTTAATCTCACCGATCATGTCTATGCCCCACATTGCAAACGGCCAAGGCGCAGTCAGAACATTCAGGGGAACCGGAGGAACATGCACCTTGTCTGCATAAATCTGGCACTTGTGGCATGTCCTGGAATGTTGGTAACAGTCAGCTTCCATTGTAGACCAGTAGTATCCTGCCCGTAGGATTTTCTTAGCCATAGTGTGTCCACTGGAATGTGTACCAAAGGTCCCTTCATGTAGCTCTTCCATGATTCTTTCCGCTTCAGTCTTATCCACGCACCGCAGTAAGGTTGAATCATGGTTTCGCTTGTACAAGATGCCGTTGCTAAGGAAGAACTTGGCTGCGAACCTTCTCAGGAATTTCTTATCATTGACAGAGGCACCTTCAGGGTATTCCTGAGCTTCCAGATATCTCTTCACCTCATGGTACCAAGGCTTCTCAGTCACCAATTCAGTTTCGAGATCACAACAGTATGCCGGTTCGTCCAGTTTCCAGATGATAATCCGGGGAGCCTCGTTATCCCATTTAACCTTGAACATTGAAGACATTGTAGCTAACGCGTCCGCTAACTGATTCTCTTCTCTTGGAAATTGTTCAAAGGTTATCTCTGTGAAGTGGGGAATCAGGGTCAACACACATTCTCTGTAAGGAATCAGGTTTGGATGTTTCGTATCCCACTCTCCTTTGATCTGATTGATCACAAGAGCGGAATCTCCGAAGACACTTAGAAATTTGATCCTTAGGTCGATCGCAACTTGAAGACCCATGATGCACGCCTCATACTCCGCCATGTTGTTAGTACAGTTGAAACATAGCCGGGCAGTGAGTGGAGTATGAGTACCTTGAGGTGAGATGATTATGGCGCCGATACCATTTCCCAAAGCATTGGAGGCTCCGTCAAAGTGCATAGACCATCGGGATCCTGGTTCAGGTCCTTCATCCGGTCCAGGCACTTCACAATCTGTTACTATCATGATGCTTTCATCCGGAAACTCGAAGTTCATTGACTGATAGTCATCTACAGCTTGATGCGCTAAGTGGTCTGCCAATACACTTCCCTTGATGGCTTTCTGGGTTGTGTACTGAATGTCGTATTCCGTCAAGATCATTTGCCATCTTGCAATTCTCCCAGACAGAGCAGGCTTTTCGAATATGTACTTTATAGGATCCATTTTTGAGATCAACAAAGTAGTGTGAGTCAGCATATACTGTCTCAGCCGGCGAGCAGCCCATACCAAAGCGCAGCAAGTTTTCTCAAGCAGTGAGTATCGGGTCTCACAGTCGGTAAACTTTTTGCTAAGGTAATAAATGGCATGCTCTTTTCGGCCAGACTCGTCATGCTGCCCCAGCACACACCCCATTGAGCTGTCAAGCACTGTCAGGTATAGTATCAGAGGTCTCCCTTCAACCGGTGGCATAAGGATAGGTGGTTCTTGGAGATACTCTTTGATTTTGTCAAAAGCAACCTGGCATTCATCGTTCCAACTTACTACCTGATCTTTCTTCAGCAGCTTGAAGATTGGCTCACAAGTAGCAGTCAGATGTGAGATGAAGCGAGCAATGTAATTCAGGCGTCCTAGAAAGCCTCTGACTTCCTTCTCTGTCTTAGGAACTGGCATCTCTTGAATAGCTTTGACCTTAGCAGGGTCCACTTGAATACCCTTATCACTGACCACGAAGCCTAGCAACTTCCCAGATCTTACCCCGAAGGTGCACTTGTTCGGGTTCAATCTCAGTTTGTATAGTTTCAACCGGTCAAACAATTTCTGCAGATGATCTAGATGCTCTTCCTCAGTCTGGGACCTAGCGATCATATCGTCAACATACACTTCTATCTCATGATGGATCATGTCATGAAATAAGGCAACCATGGCACGCTGGTAGGTTGCCCCAGCGTTCTTCAACCCGAATGGCATGACCTTGTAACAAAAGGTGCCCCACTGAGTAACAAATGTAGTTTTTTCCATGTCTTCAGGTGCCATCTTAATCTGATTGTAACCTGAAAAGCCATCCATGAAAGAGAATACCTTGTGCTGAGCCGTATTGTCAACAAGGACATCAATGTGAGGTAAGGGGAAGTCATCCTTGGGGCTGGCCCTGTTCAGATCCCTGTAATCGACACACATTCTGACCTTACCGTCCTTCTTAGGTACCGGCACCACGTTAGCAACCCACTGAGGGTAAGTAGTCACTGCAAGGAACCCAACATCAAACTGTTTCATGACCTCGGCTTTGATCTTCTCAGACATCTCTGGACGCATCCGACGGACCTTTTGCTTAACTGGAGGACAGTCTTCCTTAGTTGGCAAATGATGGACCACAATATCGGTATCCAACCCGGGCATGTCTTCGTAGGACCAGGCAAAGATCTCCATATAATCATGCAGCATCTTGGTTAACCGTTGCTTCACGCTGAGCTCTAGGTTGGCACCAATCTTTACCTCTTTTCTGTCTGCCTCAGTACCCAAGTTTATGATTTCCACTGGCTCTTCATGGGGTTGAATTGCCCTCTCTTCCTGAAGCAACAGTCTTGCAAGCTCACCAGGCACTTCGCAATCATCTTCACCTTCGTCTTCGGCTAAGTTGATCGGATTTTCGAAGTCATAATTGGCAGTAGCAGAGTTGTTATCAGTGAGATCCAGAGTGGATTGGAACCTGTATGAGTGAGTGTGTGTGTAAATACAGCTGTTTTGAAAATTATGTAAAGGAAAAGAAAGACAGAAAAGGAGCACAATATTTGCAATGCGAAAAATACGTCCAAGATTTTCATTCATGATATATGAAATGACAATTTGTATGCCCTCACAAATAGAACCACGGTGCCTCGGGTAAGACACCGGGCCATAGAGTTTATCATTGTTTATTACAAAATAACGAAACAAAGAAATTTATTACTGCGTCACAAAGGTAACAGGAGTATGATCCTTAGCAATCCAGTTGTTCAATCCGCCTTCGGTCGTCGGATAGATCCAGCTATTAAATTCCGCTTCATCCACTTCGTTGTCTTCCCCGACCGCATTCACTCCTGAACTTTTAATAAATACCGGAGGTCTTCCGATCTTCGCTTTCCTCATATCTCTCTGACCTTCTGAGGTAAAACCCAACCCAAGTTTATCAGTCTTCTGAGTAAAGTCTGGAAGTCTGCCCCAGTCGGCACATTCACCCTTCTGAACCACAGCCCGGGCATCCTTCAGGGAAGCCATCTTCAAAGGACCACCTTCTTCTGTTGCTGTTTCTGCTGCAATTGGAAACACCTCCTTGAAATGCTGAAAGGGGGTTTCAATAAACTCCCCATCCATCTCAATGTACCTGAAGGAGTTCAGGTGGCTCACCATGTATTCCTCCTCTCCCTGCACAGTGACAATCTTCCCTCTGACGGGGTATTTCAGCTTCTGATGCAAGGTAGAGGTCACTGCCCCAGCCTTATGTATCCACGGTCGGCCCAATAGACAAGAGTAAGATGGACGGATATCCATCACATAAAAAGTGGAATCGAACACCTGAGAGCCCACACGAATTGGAATGTCAACCTCTCCATGAACCATCCTCTTTGAACCATCAAAGGCCCTGACGATGATATTGCTGGGTTTTAATTCCAGTCCTTCACAATCTAGACGGTCCAGAGCCTTCTTGGGTAGCACATTCAAAGATGACCCAGTATCCACCAACACATGTGCCAAGGTAGTGCCTCTGCATTCAATAGAGACATGCAGAGCATCATTATGGTCTCTTCCCTTTGCGGTCAAGTCAGCGTCTGAGAAACCCAAGCCATTGTCTGCCGTTAGACTTGCCACGCAATCAGTGAACTGGACTGCAGAGGTTTCATGTGGCACATGGGCCGTCTTGAGGAATGAGATTAGGGCCTTAGCATGGGCCTCGGAACACAGCAATAAAGAGAGCATGGAGATCTTGGAGGGCGTGTGCCCCAGCTGTTCCACAACATTAAAATCGCTCTTCTTTATAATCTTCAAAATCTCCTCCATCTCTTGTGGGGAGGCCTCAGCATTTATTGGTACAGGTGCCTCCATCTGGGCAGGCTCAACTTCAATTCCCTTGCCCCGAGCATTGGATGACTCGGCAGCAGGAGAAACAATCGGATCAGCAGCAGGAACAGGTATACTTGCGGGGGTTATGAGAAGTGGTCTTCGGGCAGCAGGCGGTGCAATGTCAGGCGAGAAGAGCCTGCCACTGCGGGTAACCTTGGCTGGGCCAGTGATGTCACAAATGCTGGTGCCAGCGTTGAGCTCTTGTTTAATCCCATTTACATATACGTCTGCCCCATAGTGCCAAGGGACAGCTTTATCAGATACATAGGGCAGGGGCCCTGGAACGGTGATGATAACAGGTGCTACGGTCATGATTTGGACGGGCTTCCTCGGGAGAGCCGGGATCGGATTATTGAAGATAGTCACCACAGAAACTTCTTCCACTGAGACCAACCGAACAACAGACTTCTTGAATAGAATCTCCTTGCTATCCATTAGGTTTTGGATGCCTAATTTTAGCAAGGGACAACCAGATAGAGACACAGCACAGAACAGGCAACCCTCGCTGCAACCCGGAAATAAACCGGCCAACAGCAGGTTCTTCTTGACAGTCTTCAGAGGAGTAGCTAGATCATCCACAGAAACAGCATAAACGTCTTCATCAACAGCATTTACCCCATGTTGAGGCATAGAGGCAGTAACTACATTCGGCTTCGCAGGCGCCTCGAACTGTATCTCCTTTGCGTCGATAAGGTCTTGCACCTTATTCTTTAACGCCCAACAGTCATCGGTAGAGTGCCCCAGGCTATCTGAATGGTAGGCACAACGAGCATTCGGGTTGTACTTGGGAGATGCAGTATTTGGGAACTTCAGCGCCTCCCTGACAGTCACTAAATTAGTGGATAACAACTGTGGCAGGATCTGTGATAAGGTTATGCTTAAGCGGGTGAACTCTCTCCGGGGTCTTTCAAACTTTTGAGGGTTGTTTGGCCGGGGAGCGGCAGCAGGCTTAGCAATCATTACCGCACTGACAGATTGGCGGTGTTCAGGTCTCTCTGATTTCCTGGAACCATATACAGCACTAGACTCCTTCTTGAAGGGTTTCTTCTCAGAACCAGATGATGCACCCTTCGGAATTTTTCCAGACTTTAACCCAGCTTCAATCCTCTCTCCAGTCAAGATTAGATCAGTGAACCCAGCAGAAGAATTCCCAATGAGATGGTTGAAAAATGGCCCAGATAGGGTCCCCAAGAACATGTCTACCAACTCCCGATCAGTCAACGGTGGCTGCACCCTGCCAGCCAGGTCTCTCCACTTCTGAGCGTACTCCTTAAAACCTTCGCTTGCACCTAACGACATACCCTGGAGTTGGGTACGTGTGGGGGCAAGGTCGGCATTATATTGATACTGCTTGTAGAAAGCAGTAGCCAACTCCTCCCAGTTACGAATCTTGGTCCCATCCAGCTGATAGAACCATTCGAGATGAGTCCCTGAAAGACTCTCCTGGAAGAAGTGGATCCATAAATTCTTATCCGCAGAGTACGGCTGAATTTTCTGAACATAGGACCTCAGATGCAGCTTGGGACAAGACGCCCCGTCATACTTAGAGAAGGATGGTGCTTTGAACTTGTGAGGGATTATCACACCAGTTGACAAACCCAGATCTCCGAAATCCAGCCCAGGTACCTGTTGAACCTCCATAGCCTTCAATCTGTCCTCCAGTTGCTTGTATCTGTCGTCTGCCGGAGGGTACTGCTCTTCATCAAAATCAGTCTCGTTGTCGGAGACTACCGGACTAGGAACCTTTACCTCTGCCTGAGAAGGGCTCTTGCCAACAGAAGAACCAACCTCTTCGTGTTGCAGAGTATTGCCAAACCTTCGGCCCGAGTTGAACAGAACAGTTCTTCTCTTCTTCTTCTTCTCCTTCTTCAGGAGCATAGCTTTTAGTTCTTCTTGGCCTTGAGCCAGACCCTTGATTAATTCCTGAAACTGCGCATTCTGCGCCTGAAGAGCCTTGATTGATGTCTCAGTTGATGCAGATTCGGGATTCATGATGCTGAAATAAACAGCGAAGAACTGTAAGCAACCTGAAAAGAGGAAAAACCTGCTATGCACATGATGAATGAGATGTGTTTATGCAATGCATTCAAGGGTTCGAAAATTCCACTTTGTTGTAGACAAAAAAGAAACACGCGTTATCATTAAGGAAATCATTGTTTAATACATTAAGGCCTTATGGGCAAAAGTACAAAAATCAAATCAATCCCAAAATACACTGCGCATCCTCTTTGGAGCTATGTAAGTGTTGAGATTCCTCTCCTCATGCAACAGGCGGGTGAGCTCCAAGACCTTCTTTTCACTGGCATGTAGACTAGTCTCAAGAGAATTCCGCTCTTCCTTAAGCTGGATCCAGCTCTTCTGCATTTCTTCCCAGGATGTGGGCATATCAGGGTGCTGAATAGTGTAGGACACTTCCCCTTCCAGGACTGGTTCTTTGATTACTGGGAGCATATGAGGATAAGGCATTACTAACTTCTGGGAGCGGGCGCGTACCCACTTGAGATAAGGCTCCAACAGGATGGAATTCCTGTGCCCCAGTGTCTTGCTGTCTATCCTACTTGGCATCCTCCAGGCTCTGATAAATCTCTGGCGAAGTCCTTGAGTATCATTGTCGAAGTCAAAAACTATGTCAGGAATTAACATGTCATGAGGACCGTCCCTCCGAGCATAACCAAACTGTCTCCAAGCCAGGCATGGGCTATAAGTAATACCTCCTCTGATTCCAAGTAAAGGAACATTAGGGTACTCCCCGCAACGGTCAATGATGGTGACATCTTCTCTGGACCTAGGGCACCAATGTATATCTGCATGGGTAAGAGTCATCAACCGTTGTGACCATCTCAAACCCCGCTCATTCTTCAAGACCGATTGTGGAAGGTGCGAAATAAACCACCTTCCCAGGAGAGGGGTGCAACACATAAGGACACCTCTTTTTCTCATGGTTCGAGTGTAACATGAGTGAAGGATGTCTCCCAGCAACGTAGGTATAGGGTTCCTGGACATAAAGATCTGGACAGCACTGATATCAATAAGCTGATCTGGGTTAGGAAACAACACCAAACCATAAACAAGGAGGGCCACAACCTCTTCAAAAGCTTGCAAGTCAAGGGAGTTCCAACATTCAAGGGCCTTTTCAAACAGAAACCTGGCTAAGAACCCTTTGATACCACTTCTAACTTCCCAATGTCCCTTGAGGTCAGATGACTGTAGGTGCAAGGCTTTAGCAATCTCTTCAAGCTTAGGTTCCTTTTCTGTACCATTGAAGGGTAGCTGATCAAGGATAGGGATCTTCAGGAGCCGGGAGAACTCCTCCAATGTAGGTACCAACTGATAGTCCAAGAAGGTGAAACAGTGATGCAGAGGGTCAAAGAATTGGAACAAGACCTTTATCATATCTTCCTCAATGTTGGTGTTGACCAAGCTGATGAGGCTTCCATGCCTTTCACTGAATGAAGAGTTCTCGGGAATCCTGGATATAAGTTCCTTAAGCTGAGGAGGGATCCTTACAAGACTGATTTGAATTGTCTTTCTACGAACAGTTTCCATGTCCTACAAAACAAGAACAAAGATGAAAATTCGAACCCCTGAAATGGTTAGTCAATGCTTATGATGCTGGATGATGTCATGATGCTATGATTAAACACACCACAGATATTTACAAAAACAAACATGTAAGGCACACAAGGCACACAAGACAAGCCCTTAAGGTTTAAGGCCAGCATGGGGTCTGGGTAGTACCCTCTTGAAGTTGGTGGGTTCAACCTGTCCTAATCAAAGTAACCGGGTTCTAAGGTTCCCAATATCACGGGATTGCTTTCATTGTTCATCGTTTCGATTTAGCCACTGAACTGGCGACCTAAATATTCCAGGAAAGCAACCCTCAATTGGGTGTAGTATCGAGTATCAACCAACCTCGGACTGCACCAAAGTCAGTTATCTCACTACCCTAAAGAGGCCAAGATAGTTCAATTAAGGTTCCTAAGGTCTGTTGATGCTTCATGACACCACGCGGAGGCCCCGTACTCTCCTTGACTGAACTCAAGGGTTACCGGTACACACCAAAGTGCCACATCAACGTAGCAGACTGTTTCAACCATGTCGGTATACCCCGCACAGTTCCCTCACAGCCTTGTTGCTACTTTCTAAGAAGGTATCCCCCAGATCCGGGTTAGGATCTATAGAACTCCCAAGCAACCCACAATTTAAAGCACACAAGGAAAACAATTGAAAACACAGTTATGTACTAGCCCTAAGGTACACCTCACTTTAAGTTTAGTCCCCAGCAGAGTCGCCAGTTCTGTGATCGGTGGATCTGGAACTGACTGTTTAACGCTGGTTCGCGAAATGTCGCGGAAGCAAGAGTCGCCACCGTCTTTTATTTTCTCCAAATGGAAAGGACAAAAGCACAGAAAAATTCCTTAAAGAGATTGCTCTCGGTTCGGGAGGTAGGTTATAGAAAGGGAAGGTGTTAGCACCCTTTCTATCCATGGTTATCCACGGGCTCTTAGATACTTGCTCATTTGTGTTTTCAAAAATGGTTTGTTTGCTTTTCAATGTGGGTTTTAAAAAAGTTTCTTTGAAAATTTCAGATCGACTCTTGTGTCAGAGTGTTTGAAAAATTGCTTTGAAAGCTTTTTGAAAATGTGTCGGTGTGAAAAGATTTTTGTTTGTTTTTGAAGAGAGCAAGTATCTACGAGAACCTACCTACCCTAAGGAATTCGTCTGTGTAAATGTCCTTTAAAGTAGTGCCATCCCACCATTGAGAGGTAGGTAGCACCACCGTTGGAGGTGTTCGGGTCAATTCGAGGTTCGGGACATGGTGATCACCAGAGCAATGGGAAGACACCTTAGAAGCTACCCTCATGCCAGGTTCCCGGATCATGAGGACTTACTAAGACATCCTCTACTCGACGATCACCTTTCGAGGCAAGGCAACAGTGAGGCGTACCCTAGGGGTGGTGTGTGATTTGTGTGTCGTTTTCATTTGTATTTGTCTTGTCATGTTAAAGTGTTCTACGCTTGATTTTATTATGGTCATTCATTCTTGCATGCTTTGTTAACAGTTAAAATATTGCGAGGAAAAATAAATCTAAAGCTATTACAAAGGCGCGGGTCCACATCGCCAAAATTAAACCGGACCCGATTTGACAGAAAGTAAAGAAATTAACAGAATTAAAAAGTGCGAGAAGTAAATGTTACAAAGCTTCGGGAGAGATACATAATTATTTAAGCGGAAAAAGAAATAAGTATGCGAAATTAAACAATTAAAAATATGGGCGTTGGACCCTTTCGCAAAAACTAAAATTAATATGGAATTAAAATTAAAATTTAAAAGAAAATGTTTTTGGTATTTTAGTATTTTATGATTTAATATGAAAAAGAGAATTAATTAAAATTGAATGCAAACCCTAATTATAATGGCTTTTAAATTTATTATGAAAAATATTGAATTTTTACCTAATTTAAACCTAAGTTAATTTACATGCAAATTTAATTATAGAAATAAATAAAATAAATATTATTATAAAAGAAGAAAAATTAAAAAGGAATAAAAATTATCAATTAAACCTAGTTCTACATTTTTTATATTTTTATTGTGAAAAGAATTAATATTAAAACCCTAATTTATACTAAGTTTATTTATATACAATTATTTACAAGAAAACATTAAAATAAAATATTTATTATATTTTTTTGCCTTTTCTGTTTTTTATGATATTTTTATATTTTTTGTAAAAAATAATTAATTAAATTAAAACAACAAAACAAATAAATAAATAATTGAAAATAAAATAAAACATAAAGAAAATTAAAAAAAACATTGCAAACCAGGGGGGGTGGGAGTCCCCAATATGGAGGTATGCGCCCAGCAATCTAGCCCATTTAGCCTTGGCCTCGTTGGACTTTTCAAAATCACGTGTGACACCTTTGACCAGGGTGTAGGGTGTATCTTCAATCCCATCCCTTGGTTTGATCTTGAGAGGGGCGTGTCACATTGGATTTGGAAGTGCATGGTACGTCTTAACATGAGCGCTGCATAGGAATTATTATTGCAAAATAGTATGAGAAATTATACAGACCTGGGACTCGAACCCAGGTCTTGGACATTGCAAATCAACACCTGTGCCACTACGCCATCTGAATCACATTTAATGTATAATAGTTAACAAATATTATAAAAGAAAAAGAGTTAGTGGCCTCCAACGCGCGCTAAATTTAAACGGACCAACCAATGCCTCCCACGTAGTCGTCTTCTTCGCGTCTTTGTTTTTTTTCTTCTGAAATAAGAGAAAAATAGGCAACGGTTTTCACGCGTTGCCTAAGGTCAGTTTCAAGAAAATAGCGACTAGCGCTATGGTGTCCATAAATTGGGCGCGATAGGCGCTTCTACTTCGTCCAGATGCACTGAGTACAACCATGGTGGTCTTAAGGGCTAATTTTACTTTGTTTCAAAGCCCTAATTTTTCATCCTGCAAACCCTAGAAAGCTAACATGGTAACATCGCGTTGAGAGCACAAAAACACAATTAAACTGTACAATTAGCATCAGAAATCATCAATGAGTAATAATCCATAAAGAAAATGCAATGATTATGCTTCAAAATCAAAATACGATTATGCAATTTTCTTGATGCAGTTTGCGTTCAATATACCAATTCCTGGCGTTTGAATGGATGTTAATGACTGGAATATGTTCAGGGAGACTTGAGGAAGCTAATGGAATAGGAATGAGGCCTTGAATCGCCCTGGAAAGTGGTTTACAGTTTTGAGTTTTTTGAGAATTTTTTCAAGTCTTTCAATGGCCTTCTTGCGCAGCTTTCTGTATCTCTGCATTAGGGTTATGATCCTGGCATATATATGAATCAATTAGGTTAACAAATTGGATCCAAATCTCTTGTAATCATTGATTGAATATTTGATTTTTTTAAGATCTTTTTCCATATCTTTTTCACATGTTTTTGTATCAATTAGCATCCAATTAAGCCAAATCTTTCCATAATTGTGCAAGCACGAAATATTGAGTTCAAAACATGCATGAAAAGATTTATTAGGTCAAGTTATATATTTTTCACATATTTAAATGATTTAAATGAATTAATATGAATAATAATTCAAATAAATAAATAAAAATGAGAAAATACTTCCCTTTGGGCCAAGTGGTCGTGCACATGCTTGGAATGATGAATCATGGAAGAAAAATGGGTCCATTAGCATTTTTAGGTCATTTGAATCAATGTTGACTTTTCAAAATATCCAAATATTTCCCAATTTCCACAAGGCATAACTTGCTCAATTTTTAAGCTTTTTTCATGTTCTTGGACACTTTGGAAAGGTCTTTGAGTCCTCTAACCAATGCCTTTGGTCCCATGTCATTTTGATTTACCAATCTCAAGTTATGGCCTTTGACTTAAAGTCCCTTTTTGTTGACTTTTGAAAATGACCTATAATGTTGAAATTAATAACTTTTTGGGAGAGCATTTCTTGGACTTGAAGTATGAATATGAGTTGTAGGAAATGTCTTTCTCTTCAAAATGAGCTTTGGATGGAATTTTTCTGATAATCCATGTGAAAGTTATGCCCTGGTCAATTTCAGTTGACTTTTTCAGCTGTCCAAATAAGGAAACTTTTGCATCTTGATGATTTTCTGAGCCAAATTTTGAGAATCATGATCAAGCATTGATCAAATGATGTTTGTGGCTTCAAAATGATATGTTGACCAAAAATTTGAACTTTTGACTGTCAAATGACCATTTTGCCCCTACAGTTGACTGTAGTGCAATTTGGGGTTTTGAGTGTGCAATTTTGAGATGAATGCCTTGAAACTTGATATGAGAATACTTGACCATATTTGTAGGCATATGAGACTTGATTGGGCCTTTGAAAACTTCCTTTTCTTGATCAGAACACAAACCCTAGTTTTGACTGTATAGGGGACCTTTGCACTGTGTAACCCTTGGGGAATTTTGTGACTTGACTTGGCAATTTCTTGAAGAATATGGGAGGGCAAATTTTGGGGTACAACAAAAAGCAAACAAACTATTTTTGAAAACACAAGTGAGCAAGTATCTAAGAGCCCATGGATAACCATGGATAGAAAGGGTGCTAACACCTTCCCTTTCTATAACCTACCTCCCGAACCGAGAGCAATCTCTATAAGGAATTTTTTTGTGCTTTTGTCCTTTCCATTTGGAGAAAATAAAAGACGGTGGCGACTCTTGCTTACCGCGACATTTCGTGAACCAGCTTTAAACAGTCAGTTCCAGATCCACCGATCACAGAACTGGCGACTCTGCTGGGGATCTAAACTTAAAGTGAGGTGTACCTTAGGGTTAGTTCATAACTGCGTTTTCAATTGTATTGACTTGTCTGCTTTAAATTTGTGGGTTGCATGGGAGTTACATAGATCCTAACCCGGATCTGGGGATACCCTGTTTAGGTAGCATAAGCTGTGAGGGACCTGTCCGGCGTATACCGACATGGGTGAAGCAGTGGCTACGTTGGTGTGGCGCCTTGGTCTGTACCGATATCCCTCGTGTTGAAACGGGGAGAATATGGGTCTTCCAAGGAGTCATTAAGCACCAACAGACCTTAGAACCTTAAATGACACAACTTGGCCATTAGAACAGTAGCAGTATGCTACGCCCATTGAGGCTAAACTCTCGTGATGGTTCTGGCCACAAGAAAAGATTGCGATGCTGGAGTTATGACCGATTGAGGATAGTCAATGATATTGGGATCCTCTAAGAACCCGGTTACTTTGATAGGACAGGTATGAACCAACAAACTGAAAGAGGGTAGTACCTAGACCTCATGCTGGCCTAAACTTTAGGGGCTTGTCTTGTGTGACTTGTGTGCCTTCCAATTTGACTATTTGCATGCTTGTTATCTGACACTTGAGTTTCCCTTGCAGGTTTTGTTTATAGTCCTTAATAGGACTCATAACAGGGTATACTAAGTTTCTTACAGGTTTTGGTTTGCAGTCCTTAATTAGGACTCATAACAGGGTTTACCGAGTTTCTTGCAGGTTTTGTCTTTAGTCCTTAATTGGGACTCATGACAGGTTTTACTTGAGTTTCTTGCAGGTTTCTGTTTATAGTCCTTAATTGGGACTCATAACAGGGCTACTCACATTACCCCATGCATACCATAACATCATACCATTGCATACATCCTAACCCATTTCAAGGATCTCAAGGGCTTGTGATGCAGGTCATGGTGAATCAACTATCCCAGCAAGGGGCAAAGAGGATTTATTTTCTCTAGCCAAGGTAGTCAGGGGCTATGACCCACTTGATATGGTGAGCTTTGACTCCTGAAGAAGGTTCCCCTAGCCAAGGTTGTTTGGAAAGCAAAATAAGGTTGATGACTTGAGTCAGGGGCTATGACCCACTGGATATGGTGAGCCTTTGACCCTTGGAAGAAAGATTCTCAACAAATATGAAGTTCTTTCAACCAAGCTACCGGATCCAAATGCTAACAAATTTTCTTGTTTACCCCGCGAGGTCCTTGAAAACATTACATGCATGTCATACTCATCATTGCATAACAGGTATCCTTGTTGCAGGTCACTTACCTTTCTCGCTGTTTATTTCAGCAATGGCTTCACAACAAGATAACCAGGACCTTCACGCTCAAGAGACTCAGTTCAGGGAAATCTTCCTAGGCCTATCCAAGGGGTAGGAAGAGTTGAGGACACTCCTCATGGGGAATCTGATCAGAAAGAGTCCTGAAGATGACAAGGACGAACAGCTGAAACGTCTACAAGCTGAGGTAGACACATTGAAAACCCAAATGCTGGGGCAAAGGGCACTCATTCAAGGTTTAGCTCAGGAGCAAGGAGAGCTGAGGGCCATGATCAGTCAGCTTCATCAAGACATGAAGCAACTAGCCCAAGTCAGGGACCCAGTCATTAATCAACTTCCAAGAAGTCAAAGGTTTGGGCCTCTCCAAGCTGCTATTACTTCACAGTTCCAACAACGACCTCGCCAAGAACAGCGGGTTGATCAGAGCAAACCAGACAAGCCTAAAAGGCAGTTCACCAAGATCAACATGTCGCTGGATCAAGCACTACAACAAATGTTGGAGGTAGGGCTGATCACCTTAAGGGCTCCTCTCCGGAATCCAAACACTTCTGCTCCTAACTATCATCCCAACGATAGGTGCGCATACCATTCTGATAGCCCGGGGCATACTACGGACAACTGCTGGCCTCTCAAAAACAAGATTCAAGACATGATCGACGCTGGAGAGATTCAGTTTGAAGTACCTGAGACTCCGAACATAATCACTGCTCCCTTGCCAAATCAGGGCTAGGATTGAGGAAATTTTGTTCATTCGAATGTTCAAGCTGCAATTTTCTTTTGTTCAAACATTTACTCATGTTAAACATTGTTATTTCATTAATGCATCGCATATGTCTGTTCTGAAACAATATATTCGTATTCACTATATGCAAATTATTTTCATATTTTTTCTGATGTCAACTCTTGATCTAAGATTCTAAGCCTCTTGAGGGAGGATGACGAAAACGATACCACGATCTTTACAGTATGCTTTTGAACAGACCCCGCTGATGAGGTACAGGCATTGTTTCAATCCCTAAACACTGGAGTAATAAGGAAGATAATCCCTCGTCAACCCCTCTGAGCCAAAGAAGTAGGAGTTTTTCTTTTCGAAAATTAAAACCCTTTATCATAACCTGGGGCAGGGTAGTTCTCTCAGTTGATCCAAGTGCGCAACAAATGGCACCGAAGAGATCCTTACGAAAAAAGAAAGACAGTGATGGTTCCGAACAATCGTAAAGACAGGCAGTCATTATCAAAAAAATTCATAAATGAAACGCCCAAAAAGTCAAAACCTAAAAGGAGACTTACGAAACTGGGGCATCCCGCTGACTGTAATTCCAAAAAAGGAAACAGCTCAGGCAAAAAACAGGGATAACAAAATCAAAAAGGAAGAGGTCATACAAACCCTCAATAACAAAAACAAAAATGACTGCCTATTCAAAATAAATTGTCAGAATCTGAACCATCATTGGTATATCAAAGCAAAGACTCGAACAAGGTCTAACGTATGATCAACTGAGTTTAGGTTTGGAGAACATCACGAAGAGCGGGTGGGTACAAATAAATTTGAGCCTTTATCCTTTGTTTCTTAAACCGTGAACCAGGCCACGTTATAACCCTCAAAAGTCCTAGCTGAAGCATGGGTTAGTTCGAAAGCATACTGTTACGAAAGGTATCCTGACTCCTTAAGGCCTACGGTAAATACGGAGTTGACATCACGTTTTACAAACATTCACTTGTTTTATGAAAAAGAATGCATTTTCAAAAACTTCAAGACAGACATAAGCTTTGCATTTTTAACATAACTTTGTTCGCATATGACTTTTTGGTTGAACAGCAGGAAAATTCGCATGATGAATACCTAGTGAACAAAAGCACTTCCAATCAAGGGGCACAACATGATTATTGTCCATCATCTGGGGCAGTCCAATCAAGATTCGGAGAATCTCTCAAAAGCCAAACAGTAGGGGCGAATCTCTGCCTGAGTCACTTGGGGCATTCCAACAACGAATCTTGCCTAATCAAACATCTTCTGGTGGCATGACAAAATACTTCTAACAGGGGCAACTCCTTGTGTTCTGAGGGCATGGACATAGTCGAAAAAATACTACGCACAATCAAAGACCCGCTAGGTTGACGTACCTAGGCAAAAATAAGGGCTTCCCGGCGAACCAAAAGGGTTCGGGCAAAATTAAGGGATGAAATGAAAATAATCTGTACACCCGGCAAGTCGAAAACCTGAAGAGGCGGCTTGGGCAAAAAATGGGTATCCCGGTGGACTGAAAACCCGAAAGGGCGGTCCAGGCAAAAGTTAGGGATCAAAGCGTACGACTACGTCCTTCCACCCTATCACCTGTCTACCAGAAGATTTGTCAATTACTCCCACAGGTGCCTTCTCCCACTGAAACTGGGGCAATGATGAGTTTGTCCAAACGATATGATTGCTCTGTCCACAAGGTACCAAGGTAGGTTCAGCTAAAGAACATAACCAGATATCTTAATTCCCCAGAGAGTGAGCCAGCAAGTCAACAATACTCTCCAAATAAAGCTATACAATCAAACCTTAAGGAAGTTGGGTATCCTCCAGCAGATCTCAACATTCCCCAGCAGCATATATGCACTCTTAACAGGCATCCCCGGCAATCTGGGTCTGAAGATTGTTCCCCGGTGGCATATCAAACATTCAGTGGAATCTCCTTCCGATACCGTTCAAAACTTCCCCAGGAAAATCCAATCCAGTTTCCCCAGGAAAGTTGGAATCCATCTCCCCAAGCAGTAAGCTTATCCCCAGTAGATTCTGGAAGCTTATCCCTCGCAAAGCACGAACGCGTCTCCCGGCTTTATTCAAAGAGTTATTTCCCTACCAGGATATAACTGGGTTATCCTCAGCCAAGAGCCACGGAAAGAGCGTCCTCGACAAAGTCTTCTTATCCCCAGCGAAGTCTATCAACACTTCCAACACAACAAGGGTATCCCCAGCAAGTTATTACCAACATCTCAACAAAGTACCTCTCTCCCCACAGAGTATTGTTTCTCAGCAAGATCACTAGAGTACTTTCCTCCCCGCAGAGTTATTCCATTCGCCAAGTTTATTCCCCAACGGAGTCATCTTCTCCTATCGGTATTCTTGCAATTATCATCCCCAGCGGAAGCAAAATCTATTCTCCAACATCAGCCCAGGAGTGACTTCCCGGCACCCGTCAAGGATTTACTTTCCTAGACACATACATTCCTAAACATCACATACATCATTATAGCATGCATATACGCATCATATCTTACAAATCTCATTTATGTTGAGAACGTCATTGCTTGATCCATATCATGCATTGCATATGACTGACCTTTTACCTTTCAGGAAAGGATCCAGTTAAATTTTCAACTATATTCCAAGACCTAGACCGGTTCAGTTAAGTCGACTCCAAAGATTTCTCTGTTTCTTATCCAGTCAAAGGCCGTCTCTGGTTCAGTCAGATCGACTCCAAAGATCTCCCTGTTTCTTACCCAGTTGAAAACATTCAAGACCTAGACCGGTTCAGTTAATCGACTCCAAAGATTTCTTATCCAGTCCAAGGCCTTCTCTAGTCCAGCTAAATCGACCCCAAACAGATTTATTGATGAAGACTCAGTAGAAGTTATCCAGGTTTTCTCAATGATTGCTATTGAGATTGTAATTGCCTATGGTTCTCTCCCCGATACTGCGGAGATGATAATTCCATCCAAGGTTTTCTCAATGATTGCTATTGAGATTGTAATCGCCTATGGTTCTCTCCCCAATGCTGCGGAGATGATAATTCCATCCCAGGTTTTCTCAATATTTGCTATTGAGATTATAATTGCCTATGGTTCTCTCCCCGATACTGCGGAGATGATAATTCCATCCAAGGTTTTCTCAATGATTGCTATTGAGATTGTAATCGCCTATGGTTCTCTCCCCAATGCTGCGGAGATGATAATTCCATCCCAGGTTTTCTCAATGATTGCTATTGAGATTGTAATCGCCTATGGTTCTCTCCCCAATGCTGCGGAGATGATAATTCCATCCCAGGTTTTCTCAATGATGGCTATTGAGATTGTAATCGCCTATGGTTCTCTCCCCGATACTGCGGAGATGATAATTCCATCCAAGGTTTTCTCAATGATTGCTATTGAGATTGTAATTGCCTATGGTTCTCTCCCCGATACTGCGGAGATGATAATTCCCACCAAGATTCTCTCAATGATTGCTGTTGAGGTTGTAGTCACCTATTGGTTCTCTCCCCGATCCTGCGGAGATGGTAATCCCAAGATTTTCTCAACGATTGCTGTTGAAGTTAAAGTCATCCAAGGTTCTCTCACTGTCCCGTTGAGGTAGTAACCATCTCTGGTTCATTCATCATCATTTGAATCTCCAGATTTAGCTCCTGTAACCAGTCAGGATACATCTATACCAAGCATCTGAAGACTAGTTCCCGCAACATGTCAGGTACTCATTTTTCTTTTGCAGGTACGCAAGTTCTCGCTAAGGAATCTCTTACGCGATCAACATCCAGATGGCATCTATAAGCCCATCCACCTAGCCATCATCTCTTAGCATGGCATCTGTAAGCCCATTCCACCATCACTGCTACTATGTGAGCGCAAATTTCTGGGCACTCTAGTGTTCAATCATCTTCCACCCTCGGATTACGAAAGGCACGTCAGCCAATCTGCATCCTCAGGTCTAAGAAGATTGAACAGGGGCAACTGTTGTACCCCAAAATTTGCCCTCCCATATTCTTCAAAGTTTGCCAAGTCATGCTTCAAATCTCCCCAAGGGTTGCATAGTGCAAGGGCCTCCTAAACAGTCAAAATTAGGGTTTTGGTTCTGATCAAGAAAATGGAGTTTCCAAGGGTCCAATCAAGTCCCACATGCCTACAAATATGGTCAAGCATCCTCATACTAAGTTTCAGGACTTACAGCTCAAAATTGCACAGTCAAAAACCCTAATTGCACTACAGTCAACTGTAGGGGCAAAATGGTCATTTGACAGTCAAAAGTTCAAATTTTTGGTCAACATCTCATTTTGAAGCCACAAACATCATTTGATCAATGCTTTATCATGATTCTCAAAGCTTGGCTCAAAAATCATCAAGATGCAAAAGTTTCCTTATTTGGACAGTTGAAAAAGTCAATTGTAAATTGACCAGGGCATAACTTTCACATGGATTATCAGAAAAATTCCATCCAAAGCTCATTTTGAAGAGAAAGACATTTCCTACAACCCATATTCATACTTCAAGTCCAAGAAATGCTCTCACAAAAAGTTATCAATTTCAACATTATAGGTCATTTTCAAAAGTCAACAAAAAGGGACTTTAAGTCAAAGGCCATAACTTGAGATTGGTAAATCAAAATGACATGGGACCAAAGGCATTGGTTAGAGGACTCAACGACCTTTCTAAAATGTCCAAGAACATGAGCAAAGCTTAAAAATTGAGCAAGTTATGCCTTGTAGAAGTTGGGAAAATTTTGGATATTTTGAAAAGTCAACATTGATTCAAATGACCTAAAATTGCTAATGGGCCTCTTTTTCTTCCACAATTCATCATCCAAGGCATGTGCACGACCATTTGGCCCAAAGGGAAGTTTTTCTTCATTATTTATTTATTTATTTGGATTTTTATTATTAATAATTCATTTAAATTAATTAAATACATGAAAAATACTAAACCTAAGTTTTTCAATCTTTTTATGCATGATATATACTCAATAATTCGTGCATGATTAGATATAGAAGGAATTTAAGTTAATTGGCCATGATTTATACCAAATAGGTATGAAAAATATTTGAAAAGATCTTGGAAAATCAAATCTTGCAAATCATGAATGCAAAGGTTTTTGGGTGATTTCTTTAAACCTAATCATTCACAGGTACATATAGATGCTAAACCTAATCCTAAAAGACTGAAGAAGTTGCGCAAGAACCTGAAGAACAAAACTTGAATTTTTGCTTAAAAATTCCAAATCTGAAAACACACTTGCAGGTCGATTCAAGCCAAGAAATTCATCCTATTACCTTCCTAGGACATCACTGATTCTAACTGGATAGCTTTCCATACGCGTAGCCCTTTGAATTGGTATACAAAAGTCAAATTTTTTCACATAACATGCATAATCGTATTTTGATTTTCAAGCACATTCATTGCATTTTGCTTATGGATTATTACTAATTGATGGATTCTGATGCTAACTGTACAATTTAATTGTGTTTTTGTGCACTCTATGTGATTTCACCATTGTTGGATATTAGGGTTCTTCAGCTTTTGAATTAGGGGTTTCCAGGTACTGTAAAATGGGACGTTCTCAGTGCCATAACTGAATCAAGCATGCTTGGACGAAGAGAACGAGACCCTCGCGCCTAATTTATGAGGCCCCAGGGGCTAATCGCTATTTTCCAATAGGGTGTCTATGGGGACGTTTAAAAAACCGTTGCTGATTGTATTTTGTTTCAGGAAAAAATAAAGCCATGAAGAAGATGACTCGGTGGCAAGCTATGAATGGTTGGTTCAAATTTTCGCGCGCGGAGGCCCCACTAACCATTATTTATTTTATATTCATTGTTTGTTGTTTAATGTACAAGACGCGCGTTTGGCTTGATTGGTTAGGCATGTGTGTGGTGAAGTTCAGGACCTGGGTTCGATCCCAGGTCCCCACCCCCTTTCATGTTATTTTTCACATAATACTCTTGTGCAGTTTCAACGCTAAGGGGTATCATACACCCTCAAAATCAAACCGTCCACGCGTACCATGGCATTCAATCAAGGGCCAGGATCTGGGGAACATGGTGAACCATAGTCAACGCTTGGGCACGCTAGTGGAAAAGTCAGCCAGGCCTAAGGCTTATTGGGCTCAAATTACTGATTAAAGCCTCCATTCTGGGGACAGAAACCCCCCTAGGTTTGCAAACCTTTTTTGCATTCTTTGTTTTTTTATTATTTTTACTTTATTTCAATTATTGTTTTTATTTTAATTAATTTAATATTTTCATAATATATAAAAAACACCAAAAAAATCAGAAAAGATGAAAAAGTAATAAATATTTTTATTTTAGTATTTTTGTAAATAAATTGCATTAATTAACTTTAGTTATTAAATTAGGTTTAATTATAATATTTTCCTTAATAAAATTTTAAATTGGTAGAATTAGGGTTTATAATAATTTTTATCCTTTTTTCTTTTATTTCATAATAACTAAATATTTCCTATTATTACTTTTTATAATTAAATTGCATGTAAATAATTAGTTTAATTTTAGGTTAAAATTTAATACTTTCTTAATAAACTAAAAAACAACTAGAATTAGGATTAGCATTTTATTTTAATTAAATCTATTTTTCATTAAAATCATAAAATACAAAAATACCAAAAACAATTCCTTTTTCTTTTAATTTTATTAATTTAATCATAATAATTTAATTTCCTCAAAAAGGGTCCAACGCCCTCGTTTCAATTTAAAATTCAATTCGCATATTTGTTTCTTTTCCTTTTAATATTTATGTATCTCTCCCAAAGCCGTGTAATTAATTTCTCGCACTTTACTTTTCATTATTCCTTTATTTTTCTGTCAAATCGGGTCCTGGAAATTTTGGCGATGTGGACCCGCGCCTTTTTTAATAGTTTAGAACTTTACTTTTCTCGCAACTTTTTTAACTGTTAAATAAATACATGCAAGAATGAATGGCCTTAAATAAAAACAAACGTATAGATCACTTTGACATGACAAGACAAAATAACTGAATCTGACACACAAATCACACACCACCCCTAGGGTACGCCTCACTGTTGCCTTGCCTCGAAAGGTGATCGTCGAGTAGAGGATGTCTTAGTAAGTCCTCATGATCCGGGAACCTGGCATGAGGGTAGCTTCTAAGGTGTCTTCCAATTGCTCTGGTGATCACCATGTCCCGAACCTCGAATTGACCCGAACACCTCCAACGGTGGTGCTACCTACCTCTCAATGGTGGGATGGCACTACTTTAAAGGACATTTACACAGACGAATTCCTTAGGGTAAGTAGGTTCTCGTAGATACTTGCTCTAAATTTCAAACAAAATTCAAAAATACTTTTCACACCAACACATTTTCAAAAAGCTTTCGAAAGCAATTTTTCAAACACTCTTGAGGACCGATACAAGAGTCGAACTGGAATTTTCAAAGAAACTTTTTTAAAACCCACAGTTGAAAAGCAAACAAACTATTTTTGAAAACACAAGTGAGCAAGTATCTAAGAGCCCATGGATAACCATGGATAGAAAGGGTGCTAACACCTTCCCTTTCTATAACCTACCTCCCGAACCGAGAGCAATCTCTATAAGGAATTTTTCTGTGCTTTTGTCCTTTCCATTTGGAGAAAATAAAAGACGGTGGCGACTCTTGCTTACCGCGACATTTCGCGAACCAGCTTTAAACAGTCAGTTCCAGATCCACCGATCACACAATCCATTGCTTATTCAAGATCCCCAGTTCAGAGATATTTCAAACATGGACACCTTTCTGATACTCGTTTCTTTCACCTACAACATACATTCTAGATGGCATCTTTAAGCCCATCCACTGACAAGATTTTGGTCACATCTCCAGATGGTATCTCTAAGCCCATCTCCAAATGGCATCTTTAAGCCCATTCCCGCATCCATGTCTTGACGAGTGCAAATTTAAGGGCACTCTAGTGTCCAATCTCCTTTTACCTTCGAGGCGCAAAAGGCAAACCTGCCAATCTAACTCTTCAGGTGCAAGAAGATTGAACAGGGGCAACTGTTGTACCCCAAAATTTTCCCTCTCATTCCATCAACATTTTTCTCACCACAAGACTCTTGGAACTCAAGATCAAGTTAGGGTTTGCTCTGCTCAAGACCCCTCCTTGCACTGTTGACTCAAATTAGGGTTTGAGTTTGCACAAAGATGTTTTGACCTAAAATGCCCAAAATGACTTTCATGCTTCATGTTGGACTCTCAAGTTTACCCATACCAAGTTTCAAGTCTTGATTCCAATCTTTGCCCAGTCAATTGGACAGTTGATCTAGAAATCAGCTGTATTAGGGGAAAAGTCAACTGTGGCCAATTGACAGTCAAACCTAATGATCTTTGACCCACATAAACATTATGAACTCATATGAACCATTTGGTAAAGTTTGGATCACAATTCCACAAGAAATTTGATCAGATCATCAAAAGGGCAAAATGGTCATTTTTAGGGTTTTGACTGCACAAAGGCAATTTTTGACTGTTTGACCTAACCAATGGCAAACCAAGCTCACACATGGACTCAAAGACTCAATGGAATTATATTGACACATTCAACAAGTACAAAAGATCCCAAATGCATAGGATTGACAGATGAATTTTTCAGTCAACTGATCAAAATTTGACTGTATACTGAAAAAGTCAAACTTTGACTTTTTGGTCAAAATCAAGTGCCAAGATTCATTTTTCATCAAGACATGTCAAATTATGAAACTTGTTCATCAAGAAACCCAAAATTGCAAATTAGGATTTAAAATGAAAAAATTTCATAACTTAGAAATTTTCCAAGTTATGAAATTTTCTTATTTTTTCCTAACTTTGTCCCATTTTTTCACCAAGATGCAAATGGATTAAAACAAAACTTGAAACATGAAAGTTGTAGTCCATTACAAAATCTACAACTTTGATCCACAAAGTTTTCTCAAAGGAAGCTTGTAGCTCAAGTTATGATTTTTGGAACAAGGGTGCAAAACATTTTTAACTTAGAGAAATTTTGACCTATTCTAGGCAGGATTTTTGTCCAACTTCTTGGCCATTTTTCACATGCTTCCACTTGGAGTTTCAATTTGCATTACAAATATGGATTGTATTACACATTCCAAGCTTTCCAAATTGTCCAAGAACTTCTCAAACACCCTTGTGAATAGGGAGAATCGAATTTGCAAAGTTGGGCAAAATTCACTTTTGTTCATAACCAAATACATGTTCATACAAGTTTCATTTTCAAATCAGCATGCTTGGTACTTGCTTGCAGGCCTCTAAACCAAGTTTTCACTCCATAATTAAATGCCTAACCATTATGTTCAAGCATTGTTTTGTGCATTTGGTCATTACACAAAGAATTAACCCTTAAGTAGAAAAAGCAAACTTGCCATTTTTGAAAAGTAGTGCTTTATGTCAAATACCAAATCCAAGAGGTACAAGCCAGATCTTTGAGGCAAGAGTTTGTAGACAAATCCCACTGATCAAGAGCAAAGTGTGCAGCATAGATAGAGAGGGTACACAGGCCTGCATAAGAACTTGAACCTTCTTACTTCAAAAACAAGCAAGTTTGCAAAAGATATCCAACTCTCACTTCCTGCAAGCATAAGCCAGAAAAAACTTTGTGAACATCTTACACACATCAAAACAGACCTAAGGCACGATTCAACCATCTCTCATACCTCCCAAAACACAAAAACACCCTCTTGCTGTAGAAACAGAGCAAGTTCTGCAACTTGACTTCCACAATCCATTCCACTCGTGCACTTTGGCTAAAACCAGTTCAAATACATTCCATATCATCCATTGGAACTATCCCAAGCCTTAAACCCAAGCTGTAACATCCCTAACATTACTTGCCATTTTCAGTTTTCAGTTTTGCAGGTGGACTCCCATAGCACGATTCAGAGTGATTCAAAGCAAGCTAAGTGTTGGAGAAGCATCCTTGGACTTCAGGCAAGCTGTACCAAAGCTCAAACTCCATTGAAGATACCTACATTGCTCTGTTCAAGTCAAGCTGAAACAGGTAAAGCCATGAACTTCTATCTCTCAATCTAGGAAGAGTTAGGCTTAGGTTTATGAATGAGACATGCTCTACTCATAGCCCTGAAGCCATACATATGATTACTTTTCATTTATTTTATGCGTGCTGTGAGAATTTTGGCCATGAACATTGAAGAAAAATTAGGTCAGAAATTAGGGATGAAGAAATTCTCCCTGGTTTCTTAGAGTTAAGTCAAGTATTTTATATGTCTAAATTTGTCTCTTGATGCTCTACATTATTGGTGTTATGAGTTTTGCATGAAAGTCCAGGAATCAGGAGTTAAGAAACGCGCGTTTTTGCTTGTTCAAACAATGCTGAAGGTTGAAGATGACTGGCTTGGGCTGGGCCTGAGTCAGTCCTGCTCTTTGCACCCCCTTTTCCAATTTACACCCCCTTGGCCCATTGTGTGAAATATTTATCATTTTTGAGTTTTCCTTTTTGATTCTGACTTATTATTTTTTCCTCAAATATAAAAAATATTTTTCCATACATTTTTGCATTTATTTGGCATTTATTTGTTTTATTTAGCATATATATTTAAATAAATATAAAAACCTTTTTATTTAAAACCCTAAAAATAATACCAAAAATAAATATTTTTCAGTTATTATTTTTTGTTTACATTTTGAAAACATTTTTTGAAATATACATTTTTTGTAAATAATTAATATTTTATTCTTGTATATATTTAGTATATTTAATATATAATATATAAATACTTGTATATTTTATTAGATAATTAGGGCAAAAATATAAAAATAATACATTTTTGTTTTTATTAATATATGACACTAAAAAATACTTTTTTTTTACAATATACTTCTTTTTTTATTTTTTGTATAAATTAATATATAAATATTGTATAATTAATAAATAAATACTATTTATTTGAAAATTAGGGTTTTGCCCTAAACCATAAAAATATTCAAAATTTGACCTTTTTATTTTTGTTTATATTTTATATTGAAAAACACTTTCACATACATAAAAAATCATTTTTGTGCATAATACATTTTACATATTTATTGTATTTATTCAAATATTGTACAATTAAATATTTGTATATTCGATATGGATGTAATAGCTTAGAATTTAATTTCTTGTCAAATATCCCCAAATTCAAACTTGTACCCCCATCCCCATAATCATTGTTGTAATAGCTTAGCATTTAAATTTCCGCATTTAAAAGCTTTCAATTATGCCATGATAGACCTAGGGTTTGTATGCAAATAAAATCAATAAATAGCTTGACCTAATTCAAAGATAAACATGCATGAAAATCAAAACACAATGCACACTTGCACCCTTAGGGTTACTCCACTTGTTGCCTTCAAAAACGGGCCATGTTGCATGTTGAGTGTCTTTGGCAAAACAAAAACAAATCAAATGATCATAGTCCCTCGATGATGCTTTCTCAAGTTGCCTAAAAAATGATCAAGTCCCTTAAAGGAAAAATTGCCAAAGACACTTGGCACTATTGCATTCATGGTCTAAACGATGACCCGCGCCCGTCCCGTTAACATCCTAACACAAGGTTGTTCACCAAATACAATGGTGAAACAACACTGTTAAAAGGGTTAAAACATAGGAAAAATCTTTGAGAAATTTAGGGTAGATAGCTCATGGTTACTTGACCAAACTTGCAAAACAATCCTTGCCTTTTTTCAAAATACACATCACAACACAATTTCAAAACAAACTTTCAAAAAACATTGAAACATCTTTTCAAAAAGACAAACACCTTTGTAAAACATTCGAGTAAAGAATTGTTACAATGGTTGCCTAGACAAGACATCTTTTTCAAAACATTTTCAAAACCACACACAAAGCACCATTTCAAACAATTGAAAAGCAAAGGCAAGTGATCTAAGCAAGTAACTAAGAGCCCATGGATAACCATGGATAGAAAGGGTGCTAATACCTTCCCTTTCTATAATCTACTCCCCGAACCCAAGAAAACATCTCAAAGGTTTTTCCTGTGCTTTTTAACCTTTCCTTAGGATAAAATAAAAAGTCGGTGGCGACTCTTGCTAAACCGAAACATTTGCGAAAACAAACGCAAAACCCAAAGTCAGTTCTCCCACCGTATCACACCCCCAAAGTTCAAAATCCCTACCTTTGTCTTGTACGGTGGAGTCTCTTGCCCTAAGATGCACTTAAAGTCTTATGTCCGCAAGATTCAACCATACACAACTGATCCGAAGCTTTGGATCCATTTCTTCTAAGAAAGCCTAGTAGGGACTCAACTCGAATGGTTCTATCAATTGGAGAGTTCTCGCATCCACACCTGGGAGGATTTAGCTGCTGCTTTATACAAACAGTATCAGTACAATGCTGATCTTGCACCAACTCGTGTGAAATTGCAGAACATGACTATGAGTTCCAACAAGAGCTTCAAAGGATACGCCCAAAAGTGGAGAGATCTGGCTGGTAGCGTGCAACCCCATTTGACTGACAGGGAGCTTATTGACATCTTTATGGGAACCTTGACGGGACCTTTCTTTAAACACCTAATCGGAAGCTCCTCGGTCGGGTTCACCGAGCTAATACTGATTGGTGAAAGAGTCGAAGCTGGGATCAAAAGTGGAAAGATTCAAGGAGCTACACCTTCTGATGCTCAGAAAAATCCATATAATGGGAAGAAAGAGTTCAATGCTGTGTACAGTCAAAAGAGTCATCATGACCAACACGTGGGGGAAATCCTGATCTCTGGTTCTGCGTCGCACCGACAACAGAAAAGGGGAAATCAACGAAGGCCAGACAAGCCCAAAAGACAGTTTACCAACATCAATATGCCGCTATCTCAAGCGCTACAACACTTGGTGAGGATGAATCTGATTGCATTAATAGGACCTCATCCAAACCCAAAAACTTCTTCTCCTAACTACAATCATAATGCAACGTGTGCTTATCATTCTGACAGTCCCGAGCATGACACTAACGATTGTTGGGCGTTGAAGTACAAGATTCAGAATTTGATTGACACCAAGGAGATCGAGTTTGATCCTCCAGAGATTCCAAACGTGACCACTACTCCTATGCCAAATCATTGAGAGTGTCTGTTCATTTGAATTTTCAATTGTAATATTTTTTGTTATTCAAACAATTATCTATTAATGTCAAACTTTGTTTCATTAATGCTTCGCATATGTTTGTCTTGATTTGATCCACTCATTTTCATTACATTTAAACTATGCCTTTTACTCTCTTTATGACATTCAACTCTTGCTAAAAGTTACAAGCCTTTAGAGGGAGGATGACGAAAACAATGCCATAATCTCATACAGTATGCTTTTGAAAAGACCTTGCCGACGATGTATATGAGTTCTTTCAAATCCTAAACATTGGAGTTATAAGGAAAATAATCCCTAGTCAACCCCTTTGAGCCAAAGAAGTAGAAGTTTTTCTTTTTTACACAAATTGAAACCTTTAATCAAAACCCGGGGCAGGGTAGTCTCTCAGTTAATTCAAAAGCGCGTTCAAATCATAAACTCTCATCTCGTAATACAACGAATGACATCAAAAAAACATTCCTCTGGAATCAAAAGACGGTGATGGTTCCCTACCAAATAGGCAGTCATTATCTCTCAAAAAGAAAAGTCTGCTAAAGTCAAAACCTACAAAAGGAGACTTAAGAAAAACTGGGGCATCCCGTTGACTATAACCTCAAAACAAGAACAGTCAGGCAAAAATCAGGGATAACAAATCAAAAAAGGGGTCACTATAAATCCTCAACAACATGAAAAATGTTGCAAAAAAAAAGACCGCCTTCCGACAAACTTAATTTGTCTGAACCATCACCAAAATGTCATTCCAGACTCAATTGGAGTTCAAATGCACAATTAACCGAGTTTAGGACGGAAGAATATCACGAATATTGGGGAGGGGGTACAAATATATTTTGAGACTTTATCCTTTGTTTCTTAAACCATGAACCAAGCCACGTTACAACCCTTCAAAAGTCCTAATTGAAGCATGGGTTAGTTCGAAAGAATACTATTACAAAATGTATCCTGACTCCTGTAAGGCTTTACTCAAAAGCCAGAGTTGAATTACAAACTTCTTTACTTGCTGAAAACGCATTTTTCAAAACTTCAAGACAAGCATAAACTTTACATTTATCTGAATATCACTGTTTGCATATGGCTATTTGTTTGACAGCGGAGAAATTCACACAACGAATATCCGATGAACGAAAGCTCTCTCAGTGAACAAAATCACTTCAAGAGGGATGACACTTCCAGTGACAAATCTCCCGCCAACAAGGGGACATGACATGTCACTATCCGGCACACCTGGGGCAGTCCAGTCAAGATTCCAGGAAATCTCTCAAGAAGTGCAGAGTAACTAGGGGCAGGTCTCCATCTCCGTCACTCGAAGCATTGAACGTCAATCTCAGCAAAGGGTTACGTACGACCAAACATTTTTTGGTAATGCCACAAACATTTATTGCTAGGGGAAATGACAAATCTCCCCAAAATCCTTCTCATAAAATGATTCCCCAGCAAGAGTTTAATCTCTGAAAACCTTTCCCCAGCTGAGACAACCTCAAGAATCCTCGAGAACCTTCCCCAACGAAGTCGTCACCTCTCTAGCGGACTGACAACAAGGTTTATTTCCCCAACAAACGATAGGATTCCCCAACTTGAGTTTGCCTCTCCAACTACTACAAATCAGAGGACCACAACTCCTCTTCCCCCAATAAAATACTCTACAATCCCCATCAAGTTGTTGTGAAGCCTGGAATCTGACCAGATGACAGCTAACTTTTGATTCTCTTCAGCCAAAGATAATTCCCCAGTAGAGCAACGGACAATTGAGACTCCTGAACTCTTTTTCCCAAGCAAGAATCAATACTCTCCACAGAGTTTTCAATATTCCCCAGCGAAGTTCTTCTCAACACAACAAAACAGGAATCCCCGGTGGAAATATTCTAAGCAAAGTTTGAAGACACATTGTGATACAGTGGGAGAACTGACTATGGTTTTGCGTTTGTTTTCGCAAATGTTTCGGTTGAGCAAGAGTCGCCACCGACTTTTTATTTTATCCTAAGGAAAGGTTTAAAAAGCACAGCAAAAACCTTTGAGATTTTTCTTGGGTTCGGGGAGTAGATTATAGAAAGGGAAGGTATTAGCACCCTTTCTATCCATGGTTATCCATGGGCTCTTAGGTACTTGCTTAGATCAACTTGCCTTGGTTTTCAATTGTTTGAAATGGTGCTCGGTGTGTGGTTTTGAAAAATGTTTTGAAAAGATGCCTTGTATAGGCTACCCTTGTAACAATTCTTTACTCGAATGTTTTACAAAAGGTGTTTTGTCTTTTGAAAAGATGTTTCAAGGTTTCTTTTTTGAAAGTTTGTTTTGAAAGTGTTTGTGAAGTGTGGTTTGAAAATAGGCAAGTGTTTTCTTTTGCAAATGGACAAGTACTTAAGAGTTATCTACCCTAAAGTTTTCTCAAAGATTCTTGTTATGTTTTAAACCTTTTGACAATTTTGTTCCACCATTGCATTTGGTGGACAATCTTGTATTAGGAGGTGAAAGGGACGGGCGCGGGTCATCGTTTAGACCATGATTGCAATAGTGTTAAATGTCTCTGGGCAATTTCTCTTTGAAAGGGACTTGATCATTTTAGGCAACTTTTCGAAAGCGTCATCGAGGGACTATGATCATTTGATTGTTTATTTTTACCCAAAGAAACCTAACATGCAATATGGCCCAATTATTTGAAGGCAACAAAGTGGAATATCCTAGGGGTGCAAGTGTGATATGTGTTGTCCATATTTGATGCTCATTTATCTTGAAATTAGGTCAAGCTATTTTGTTCTTTTTATTTGCATACAAACCCTAATTCTAGCATGGTATATTTAGAAAGCGTTTAAAGTACGAAAAGTAAAATTCCTACACTATTACAACACAATATGGGAAGGGGGGTACAAATGTTTCAAATGGGGGATATTTAGACAAGAAATTAAACCTAGCTATTACATCATTTTCTTTGAATATTTACAATATAATTAAAGGCATAAATTAAATGGAAAAATAGAATCAAGATGCAAAATGCAAAAGGAAGGTTTTTATATGTATGAAAAAAAGTATTATTTATGTCAAATAAATAAAAATGAAAAAAATATTGTTTTTGGAGTATTTTCATATTTAGGGCAAAAACCTAATTTACTAAATAAAATGCATTATTTATTCAAAATATACAATATTCACTATTTATATACAAAAATAAAATAAAAATATAGTATATTTGTAAAAATGTATTTTTAATGTTAAATATTAATAAAATAAAAATATGTATATTTTTGGGTATTTTATTCTAAGTGTACTAATATATATATATATATATATATATATATATATATATTTATTTATATTATTTACAAAAATATATTAAATATGCACAAAATAATAATATTTAATTTTTATAAAAAAAGTTTTTTTTGATACAAAATGTTTTCAAAAGAGAAAAATGAAATAAAAATCAGAAATATAATATGTTTACATTATTTCTTCTAATATTTCTAAATAATAGTATATATATATATATATATATATATATATATATATATATATATATATATATATATATATATATATATATATATATATATATATATATATATATATATATATATATATATATATATATATATATATATATATATATATATATATATATATATATATATATATATATATATATATATATATATATATATATATATATATATATATATATATATATATATATATATATATATATATATATATATATATATATATATATATATATATATATATATATATATATATATATATATATATATATATATATATATATATATATATATATATATATATATATATATATATTTATGTATAAATGTCCAGATAAACAAATAAATACTTAAAAAATGCAAAAATGGTGTAAAAATGATTTTTCAAGTTTTAAACATTATTAGCAAAAATAAATCAGTCAGAAATAAAAAAGAAAGATCAAAAAGTCATTAAATCAAACAAATGGGCTCAGGGGGGTAAGAATAAAAAAATATGGTGTAAAAAGCAATACAAAAGCTGGCCCAGCCCATGAGGCTTCTTCTTCAACCTCTGAACAAAATAATTCAAAAAAACGCGCGCTAGAACCTCCATTCGAACATCCTGATTCCTTGATTTTTTGCACAAACTTCCAACATAAGAAATGTTAAGCATTGAATCACGATTCCAAATATATAAAAAACTCATTCTAACTCTCAGAAATGAGAGAGAATTTTGACATTCCCAAATCCTGACCTAAGTTTTCTGCCATTTTCAAACCTTAAATTCTCATAGCTCAGGCAAAATAAATGAAAAGTAAAAGCATGTACAGGTTCAGGGGCATGAGTAGAACATTTCTTATTCACAAACCTAGAGTTAATGATGCCTATGCTAAGAGTTAGAAGTTCACCAAAATACATGTTCAGTTGAAGTTCTATCTGGCAATGGGGAAGCTTTCAGTGCAAGGTGATGGTTGGTATAGCTTCCTTGAGGTGTGGTGATGCTGTTCCAATGTTTACTTTGCCTTGAGACACCTTGAATCGAGCTGTGGCCTTCAACTGCAAAATGAGAAAGTGAAAATGGTGGAACTTGTTAGAGGAATTACAGGTCGTGTTTCAGGTCTTGGTTAGCTTGCATTGATGCTAGGGAATGTGTTTGATAAGCTTTGGTCAAGAAATCATGCAAGGAATGAGAGATGGTGTTCAATCTGCAGCCCTTGCCCTGTTTATGCAGTTTGAGAGTGATTCTGGGAATGGGAGTGTTTGGGAGGCCAAGGGCTCGTGTTCTAGCTTGGGTTGGATGATTGGAAGGTGTCTACAATGTTTTTTTCTGTGTTCTAATGCTGAGAGAGAAGTTGTGTTATGTTATGATACTTTTCTTCACCCTTAAGCAAACAAAGCCAACTTGATGTTTTAGGCAAGTAGGGGACCCTTAAGCATGCTGCTAACCTTGTCTTGATTAGAGTGTTTTGCTCATAATCTTGTGCCAATTAGATCTCATCTGTACTTGTTGGATTTTCAATTGAACATAAAGCTTGCTTTTGCAAAAATGGCCATTTTGCTTTTTCCATAAATGGATTAAACTTGTATGTAATGCTTGAACTCAAAGAACAACACTTTAACACAATGAATATGCATTAAATTATTGAGTGTTGGATGGTTTAAGGACCTGTAATGTAGCACAAACTATGCTGACTTGAAAATGGCCTAAGTTATGAACATGTACATGACCAATTCAAAAGTGAGTTTTTGCCATATTGTGAAATTCGATTCTCTCAAGTTATGAGGTTGTTTGATGAGTTCTTGGACATTTTGGAAAGCTTCGAATATGTAATACAATCCATCTTTGAAATGCAAATTGAAATTCCAAGTGGAAGTGTATGGAAAATGGCCTTGAAGTTGGGTAGAAAACCTTGCCAAAATAGGTTAAAATTTCACTAAGTTAAGAATGGTTTAGTGCCCTTATTCAAAAAATTGTAACTTGAGATACAAGCCTCATTTGGGAAAACTTTGTGAATAAAAGTTGTAGATTATGCAACAAGCTACAACTTTCATGTTTTGACTTTTGTTTGAATCCAAATGAATCTTGGTGAGAAAGTGGGGCAAAGTTGGGAAAAAATTAGGGTTTTTCATAACTTAGAAAAATTCTAAGTTATGAAAAATTCTCATTTCTAACCCTAATTTGCATTTTTTGATTTCTTGGTGAACAAGTTTCATGATTTGGCATGTTTTGATGAAAAATGAATCTTGACTCTTGATTTTGACCAAAAAGTCAAAGTTTGACTTTTCAGTATACAGTCAAAATTGATCAATTGACTGGGAAATTCAACTGTCAATCTTGTGTACTTGGGATCTTTTGAGTTTGTTGAGCATGTCAAGATAATTCCATGGGGTCCTTGAGTCCATATGTGAGCTTGGTTTGCCATTGGTTGGGTCAAACAGTCAAAAATTGCCTTTGTGCAGTCAAACCCTAAAAATGACCATTTTGCCCTTTTGGTGATCTGATCAAATTTCTTGTGGAATTATGATCCAAACTTGATCAAATGGTTCATAGGAGTTCATAATGTTGATGTGGGTCAATTTTCATGAGGTTTGACTGTCAATTGGCCACAGTTGACTTTTTCCCCAATACAGCTGATTTCTAGGTCAACTGTCCAATTGACTGGGCAGAACTTGGAATCAAGACTTGAAACTTGATATGGATAAACTTGGGAGTCCAATATGAAGCAAGAAAGTCATCTTAGGCATTTCAGGTCAAAACATATTTGTGCAAACACAAACCCTAATTTGGGTCAACAATGCAAGGAGAAGTCTTGAGCAGATGAAACCCTAACTGGATTTTGAGCTTCAAGGGCTTTGTGGTGAGAAATCAATGAGAAATGGGAGGGAAAATTTTGGGGTACAACAGTTGCCCCTGTTCAATCTTCTTGAATCCGAAGAGTTAGATTGGCAAGCTTGCCTTTCGTGACTCGAGGGTAAAAGGAGATTGGACACTAGAGTGCCCTTAAATTTGTACTCGTCAAAGTAATGGATGCGGGAATGGGCTTAAAGATGCCATTTGGAGATGGGCTTAACGATGCCATCTGGAAGAGTGACGGACACTTGTCGGGGATGGGCTTAAAGATGCCATATGGAAAGAAATATCAGGAAGGTGTCCATGCTTTGGACCATCTCTGAACTGGGGGTCTGAACAAGCAATAAATTGACATCCGTTGTTGGGAGGAATCCGTAAGCTGTTTTCAGAAGTCTTGGGAATTAACTGAACAAGCGATAGGTTAGCATCCGTTACTTGGAGAACCCGTAAACTGTTTTCAGAAGTCTTGAAGTTGAATAAGCAATAGAGCAGCATCCGTTGTTGGGAAGCGTCCGTAAACTGTTTTCAAAAGTTGCATCTGAACAAGTGATAGATTAACATCCATTGTTGGGAAGAATCCATAGACTGTTTTCAGAAGTCTTGAAGTTGAATAAGCAATAGAGCAGCATCCGTTGTCGGGAAGCGTCCGTAAACTATTTTCAAAAGTTGCATCTGAACAAGTGATAGATTAACATCCGTTGTTGGGAAGAATCCATAGACTGTTTTCAGAAGTCTTGAGAAGAAACTGAACAAGCGATAGGTTAACATCCGTTACTTGGAGAACCCGTGAATTGTTTTCAGAAGTCTTGAAGTTGAATAAGTAATAGAGCAGCATCCGTTGTTGGGAAGCGTCCGTAAACTATTTTCAAAAGTTGCATCTGAACAAGTGATAGATTAACATCCGTTGTTGGGAAGAATCCATAGACTGTTTTCAGGAATCTTGAAATTTGAGGAGGAACCGGTGTAGGGTTGCCTGATGACGAGTCCGTGTAAAACTGCATCTGAAACTGTTAATGATAGCCTTTTATTCTTATCCTGAAAAGGACAAAATGTTAGCTAAACACAAAATTATGTTGCATGAAATGTATGATGCAATATATGTTATATCAATGTTTATGATATGAATGTAATGAATGCGCATGTAAGCTGATGAGCTGTCTTGCTGGGGATAGATGAATCCTGGATGGCTGAAGATAAAAGCATCTTGACTGCTGCCGGGAAGAATAATTCCTTGGCTGTTGCTGGGGAATAAGGAGCTTGGGTTGTATACCAAACCTCTGGGGAATTCCTGATGACTTCTACTGGGGAGTACCAATCTAGTAGACTCATGCTGGGGATGCAAGACTGTGAATCTTCCGTTTGGAGGGAAGCATCTCTGGCAACCTTACTGGGGAACTCAAGATTTTCCTTCCTAAAACTCTGTAGGTAGAAGGTTCATTAGCCCGGCTTCGCTGGGGATTCTGAAACTTAAACTCTGAGGGGAGTTGAATTCCTGAGGATCCTCTGGCTGGGGGATTGTAAAGATAAGTTACTGCTGGGGAATTTTGATGGACTCCGCTGGGGATAGGAAGAATTTTGGCGAGTGCGATCTTCCGTGGTTGTTAGCTGAGGATAACCCAGTTATAAGGCCTTGTGAGGAATAACTTTGAATAAAACTCGGGAGAGACGTCTGTACTCTGCGGGGAATAAGCTTCCAGAATCTACTGGGGATGAGCTTCAAGACTTGCTAGGGATATGGATTCCAAATCTCCCGGGGGTTTCCTTTGAAAGGGTATCAAGATATCCAACCGCACATTTGACCTATCAGTAATCCTCTTTCTTGATTCGTAAGGAAATGATTATGTTCAAATGCATATGCCTATTTAACAAAACATTGGACATTTCTCAAAATAAAACAAACAGTGCAAGAGAAAAGAAAAGGAAATGACACAAATTTCTGGGAAAAGTATTTGTATTGATTTTCTATGAGTATATTTGTACAAAGGAGACAATCATCCTAGTAAGAGGATTTTGTCGTAAATATTTGAAAGATTTATACAAAATAAGAATGGCTATGTGAAATAATTCCATGGGATTCCATTCCGCTATAGCTTTCTCAACTCTGAATATCTGTCCATTCAATGCTTCGTTTGACGATGACTGGATTGATCAGAAGCCTGGAACCGGTTGATGAAGAGATTGTCCTTGAAGTGATCCGACGAGACATAGTCATACGCTTTAATTCCCTAACTTTTGCCTGAATCGCCTTTTCGGGTTTTCGATCCACCGGGAAACCCCTTTTTGCCCAAGCCGCCCTTTCAGGTTTTCAACTTGTCGGGTGTACAATTTTTTTTGTTTTTATCCCTAATTTTTGCCTGAACCGCCCTTTCGGGTTTTCGATCCATCGGGATGCCCATTTTTGCCCAAGCCGCCCTTTCGGGTTTTCGACTTGTCGGGTTATTTTATGCGTAGTATCTTTTGACTATGTCTGCGTTCGCAGGGTGCGGCAAATCGTCACCGTCCATGGTGGTCAGAATCATTGCACCACCAGAAAATATGCTCTTGATCACAAATGGTCCTTCTATGTAGGAGTCCATTTGCCCCTGGGATCACTTTGCGGCAAGATAATCCGCTTGATTACGAGATCTCCGACTTGATACACCTGACGTCTTACTTTCTTATTGAAGGCCTTGATCATCCGTTTTTGATACGTCTGACCATGGCATATAGAAGCAAGTCGCTTCTCGTCGATCAAATTGAGTTGATCAAGTCGTGTCTGCATCCAGTCATCTTCATTCAAACCTGCATCCTTCATAATCCTTAGAGAAGGGATCTGGACTTCCATAGGCAAAACAGCTTCCATGCCATAAACCAAAGAAAATAGGGTTGCCCCAGTTGAAGTACGTGTCGTCGTACGGTATCCATGTAGAGCAAACGGTAACATCTCATGCCAGTCTTTGTAAGTGACTGTCATTTTCTGAATGATCTTCTTAATGTTTTTGTTCGCAGCTTCAACAGCACCGTTCATCTTCGGCCGATAGGGAGATGAATTGTGATGATAAATCTTGAACTGTTCGCATAATGCAGTGATCATCGTGTTATTCAGATTTGTACCGTTGTCTGTGATGATCCTGTCTGGAACACCATACCGACATATGAGATTTTGCTTGATAAAGCGGGCAACCACATTTTTAGTAACAGAGGCGAAGGAAGCTTCTTCGACCCATTTGGTGAAATAGTCAATGGCAACCAGGATGAAGCGATGTCCGTTGGAAGCCGTGGGATTGATCTCTCCAATCATATTAATGCCCCACATTGCAAAGGGCCACGGAGCAGTCAGAACGTTGAGAGGGACCGGAGGGATATGAACTTTGTCAGCGTGAGGGATATGAACTTTGTCAGCGTAGACCTGACATTTGTGGCAAGTACGGGAATGTTGATGGCAGTCAGCTTCCATGGTAGACCAGTAATAGCCTGCCCTTAGGATCTTCTTAGCCATTATATACCCGCTCAAGTGAGTGCCAAATGTGCCACTGTGTATATCAGTCATGATCAACTCTGCTTCAGCTTTGTCTACGCATCGGAGTAATACACAATCATGGCTTCGTTTGTAAAGGATGTCGTTGCTCAGGAAGAACTTAGCAGCGAATTTCCTTAAGAACTTCTTGTCATTTACGGAAGCTCCTTCAGGATAATCTCTGGTCTCGAGATACCTTTTAATTTCATGGAACCAAGGTTGTTCCACTACTTCTTCGGTATTAATCTCGTGACAATGCACAGGTTCATCCATTCGCTCGATGGTGATTTGGGGAGCCTCGTTATCCCAGTTGAGTTTAAACACGGAGGACATTGTGGCTAGAGCATCTGCTAGTTGATTCTCTTCTCGCGGGAAATGCTCGAAGGTAATTTGCTCGAAATGAGGCAACAATGTCAAGACATGTTATTTGTATGGGATAAGATTAGGATGCTTGGTATCCCACTCTCCTTTGATTTGACTGATAACCAAAGCCGAGTCCCCAAATACGATCAAAGATTTGATCCCCAAGTCTATAGCAGCCTTGAGACCAAAGATGCAAGCTTCATACTCAGCCATGTTGTTTGTGCAGCCGAAGCAAAGTCGGGCCGTGAAAGGAGTGTGACAACCTTCCGGAGAAATGAGTACTGCGCCGATACCATTTCCAAGTGCATTTGAAGCACCATCAAAGTACAGGGTCCATCGGGATCCCTTTTCGGGTCCGTCATACGGTCCGTTACCTTCAATGTTGTCCAAATTCATGATGTCCTCGTCTGGGAAGTCAAATCTCATGGGTTGATAGTCTTCGATAGCTTGATGAGCCAGATGGTCAGCTAGTACACTCCCTTTTATAGCTTTTTGGGTGGTGTACTGGATGTCATACTCAGTTAAGATCATTTGCCATCTAGCTATCCTTCCAGATAAAGCGGGCTTTTCGAAAATATACTTGATAGGGTCCATTTTGGAAATCAACAAGGTAGTATGAGTCAACATATACTGTCTTAGTCGGCGAGCAGCCCATACCAAAGCGCAGCAAGTTTTCTCGAGCAGTGAGTAGCGAGTCTCACAGTCGGTAAACTTTTTGCTAAGGTAATAAATAGCATGCTCTTTTCGACCAGACTCGTCATGCTGGCCCAAAACACACCCCATTGAGTTATCCAAGACGGTCAAATACATGATCAATGGTCTTCCTTCGACGGGTGGCATCAGAATAGGAGGTTCTAGCAAATACTCCTTGATTTTATCAAAAGCAGCTTGACAATCGTCGTTCCATTCAACTACCTGATCTTTCTTCAAGAGTTTGAAAATTGGCTCACAAGTAGAAGTCAGATGAGAGATGAATCTGGCAATATAGTTCAAGCGCCCCAAGAAACCTCTAACCTCCTTTTCAGAACGGGGAGCAGGCATTTCTTGTATTTCTTTTACTTTTTCCGGATCGACTTTAATGCCTTTGTTGCTTACAATGAATCCCAGGAGTTTACTAGACCTAACTCCAAAAGTGCATTTACTTGGATTCAGCCTGAGCTTGTATTCTTTCAACCTGGCAAACAACTTTTCTAGATGTTCAAGGTGCTCTTCCTCTGTTTGTGACCGAGCTATCATATCGTCTACGTAAACTTCAATCTCATGATGTATCATATCATGAAATAAAGCTACCATGGCGCGTTGATAAGTTGCCCCTGCATTCTTCAGCCCAAACGGCATCACCTTGTAACAGAAGGTGCCCCATTGTGTGACAAAAGTTGTTTTCTCCATGTCCTCGGGGGCCATTTTGATTTGATTGTAGCCCGAGAATCCATCCATGAAGGAAAACACTTTGTGCTGAGCTGTATTGTTGATCAAGATGTCAATATGAGGTAGCGGGAAATCATCTTTGGGGTTGGCCCTATTCAAATCCCGGTAGTCCACACACATCCTGACCTTGCCATCTTTCTTAGGTACTGGCACGATGTTAGCGACCCATTGAGGATAGGACGTAACAGCCAGAAAGCCAACGTCGAATTGCTTCATCACCTCTGCTTTGATCTTTTCGGACATGTCAGGCCTCATTCGGCGAACTTTTTGCTTGATCGGTGGACAGTCTTCTCTTGTGGGGAGACGGTGAACCACGATGTCTGTGTCTAAACCCGACATGTCTTCATAAGACCAAGCGAAGATTTCAACATACTCATTTAACAACCGTATCAGGCGTTCCTTGACACTCGGTTCCAGATTGGCACCCACTTGCACCTCCTTCCGGTCCTCCTCGGTTCCCAAGTTGACAGTTTCCAATGACTCTTCGTGAGGTAAGATGGCCCTTTCCTCTTGATGTAGAAGTCTGGCTAGTTCCCCGGGTACTTCATAACCTTCGTCATCTTCATACTCGGCTAGATTGACCAGATCTCCAGAGTTATTGAAAGATATAGCAGAATCGTCACCCATGGAATCCGGAGTGGATGGGTACCTGCATTGGTGAGTGTGGGTGTGTGTAAGGGATAACCATCCTTAAACAAAAAATGCAAAAGGAAAGAAAATGAACACAAGCAGTTTATCAAATGAAAAACGTCCAATGAATCATTAAACATGGCATATGGATATGAAAAATAATCAAAATCCTTACAAGTGGACCTACATGCCCCGGGCAAGGCAGGAGGTGAAAAGATAGTGTACGGATTGTTTGAAAATAAATATTACAGACCAAATAAGAAATGTTTAACAGATAAATTACTGATGAATAAAAGTGATGGGGACAAAGTCTTTTGCCTCCCAGTTGCTCAACCCCCCTTTGACAGTTGGATAGATCCACTCTTCGATGTTACTCTCTTTGTCCTCATCCTCCAAAGCGTTGATTCCGTAGGGAGAAATTTTGACTGGCGCTCTTTCAATCTTCGAACGGCGCATAGCTTTCTGGCCAGCGGCTGTGAACCCTAATCCAAATTTGTCTGTCTTATGCGGAATGTCAGGTAACTGCCCCCATGCTGAATTCTTCCCTTCCTCTATTGCGGCCCTTGCGTCCTCCAGAGATGCCATCCTGGCCATCTGCCTCGGTGTCTCAGCTGCCAACTTTGCTACTGCTATTTCAGGAAGGACTTCTTCGAAATGTTGAAAAGGTGTCTCAATGAATTCCCCTTCAACCTCCACATACCGGAAAGAATTTAAGTGGCTAATCATGTACTCTTCTTCACCATGGACAGTAACGATCTTTCCCTTGACAGGATACTTCAACATCTGATGCAAGGAGGAGGTGACTTCCCCAGCATGGTGTATCCAAGGTCTACCCAGCAAGCAAGAGTATGATGGACGGATGTCCATCACATAGAAAGTGGATTTAAACACCTCAGTGCCTATCTTGATGGGAATTTCAACCTCTCCATGGACCATTCTCTTCGAACCATCGAAAGCTCTGACAACAATATCACTCGGCTTCAACTCCAACCCTTCACAATCTAGTCGGTCCAAGGCCTTCTTAGGCAATACATTCAGCGACGAACCAGTGTCGACCAAGACGTGCGCGAGAGTGGTTCCTCGGCACTCGACTGAGATGTGCAAAGCATCATTGTGATTTCTACCTTTAGGAGTTAGGTCGGCATCAGAGAACCCTAATCCATTGTCCGCAGTCAGGCTAGCCACGCAATTCTGGAACTGATCTGCAGAGGTTTCCTGGGGCACATGGGCTGCCTTCAGGAATTTTATCAGGGCTTTAGCGTGCGCTTCTGAGCAAAGTAGTAGTGCCAGTATGGAAATCTTGGAGGGGGTCTGCCCCAACTGTTCTACCACATCGTAATCACTTCTCTTGATTATCCTCAAAATCTCATCCATTTCCTTCTTTGAGGTTTCCGAGATGACCAAGGGTTGAGCCCTCGTCCTGACAAGCTCATCTTGGATTCCCTTACCTTTGTCAGCAGCGGTAGGAGAGACAGTACTAGGAACAACAACGTCTTCAATCAAAGGGGCTCTAGCAGAGAGTTTTATTGGTGCAGGGATGACCTTGTCAGCTGATGAGGGTCCAAAGACTGCTCTTAGAGGGGCAATCTCTGGAGAAAATATTCTCCCGCTCCTGGTGATTTTGCTAGTGCCTGCAATGTTACTAATGCTGGCTTCTTCATCATCCGAACTTTCTTCAGTTATTTCGATTTGTTTGATACCATGGTAGTAGACGGCACCGCCATAGTTCCAAGGTATCGACTTCTCAGAAACATAGGGAACAGGCCCTGACATTGTTATCTTCAAAGGAACAGATTTCGTAGCTGGTGTAATCTTAACAGGCTTTTTGACGGCCTTGGAAAGATTGGCGTGAATGGTTATGATTGAGACATCTTCAGTATGAACTGGAACAGCAGAAACTTTTTCAAACAAAATTTGTCGACTATCCATAAGGCCTTGGATGCCTTTCTTCAGTAACGGACAATCAAACGACAGAGAGTAACAACAATAGCAGTCTTCCTTACATCTCGGGAAGATCCCGACCCTCAACAGGTTCAACTTAATGGTTAGCAGTGGAGTAGTCAGATCACTGACATCAGCAACATACAAATCTTCTTCAATGGCACTGACATTTTGGCCGTGCTTCGGCATGGGTGCAGATATCACATTAGGCTTCTTCGGAGCGTCGAACTCCACCTCCTTCGCCTCTATCAGGTCTTGGATCTTATGCTTGAGTGCCCAACAATCATTGGTGTCGTGCCCAACACTGTCTGAATGGTAGGCGCATTTAGCATTAGCATGATAATGTGGAGATGACGTATTCACATTCTTTGGTGCCTCCTTGATGGTGGCAAGATTCAACTTCAACAGATGGGGAAGCACTTGCGCTGGAGTCATATTAATGCGGGTGAACTACCGTTGTGGCCATTCCACCCGTTGTTGATTTGGTCTGGACAGGTTATAGCGAGCCTGCTCACTTGGAGTGTTTTGAATCATTACGGCCCCCACAGTTGGCCGACGCTCCGTCTTCCCTGCTCTTCTCTGAGAATATACCACAGCTGTCTCCTTCTTAAAAGGTTTCTTCTCAACATTTGCAGCAACACCCTTCTGAATCTTTCCTGACTTGATGCCAGCTTCTATTCTTTCGCCTGTTAAGATCAAATCGGTAAACCCCGCGGAAGAGTTACCAATTAGATGATTGAAAAATGGCCCAGATAGGGTCCCTAGAAACATATCAACAAGTTCGCGGTCGGTTAAAGGAGGCTGCACTCTGCCAGCCAAATCCCTCCATTTTTGTGCATATTCTTTGAATCCTTCGCCTGTTCCTAACTACATACCCTGAAGTTGGGTACGAGTAGGAGCAAGGTCAGAATTATACTGGTATTGTTTGTAGAAAGCGGTGGCCAAATCTTCCCAATTTCGGACGCTGGTTCCTTCTAGCTGATAAAACCACTCCAACTGAGCTCCAGAAAGGCTGTCTTGAAAGAAGTGAATCCAAAGGTTTTTATCTGCCGTATAGGGTTGAATCTTTCTCACGTAGGACCTGAGATGCATTTTGGGGCAGGACAGCCCATCATACCTCACAAACACTGGCACTTTGAATTTTGGGGGAATCACAATCCTGGCGACCAAACCCAAGTCTTCAAAATCCAAACCCGGTACTCTTTGTAATTCCATGGCGGCCAATCTGTCTTCTAGCCCCTTGTATTTGTCATCAGCTGGAGGATATTTCTGATCAGAATAATCTTCATCCTCTTCGACCTCTTCCTCTTCCGCATCAGACTCGGAAGGTACCGCAGCTCCACCTCCTTTGCTGGTTCCTTCATCAGAGATAGGAGGAAATTCAAGCACTCTCCGAGCTTCTCCGTCAAATCTTCTCCCCAAAGTAGCCACCCCGAGTCTCTTTTTCTTCTTCTTCACTAGGTCTTTGTTCCCCAATTGAGTTTTGATATCCTCCTGACCCTTAGCCAAGGTCATCAGGAGTTGCTGGAACTGTGCATTTTGAGCTTGCAAGTCTTTGACAGTTTGCTCGAGATCCATCCTACTGAAATAAACATCAGATAGATAAGGAAACCTGGAGTGAGACCTGCTTATGCACATGATGAATGGTATGCTTATGTATGCAATGCATTCAAGGATTTAGGACATTCAAAATTGTTTCAGACAAAGAAGAACGCACGTCATATTAATAAGAAGAAATTAGTTAGTACATAAATGCCCCATGGGCCAAATATTACAAAATAACTTCTCAAGGCAAAAAGACATTGCGCATCCTCTTTGGTGCGATGTAGGTGTTGAGGGCCTCTTGCTCATGGAGTCGGCGGGTAAGCTCTAGAACCTTCTTCTCACTAGCGTAGAAGCTAGCTTCAAAAGTGTTCTGTTCCTCCTTGAGCTGAATCCAACTTTTCTGCATTTCCTCCCACGATGTAGGCATGTCTGGATGTAGGATGGTGTAGGGAACCTCTCCTTCCTTGACGGGCACTTTAATCACAGGGAGAACATGAGGATAAGGAATCATTAGACTCTGGGCTCGGGCTCGTACCCACTTGAGGTAAGGCTCAAGAGGGATGGAATTCTTGTATCCCAGTGTCTTGCTATCAACCTTGTTGGGCCTCCCCCAAGCTCTGATGAATCTTTGGCGAAGTCCTTGCGCATCGTTGTCGAAGTCAAAAACTAGGTCAGGAATCAACATGTCATGAGGGCCATCCCTCCGGGCATATCCAAATTGCCTCAAAGCTAGGCAAGGGTTATAGGTGATACCGCCTCTAATTCCAAGTAAAGGAACATTAGGGAATTCTCCACAACGATCGACGATGATGACATTTTCTCTGGACCGAGAACACCAATGTACATCAGAGTGAGTAAGATTCATCAACCGTTGGGACCACCTTGAACCTTGGTCATTCTTCAAGACAGATTGTGGAAGGTGCGAAATAAACCACCTTGCAAGGAGAGGAGTACAGCACATGAGAACACCCCTCTTTCTCATTGTTCGTGTGTAAAATGAGTGAAGGATATCCCCAAGCAATGTTGGTATTGGATTTCTGGACAAGAAGATTTTGACGGCGTTGACATCTATCAATTGGTCAGGATTCGGGAACAAGACCAACCCATAGATAAGGAGTGCCACAATCTCTTCAAAGGCTTGTAGGTCCAATGAGTTCCAACATTCTTGTGCCTTCTCAAACAAGAATTTTGCCAAGAATCCTTTGACGCCGCTTCTGGTTTCCCAATGCCCCTTGATGTCAGAGGGTTGTAGATGTAATGCTCGAGCAACATCTTCCGGCTTTGGTTCCTTTTCTGTACCGTTGAAGGGTAGTTGATTAAGGATAGGGATTCTTAGGAGTTGAGAAAACTCCTCCAAAGTGGGCACCAACTGGTAATCAGGGAAAGTGAAACAGTGGTGAAGAGGGTCAAAGAACTGGAATAGCACTTTCATCATGTCTTCTTCAATGTTGGTGTTGACTAAGCTGGGCAGTCTACCATGTCTTTCACTGAAGGATGAGTTTTCCAGAATTCTTCAGGTGAGATCCTTGAGTTGAGGTGAGATTCTCACAAGGTTGACTTGATTGGTGTTTCTGCGAGGAATTTCCATGTCCTACAAAACAAGAACAAAGATGAAGATCCAAAACCCTTGAAATGGTTAGTGAATGCATATGAGGTTTTATGATGTTTATGATGTTTATGATGTATGCACAAAACATATGTACAAGCAAATCACACCAAACCCTAGTTTCAGGCTTGCATGGGGTTTCATAGGTAAGTACCCTCTTGAGTGTAGTTGGCTTAAAAACCTGTCCTATAAATAGTAACCGGGTTCTAAGGAGCTCAATATCACTGGATTGTTTTCATTGTTCATTGTTTTGGTTTAGCCACTTAACTAGCGACCAAAATATTCCAAGAAAACAACCCTCAATGAGTGTAGTATCGAGTATCTACCAACTTCGGACTGCACCAAAGCCGGTCATCTCACTACCCCTAATAAAAGGCCAAGATGGTCAAGTAAGGTTCTAGGTCATTAGTGCTTAGTGACATCACTCAGCGGCCCCGTACTCTCCTTGATTGAACTCAAGGGTTACCGGTACTCACAAATATGTCGCACTAATATAGCTATTGCTTTGACCGTGTCGGTATACCCCGCACAGTTTCCACAACGTATTGCTATCTATGAATGTTTCCCAAAATCCGGGTGTAGGATTGCAAACCCAAACAAGAGAGCCAAAATATAAAGCAATCAAATCAAACAATTAGTCATGCAAGAGGGTGATCTAAGCCCTAAGGTTACTCCACTTTTAAACATCCCCAGCAGAGTCGCCAGTTCTGTGATACAGTGGGAGAACTGACTATGGTTTTGCGTTTGTTTTCGCAAATGTTTTGGTTGAGCAAGAGTCGCCACCGACTTTTTATTTTATCCTAAGGAAAGGTTTAAAAAGCACAGCAAAAACCTTTGAGATTTTTCTTGGGTTCGGGGAGTAGATTATAGAAAGGGAAGGTATTAGCACCCTTTCTATCCATGGTTATCCATGGGCTCTTAGGTACTTGCTTAGATCAACTTGCCTTGGTTTTCAATTGTTTGAAATGGTGCTCGGTGTGTGGTTTTGAAAAATGTTTTGAAAAGATGCCTTGTATAGGCTACCCTTGTAACAATTCTTTACTCGAATGTTTTACAAAAGGTGTTTTGTCTTTTGAAAAGATGTTTCAAGGTTTCTTTTTTGAAAGTTTGTTTTGAAAGTGTTTGTGAAGTGTGGTTTGAAAATAGGCAAGTGTTTTCTTTTGCAAATGGACAAGTACTTAAGAGTTATCTACCCTAAAGTTTTCTCAAAGATTCTTGTTATGTTTTAAACCTTTTGACAAGTTTGTTCGACCATTACATTTGGTGGACAATCTTGTATTAGGAGGTGAAAGGGACGGGCGCGGGTCATCGTTTAGACCATGATTGCAATAGTGTTAAATGTCTTTGGGCAATTTCTCTTTGAAAGGGACTTGATCATTTTAGGCAACTTTTCGAAAGCGTCATCGAGGGACTATGATCATTTGATTGTTTATTTTTACCCAAAGAAACCTAACATGCAATATGGCCCAATTATTTGAAGGCAACAAAGTGGAATACCCTAGGGGTGCAAGTGTGATATGTGTTGTCCATATTTGATGCTCATTTATCTTGAAATTAGGTCAAGCTATTTTGTTCTTTTTATTTGCATACAAACCCTAATTCTAGCATGGTATATTTAGAAAGCGTTTAAAGTGCGAAAAGTAAAATTCCTACACTATTACAACACAATATGGGAAGGGGGGTACAAATGTTTCAAATGGGGGATATTTAGACAAGAAATTAAACCTAGCTATTACATCATTTTCTTTGAATATTTACAATATAATTAAAGGCATAAATTAAATGGAAAAATAGAATCAAGATGCAAAATGCAAAAGGAAGGTTTTTATATGTATGAAAAAAAGTATTATTTATGTCAAATAAATAAAAATGAAAAAAATATTGTTTTTGGAGTATTTTCATATTTAGGGCAAAAACCTAATTTACTAAATAAAATGCATTATTTATTCAAAATATACAATATTCACTATTTATATACAAAAATAAAATAAAAATATAGTATATTTGTAAAAATGTATTTTTAATGTTAAATATTAATAAAATAAAAATATGTATATTTTTGGGTATTTTATTCTAAGTGTACTAATATATATATATATATATATATATATATATATATATATATATATATATATATATATATATATATATATATATATATATATATATATATATATATATATATATATATATATATATATATATATATATATATATATATATATATATATATATATATATATATATATATATATATATATATATATATATATATATATATATATATATATATATATATATATATATATATATATATATATATATATATATATATATATATATATATATATATATTTATATTATTTACAAAAATATATTAAATATGCACAAAATAATAATATTTAATTTTTATAAAAAAAGTATTTTTTGATACAAAATGTTTTCAAAAGAGAAAAATAAAATAAAAATCAGAAATATAATATGTTTACATTATTTCTTCTAATATTTCGAAATAATAGTATATATATATATTTATGTATAAATGTCCAGATAAACAAATAAATACTTAAAAAATGCAAAAATGGTGTAAAAATGATTTTTCAAGTTTTAAACATTATTAGCAAAAATAAATGAGTCAGAAATAAAAAAGAAAGATCAAAAAGTCATTAAATCAAACAAATGGGCTCAGGGGGGTATGAATAAAAAAATATGGTGTAAAAAGCAATACAAAAGCTGGCACAGCCCATGAGGCTTCTTCTTCAACCTCTGAACAAAATTATTCAAAAAAATGCGCGCTAGAACCTCCATTCGAACATCCTGATTCCTTGATTTTTTGCACAAACTTCCAACATAAGAAATGTTAAGCATTGAATCACGATTCCAAATATATAAAAAACTCATTCTAACTCTCAGAAATGAGAGAGAATTTTGACATTTCCAAATCCTGACCTAAGTTTTCTGCCATTTTCAAACCTTAAATTCTCATAGCTCAGGCAAAATAAATGAAAAGTAAAAGCATGTACAGGTTCAGGGGCATGAGTAGAACATTTCTTATTCACAAACCTAGAGTTAATGATGCCTATGCTAAGAGTTAGAAGTTCACCAAAATACCTGTTCAGTTGAAGTTCTATCTGGCAATGGGGAAGCTTTCAGTGCAAGGTGATGGTTGGTATAGCTTCCTTGAGGTGTGGTGATGCTGTTCCAATGTTTACTTTGCCTTGAGACACCTTGAATCGAGCTGTGGACCTTCAACTGCAAAATGAGAAAGTGAAAATGGTGGAACTTGTTAGAGGAATTACAGGTCGTGTTTCAGGTCTTGGTTAGCTTGCATTGATGCTAGGGAATGTGTTTGATAAGCTTTGGTCAAGAAATCATGCAAGGAATGAGAGATGGTGTTCAATCTGCAGGCCTTGCCCTGTTTATGCAGTTTGAGAGTGAGTCTGGGAATGGGAGTGTTTGGGAGGCCAAGGGCTCGTGTTCTAGCTTGGGTTGGATGATTGGAAGGTGTCTACAATGTTTTTTTCTGTGTTCTAATGCTGAGAGAGAAGTTGTGTTATGTTATGATACTTTTCTTCACCCTTAAGCAAACAAAGCCAACTTGATGTTTTAGGCAAGTAAGGGACCCTTAAGCATGCTGCTAACCTTGTCTTGATCAGAGTGTTTTGCTCATAATCTTGTGCCAATTAGATCTCATCTGTACTTGTTGGATTTTCAATTGGACATAAAGCTTGCTTTTGCAAAAATGGCCATTTTGCTTTTTCCATAAATGGATTAAACTTGTATGTAATGCTTGAACTCAAAGAACAACACTTTAACACAATGAATATGCATTAAATTATTGAGTGTTGGATGGTTTAAGGACCTGTAATGTAGCACAAACTATGCTGACTTGAAAATGGCCTAAGTTATGAACATGTACATGACCAATTCAAAAGTGAGTTTTTGCCATATTGTGAAATTCGATTCTCTCAAGTTATGAGGTTGTTTGATGAGTTCTTGGACATTTTGGAAAGCTTGGAATGTGTACTATAATCCATCTTTGAAATGCAAATTGAAATTACAAGTGGAAGTGTATGGAAAATGGCCTTGAAGTTGGGTAGAAAACCTTGCCAAAATAGGTTAAAATTTCACTAAGTTAAGAATGGTTTAGTGCCCTTATTCAAAAAATTGTAACTTGAGATACAAGCCTCATTTGGGAAAACTTTGTGAATAAAAGTTGTAGATTATGCAACAAGCTACAACTTTCATGTTTTGACTTTTGTTTGAATCCAAATGAATCTTGGTGAGAAAGTGGGGCAAAGTTGGGAAAAAATTAGGGTTTTTCATAACTTAGAAAAATTCTAAGTTATGAAAAATTCTCATTTCTAACCCTAATTTGCATTTTTTGATTTCTTGGTGAACAAGTTTCATGATTTGGCATGTTTTGATGAAAAATGAATCTTGACTCTTGATTTTGACCAAAAAGTCAAAGTTTGACTTTTCAGTATACAGTCAAAATTGATCAATTGACTGGGAAATTCAACTGTCAATCTTGTGTACTTGGGATCTTTTGAGTTTGTTGAGCATGTCAAGATAATTCCATGGGGTCCTTGAGTCCATATGTGAGCTTGGTTTGCCATTGGTTGGGTCAAACAGTCAAAAATTGCCTTTGTGCAGTCAAACCCTAAAAATGACCATTTTGCCCTTTTGGTGATCTGATCAAATTTCTTGTGGAATTGTGATCCAAACTTGATCAAATGGTTCATAGGAGTTCATAATGTTGATGTGGGTCAATTTTCATGAGGTTTGACTGTCAATTGGCCACAGTTGACTTTTTCCCCAATACAGCTGATTTCTAGGTCAACTGTCCAATTGACTGGGCAGAACTTGGAATCAAGACTTGAAACTTGATATGGATAAACTTGGGAGTCCAATATGAAGCAAGAAAGTCATCTTAGGCATTTTAGGTCAAAACATATTTGTGCAAACACAAACCCTAATTTGGGTCAACAGTGCAAGGAGAAGTCTTGAGCAGATGAAACCCTAACTGGATTTTGAGCTTCAAGGGCTTTGTGGTGAGAAATCAATGAGAAATGGGAGGGAAAATTTTGGGGTACAACACACATCAACTCTTCAACAACAGTCCAGGATTTAACGACTCCCCGACATTCGTCAAGGATTTATTTTCCCAGACAAAGATACACTTCAATAAACATGTCACATTCCATATATCCTATTTACATACATGATAAGTGTATACGACACAATCCTATTTATTTTGAGAACATCATGACATCATGCATTTTATGCATCACGACATTGCATACAACTAATGTTCTACCTTTTTCAGGAAAGATCAATCAACAGATGGCTACCATCAACCATTTTAAAATAAGTTCTAGATTAATACCTATAACAAGTCAGGGTAATTATCTACACGACCGACTGAAACAATCCTACCCAGATTCATTTATCATCTATTAGAGTAGAAATCATCCCATATCCCTTGAAGCAGCCCCACATAGGTTCCTTCTCAAAAAATTCCAGATGCAGTCTCACATGGACTCATCATCAAGCAACCCTACACAGGTTCCTTCTCTTTCCAAGATGCAGTTTTACACGGACTCATCATCAGGCAACCCTATACAGGTTCCTCCTTTCCAGATGAAGTTTTACACGGACTCACCATCAGGCAACCCTACACAAGTTCCTCCTTTCCGGATGAAGTTTTACACGGACTCATCATTCAGCAACCCCACACAGGTTCCTTCTCTTTCTAAGATGAAGTTTTACACTGACTCATCATCAGGCAACCCTACACAGGTTCCTCCTATTTCCAAGATACAGTTTTACACTGACTCATCATCAGGAAACCCTACACAGGTTCCTTCTCTTTCCAAGATGCAGTTTTACACGGACTCATCATTAAAAAACCCTACACAGGTTCCTCCTTTCCAGATGAAGTTTTACACAGACTCACCATCAGGCAACCCTACACAGGTTCCTCCTTTCCGGATGAAGTTTTACACAAACTCATCATCCAGCAACCCCACACAGGTTCTTTCTCTTTCCAAGATGAAGTTTTACACAGACTCATCATCAAGCAACCCCACACAAGTTCCTTCTCTTTCCAAGATGAAGTTTTACATGGACTCATCATCAGGAAACCCTACACAGGTTCCTCATAATTCCAGATGCAGTTTCACATGGACTCATTATCATGCAACCCTACACAGGTTCCTCCTGTTTCCAAGATGCAGTTTTACACGGACTCATCATCAGGAAACCCTACACAGGTTCCTCCTATTTCCAAGATGCGGTTTTACACAGACTCATCATCAAACAACCCAACCTTCTGATACAATCCAGATACGCTCCTGACACGGATGCCATTCTGATGCTCATTCAGATTCAACTTTTGATACAATCCAACAATCATTTCTGGATGGCATCTTTAAAGCCGTCTCCAACAACTATCCATTATCTCTCTATATGGCATATTTAAGCCCATTCCCTACATAATCAACTAACACATCTTCGAGTGCAAATTTTATGGGCACTCTAGTGTTCAATCATCTTCCACCTTCAAGTCACGAATGGCAGATTTACCAATCTAACTCTTCAGGTGTAAGAAGATTGAACAAGGGAAGTTGTTGTACCCCAAAATTTGCCCTCTCATTTCTCAAAGAATCACCCTAGATCCTCAAGTTTGCTTCCATCCAATTCCAAGCCTTGAATTACAATCTTTTTCAAGAAAGTCACCCACAAGGGCAAAATGGTCATTTGCACACTGAAAAGTCGAACTTTGACTTTTGGATCAAAATCAAGCTTCAAGAATCATATTTCATCAAGACATGTTGGAATGTGAGATTTGTTTCAACAAGAAATTCAAAAGTCAAAACTACTTTGGAAAAGTCAAAATTCTAAAATACTTAGAATTTTTTCTAAGTATTTAAGAAATATGACAAGCTCATAATTTCTGATCAGGTTATCACCATGATGCAAGCTGATTCTGGAAGAACTTCTGACACAATAATTATAGATTTCAATGAGATCTAAAACATTGTAGAACATAACTTCTCTTGGAAATGCTGGGATTTCAAGTTATGACTCCTCAAAGACACGTCCATAAAACTGCAACACTCAGCAAATTCTGGACAGTTCCAAGACAGAGTTTGGTCAGAACTTCTGGGCCAGTTCTCACAAATATTCAGTCAGAGTTTGCAAGAGCAATTCAAAGAAGGATTACAGATCATGCTGCAAGCTTCCTGGAAAACCTGGGAGCTCCTTCAGAACATACTGGAGCAAAGAAATACAAAGATCAGAAGTTGGATGTTTGTTATAAAGTTACGCTGAAGCTGAACTTCTGATCCAGAATTTAGCAATGATGCAAAATCCCACATTGCAGGATTTCTGGCTTGATAAATCTCATTATCATTTAATGCTCATTTAATGCTCACAACCACTTTTGAGTCTTTATCCAAAGGATTTCCCCACATGTGGCATAGAAGTACCTTTGCTGTCCTTGAAAAGAAACTTTTGTACAAAAATATGTTAGGGCCCATGCGTTGCTTTTGCTTTTGGGTTTACTTTTCCTTAATCCCTGCTTGCTAATCCAGCTTAGGCATGGCTAAAAAACTGCGAACCACCACACCTATTTGAACTTGCTTTAAGAACAAGTCAGCGCCTAACATATGATAGTTTTACCCTTGATATCTCCAAGCTACAAGATCCTTGCCTATAAATTGGAAACCATTGGCAACTCTAAAGAGGTCGAAAATTTAAAAAAGAAAAGCCTTGAACCCCTGCAAAAATTCCAAGAGTCTAAGAAACATTAAACACCAAAATACAAAACCTGTTAGCTTTTGATTCTTGCATTCAAACCCCATTTTCCCTCAAATTGTTTCTTGACCAAAACCACCCATACAGTTTCTGATATACATTCAAAAGCCATCCAAAATTCTGTAGTCAAACTATAACCCATTCTCCATCAAACGTCCACCTCAAACGTCAGAACTTTATCCCTTGGTTGTTCTAGAATTTTCTAATCACTTACAGCCCAAGTTAAAAGTTTCCAGCCTGCTGAATACGTGAGGAAGCTGTTTAGAACATCACAAGTGGTCAGAACCAGGTTCTAGCTCACATAATATTTTCCAGCTGCAAGGTAAGCTTCTGCTGACTCTCATCATATTACTTAGGCATTGTCAGATTTGCACGTTTAAAAATACAATGTAGATATTATGATTCTGATGATGTACATATTCTGAGATTTCATGCATCTGCCTGCCTAAATAGAGGGAATTCCATTCAGAGCTTCATGAAGAAATTAGAACTCAGAACTAGGTTTAGCAAATTCATGCTTGATTCTGATTTATAGTTATGATATCTCTTGTTTCTGAAACATAATGAAATTTGTCATAACTGTTATATGTGTAACATCTATTCTATTAAGAAATGACTAAGTTGCAGATGTTCTGACTAGCATGGAGAAGAGAGGCAAAGTTTTGCCAGTAGCATCAGAACTTCTGAAAACTCCTGTTTCCTCAACGGATCCAGAACTTCTGATTTTCCCTATTTCTATTAACGTAGTTTCTGTTTATGCAGCATGCCAGAGTCAGAACTTCTGACCCCCTCTTCTATTTCAGCAGTTACGCTGATTCTGTTTTCTTTCCTTTTATTATCTTTACCATCACTTTTATTTTTCATTAATAAAAAAAACACCAAAAATATTTCATATTCACATATCATATTTTATTTCTTTTAACATAAAAAGATCAAAATATTTTCTTAAGCCAAAGTTATTTCTTCTCTTAAACAAACAAAGTCCATTTTACATTTTCTGTACATTCTTATCCATTCAATGTGGTTGTAATAGTAACTTAGGATTTAATTTGCAATCCCCATTTGAAAATTTGTACACCCCATCCCCCTAATGATTGTAATAGCGTAGAATCTTTACTTTCCGCATTTTTATTGCTTCCATATATTATTAGTAATTAGGGTGTGTATGGCAAGACTAAAACCAATGTTTTGAAAACCCTAATTCAAAGACAAAATTATGCATGCAATCAAATACACTTGCACACTAGCACCCCTAAGGTTATTCCACTTGTTGCCTTACAAAAACGACCATGTTATGCATGTGGGATGTCTTAGCAGAAACAAATCAAAAAATACAAGATCATATTCCCTCGATGACGCTATCAAAGTTGCCTTTCAAAATGATCTTAGTCCCAAAAGAAAAATGCTAAGTCATCTCACAACCTTGCTATCATGGTTATACGACGACCCACGCCCGTCCCTTCACATCCAACGATGGGGCTTCTTACCAAAACAATGATAAGATAGCAACGTCTAAAGGGGGAGGAAAAGAACACCTAAAGACCTTTTGAGTAGGTAGATTGCTCCTAATTACTTGCTCAATTTCAAAAAAAAAAACATCCTTGCTATTTCCAACACCAACACCTTCAAAAAACATTTTTCCAAACATTGAAAACATTTTCAAAAGATCAACACTTTGTATACATTCTTACGAACGAGAATCATTACAAAGTTTGCCTAAATGATGGCATCTTTTCAAAATACTTTCAAAAACCATACACAACATAATTTCAAAACAAAAGCAAGTGATCTAGCAAGTAACTAAGAGCCCATGGAAAAACATGGATGAAAAGGGTGCTAACACCTTCCCTTTTCATGATCTACCCCCTGAACTCCAGAGAACATCTCTAAAGGTCTTTCCTGTGCTTTTTCACCTTTCCTTTTGGATAAAAGAAAATTCGGTGGTGACTTTTGCTAAACCACAACATTTGCGAATACAAACACAAAACCCTCAAGTCAGTTCTCCCACCGTATCACAAAGGGTAACATAAGAACTTAAACAGAATTACATATATAAACATGAATCAATTTTCTAGGTTGTCGGTATCATTGTTTTCTGGAGCATCAGGTGGAAGGTTTGGAAAATGTTGAAGGAAGGTAGAATGAAGGGAGGCAAGGTTCTCAGCTTGTGATTGAAGCATACCTTCCAACGTGGAGTACTGCTGATCTTGAATATTTGAATAGGTTGAGAACATTTCATTTTGGACTTTAACAAGGTTGTAGATGTTCGATGTCCTATCATTTTGAAGGAATGCGTCTTTGTTTTGTTGGATCTTCATTTTCTCCAAAAGAGCTATCACATTTGCATTATTTTCTTGAGGAATCGGGGAATCCTCGTCCATATTTGCTTCATTTTCTTCTTCCTCAGACTCTTCTTCTTCTTCTTCATTATCATCCTCTTCACCGTCACTATTTTGGACGAAACTAACGTACTTCTCACAATATAACGGTATCTTTGTTCCTTGTGATCCCATTGGAAGCCCATCAAAGTAAGTGATTTCTTTGTGAATTCAATATTAGAAGTCATACCAACATAAGGAATTCCTGGAACTTTAATCTTTTCTCGATTGAGAAATCTTTGAATGAAAGAGGGATAGCATAGTGCGGTGCCTCTTCCAGAGTTGTGAAGATCAAACATTCGGCTAGCAAAATAATGTGGCCAATGAACCTTTATTTTATGTTTCAAAACATAAAGCAGTTGAACCTCAGCTTTATCCACACGAGAAAGACCTTCCTTCTTGGGTCGAATAATGTGGCAAACGATCCAAAAGAGAATTCTGTCAAATGGGGCTAGGGCACCAGTCGTTACAGATCTTGAAAATAAATCATTGTTTACAATTCTGTCACTGTAAGGTTTCTTGAGCATGGGGTTTATAGCCGACTAGAATTCATAGTTAGGAGGAAGAACAATATCAGAGATTTTAATAGCATCAGAGTCAACTGGTCACATACCAAATAGGTCTTTCCCCACATGCGAGATAACCATATAATATTTGTTTTTAATTCTATATTTAAATTCAAAACCTTCAAACTTTCCTTGCATGCCAGCATAGAACATTTTGCCTAAATCCTCATTATAAGGTGTATCACATTCAAGAAATAAGTGGAAGTTTTGAAATCTTAACAATTCAATAATTTCAGGAAGATGCATGTGACCCAAGGTTTTCAGATATAAAGTCGATTGTCTAACTATGTTTATCTTACCAAAAGTGTCTGCAAAAGTATCAACAATATCATCACAGAGAAGTGAAAGAGTAGTTACTGGAATATCCGAAGGAACATTGGAGGAGTTGCCTCTAAAAGTTCTCTTCATAGCTACCCTTGAATCCATTAAGGAAATTTCTTGATAGAAATGGGTATGTGAGGAAAATTTTGAGAGAGATGGGTTTTGAGGGTTTTGAGAGAAATGAGTGTATATAGAAAACAAAAGAATAAAATGATATAAAAACAAAAAAATCAGACATTTTCGCGATGCGTCGACCGCTTATAGAGCATTGAGTCGATGCAAGGATTATACTAATTGATGCTGAGTGAGATATAAGGTACGCGTCAATGCATGTAAGCTATGAGTCGACTCAAAAGTAAGGAATTTTGATTTTATGTAGATTTTTCAATTGATTTCATGCAATTTATATAACACTTATAATCCCTATGTACTTAACAATAAAGATAAAGAAGAATAAGTTTAGCATTTACACATGGTTAAGAGTCGAGAATAGATGAGAACGATATTACCTTCATGAGAGTTGATAAGAGCTTTCACCAAGGCTATCCATAAGTGCATCAAGAATCAAGAGAATATGTTCAATAAAATAAAAGGTATGCAACTTACATAAGTTACAACCTATCTGAGATATCGAGAACACCAAGTTTCATACGGATGTGATGGAAGGGATCTGTAGCGAGTGGTTTAGTAAAAATGTCAGCAAGTTGATTTTGCTATCAACATGCTCGAAAATAACATCATCCTTTTCCACATGATCCATTAGAAAATAATGCTGTGATACCGTGGGAGAACTGACTTGGGTGTTTTGAGTTTGATCGCAAATGTTGCGGTTAGTAAGAGTCGCCATCGACTTTTCTTTTATCCAAAAGGAAAGGTGAAAAAGCACAGGAAAGACCTTTGAGATTGTTTCTTGAGTTCGGGGGGTAGATTATGAAAAGGGAAGGTATTAGCACCCTTTTCATCCATGGTTTTACATGGGCTCTTAGCTACTTGCTAGATCACTTTCTTTTGTTTGGAATTATGCTTTCTGTGGTTTTTGAAAGTATTTTGTAAAGAGGCATTTGTTTAGGAAAACTTTGTAATGATTCTCGTTCGTAAGAATGTATACAAAGGTGTTGATCTTTTGAAAATATTTTCAAGTTTTAAAGGTGTTTTTTGAAAGTGTTAGTGTTTGTTTTGAAAATAGCAAGGATTTTTTTGTTTTGAAATGGAGCAAGTAACTAGGAACATTCTATCTACTCAAAAGTCTTTCATGTTCATTTCCTTTTTCCTTTGACATTGTTATCTTACCATTAATTTGGTAAGTAACCATATCTTTGGATGTAAAAGGGACGGACGTGGGTCATCGTATAACCATGATTAGCAATGTTGCAAGGTATCTTAGCATTTTTCTTTAGGGACTAAGATCATTTTGAAAGGCAACTTTTGATAGCGTCATCGAGGGACTATGATCTTGTATTTTGTTTGTCTTTGCTAAGATACCTCACATGCGTAATATGGTCATTTTTGTCAGGCAACCAAGTGGATTTACCCTAGGGGTACTTGTGTGCAAGTGTATTGATTTTCATGCTTGGTTAGTCTTTGATTAGGGTTTGCTATTTGTTGGTTTTAGTCTTTCCATACAAAACCCTAATTACTAGCATTTGTATATAAAGCGATAAATTGTGGAATTTAAAATTACTATGCTATTACAATACTTATGGGAGGGGGGTGTACAAATTACAAATGGGGAGTATTGCAAGAAAATTAAACCTAAATAATCTATTACAACCATATTGAACATGTACAAATGATTGAATAAATAATATATAAATACAAGAATATAAAAAAGGAGATGATTTTTGTCTGGTTTTCATAAAAAGGGCTTAACCTAAACCTAATTAAAAAATGATTAGTTAAAATTAAAATAAAATAAACTTAAACTAATTGAGAAAAGAAATTAAAATAAAAAGATTTTTTAGGGTTTTTATGAAGAAAAAGGGTTTTAAGTTAAATAATAATAAAAAGTAAAAATTAAATAATTAAAAGAAAACTAAATTCTAAATTAATTTTAATTAAGAAAATAAAATAATTATTAAACCTAAGTCTAAATATTTAATTATTTAAAAGAGAAATTAATTTGTTAAAAGAAAAGGTTTTTAATATTTTTGTTTTATAAGCAAATAAAATGAATAAGAGTAAATAAAATATTTTTTTGGACTTTTCATGATTAATGAAAATAATAATAATAATAATAATAATAATAATAATAATAATAATAATAATAATAATAATAATAAAAATATTAAAGAAGAAAAGAAATAAATAAATAAATAAATAAATAAATAAGAAAAAAGAAAATAATAAAAGAAATTGGGCCAGGGGTGCACAAGTAAATCATGGGTTAGTAAAAGAAAAAAAACACCATCAGGCCCAAGTTGGAAGCCCAGGCGTTGCTTGTTTGGAAACAAAAAAAGTGAAAAATTGTGAGAAATGAAAAAGGTAGCGCGCTGAGTGTTGAACCCACGCCCTCTTGGTTACCAGCGCGCTGCCTTACCATTGGGATGACTATACATCCATTTATTAAAATGAAATGATAAATACATAACGTAACATGCTTCTAAGGCCTGTACTTCATCTTCAATCTTCAGCCAGCCAGAGCACATGTAACTTCTTCATATCTCAACAAAAATGAAAAGTTCAAACATGAAAGTTGTGGCATTTCTTCCCACAAATCCAACCATATAAATAACTAAAGCTATAAATCCAAGATGAGTGAGAATTTTTCTGGCCCTAATTTAAAACCTAAAAATTTCAGAAACTTCAAGTCTAAAATTCTCTAAGCTCATGCCATATAAATGCAAACTATGGATATGCACAGCTTCGTGGCAATGGTATCTACATTTTATCTTCACAAATCAGAATTAAATGATGCTCGTATAAAGAGATAGAAGTTTGAAAACTTACCTCTTGCAGCTGGAGTCGTGTATGGAGTTTGAGCAACCTTTGAGATGGCCTGATGATTTCTGTAGCTTGCCTGGACCTCCTTGAGTGTGTTCCAACTCCTGCTTTGCTTTGAGGATGGCTGAAACTCTCAACTCAAGTCAAGTTGTAAGCTTCAGTTTTGAAAATGGTGGATGGTGATGGAGGGGCTACTGTCAGGAAACAGGGGCCTGGATCACTTTGATATGATGTATATTAAGTGTTTGGATGGTTAAAAATCAATACGCACGAGTGGATTTGGAGATGGCTATGTGAGGTTCAAAACTGTCAAGTTATTGCAGATTCTGAGTTGCAGAGTGATTGGGAGTGTTTTTGGGTCCTTGAACTCGTGTGTTCTCTTGCAAACAACTTTTTTATAAGTAAGGAAAATGTTAGAGTACTTGAGGAGGTCATAAGCACAAGATGTAGAGTTATGGCTATGCTATTTGATTTTAAAGAAAAGTGACAATATGGTTTCAAGGCATAGTACAAGCATGGCCTGAGTTTATGGGAGGCTCTAGACATGTTGCCGTTTCCTTTGACATTGCTTGTGATCAGAAGGAACAAATGCAAATCTCTATGCATTGACTTTGTGATTGCTTCTTTACAAGAATGGAATGGTTACTTTGTGCCATAAATGGAAATGTAACTTAGATAAAGGCTCAAGTGCTTGGATTAAAGCTCTAACAGTTGTGTAAACATTTAATTATGGAGTGACAAACAAGTTTGAGGCCTGCAAAGCAAAGATTATGCAGCCTAGGCTTCGATTTGAATTCTTGTTCATCATGAAATGGCTTGTAATTTAAGTTTGAAAATCCTAACTTCATCTGTTCGATTCTCCTTGCTCACAAATGATCTCAAGGAGTTCTTGGAAATTTTGGAAATCTTGTAATGTGATCTACAGTCCCTCTTTGAATAAATTTTGAAAATTCCCATTGGAACTATATGAAAAGGTGCCATGAAGTTAGGTCAAAATCCTGACCAAAACTAGGGCAAAATTTCACTAAGTGTTCAATTTCAAGACCATGACTTTATGAATTAATAACTTGAGATATAAGCACTTTTAGAAGAAGTTGTGTAAAGAAATCTTGTATATATCATGGAGATCTACAAATTTCATGTTGAAAGTCTCTTCTGAATCATCTTGCATCATGGTGAAAAATTTGCTCAAAGCTGTAAAAAATGAAGTTTTAAACACTTAGAAAAATTTCTAAGTTAGAAAACTTTGACTTTTCAAAATGAAATCTTGACTTTTTGATTTCTTGATGAATAAGTTTCATATTTTAACATGTTTTGATGAATTGTGATCTTTGACATTGGATTTTGACCAAAAAGTCAAAGTTTGTCTTTTTAGTGTACAATTGACTTTTGATCAGTTGACTGAAAATTCACTATCAATCCAATTAATCTTGAGCAATGTTTTAGGTCATTCCATTATGTCAAAATGATACAATTGAACTCTTGAGGTCATGCTTCAAACCAATTGACCATTTGCTATGTCAAAAATCAGAAATTGCCTTGTCTCAATCAAAACCCTAATTTTAACCATTTGCCCTTTTGATGATTTGATCAAAATTCTTGAGGAATTGTGGTCCAAACTTGATCAAATGATACATATGAGTTTATAATGTTTATGTGGATAAAAAATTATGAAGTTTGAGTGTAAATTGGCCAAAGTTGACTTTTCCCCGATACAGCTGATTTTTAGGTCAACTGCTCAATTGACTGAGCTAAAGTGTGATCCAAGGCTTGAAACTTGACATGAGTAATCTTGTGGGTCCATAATGATCCATGAAAGTCATATTAGGCATTGAAAGTTCAATTATCCTTGTGCAATCTCAAACAATAATTTTGGTCATCAGTGCTCAAGGAGGTGTCTTGAGTTGATCAACCCTAGTGTAGTCTTGAACCAAGAGAGATCTTTGTGAGAAAATAATTGATAAGTGAGAGGGAAAATTTTGGGGTACAACAACTGCCCCTGTTCAATCTTCTTAAAACTGAAGAGTTAGATTGGCAGATTTGCCATTCGTGACTTGAAGGTGGAAGATGATTGGACACTAGAGTGCCCAAAAATTTGCACTTGAGGATGTGATGGTTGATGGTATAACGAATGGGCTTAAAGATGCCATTTGGAGAGGTGATGGAAAGTTATTGGAGATGGGCTTGTAGATGCCATCCAAAAATGATTGCTGAACCATATCTGCAAGCTGAATCTGAATGAGTATCAGAATAGCGTCTATGTTTGGAGTGTATCTGAAATGTATCTGGAAGTTGAAACCGAATGCGTATCAGGATGGCATCTGTATCTGGAGCATATCTGTACTGTATCTGAGAGCTGAATCTGAATGAGTATCAGAATGGCATCCGTATCTGGAGCGTATATGTACTGTATCTGAGAGAGAATCTGAATGAGTATCAGAATGGCATCCGTATCTGGAGCGTATATGTACTGTATCTGAGAGAGAATCTGAATGATTATCAGAATAGCGTCCGTATCTGGAGCGTATCTGAACTGTATCTGAAAGCTGAATCTGAATGAGTATCAGAATGGCATCCGTGTATGGAGCGTATCTGAACTGTATTTGAAAGTTCAGCTGGTTATGTAGATAATCGTCCTGACTTGTCTCAGGTATCAATTTTTGACCATTGTAAATTGTTGATGATATCTATCTGCTGACTGATCTTTCCTGGAGAGATGAAAGATTAGTTGTATGCAATGTCATGATGTATGAAATGCATTGCATAATGATGTTCTCAATAAAATGAATGAGATTATGTTATATGCGTTCGTGTTGTCAATGTCATGACGTATGGATGTGATGTATAGGAATATAAGCTATGTTGTTGTAATACTGTTAGATTAGGGAAAATAAATCTCTGACTGCTGTTGGGGATGGGAAGTGTAAGTCTTCATGTTTTAAAGTGCTGATGAGTTGATGAGCTCCCATTTTTTAGAGAAATAAACTCTGTTGTAAGGGAAACACCGTGTGCTGCCTGTGAAATTTGTTGGGGAATTCTGAGAAATTGGACGACCTTTACTGGGGAGTGATAAACTGGAGGTTTTGTTCCGCTGGGGATTAAGCTGCACACTGTGGGGAATTTTATGGAATAGTCTAAAGATATTATCCTATTTCTTAAAGCCATTAGTGATTGTCTTCTATTTTTTCTTATTTGTAAATAGTAGTTATGTTCAAATTGATATGCTCAAAAGTAAATCATTGGACGTTTTTGTAAACAAAACACAGAAATAAAGAAAAACATATAGTTTTGCACTTTTTAAGGAGTATCTTTGTATTAACTTGAATAAGTATTTTGTACAATGAGATGAACATCCTAGTAAGAGAATGTCGTCGTAAAAAAAATGAAAATTTGATACAAAGAAAAGATAGCTATGTGCAATAATCCCATGGGGTTCCCATTCTGCTATAGCCTTCGTGTCTCTGAGCGTCTTGTCCACTTGCTGCCTTGTCCGAAGTTGATTGGATTGATCAGAACCGCTGAGTTTTTCAGTCGAAGCCAAAGGTTGTCCGTAAAGGTGATCCAACGGGACATAGTCGTACGCTTTAATTCCCTAACTTTTTCCTGGACCGCCCTTTCGGGTTTTCAGCCCACCGGGATACCCTTTTTTGCCCAAGTCTCCCTTTCGGGTTTTCAACTTGCCGGGTGTACAGATTTTTTTGTTTTTATCCCTAATTTTTGCCCGAACTCTTTTGGTTCGCCGGGATGCCCTTGTTTTGCCTAGGTGTGTCAACCTAGCGGGTCTCTTATGCGTAGTATCTTTTGACTATGTCAGTGTTCACAAGGTGTGGCAGGTCGTCGCCATCCATAGTGATCAAGATCATTGCTCCACCAGAGAATATTCTTTTGATCATAAACGGACCTTCGTATGTGGGAGTCCATTTTCCCCTGGGATCACCTTGCGGCAGTATGATGCACTTGATCACCAAATCCCTGACTTGATATACTTGGCGTCTGACCTTTTTTTTTGAAAGCCTTGATCATCCGTTTTTGATACATTTGACAATGACAGACAACAGTAAGCCTTTTCTCATCAATCAAGTTCAGTTGATCAAGTCGAGTTTGGATCCAATCGTCTTCATTCAACCCTGCATCCTTCACAATTCTCAGAGAGGGAATCTGGACCTCAATAGGCAAGACAACCTCTATGCTCTATACATGAGAGTAGGGTGTTGCCCCGGTTGATGTGCATGTCGTGGTACGATAACCATGGAGAGCGAATGGTAGCATATCATGCCAGTCTTTGTATGTGTCTGTCATTTTCTGTATGATCTTTTTGATGTTCTTATTTGTGGCTTCGATAACACCATTCATCTTTGGCCGGTAAGGGGAAGAATTATAGTGTTGGATCTTAAATTGTGTACACAGTGCGGTGATCATAGTGTTATTGAGATTCGTACCATTGTCAGTGATGATTCTCTCTGGGATACCGTATCAACATATGAAATTCTGTTTGATGAACCGGGCGACAACATTCTTGGTAACGGAAGCAAAAGAAGCCGCCTCAACCCACTTCGTGAAATAGTCAATGGCCACCAAGATGAAGTGGTGTCCATTAGAGGCTGCTGGCTTGATTTCCCCAATCATGTCGATGCCCCGCATAACAAAGGTCCAAGGAGCCGTCAAGACGTTCAAAGGAATCGGAGGCACGTGCACTTTGCCAACATAGATCTGGCATTTGTGGCAGGTTCGAGAGTGCTGATAGCAATCTGCTTCCATGGTAGACCAGTAATACCCTTCCCGTAGGATTTTCTTTGCCATCGTATGCCCGCTAGAATGGGTGCCAAAAGTGCCTTCATGTAGATCAACCATGATCTTCTCTGCCTCAACCTTGTCTATGCAATGGAGAAAAACAGAGTCATGGTTGCGCTTGTAGAGAATGCCATTACTAAGGAAGAACTTAGCAGAGAATCTCCTTAAGAACTTCTTATCATTGACTGAAGCTCCTTCCGGATACTCTTAAGTCTCGAGATACCTCTTGACTTCGTGGAACCAAGGCCGGTCCACTACTTCTTAAGTATTAATCTCGTGACAGTGAGCTGGTTCATCCATTTGTTCAATGGTGATATGGGGAGCCTCGTTATCCCATTTAAGTTTAAACATGGATGACATTGTGGCTAGCGCATCCGTTAGTTGATTTTCTTCTCGCGAGAAATGCTCGAAGGTAATCTTCTCAAAGTGTGGGATTAATGTCAACACATGTTCTTTGTAGGGGATAAGGTTAGGGTGTTTGGTGTCCTATTCTACTTTGATCTGGCTGATGACCAAAGTTGAATCTCTGAATACACTTAAGGACTTGATCCCCAAATATATGACAGCTTTGAGACCAAAAATGCACGCTTCATATTATGCCATGTTATTTGTACAATTGAAGCAGAGTCTTGCAGTGAAGGTAGTGTGACATCCTTCAGGGGATATGAGTATAACACCTATACCATTGCCGAGTGTGTTGGATTCCCCATCAAAAACCAGGGTCCATCCGGATCCTTGTTCAGTTCCGTCATATGGTATGAGTTCTTCATAGTTGTTTACCATCATGATGTCTTCATTTGGGAATTCGAACTTTATGGACTGGTATTCATCCATAGCTTGGTGAGCAAGTTGATCATCTAGTACACTGCCCTTTATTGCTTTTTGGGTAGTATACTGAATCTCATATTCTGTCGGGATCATCTGCCATCTTGCTATTCTCCCAGAGAGGACAGGTTTCTCGAATATGTATTTTATTGGATCCATCTTGGATATTAATAAGGTAGTATGGGTTAGCATATACTGTCTTAGCCGGCGAGCAGCCCATGCCAGAGCGCAAAAAGTTTTCTCGAGCAGTGAATATCTTGTTTCACAGTCGGTAAACTTTTTTCTCAAGTAATAAATAGCATGCTCTTTTCGGCCAAACTCGTCATGCTGCCCCAGCACACACCCCATTGAATTTTCCAAAACAGCTAGATACATGATCAAGGGTCTTCCCTCGACTGGTGGCATTAAAACAGGAGGTTCTTGCAGGTACTCTTTGATCTTATCGAAGGAAGTTTGGCACTCATCATTCTATTTGACTACTTGATCTTTCTTCAATAATTTGAAGATTGGTTCACAAGTAGCTGTTAGGTGAGAAATGAATCTGGAAATGTAGTTTAAACATCCCAAGAATCCTCTGACTTCCTTCTCGGTGCGAGGAGCAGGCATTTCTTGTATTTCTTTCACCTTAGCAGGGTCCACTTCAATACCTTTACACTGACGACAAAGCCTAGGAGTTTACCGGACCTCACCCCGAATGTGCATTTATTTGGGTTCAACCTCTGCTTGTATTTCTTTAGTCTCTCAAAGAGTTTCTATAAATGGTCAAGATGTTCCTCTTCAGTTTGAGATATGTCTATCATGTCGTCCACATATACCTCTATTTCGTGATGTATCATGTCGTGAAATAGAGCTACCATGGCACGCTGATAGGTTGCCCCAGCATTCTTCAACCCGAATGGCATAACCTTGTAACAGAAAGTGCCCCACTGTGTGACAAAGGTCGTTTTCTCCATGTCCTCAGGCGCCATTTTGATTTGGTTGTAGCCTGAGAAATCGTCCATGAAGGAAAACACCTTATGTTGTGCTGTATTATCAACCAAAATATCAATGTGGGGAAGTGGGGAATCGTCCTTAGGGCTTACCCTATTCAAATCTTTGTAGTCCACGCACATTCTCACTTCGCCGTCCTTTTTAGGCACGGGAACAACATTGGCGACCCATTGCGGATAGGAGGTGATGGCCAAGAATCTGGTGTTGAATTGTTTCATGACTTCGGATTTGATCTTCTCTGACATGTCTGGTCGCATGCGACAAACTTTCTGCTTTACTGGAGGGCAGTCTTCTTTTGTTGGTAGACGATGTACCATGATATCAGCATCCAATCCTAGCATGTCTTCGTACGACCAGGCAAAGACCTCGACATAATCATGTAGCAACTGAATCAGACGCTTCTTGACACCGGGTTCCAGATTGGCACCCACCTTGACTTCTTTCTTGTCCTCTTCGGTACCTAGGTTAACCGTGTCCACTGGTTCTTCGTGGGGCTGTATGGTCCTCTCTTCTTGTTGTAGTAACCTGGCTAGTTCCCCTGGAACTTCACAATATTCCTCACCTTCGTCTTCAACTTGGTAGATTATATTTTCAGAGTCACAAAAAGCCATAGCAGAATTGTTACCCATGGGATCCCGAATGGATGTAGATCTGTATTTTGAATGTGAGTGTGCGTAAGAGGATAACTATCTTTGAAAGAAATAAAAAAATGTAAAAAATAAAAACAAAGAGCACAAAGTTTGTATGAAAAAATGTCCATGATTCATTGATGACATATGAAAATGAGGTAACAACCCTTACAATTGGACCGTTGTGCCTCGGGTAAGACACAAGGTTTTAAAAGTATAAATTGTTTAATTATTACAGGTCCGACAAAATTTAAAGACAACTACTGTTGGATAAAAGTAATTGGGACAAAATCTTTAGCTTCCCAGTTGTTGATTTCTCCATTGATAGTTGGGAAAATCCATTCCTTTAGGTCATAGCTGTCCTCATCATCCTCCACAGCGTTGATTCTGTGGTTGCTGATCTTCAAGGGTGGTCCCCCGGCACGAGCACAACACACAGCTTTCTGGGCTCCTGAAGTGAAACCCAAACTAAATTTTTCAGACTTGTATGGGATATTCGGGAGTTGGCCCCAAATAGTACACCCACCTTCTTCGATCACCGCCTTGGCATCTTCAGAGAAGACATCTTTAGCAGAGGTATTGTAATCTTTGGGACTTGGGAAACAACCTTGGTTTCTGCCACGGTTTGTGGGACTTCCTCGAAGTGATGAAATGGAGTTTCAATGAATTCACCATCCAACTCCACGTATCTGAAGGAGTTTAAATGACTGACCATATATTCCTATTCTCCATGGGCAGTAATGATTTTCCCCTTGGTTGGGTATTTCAGCATTTGATGTAATGTAGAGGTGACAACACCAGCATTGTGAATCCATGGTCGGCCCAATAAGCAGGAGTAGGAAGGGCGAATGTCCATCACGTAAAAAGTTGAATCAAAGGTTTGGGTCCCAATTTTTATGGGGATATCCACCTCCCCATGCACCATTCTCTTTGAACCGTCGAAGGCCCTTACCACTATGTTGTTGGGTTTTAAGGTCAAACCTTCACTATTGAGTCTATCAAGAGCCTTCTTAGGAAACACATTCAAGGAAGAACCGATATCAACCAAGACATGAGCCAAGGTTTTTCCCCTGCATTCTACAGAGACATGCAATGCCTCGTTGTGCTTCCTCCCTCTAGGTGTCAAGTCAGCATCAAAAAAGGCTAAACCATTATCCGCGGTCAAGCTGGCCACACAGTCTTGGAACTGATCAACTGAGGTTTCTTGTGGTACATGGGAAGTTTTAAGGAATTTGACCAAGGCCTTCGCATGAGCCTCGGAGCACAACAATAAAGCCAACATGGAAATCTTTGACAGAGTCTTCCCTAGCTGTTCGACTATGTTGTAGTCGCTTCTCTTTATAATTTTCAGAATTTCTTCCATCTCCCTTTTGGAGGCCTCAGGGATAGATATTGTTTGCGCCTTCATCCGGACAGGCTCAACCAGAATGTCTTTGCCCCGAGTTTCGGTTGACTCGGCGGTAGGAGTATCAGCAGGTGTAACTGTAGCAATTGTAGTAGTAGTAGTGTCAACAGGAACAGGAACATGGATGATCACAGGACCAATGACAGTCTTCGGAGGAGCAATATCGGGAGAGAACACTCTGTCACTTCGGGTTATCTTGCTGGTTCTCGCAATATTGCTGATGTCGGGGTCAGCCTTCTCAAGAATTAAGTCTCCATCAGCCAACCAATCTTGCTTGACGACGTGATAGTAGACGTCGCCCTCATAGTTCAATGGGACAGTTTTATCTGATGAGTATGAGATTGGTCCAGGCATAGTAATTATCAGTGGAGCTACTTTGGGAACTGATATAATCCTAACGGGTCTTTTGGTGGAGACCCTGGAAGGATTGGCAGAAATGGTTACTATTGAAACATCATTGTAGGAAATGGTTGGAACGGGAGTCTTCTCAAACAAAATCTCTTTGTCATCCATTAGGCGTTGAACACTTGGTTTCAATAAATGACAGCCAGTTGGTAGGGAGGAACAGAGGTGGCAGCTTTCGTCACAACCTGGAAATAAACCATCCTCCAATAGGTTCTTCTTGACGGTCAGGAGAGGAGTAACAATTTCATCAATAGCAGTAACAAACATATCATCTTCGATAGTGTTAACACCACGACCATGCTTGGGCATAGGAGCAGTGATAACATTTTGGATTTCAGGAGCATCGAATTCAATTTCTTTGGCTTCAAGAAGGTCTTGCACCTTGTTTTTTAAAGCCCAACATTTGTTGGTATCATGGCCTAGGCTTTCTGAATGGTAAGCACAGTGAGCATTAGAATGGTAGTGAGGAGAGGTTATGTTAGGATTCTTTGGAGCTTCTTTTGAAGTTACCATATTAGATCTCAACAAATGTGGAAGTACTTGAGATAGTGTCATATTAATCCGGGTAAATTATCTTACTGGTCTTTCTGTTCTAGGATGATCGTTCCTTTGTTGAGTAGGTGCAGGCTTAAGGATCATGATAGTCCCTACCATTGAACGGTGTTCAGTTCTTTCTTGATTCCTTTTAGGATACACAACACCAACTTATTTTTTCCCAATAAATGGCTTTCTTACAGCAACAGAGGATGTGTCTTTTTGAATCTTCCCACTCTTAATTCCAGCTTCCACTCTTTCTCCGGTCAAGATTAATTTAGTGAAGCTTGCTGAGGAGCTTCCAATTAAATGATTAAAGAAAGGACCGGACAGGGTGCTTAGAAACATGTCTACTAGTTCTCTTTCAGAAAGGGGAGGTTGGACTCTTCCTGCTAAGTCCCTTCATTTCTGAGCGTAGTATTTAAAACCTTCACTTGAAATCATAGCCATACTCTGGAGTTGAGTACGGGTAGAAGCAAGGTTTGCATTATATTGATACTATTTATAGAAAGCAGTGGCAAGGTCTTCCCAATTATGGATATTGGCCTTTTCCAGTTGATAGAACCAATCAAGCTGAGTTCCGGATAGACTGTCTTGAAAGAAGTGTACCCACAAATCCCTGTCAGCAGTGTGAGGCTGTATCTTCCTCACATAGGACCGGAGATGCATCTTTGGACATGAAACTCCTCCGTACTTAGAAAATATTGGTGCCTTGAATTTTTGGTGGAATGACAATCCCAGACACCAAACCCAACTCTTCAAAGTCTAGCCCGACAACTACTCCCTTGCCTTTCACTTCTTGATTATCCTTTTCACCAGATGACGTTGCAAAGTCTAGGGTCCGCCTGGCTTGTCCTTGGAACCTTCTTCCCATATTCAGCACTCCAGTTACTTTCTTTGCTTTCTTTTTCTTTTCTTCAACCAGCAAAGTTTTCAGATCCTCTTGTACTTTGGCTAGAGTCAGGAACATCTGTTGAAATGAGTATTCTGCGCCTGTAGGTATTTTACCGTCTGCTCGAGATCCATCTTACTGAAATAAACAGTAGAAAGATGAGGAGACTTGTTGTGAGAAAACCTGCTTATGTTATGATGAATGTTAAATGCATATGCATTGATTTCAAGGAAATTAGATATTTAAATTTGCTTTAGACCAAAAAGGAACACACGTTATATTAATAAATAAAAGCTTGAGTATATTGTGTCTATTTTGGTCTTACAAAGAAATACAAAAACTAAGATAGAAAAGTTGTACGCATCCTCTTTGGTGCGATGTAGGTGTTCAGGTTCCGCTCCTCATGAAGTTTCCTAGTGAGTTCTAAAACCTTCTTCTCGCCGGCGTAGAATTGGGCTTCAAAAGTGTCTCACTCCCCCTTAAGCTGTATCCAATCCCTTTGTAAGTCTTTAAGAGAGGTGGGCATGTTAGGATGTAGGATAGTGCATGGGACATCTCCTTCCACAACAGGCTCCATGATTACCGGGAGAATGGAGGGGTAAGGCATTATAAGACTTTGAGCACGAGCTCGTACCCACTTGAGGTAAGGCTCAAGAGGGATGGAATTCTTATGCCCCAATGTCTTGCTGTCTATTTTGTTCAACATCCTCCAAGCTCGGATAAATCTCTGGCAATGACCTTGAACGTTGTTCTCATAGTCAAATACCAAACCTTGAATAAGCATCTCATGTGGGCCATCCCTTCGGGTGTAACCAAACTGTCTTAAGGCTAAACATGGGTTAGAGGTGATACCCCCCTAATGCCAAGTAAGGGGACATTAGGGAATTCTCCATAATGATCGACGATTGTAACATTCTCTATAGATCGGGAACACCAATGAATGTATGAATGTTTGAGTGTCATCAACCTATGTGACCACCTTGAACCTTGCTCGTTCTTTAATACATATTGGATAAGATGCGAAATAAATCATATTTCCAAAAGAGGAGTACAACACATAAGGATATCTGTCTTCCTCATAGTGCGAGTGTGAAAAGAATGTAGGATGTCCCCTAGCAAAGTAGGCACCGAGTTACGAGACATGAGGATTTTGACGGCGTTTATATCTCTGAGTTGGTCAGGATTTGGAAACAAAACCATCCCATAGATGAGGAGAGCCACAATTTCCTCAAAAGCTTGCAAATTTAAAGAGTTCCAATAGTTTTGGGATTTCTCAAACAAGAACTTTGCTAGGAAATCTTTGACACCACTCCTTGTTTCCCAATTAGTTGTAGTATCAGATGATTGCAAGTGTAGAGCTTGAGCAATATCTTCTGGATTTGGATCTCTTTCCGTAACGTTGAAAGGTAGTTGATTGAGAATGGGAATCCTTAAGAGTTGGGAGAATTCTTACAAAGTTGGCATAAGTTGATAATCGAGAAATGTGAAGCAATAATGTAAAGGATCAAAGAACTGAAAGAGCACCTTCATCATGTCTTCATCAGTGTTGGAGGTGACCAAGTTTAGAAGGCGACCATGTCTTTAAGTAAATGGAAAGTTTTCAGGAATCCTTGATGCTAGCTCTTTAAGTTGAGGAGGAATCCTTACAAGGTTGACTTGAATGGTTTTCCTGCGAATAGAATCCATGTCCTACAGAACAGAACAAAGATAAATCCCAAGATCCTTGTAATGGTTAGTGAACATGAGTATGATATTAAGATGTTTATGATGTTATGTACAAGTATATACAAACAAAACAATCAAATCCTTAGGTTTAGGCTTGCATGGAGTCTCATAGGTAAGTACCCTCTTGAAGTTTAGTTGGCTCAAACCTGTCCTAGTAATAGTAACCAGGTTCTAAGGAGCTCAATATCACTGATTTGTTTCCTTGGGCATTGTTTCAGCGCAAGCCTCTTTAATGGCGACCGAAATAACCCAAAAAACCAAACTTCAATGAGTGTACTATCGAGCATCTACCAACTTCGGACTGCACCAAAGCCGGTCATCTCACTACGTCCTAATGGCCAAGTTGGTCAAGTAAAGGTTCTAAAAGTTCCTTGGTCGCACTAATGTAGCTATTGTTTAGACCATGTCAGTATACCCTGCACAGTTTCCACAATGTATTGCTACTTACCAATAAGGTATCCCAAATCCGGGTAGAGGATTCAAACCCAAACAAAGAACCATAATGTAAAGCATACAAGTCAAACAATGAAAGCAAGTAAAAATAAACTAACTCTAAGGTAACACCACTTTTTGTATTCCCCAACAGAGTCATCAGTTCTATGATACGGTGGGAGAACTGACTTGGGTGTTTTGCGTTTGATCGCAAATGTTGCGGTTAACAAGAGTCGACACCTACTTTTCTTTTATACAAAAGGAAAGGTGAAAAAGCACAGGAAAGACCTTTGAGATTGTTTCTTGAGTTTGGGGGATAGATTATTAAAATGGAAGGTATTAACACCCTTTTCATCCATGGTTTTCCATGGGCTCTTAGTTACTTGCTAGATCACTTGATTTTATTTAGAATTGTGCTTTGTGTAGTTTTTGAAAGTATTTTGTAAAGAGGCCTTTGTTTAGAAAAACTTTGTAATGATTCTCGTTCATAATAATGTATACAAAGGTGTTGATCTTTTGAAAATGTTTTCAAGTTTGAAAGGTGTTTTTTGAAAGTGTTTGTGTTTGTTTTGAAAATAGCAAGGATGTTTTTGTTTTGAAATGGAGCAAGTAACTAGGAACATTCTATCTACTCAAAAGTCTTTCATGTTCATTTCCTTTTTCCTTTGACATTGTTATCTTACCATTGATTTGGTAAGTAACCCTATCTTTGGATGTAAAAGGGATGGGCGTGGGTCATTGTATAACCATGATTAGCAATGTTGCAAGGTATCTTAGCATTTTTCTTTAGGGACTAAGATCATTTTGAAAGGCAACTTTTGATAGCGTCATCGAGGGACTATGATCTTGTATTTTGCTTGTCTTTGCTAAGATACCTCACATGCATAATATGGTCATTTTTGTAAGGCAACCAAGTGGATTTACCCTAGGGGTACTTTTGTGCAAGTGTATTGAGTTTCATGCTTGGTTAGTGTTGTACCCCAAAATTTGCCCTCTCATTCTTCAGGAAATCATCCTGGGTTCTCAGAGTCTCTCTGAAACAAATCCAAGTCCTGAATTATCATTTCTTCCCAAGAAAACCATTTACAATAGCAAAATTATCACACAAGCTCTAAAGGCAACACTTTTACCTTGAAAAATTAAATTCTAAACATTTGGAATTTTTCTCTAAAAATGGGTGTTTAAGAAGAAAATAGCACTTCAGAACTTCTGGACCAACCTCCAGACAGAAACGGTCAGAAGTTGCAAGCTTGGCTCAACGCAGTCAGAAGTTGGCTCTTCAGCAGCTACATTAACTCAGTTAGAGGTTGCAAACGTGGTTCAACACGTAAGCCTCAAACAGAACATGGCTCTTTCAGCAGTTACACAAGTTCAGCCAGAGTTTGCTGGAGGAATGCAAAGGAAGCAAAAAAGTCTAAAGGCTCCTTCAGAACATGCTGGAATCAGAAGATGAAAGGGTCATAAGAGTGGGTGTTACACTGACACAGAATCTCTAAGTCCAGGATTTCCAGAAGCAAATCCAAGGAACGTGTTAGAAAGTCAGGAGAATCCCCAGAATTTGCTGAGACAGCAAGAGGCCAAGATTAGAGTTTGGTTCACGTTGTTTTTGGTAAAACAGAACTGCTGGTTCAAGTTTTCTCCTATTACAAGAATTTTGGTGTTGATAAGTCTCATCACCATTTAATGCTGATTAATGCTCCCAACCACTCCTAAACATTCATCCAAGAGGTCTCTTCACGTGTGGCTTGGTAAACACCTTTATGCAGGCTTAGGCATGGGTTTGTGCGCCACCTTCCACCTATAGAGGTCACTTCTCCTCAATCCTTGCCTGTTGTTCCAGCCTAGGCTGAAAAGCTGTACATTATCACAACTTTCCATGAACTTCTTTAAAAAAAAACAATTTAACCTCTATTGGCGCCTTTAACGTTCAAGAATCCACAAGAGCTTTGCCTATAAATAGAGCACCATTGACCACTAAGAAGCGGTCCAAAAAAACCAGAAAAAATTGCTAGAAGAGAAACAAAAATTTTTAGCAAGAAAATACTTTGAAACTCGGTCAAAAAATCTTGGTGTCTCAAGAGCCTCAAACATAACTTTGAATCTCCTGTCTCAAAACCTCATCTGTACCCAGATTCCTTCTTGATTAAATAAATACGCCCCTACAGCTTCTGACCACATATACTCTCCATCCACCCCTTCAAAAAGGAACCTGTCCAGAACACCATCAGAGCTAAAAGCTAGCTCTCACTCACAAACTTTTCCAACAGCCAGGTAAGCACCTGCTGACCTTCATCATGCTGCTAAGCATCATCAGCTTTGCATGCTCAAATAAACATAATGTAAATATCATGTTGCTGCTGTTTGCGTTCTGAGGATTTTCATACCTCAGAATGTTTGAGTAGGAAGTAAATCAGCGTAGAACCTGCTTGTGACCTTGTTGGTACTGTCTCCTAAAACATTTTGACATTTGTTGAAGCTGTCCCAAACATGTTTTCTGTTTTGTGGAACAATAACAAAACTGCAGATGTTTTGACTAGCACAGGGAGAAGCCAAGTGCTGACTTTGACGTTAGCACATCTGAAGCCTGTTCTGCTGTCAATAATATCAGAACTTTTGAAGATTATTGTATCTCCAGCAGGATCAGAACTTCTGATTTCCCCACTAACAAATTTTTGTCTTGCAGCGCATGGGGGTCAGAACTTCTGATCTTCCCACTAACAGGTTTCTGTTTTACAGGTGCCAGAGTCAGAAGTTCTGACTCATACAGTTTAACCAAAAGGTTGATAATCTGGCAGCAGGCCTGAGTCAGAACTTCTGATGGCCTCTCAGCAGCGCGCTGGCTCTCTCTCTCTCTCTCTTTCTCTCTATCTTGCCTTTGTTATTTTCTTTTCTTATCTATTTTTCTCATTGAACCACCCCATGTACAAATATGTATCCCCACCCCTTAATTGCTGTAATAGCGTAGGATTTTATATTTCTGCTTTTTATTGCTTTCAAATATAAATGCTAGTAATTAGGATGTGTATGGAAAGATAAAATCAATGAAATAGAAAATCCTAATTCAAAGATAAACTCTTATATGCAACAAAACACACTTGCACACTCACGCCCCTAGGGTTACATCCACTTGTTGCCTTAAAAAATGGGCCATGTTTGCATGTCAAGTATTTTGGCAAAACAAAACAAAAACAAACAAAATGATCATAGTCCCTCGATGACGCTATCTAGTTGCCTAAACAAAATGATCATGGTCCCTCAAGAAAATCGCCAAAATACTTGACACTATTGCTTTCATGGTCTATACGATGACCCGCGCCTGTCCCGTTTACATCCTAACACAAGGTTGTTCACCAAATACAATGGTGAAGTAACACTGTTAAAAGGGTTAAAAACATAAGGAAAGATCTTTGAGTAAAACAGGGTAGACAACTCTTAGTTACTTGATCAAACTTGCAAACAAACATCCTTGCTACTTTTAAAAAAAACCCCACATCACAACACAATTTCAAAACAATTTTCAAAAACATTGAAAACTTTTTTAAAAGACAATACACCTTTGTATACATTCAAACAAGAATCATTACAAAGGTTGCCACAAATGGCCTCTTTTCAAAATATCTTTCAAAACCACATACAAAGCACCATTTCAAACAATTGGAAATGCAAAGAAAGTGATCTAAGCAAGTAACTAAGAGCCCATGGATAACCATGGATGGAAAGGGTGCTAATACCTTCCCTTTCTATAATCTACTCCCCGAACCCAAGAAAACATCTCAAAGGTCTTTCCTGTTCTTTTTGACCTTTCCTTAGGATAAAATAAAAAGTCGGTGGCGACTCTTGCTAAACCGAAACATTTGCGAACACAAATGCAAAATCCCAAGTCAGTTCTCCCACCTTATCACAGAACTGGCGACTCTGCTGGGGACATGTCTTTAAAAGTGGAGTAACCTTAGGGATTAGATCACCTTTTGTATGATTAATTGTTTGCTTTGATTGCTTTACATTTTGGTTCTCTTGTTTGGGCTTGAAATCCTACACCCGGATTTGGGAAACATTCATAGATAGCAATACGTTGTGGAAATTGTGCGGGGTATACCGACACGGTTGAAGCAATAGCTATATTAGTGCGACATATTTGTGAGTACCGGTAACCCTTGAGTTCAATCAAGGAGAGTACGGGGCCGCTGAGTGATGTCACTAAGCACTAATGACCTAGAACCTTACTTGACCATCTTGGACTTCTATTAGGGGTAGTGAGATGACCGGCTTTGGTGCAGTCCGAAGTTGGTAGATACTCAATACTACACTCATTGAGGGTTGTTTTCTTGGAATATTTTGGTCTCTAGTTAAGTGGCTAAACCAAAACAATGAACATAGAAAACAATCCAATGATATTGAGCTCCTTAGAACCTGGTTACTATTTAGGACAGGTTTTAAGCCAACTACACTCAAGAGGGTACTTACCTATGAAACCTCATGCAAGCCTGAAACTAGGGTTTTGTGTGACTTGCTTGTACATGTGTTTGTGCATACATCATGAACATCATAAAGCATCATATGCATCCACTAACCATTTCAAGGGTTTGGATCTTCATCTTTGTTCTTGTTTTGTAGGTCATGGAATCTCTTCACAGGAAAACTATCCAAGTCAACCTTGTGAGAATCCCTCCTCAAGTCAAGGAGCTTACATCCAGAATTCCAGAAAGTTCTCTCTTCAGTGAAAGACATGGTAGACTGCTCAGCCTAGTAAACACCAACATTGAAGAAGGCATGGTGAAAGTGTTGTTCCAATTCTTTGACCCCCTTCACCACTGTTTCACATTCCCCGACTACCAGTTGGTGCCTACTTTGGAGGAATTTTCTCAACTCCTGAGAATTCCTATTCTTAATCAACTACCCTACAACGGTACGGAAAAAGAGCCAAAGCCTGAAGATGTTGCTCAAGCACTACACTTGCAACCATCTGACATCAAGGGGCATTGGGAAACTAGAAGTGGTGTCAAAGGCTTCTTGGAAAAATTCTTGTTTGAGAAGGCACAAAAGTGTTGGAATTCTTTGGATCTGCAAGCCTTTGAAGAAATTGTGGCACTCCTCATTTATGGGTTGGTCTTGTTCCCAAATCTTGACCAACTTATAGATGTCAATGCTGTCAAGATTTTCATGTCAAATAATCCCATACCTACATTACTTGGGGACATCCTACACTCATTTTACACACGAACAATGAGGAAAAGAGGTGTTCTCATGTGCTGTACTCCTCTCCTAGCAAGGTGGTTTATTTCGCACCTTCCACAATCAGTTTTGAAGAACGAGCAGGGTTCAAGGTTGTCACAATGATTGATGAACCTCACGCATTCTGATGTACATCGGTGTTCTCGGTCCAGAGAAAATGTCATCATCATCGATCGCTGTGGTGAGTTCCCTAATGTTCCATTACTTGGCATTAGAGGAGGCATTACCTACAACCTCTGCCTAGCTTTAAGACAATTTGGATACGCTCGGAGGGATGACCCTCATGACATGCTAATTCCTGACCTAGTTTTTGACTTCGACAACGATGCACAAGAACTTCGCCAAAGATTCATCAGAGCTTGGAGGATGCCTAACAAGGTAGATAGCAAGACACTGGGGAACAAGAACTCCATCCCTCTTGAGCCTTACCTCAAGTGGGTACGAACCCGCACCCAGAGTATTATGATGCCTTACCCTCACATTCTCCCTTTGATCAAAGAGCCTGTTAAGGAAGGAGAGGTTCCATACACCATCCTACATCCTGACATGCCAACATCATGGGAGGAAATGCAAAAGAGTTGGATCCAACTCAAGGAAGAACGAAATACTTTCGAAGCCAACTTCTGCACCAGTGAGAAGAAGGTTTTGGAACTTACCCGCCGACTTCATGAGGAGGAGACCCTCAACACTTACATCGCACCAAAGAGGATGCGCAACGTCTTTTTACCTTAAGAAGTTTTTGTAATATTTGGCCCATGGGGCATTTATGTACTGACAAAATTTCTTCTTATTAATATGACGGGTGTTCTTTTTGTTTGCAACAACTTTGAACTTCTAAACCCTTGAATGCATTACATGAATAAACATATCATTCATCATATGCACAAACAGGTATTCACACCAGGTTTCCTTATCTTTCTGTTGTTTATTTCAGTAAGATGGATATTGAGCAGACGATCAAAGATCTGCAGGCACAAAACTCGCAGTTTCAACAGCTTCTCATGACCTTAGCAAAGGGTCAGGAGGATCTTAAAGCACTGTTAGGGAATAAAGAGCAAGAAAAAAGAAAAAAGAAAAAGAAAAGAGTTGGGGTAGCTACACTGGGAAGAAGATTTGAGAATGAAGCAAGGAGAGTTCTTGATTTCCCCTCCACATCTGACGAGGGGACCGGTAAGGGAAAAGGAGCTGCATTACCCTCTGAGTCTGAGGCTGAAGAAGAATAGGTTGAGGAAGATGAAGATTACTCAGAGCAGCAGTACCCGGCAGCAGACGACAAATACAAAAACCTGGAGGATATACTGGCAGCTATGGAGCTGCAAAGGGTTCCCGGGCTAGATTTTGAAGAATTGGGATTGATTGCTGGGATTGTTATACCTCCCAAGTTCAAGGTACCAACTTTTGCAAAATACGACGGTCTGTCTTGCCCAAAGATGCACCTGAGGTCGTATGTCAGAAAAATTCAGCCTCATTCATCCGATAGAAATCTATGGGTACACTTCTTCCAGGACAGCCTGGCTGGTACACAGCTAGATTGGTTTTACCAGCTTGAAAGATCAGAAGTGCATAATTGGGAGGACTTGGCAGCTGCCTTTTATCGCCAGTATCAATATAACACCGACTTGGCGCCAACCCGTACTCAGCTACAAAGTATGGGGATGGCCTCAAATGAGGGATTCAAAGAATACGCCCAGAAATGGCGCGACTTGGCCGAAAGAGTGCAGCCACCTCTTTCAGATAGGGAGCTAGTTGATATGTTCTTGGGAACCCTATCTGGCCCTTTCTTCAACCATTTGATCGGGAGCTCTTCTGCAGGGTTTACTGAACTGATTCTGACTGGCGAACGGGTGGAAGCTGGTATTAAGAGTGGGAAGATTCAAAGGGATGCCTCTGCATCCACAACTGTTAAAAAACCTTTCCCGGCAAAGAAGGAAGCGACTGTTATATACTCTCAGAAAGGATTGGGAAGAACTGAGCGTCGGCCAACTGTAGGGGCCGTAATGATTCAAAATTTGTCAAATGATCAGCCTCGTAACAATCAGTCGAGACCAAATCAGCAATGGGTAGAACGGCCACAACGGTAGTTCACCCGCATCAACATGAAGCCTGCACAAGTTATTCCCCATTTGTTGAAGTTAAATCTGTCTGGTTTAAAGGAGGCACCGAAAAACCCTAACACCACATCTCCATACTATCATCCAAATGCTAAGTGTGCCTATCATTCTGACAGCGTCGGGCATGACACCAACAATTGTTGGGCGCTTAAGAATAAAATTCAGGATTTGATAGATGCTAAAGAGGTTGAGTTTGACGCCCCTGAGAAGCCGAATGTAATCTCCGCTCCAATGTCGAAGCATGGTCACAACGTCCATGCTGTTGAAGAAGATTTGTATGTTGCTGTTGTTGATGATCTGATAACTCCACTACTGACAATCAAGTTGAATCTATTGAAGGCTGGGATTTTCCCAGGTTGTAAAGAAGACTGCTACCTTTGTTCCGCCCTACCAACCGACTGTCCATTGCTGAAGATAGGCATCCAACGCCTAATGGACAACCAACAAATTCTTTTCGAAAAGACTCCCGTTACTCTAACTCATATCAATGAAGTTTCAATAATAACCATTTCCGCCAATCTTTCCCAGTCCCTAAAAGACCTGTTAAGATTACATCCGCTCCGAAGATAGTACCTCTGAAAATAACCATGCCTGGGCCCGTCCCCTACAAATATGACAAATCAATACCGTGGAATTATGGTGGAGAAATCTACTACCACGGCGTTAAACAAATTGAGATAACTGAAGGGAGCTCTGACGAAGAAACTGCCGACATTGGAAACATTGTCGGAACGAGCAAAATTACCCGAAGTGGAAGAATTTTCTCTCCAGAGATTGCCCCTCCAAAGGGGATCTTTGGACCCTCAGTTGTTCCCAAGGTTACCTCTGCATCGATAAAACTATCTGCAAGAACGCCAATGATTGAAAAAGTTGTTACTCCTGTGGTTGTCCCTCCTGCTGCTGCTGATAAGGGGAAAGGGATCCAAGAGGAGCTCGTCAGGACGAGGGCTCAGCCATTGGTCATCCCCGAAACCTCTAAAAAAGAAATGGAGGAGATTCTTAAAATAATCAAGAAGAGTGATTATGATGTGGTGGAGCAACTGGGGCAAACCCCCTCGAAGATCTCCATGTTAGCCTTGCTGCTTTGTTTAGAGGCTCATGCCAAAGCCCTGATTAAGTTTTTGAAGACGGCCCATGTGCCCCAAGAAACCTCATCCGATCAATTCCAGGATTGTGTAGCCAGCCTTACCACCGACAATGGCCAGGGTTTCTCTGATGCCGACCTGACTCCGAAGGGAAGAAAGCACAATGATGCACTGCATGTTTCAGTTGAATGCCGAGGAACCACTCTTTCCCATGTCTTGGTCGATACTGGTTCTTCCTTAAATGTGCTGCCTAAGAAGGCTCTCGACCGGTTGGATTGTGAAGGTTTGGAGCTGAAACCAAGTAATATCATTGTCAGGGCCTTTGACGGGTCTAAAAGAATGGTACATGGGGAGGTCGGCATTCCCATCAAGGTAGGCACTGAAGTGTTCCACTCAACCTTCTATGTGATGGACATCCGCCCATCATACTCTTGCTTGCTAGGAAGACCATGGATACATAATGCTGGGGCAGTCACCTCTTCTTTACATCAGATGCTGAAATACCCTGTTAAGGGTAAAATCATAACTGTACACGGTGAGGAGGAGTACATGATCAGTCATCTGAATTCCTTTCGGTATGTGGAAGTGGATGGCGAATTCATTGAAACACCTTTTCAAAACTTTGAGGAAGTTTCTCCCGAGGTTACAATAGCGAAGGCAGTAGCTGAGGTACCCAAGCAGGTGGCTAGGATGGCATCTCTGAAAGACGCAAAGGCTGCAATGAAGGAGGGAAAGAGCACAATGTGGGGACAGTTGCCTGATTTTCCTCACAAAACAAACAAGTTTGGTTTGGGATTTACTGCTGCGGGGCAAAAGGCTATGCGTCGCTCCAAAATTGAAAAGACACCCATCAAGATTTCTCCTCATGGAATCAATGCTTTAGAAGACAATGATGAAGAGGCTAACTTTGAAGATTGGATCTTTCCAACCATTGAAGGAGGGCTGAACAACTGGGAGGCGAAGGACTTCGTTCCCATTACTTTCATCAATCAGTAACTTATCTTCTGAACATTTTCTGTTGGTCTGTAATAATTACTCTTAAATAATCCGCACACTACTTTTCACCTCATGCCTTGCCCGGGGCATGTAGGTCCATTCGTAAGGGCTTGATTCTCTTCATAATCATGTTCCATGTTTAATGAATCATTGGACGTTTTTCATTTATAAACTGTTGTGTTCATTTTCTTTCCTTTTGCATTTTTGTTTGTTTAAGGATGGCTATCCCTTACACACACCCACACTCACAAATGCAGGTACCCATCCACTCCGGATTCCATGGGTGACTATTCTGTTGTATCCTTCAAAAACTCTGAAGATTTGGTCAATCAGGCTGAGTATGAAGACGACGAAGATTGTGAAGTGCCGGGAGAGTTAGCCAGACTTCTACAACAAGAAGAGAGGGCCATCTTACCTCATGAAGAGTTGTTGGAAACCGTCAACTTAGGAACAGAGGAAGACAGGAAAGAAGTAAAAGTGGATGCCAACTTGGAACCAGGTATCAAGGAGCGCTTAGTACAGTTGTTGAGTGAATATGTTGAAATCTTTGCCTGGTCTTATGAAGACATTCCAGAGTTAGACGCAGACATCGTGGTTCACCGTCTCCCTACGAGAGAAGATTGTCCACTGATTAAGCAAAAAGTCCGCCGAATGAGGCCCGACATGTCTGAGAAGATTAAAGCTGAAGTAATGAAGCAATTCAACACTGGCTTTCTGGCTGTTACATCCTATCCGCAATGGGTTGCTAACATTGTGCCCGTTCCCAAAAAAGACGGCAAGGTCAGAATGTGTGTGGACTACCGGGATTTGAACAGGGCTAGCCCTAAAGATGATTTTACGCTACCACATATCGACATTTTGATTGACAACACGGCTCAGCACAAAGTATTTTCTTTCATGGACGGATTCTCGGGCTACAACCAGATCAAAATGGCCCCCGAGGACATGGAGAAAACAACCTTTGTTACACAATGGGGTACCTTCTGCTATAAGGTGATTCCGTTCGGACTGAAGAACGCAGGGGCAACCTATCAACGCACCATGGTAGCTTTGTTTCATGATATGATACATCATGAGATCGAAGTTTACGTAGACGACATGATAGCTCGATCACAAATAGAGGAAGAACACCTTGAACACTTGCAGAGGCTGTTTGCCAGGCTGAAGGAGTACAAACTCAGACTGAATCCAAGTAAGTGCACTTTTGGAGTTAGGTCTGGTAAACTTCTGGGATTTATTGTCAGAAGCAAAGGCATTGAGGTCGATCCAGCAAAAGTAAAGGCTATACAAGAAATGCCTGCCCCCCGTACTGAAAAGGAGGTTAGAGGATTCTTGGGACGCTTGAACTATATCGCCAGGTTCATCTCTCACCTGACGTCTACCCGTGAGCCAATTTTCAAACTATTGAAGAAAGATAGGGTAGTTGAATGGAACGATGATTGTCAATTTGCTTTTGATAAGATCAAGGAGTATTTGCTAGAACCTCCTATTCTGATGCCACCCATCGAAGGAAGGCCATTGATCATGTACCTGACTGTTTTGGACAACTCAATGGGGTGCGTACTGGGCCAACATGACGAGTCTGGTCGAAAAGAGCATGCCATTTATTACCTTAGCAAAAAGTTTACCGACTGTGAGACTCGCTACTCACTGCTCGAGAAAACTTGCTGCGCTTTGGTATGGGTTGCTCGCCGACTAAGGCAGTATATGTTGACTTATACCACTTTGCTGATTTCCAAAATGGATCCTATCAAGTATATCTTCGAGAAGCCTGCTTTATCTGGAAGAATCGCTAGATGGCAAATGATCCTGACTGAGTATGACATCCAGTATACTACCCAAAAAGCTATAAAAGGGAGTGTACTAGCTTATCATCTAGCTCATCAAGCTATCGAAGATTATCAATCCATGAGATTCGACTTTCTGGACGAGGACATCATGACATTGGACAACATTGAAGGTAACGGACCGTATGACGGACCTGAAAAAGGATCCCGATGGACCCTGTACTTTGATGGTGCTTCAAATGCACTTGGAAACGGTATCGGTGCGATACTCATTTCCCCAGAAGGTGGCCATACACCTTTCACGGACCGACTTTGTTTCAGCTGTACCAACAACATGGCCGAATATGAAGCTTGCATCTTTGGTCTCAAGGCTGCTGTAGACTTGGGGATCAAATCTTTGATCGTATTTGGGGACTCGGCTTTGGTTATTAGTCAAGTCAAAGGAGAGTGGGACACCAAACATCCTAATCTTATCCCATACAAAGAACATGTTTTGACATTGCTGCCTCATTTCGAGCAGATCACCTTCGAGCATTTCCCGCGAGAAGAAAATCAGTTAGCAGATGCTCTGGCTACAATGTCTTCCATGTTTAAACTCAACTGGGATAACGAGGCTCCCCAAATCACCATCGAGCGAATGGACGAACCTTCACACTGTCATGAGATTAATACCGAAGAAGTGGTGGAACAACCCTGGTTTCATGAAATCAAAAGGTATCTCCAGACTAGAGAATATCCTGAAGGAGATTCAGTAAATGACAAGAAGTTCTTAAGGAAATTTGCCGCCAAGTTCTTCCTAAGCAATGACATCCTTTATAAGCGCAGCCATGATTGTGTTTTACTGCGTTGTATGGACAAAGCTGAAGCAGAGTTGATCATGACTGAGATACACAGTGGCACATTTGGCACTCACTTGAGCGGACATATGATGGCTAAGAAGATTCTAAGGGCAGGCTATTACTGGTCTACCATGGAAGCTGATTGCCATCTGTAAGTGCCCTGGCTGGAGAGTTGGCTTCATTTGTAAAACAAATAAGAAAGCAAGTTTACCCATATTCCCTCTGTTGTTTTAATATGTTGGGTTGAAGAAGTTAAACATCTGGACCAACATGTTATGTAAGATGTCACAACATCAGCATATGACATCGCGCCTGAAATTAAGTACTAATTAAGTAACTATGTTATATGTTGAATGTTTGTAACAGCTGTGACTTGTAACCTAACTATTCTAAGTGATCTAAATTATGAAAGAGGTTATTTGTTGTGTTGAAGAAGTTCAACATCTAGGACAACATGTTAGATGTAATGTCATGACATCTGACTTGACATCACGTCAACAGAATTGATAATTCAGTTACAGTTCTGGTACTTAAATATTCTGAGAATATATGTGGCGTTTCTTATGGAGAATCTGAAGATCAATCAAGAATCAATCAGAATATTTGAAGAAAATACTGTTTCTAAATATGGAGATATTTTAGGAACTAGAAGATTGAAGACCTTGATTATAGCAGAAGTTTGCTGCTGAGTTGTAACAGCAAGGAGAAAAGCTTGCTGAGATTTTTGAAGGCCCAAATCCAGTTGGGTAATAGGTTATAAATAGCAGATTGTAACCTAGGGTTTGTAAGCCTCATATAATGTAACATTGGGGGTGTTTTGTTAAAAAAACCTGTCGGTCTGTGGCAAGGTTACCATGTGTGTAACTCGATACCTGTAGGTAAGGGTTTGAGTGTTCTTGGACGAAGCTATGAAGCAAGTCTAAGTATTTCTGCATTACTTCATATACATTATAATGTAGGAAATCAAGTGGGAGGGCTCTACTTCTTGAGTAGGAGTTAGACTTCTGTTGCTGCGGCAATAGGAATGGAAACTGGTAGGTTTCTATCTAGGAGTTCCTAGGTATAGGTTGCACTGGGTAGATGATTAAGTGAAGGATGGGAACTTGTGAAGTTTAGTCCTGAATTAATATTGCTGATAGTGGATCTTCTTCCTGGCTTGGTATGCCCCCAGAGTAGGTGTGTTTCACCGAACTGGGTCAACAACTGATTTGTGTTTTTACCTTCAACACTTTATAATTCTGTCTGTTATATATCAAGGTAAAACTGTAATGTTGTAACAGATGATGTCTCAGAACATGTTAAGACATCATGCTGATATCTGTGCAGAAGAAACAGAACTGTGAAGGTTGTTCGCTCTCTGCTGATCATGTGCAACAGATGAACAGAACTGGTACTGAATCACAAAAATTGGGTATCTACCTTGCAGTGTATTTATTATGTCATATCAGATGTCTAGACATTGAGTATAACATCTGAATTATGGCATACACCAGAATTTCAATTGGTATCAGAGCAGGCATCCTGTTCTGTTTCTGGATGAGATCCATGGGTGATACTTTCTGGTATCTGCAAGGTCAATTTTAGTACTGAAGATTGTAACCTGGAATGGTTTGTTATTTCCCTGAATGGTCCCTTGAAGTGGGAGGATGGACTATTCATGACAGGAACTGTGTGTACCTGTCTTGGGTGATTGGCATTTGGCCTGGTTGTGTGGTAGCTGCTCTAGGTTTGATTTATTTTCAAACCTAGGATGAGTGTACGCCTGAAGTTGTGTGTAGTAGTCATGCTAGGTTTGAAGCATAGTCAAACTTGGTCCATTTTCGAAGGCTAGTCTGGTGGAGTGTGTGTGCAAAAATTGAGTTGTATTATGTTCTTCCGCTGCATAATACTTGGCAAAACTCAAGCTCTGATGCGTTTCCCCTCTGGTGGATTGAAGGCTACTTATTCAAGATTTCAACATAAGCTATTGAAGATGTCACAGATACTTGATTTCTCTCAAGTCCACTCATAAAGACGTTCTTCGATGCTACTAGTTGAAGAGCATATGTTTTGGGTGTCAAACAAAGGGATACTTTTGTTTGGAACCTACTCCTGACCTGGAAGAGGAGGCATCTGTGTGTGCAAAGTTGACAATAGTAGAGTCAACTATGTCTGTGTGCTCCCGAAGGTTACGTTTAGAAGTCAGAACTCTAGAAGTGGAGCTGGTTGATATGTGACATTGTGCAATCCCTATTGGTGGGTTTATTCCTGAAGATTGATAAGGGCTGAGCAGTTGTTCCCTGAAGTACTATGGTGTGAAGAAAGACAAGCCCATTGGTCAATGATGGTGCAGCATTATTGGTCCTTCATAGAAGTAGATTGGGATCATGAATCTTGTCATTTAAACACTCAGAGTTTGGTTAAGGTAGTATGTTCTGGCAATACATATCTGCTGAAGTCTGATTGGTGTGATTGGAGTATGAACAGGTATAACTCTTGGAGTTACTTGAATCTGGTAGGGATGCCATACGTCATGTCGAGACATTTGTGTACAATGCATGGATATTTTGTGTGGAGCTTCCATGATTGGTAGTTTGAGGGGGAGATTTGGTTAACCTCCTCACATTAGTTCAGCCTGGTGTTTAGCTGGCTGTTGACCTATGGCACATGGGTTCTGGGTGTTGGGTGACATATTTGCAAGGAAGGATTCATCTCTCTCATTCCTAAGGATGAATCCGATCTGGTAGGAGTTTCAAATCTGTTGAGGTGAGGAGAGTTAGTTCAGAGAAAATTCTATTTACTTGAGTCAAGGGTGGCAACCTAGATATCTCAACTCTTCGGTCTCTCAAAGAAAGTGCTTGCAAGAAGAAGATATTAACACACGAAGAGTATGTCAAAGTATTCAAATGGTGAAAGTATCTTACAGGATAATGGGAAGAATTTATGATCAATTGCTATTTGTGACAAGTACAAGTGTTTAATTGATTATCCTTGGAGTTCAAGATAACTGATGTTCTTAAAGATGTGAGAACATTCCTTCTTCTAGACCCTATGAAGAATCACAGGAAGAGTGATGCTTTAGAGCTATCTCTTCGGTAACAGCAAAATCATTTGATCCTTGAAAAAGTTTCCTGGAAACGTGTTCAGACTTGAAGCTACAAGAAGAAGAAGACATCATAATCTTGATGATGGTTACTTGGATCAGTCTGGTTCTGATCTAGGTAAGGAAGTAAATTAGAGAAGGAGCTGAATTCAACAACTAGATGTTATAACATAATGTTGTGACATTTGGTTCAACATCAGATTCTTGGTTGGTGAAGTGGCACATCAACTTAAGATAGGATGATCTACGAAGTTGAAGATTGGATACTTCAAAAAGATCATCTCTTTGCAGCTCTTTGGAGTTGTTGGGTGGAGAAGATGTTACATGTGTATCTAAGCCTTTTGTGATAACTTGTAGTTTGAAGTCCAAATTTCAATTGAAAGAAGTCTGATAAACATGGAGAAGTCAAAAGGTGGCATTTGTTTTTTTATATGAGGATTCATGAAGGAGATAATCAAACAGTGGCATTTGGTCTATCTTAGCAGTGAATTCAGAGAATTAAGACAATCAACATGTGGTAGCTGAGTATTATCAAGAAAGTTTGATTCAGAGTATGAATGCGTTAAACCAATATTGTTGAACAGAGGGTGCGCTCTTGAAGACATGAAGATGTGTCTTATGTTTTTCATTCATCAAGGGGTCTTAGTTACTTTAGGTGTCTTGAAGATCCAACTGAGTATTGAATGTGACCTACTTGTTTCCATAAGGAGAAGTGATTGTCCCTAACAGGGGGAGTATTGGTTTGTACGAAAAGTCTTCATCAAACTCGTAGGATATAAAGTGTGGCACTTTATTAACTATTGGAATGATGTGTTCAAGACTGAAGAGGACTATGTCTGACCGAATGTCATTACATTGCCTAATGACATTGTTCCTAATTTCCTCTAAAACTACAGACAGGAGGAAAATTGGATGAAGTGTGGATTATTATTAATAAACCCATGTGTGTACAGTTGTTTGACTCAGAGGGAGTAACCATCCTCTTTGTGAAAATGGAATGGTTTCAAGCTGCTAATCTGAAAATAGCAGAATGTATGACGACATAGGATTTGAGCATGTTTTCATCTGCTAAGAAAACAAAGCGGTTGTGTCTCGTTATGAAGCAGTTTAGTGAGATGGAATGTTTAGGTGATAACTTGTCATCTAATAAAGGTATTACATAACTGATGCAGAGTGTAATATGCCAACGATGTTTCTTGGAAAGGGGATCCTAAGACAAGGGAGTAGTCTATTCTAAAAGACAAATGTCCTGACATGGTCAAAGGGTCAAACCCAAGGGTAGGTACCTGCATTAAAACCAGTCCTAGGGTACTGAAACTGTCAGAGTAAAGTACCAAGATCGTTACTATCTATGCCAAAATTGCATTATTTATGAAGACTCTCTCTATTCTTTCTCTTCATCAGAGGGTTTCAGCAATATGAAGTTTGTTAGCATCTGGGAAAATTGTGCATGGGTATGGATCTGTATGGGCAGTCTTCGTCAAATTCTGGCCAAAAAGGGGGAGAAAGGTAGGGACCCAGTCTCAGGTGAGACTCAGGTGAAAGCAACAGACGGCAATGTCCAGCGAGACTCAGGTGAAAGCAACATGATCCTTAAGTAAGTGACTTTGTTTGTGCCTTGTGTTCTGAGTTAAGAGGATAGTTGTGACTTGTGATCTGAGTTACATGATCACAAGTAATCAGTATCAAGATTATCAACAATAATATTGAGAAAAGAAATCCTCTTGGGCCATCGATGGCTTGGAGTGGCTCACAGTTGAGGGATAGAGGTTTGTTGTTTGCTCAAAGGACATCAGCCTCTACAAAGAAGATGTTGGACAAGATGTTGTAACATCTCAACTGTGTTGTGGCCTGGTCCCAAAATACAACTTGCACTTATTTGTTTTAGCCAAAATTTGCCAAAGGGGGAGATTGTAAGTGCCCTGGCTGGAAAGTTGTCTTCATTTGTAAAACAAATAAGAAAGCAAGTTTACCCATATTCCCTCTGTTGTTTTAATATGTTGGGTTGAAGAAGTTCAACATCTGGACCAACATGTTATGTAAGATGTCACAACATCAGCATATGACATCGCGCCTGAAATTAAGTACTAATTAAGTAACTATGTTATATGTTGAATGTTTGTAACAGCTGTGACTTGTAACCTAACTATTCTAAGTGATCTAAATTATGAAAGAGGTTATTTGTTGTGTTGAAGAAGTTCAACATCTAGGACAACATGTTAGATGTAATGTCATGACATCTGACTTGACATCACGTCAACAGAATTGATAATTCAGTTACAGTTCTGGTACTTAAATATTCTGAGAATATATGTGGCGTTTCTTATGGAGAATCTGAAGATCAATCAAGAATCAATCAGAATATTTGAAGAAAATACTGTTTCTAAATATGGAGATATTTTAGGAACTAGAAGATTGAAGACCTTGATTATAGCAGAAGTTTGCTGCTGAGTTGTAACAGCAAGGAGAAAAGCTTGCTGAGATTTTTGAAGGCCCAAATCCAGTTGGGCAATATGTTATAAATAGCAGATTGTAACCTAGGGTTTGTAAGCCTCATATAATGTAACATTGGGGGTGTTTTGTTAAAAAAACCTGTCGGTCTGTGGCAAGGTTACCATGTGTGTAACTCGATACCTGTAGGTAAGGGTTTGAGTGTTCTTGGACGAAGCTATGAAGCAAGTCTAAGTATTTCTGCATTACTTCATATACATTATAATGTAGGAAATCAAGTGGGAGGGCTCTACTTCTTGAGTAGGAGTTAGACTTCTGTTGCTGCGGCAATAGGAATGGAAACTGGTAGGTTTCTATCTAGGAGTTCCTAGGTATAGGTTGCACTGGGTAGATGATTAAGTGAAGGATGGGAACTTGTGAAGTTTAGTCCTGAATTAATATTGCTGATAGTGGATCTTCTTCCTGGCTTGGTATGCCCCCAGAGTAGGTGTGTTTCACCGAACTGGGTCAACAACTGATTTGTGTTTTTACCTTCAACACTTTATAATTCTGTCTGTTATATATCAAGGTAAAACTGTAATGTTGTAACAGATGATGTCTCAGAACATGTTAAGACATCATGCTGATATCTGTGCAGAAGAAACAGAACTGTGAAGGTTGTTCGCTCTCTGCTGATCATGTGCAACAGATGAACAGAACTGGTACTGAATCACAAAAATTGGGTATCTACCTTGCAGTGTATTTATTATGTCATATCAGATGTCTAGACATTGAGTATAACATCTGAATTTTGGCATACACCAGAATTTCACCATCAACATTCCCGTACTTGCCACAAATGTAATGTCTACGCCGACAAGGTTCATATTCCTCCTGTCCCTCTCAACGTTCTGACAGCTCCTTGGCCATTCACAATGTGGGGCATTGACATGATTGGAGAGATCAAGCCTACGGCATCCAACGGACATCACTTCATCTTGGTCGCTATTGACTATTTCACCAAGTGGGTCGAAGCAGCTTCCTTTGCCTCTGTTATAAAAAATGTGGTTGCCCGCTTCATCAAGCAGAACCTCATATGCCGGTATGGTGTCCTCGACAGGATCATCACAGACAACGGTACAAATCTGAACAATACCATGATCACCGCTCTATGCGAACAGTTCAAGATTTATCATCACAATTCATCTCCCTATCAGCCGAAGATGAACGGTGCTGTTGAAGCTGCAAACAAAAACATCAAGAAGATCATCCAGAAAATGACAGTCACCTACAAGGACTGGCATGAGATGTTACCGTTTGCTCTGCATGGATACCGTACCACGGCACGTACTTCAACAGGGGCAACCCCATTTTCTTTGGTGTATGGCATGGAAGCTGTCCTACCCATGGAAGTTCAGATTCCTTCTTTAAGGATTATGAAGGACGTTGGTTTGAGTGAAGACGATTGGATTCAGACCCGACTTGATCAACTCAATTTGATCGACGAGAAGCGAATCACTGCTGTTTGCCATGGTCAGACTTACCAAAAACAAATGATCAAGGCTTTCAACAAGAAAGTCAGACGTCAAGTATATCAAGTCGGAGATCTTGTGATCAAGCGAATCATCTTGCCGCAAAGTGATCCCAGGGGAAAATGGACTCCTACTTACGAAGGACCATTTGTAATCAAGAGCATCTTTTCTGGTGGTGCAATGATTCTGACCACCATGGACGGCGACGATTTGCCACACCCTGCAAACGCAGACATAGTCAAAAGATACTACGCATGAAACAACCCGACAAGTCGAAAACCCGAAAGGGCGGCTTGGGAAAAAAATGGGCATCCCGGTGAACTGAAAACCCGAAAGGGCAGTTCAGGCAAAAATTAGGGATAAAACAAAAATCTGTATACCCGGCAAGTTGAAAACCCGAAAGGGAGACTTGGGCAAAAAAGGGTTTCCCGGTGGATCGAAAACCCGAAAGGGCGATTCAGGAAAAAGTTAGGGAATTAAAGCGTATGACTATGTCTCGTCGGATCACTTTAAAGAACAATCTCTTCATCAACAAGCTCCGAGCTTCTGATCAATCCAATCATCAGCGGACGAAGCAATGAATGGACAAGATATTCAGAGTTGTGAAGGCTATAACAGAATGGGAATCCCATGGAATTGTTATACATAGCCATCTTTCTTTTGTATAAATTTTTCAATGTTTACGACAACATCCTCTTACTAGGATGTCTGTCTCCTTTGTACAAAGATACTCATAAAAAGTTAATACAAATACCTTTCCAAGTACAGAAATTTTGCTTCGTCTTCCTTTTCTTTTTACACCTATGTTTTATTTGAGAAACGTCCAATGTTTTGTTAAATAGGCATATGCATTTGAACATAATCATTTGCTTACAAATCAAGAAAAGATGATTGTTGATAGGTTGAAGGTACAGACATATATCTTGAGGCCCTTTCAAAAGAAACCCCCAGCGGAATTAAACTCCAAGTTCCTCAACTGAGTTAAAATCCAGAACTTAATTCCCCAAACAGAGTTAAACTTCAGGATCCTCATCAGAGCAAAAGCTTTCTAAAAGCTGATTTCCCCAGCTAAGAGAGCCTTCCAGAACTTAATTCCCCTCAGAGTTGAGTTTCAAGATTCCCGGTGGAGCCAAGACTGATAGTCCCCAGCGGAGCTAAAACTTCCAACTATCAATTCCCAGTGGAACCAGATCAGTGAACATTCTCTCCACAGAGATACTTCCCATCAGATTGAAGATTCTCAGTCTCATCTCTCCAGCATAAGTCTCCCAAGTTTTAAATTCCCCAATAGCGATCGTCAGAATTCTCATTCCCCACAAGTCACCAAGGATTTTCAATCCCCAGCAGTGGTCCTAAGATCCCTCAACAATTGAAGATCTTGCTCCCCAAGCAGTCAGCAATCAACAGTTAGCAAGGATTTCTCATCTCCAGTGATCAAAGATCCTTGGAATTCCCAGCTTCGGTCATGGATTTATTTTCGTCGACAACAATCAAAGGATTTTCAAATCCCCGGCAGCAGTCCATGATTTATCTTCCTCAGCAAGACAGCTACTCGGCTTACATGCATAATCATTACATTCATATATCATAAACATTGATGAAATGTAATTCATTGCATCATACATATCATGCAACATAACTTTGTGTTTTAGCTAACATTTTATCCTTTTCAGGATAAGATTAAAAGGCTATCGCTAACAATAGTCAGATACAGTATGGATACACCCCAGACACGGCGGTCATTCTATTACTCATTCAGAATTTCAAGTCAGATACAGTATGGATACACCCCAGACACGGCGGTCATTCTATTACTCATTTAGAATTTCAAGTCAGATACAGTATGGATACACCCCAGACACGGCGGTCATTCTATTACTCATTCAGAATTTCAAGTCAGTTACAGTACAGATACACCCCAGACACGGCGGTCATTCTACTACTCATACAGATCTCAACTTCTGATACAATCCAGATACGCTTCAGACACGGTTGCCATTATGTCACTTATCCAGATCCCAGTTACAGTACAGATACACCCCAGACACGGCGGTCATTCTACTTCTCATACAGATCTCAACTTCGGATACAGTCCAGATACGCTCCAGACACGGTTGCCATTCTGTCACTTATCCAGATCCCAGTTACAGTATAGATACACCCCAGACACGACGGTCATTCTACTACTCATACAGATCTCAACTCCAAGGTACAATCCAGATACGCTCCAGACACGATTGCCATTCTGTCACTTATCCAGATCCCAGTTACAGTACAGATACACCCCAAACACGACGGTCATTCTACTACTCATACAGATCTTAACTTCGGATACAATCCAGATACGCTCCAGAAACGGTTGCCATTCTGTCACTTATCCAGATCCCAGTTACAGTACAGATACACCCCAGACACGACGATCATTCTACTACTCATACAGATCTCAACTCCAAGGTACAGTCCAGATACGCTCCAGACACGGTTGCCATTCTGTCACTTATTCAGATCCCAGTAACAATACAGATACACCCCAGACACGGCGGTCATTCTACTACTCATATAGATCTCAACTCCAAGGTACAGTCCAGATACGCTCCAGACACGGTTGCCATTCTGTCACTTATCCAGATCTCAGTTACAGTACAGATACACCCCAGACACGGCGGTCATTCTACTACTCATACAGATCTCAACTTCGGATACAATCCAGATATGCTCCAGACACGGTTGCCATTCTGTCACTTATCCAGATCCCAGTTACATTACAGATACACCCCAGACATGGCGGTCATTCTACTACTCATACAGATCTCAACTCCAAGGTACAGTCCAGATACGCTCCAGACACGGTTGCCATTCTATCACTTATTCAAATCCCAGTTACAGTACAGATACACCCCAGACACGGTGGTCATTCTACTACTCATACAGATCTCAACTCCAAGGTACAGTCCAGATATGCTCCAGACACGGTTGCCATTTTGTCACTCATTCAGAGTTTATCCCCAGCACACAGTTGCTCCATACACAGATATTCCTCTGTCATCCAGATACAATACAGATACACTCCAGGCACGGCAGTCATTCTGATATTCATTCTACATTCAAACACAATTACAGCTCAGATACGCCCTGTGATCGGTGGAAATAGAACTGACTGTTTTTGTAAGCTGGTTCCGCGAAATGTCGCGGTAAGCAAGAGTCGCCACCGTCTTTTATGTTCTCCAACATGGAAAGGACAAAAGCACAACAAAATTCCTTCTTTGAGAATGTTTCTCGGTTCGGGAGGTAGATTTATAGAAAGGGAAGGTTTTAGCACCCTTTCTATCCGTGGTTATCCACGGGCTCTTAGGTACTTGCTCTTATGTTTTCAAAAGATTGTTTGCTTTTCAAGTGTGAGTGGGTTTTGAAAAAAGTTTCGTTTGAAAAATTTCTAAGTAACTCTTGTATCTGTCCTCAAGAGTGTATGAAAAATTTGTTTGAAAACTTTTAGAAAGTGTAGGTGTGAAAAGTATTTTGTTTGTTTGAAGAGAGCAAGTACCCATGAGATCTACCTACTCTAAGGAATTAAGCTGTGTAAGAGTACTTTAGATAGTGCCATCCCAACATTGAGAGGTAGGTAGCACCGTCGTTAGAGGTGTTCGGGTCAATTCGATTATCGGGACATGTGTGGTCACCAAAGCAATGGTAGGATACCTTAGAAGTAACCCTAATGTCCTAGATCCTTTTATCCGAGGCAACCGTTTCGAGGCAACTGGATCTTTTAGACAAAGGGTAACCTCTAAGACGTCCTATACTTGATGACCACGTTTCGAGGCAACGAGTGAAGCGTACCCTAAGAGTGGCATGTGCTTTGTGTGTTGTGTTTCAGTTAAATTGTTTTGTACATGTTATTTGTGAGCTACGGATTGATTTTATTTACATACATTCTTTCATGCATTGTTAACAGTTAGGAGTGCGGAAAAGTAAATTACAGAAAGATAAATCTAACTATTACAAGGCGTGGGTCTATACATCGCCAAAAAACAAAGACCCGTTTTGGTAAATAAGTGCGAGAAATTTAAATAAAGCGGTAAAATTCCTAATTAACTATTACATATCTGGAGACAGTTACATAAATAATCAAAATAAAGTAAATGCGCGCAAAAGAATTAAATCGGGAACGTCCTAAGGGTTTTGACCCTTTTAAGAAAAGAATTGAATTTGTTTTATCTTTTTGTAATTAAAATGAAATTAAAACTAACTAATAACTAATTAATTAATTTAATTAAAAGAAAAATATTTTTGTGTTTTTATGTTTTTAATGAAAATAAAATAAAAGAATTAAAATTAAAAGTTAATAAAAACCTAATTCTAAATTTATTTTAGTTATTAAGAAAAAAAAAGGTTAAGGTTGCCTAATTAAAACTAATTCAATTTATTAGTATTTATTTACAAAAATAACATGAAATTAATAATAATAATAATAATAGTTCTTTTTTGGTTTTTTTATGAATAATATTAATTGGTTAATTTTGGTGGTAATAATAATAATTAAAAAAAGTTAATAACTAAATTAGAAAAATATAAAAAGGAAAAGAAAAAGAATAAACCAAGGGAGGGGGTCTGGGCCCAATATGGAGGTGAAAATTGGAATCTGAGGCCCATTTGCACAAAGCCATGTTTGACTTTTGGAGATTGTCCATGGTGTAGGTTGACCAGGAGTATGGTGCTCGTCCAATCCAAGCCTTTGGATCTGTTTCTGAGGACACATGGCGCGTTGGGTATGTGGGATGCATGGTGGTACGCTTTGGACTGCCTGTACATGAACATGTTAAGAAAAAATGAAACAATTATTTGGGGGACCTGGGAATACTTACAGCACGGTATGATGGACCTTAGGACGTGGCAAGGGTTGCTTTAGCTTCAGAGTATGGCAAAGAAGAGAGTCACGTTCTCCTTTTGGCCTGAAAATGCTTGCAACACTCCTTTTGATCTCACATTTTTTTGACACTTTTTGGATTTTGCTCTGGCCGTTTGTGCACACTCTAGGTTGTGAAAGAGGCTTACAAGGCTTGTATATATAGTAATGAGTGAGAATAAGTCACATTAAGGAGCTTTTAACCATTGCCATTAAGCTTTGGATTTTCTCATAACCACCATTAAAGAAACATGCCATTTTTGTTCAAAATTTGAATTTCATGCTCATAATAGACTTGGCACGAATTTGGTAGGTGATTCATGACATATAAAAGTCATTCAAAACTCAAAGATACCATTTAATTCATTTTTTGATTTTTATTTGAATTATTATGGATTAAAGTGAATTAAATCCATAAAAATTAAATAAAAATGAAAAAATAAATGTTTGGTCTTGTAATGGGTCATGGGACACGTGGGTGGCATGACAAGGCTGAACCAAGTGGAAAAAAGTGGGCCCTTTTGTCAAAAATTGAAGTTTCAAGGATAGTTGACTTTTGCCATTTCACAAAAATTTCCCAACTTCTCCAATGCATATCTTGCTCAATTTTGATCATATGAACATGTTCTTGGACATTTTGGAATGGTCTTGAAGTCCTATAATCAATTCCTTTGGTCCCATGTCATTTGAATTTACCAATCTCAAGTTACGGTCTTTGATTTAAAGTGCCTTTTTGTTGACTTTTGAAAATGACCTATAATGTTGAAATTGATAACTTTTTGTGAGAGCATTTCTTGGACTTGGAATGTGAAGATGAGTTGTAGGAAATGTCATCCCCTTCAAAATGATCATTGGATGGGATTTTTCTGATGAACCATGAAAAAGTTATGCTTTGGTCAAGTTACAGTTGACTTTTCAGCTGTCCAAAAATAGAAACTTTTGCATCTTGATGATTTTTGAGCCATTCTTGTGGAATCATGATCAAGATTTTATCCAATGATGATTGTGGCTTCAAAATAAGATGTTGACCAAAAATATTGACTTTTGACTGCCAAATGACCATTTTGCCCCTGCAGTTGATTGTGAGGCAATTAGGGTTTTTGACTGTGCAACTTGACCTTGTGAGCCTTGAAACTTGGCATGTAGATGCTTGACAATGTATATGGGCATATGGGACTTGATTGAGCCCTTGAAAACCTCAACTTCCTTGCAGGAACCAAAACCCTAATTTTGACTGGCTTAGGAGGATGGTTTGACTGTGCAACCCTTGAGTAGACTTGAGCAAATTGAGATGATGCTTGTCAAAACTTTGAAGAATATGGGAGGGCAAATTTTGGGGTACAACAGTTGCCCCTGTTCAATCTTCTTAGACCTGAGGATGTAGATTGGCTTGTGTGCCTTTCGTGATCCGAAGGTGGAAGATGATTGAACACTAGAGTGCCCAGAAATTTGCACTCACATAGTAGAATATCAGCAGTGTGATGGCGGGAATGGGCTTATAGATGCCATTTGGAGAGATGATGGATAGGAGGACGGGCTTATAGATGCCATCTGGAAGTGTGACATAACCTTGTCGGGAATGGGCTTATAGATGCCATTTGGAACTGTAATGGATAGTTGTAGAGATGGGCTTAAAGATGCCATCGGGGGATGTGACAGAACCTTGTCGGGAATGGGCTTATAGATGCCATTTGGAAAGATGGTATGGGAGGATGGTCTTATAGATGCCATCTGGAGATGTGACAAAACCTTGTCGGGAATGGGCTTATAGATGCCATTTGGAGACTATTGGTAGGTGGAGGGGCTTATAGATGCCATCTAGGTGTCGATCGCGTAAGAGATTCCTTAGAGAGAACTTGCGTACCTGAGAAAGAAAGATAATTACCTGGCCCGTTACAGGGGTTGATCTTCACTCAGTCGCTCACAGACATGCCCTGGCTAGATACAAGTATTGAATCTGGAACTTCAAAAGGTTGATGGGTTGTCTCTACCGACAGGTTATCTCAGAAAAATCTTTAGGATTTAACTGAACCAGAGGAGGTTTTGTCTTTCTTGACAAGTTGTCTCTTTGGACGGGTTATCTTCATGGACGGGTTGTCTTCAACGACGAGTGATCTTCAATGACGAGTTGTCTTCAATGACGAGTTGTCTTCAACGACGAGTGATCTTCAATGACGAGTTGTCTTCAATAACGAGTTGTCTTCAATGACGAGTTGTCTTTAATGACGAGTTGTCTTCAATGACGGGTTATCTTAAATGACGAGTTGTCTTCAATGACGGGTAGTCTTCAACGACGAGGTGTCTTCAATGACGGGTGTCTATACTGACGGGTTGTCTTCAATGACGAGTTGACTTCAATGACGAGATGTCTTCAATGACGGGTGTCTTCAATGACGGGTTGTCTTCAATGACGGGTTGTCTTCAATGACGGGTGTCTTCAATGACGGGTTGTCTTCAATGACGGGTGTCTATAATGACGGGTGTCTATAACAACGGGGGTCTTTAATGACGAGTTGTCTTCAATGACGAGTTGTCTTCAATGACGGGTAGTTTTAATGACGAGATATCTTCAATGACGGGTGTCTATACTGACGAGTTGTCTTCAATGACGAGCTGTCTTCAATGACGGGTGTCTTCAATGACGGGTGTCTTCAATGACGGGTTGTCTTCAATGACGGGTGTCTTCAATGACGGGTTGTCTTCAATGACGGGTGTCTATAATGACGGATGTCTATAATGACGGATGTCTATAACGACGGGTTATCTTCAATGACGAGCTGTCTTTAATGACGGGTGTCTTCAATGACGGGTTGTCTTCAATGACAGGTGTCTATAATGACAGATGTCTATAACGACGGGTGTCTTTAATGACGAGTTGTCTTCTTTGACTGGATGAGCATCAGAAAAACCTTTGGGATTTAGCTGGACTTGTCTTTTTTTGACTGAATCTGTCTTCTTTGACTGGATTGGTCTCTTTCGACTGTATCTGTCTTCTTTGACATAGCTGATCATTTAACTGTATCCTTCCTGAAAGGTAAGGTCAGTCACATGCAATGCATGACATGGATCAAGCGATGATGTTCTCAACATAAAATGAGATTGTATGATGTGTATATGCATGTATCATGATGATGCGATGTTTATGAATGTATTCTCGTCTAGGAAAATAAATCCTTGACGGATGCCGGGAGTTTGAATCCTGGGCTGACGTTGAAGAGTAGAATTCTTCGTTTCCGCTGGGGATGATGGTTGCAAGAATAAACCGGCAGGAGAAGATGACTCCGTTGGGGAATAAACTTGTTGGAGAGATTACTCTGCGGGGAATTACTCTGTGGGGAGAGATACTTCGCCGAGGTTTTGATGATAACTCCGTTGGGGATACCGTTGATAAGCTTTGTTGAGGGATTTGATGAACTCCGCTGGGGGGTAGGAAGAACTTCGCCGAGGACGATCTTTCGTGGTAATTAGCTGAGGATAACCCAGTTATAAGCTCTGGTAGGGAATGAATTTTGAACAAAGTCGGGGCGATGTGTTCGTACTCTGCAGGTGATAAGCTTCCAGAATCTACTGGGGATAAGCTTCCAGAATCTACTGGGGAGATTGATTCAACTCTCCTGGGGAGACTTTGGACTGCACTGGGAAGCGGCTCCACTGGATGTCTGTATTCCGCCGGGGAATAATCTTATATAAGACGGCCAGGGATACCTGCTGAGGAATATCTGCATACTACTGGAGAATATTGAGATTTTCTGGGGATACCCAACTTCCTTAAGGCTGACAGTAGACTAACTCTGCTTGGGGAGAGTGTTGCTGACTTGCTGGAGATACTGTGCCTTGTTAGGGTGGATGGGAGACCAACTCTGCTTTGGGGAGAGTATTGTTGATTTTCCTTACTCTGCGGGGAGTGAAGGTAACCTGGTTACATTCTTCAGCCGAACTTACCTTGGTACCTTGGTGGACAGAGCAACCAGATCGCTTAGACAATTCTTATTGCCCCAGTTTCTGCGGGAGAAGGTACCTGTAGAGGCGCTTGATGACGGCCGGTTGACAAATCTTCTTCTGGTAGGCAAGTGACGAGATGACGGGACATAGTCGTACGCTTTTGATCCCTAACTTTTGCCTGGACCGCTCTTTCGGGTTTTCAGTCCATCGGGATACCCTTTTTTGCCCAAGCCGCCTTTTCAGGTTTTCGACTTGCCAGGTGTACAGATTTTTTTCATTTCATCCCTTATTTTTGCCCGAACCCTTTTGGTTCGCCGGGAAGCCCTTATTTTGCCTAGGTGTGTCAACCTAGCGGGTCTTTGATTATGTGCAGTATTTTTTCGACTATGTCCATGCTCTCAGGATGCAGGGAGTTGTCACTGTCAGTAGTGCAGTGTTACCATGCCACAAGAAGATCTTCGTTTGATCGTCTAATGCCCCAAGTGATCCAGATGGAGATTTTCCCCAAGCTGGTTGGCCTTTTGAGAGATTCTTCGAATCTTGACCTAACTGCCCCAGATGACGGACAATGATCACGTCTGCCCCTTGGTTGGGAGTGCTTTTGTTCATTAGATATTCTTCGTGCGAATTTCTCTGCTGTTCGAACAAATAGTCATATGCAAACAATGTTATATCAGAAATGCAAAGCTTATGTCTGTCTTGAAGTTTTTTGAAAATGCAGTTTTTTTAATAAAACAAGCAAATTTGTAAAATGTGATGTCAACTCGTTATTTTACCGCAAGCCTTAAGGAGTCAGGATACCTTTGTAACAGTATGCTTTCGAACCAACCCATGCTTCAGCTAGGACTTTTAAGGGTTGTAACGTGGCTTGGTTCACGGTTTAAGAAACAAAGGATAAAGGCTCAAATTTTATTTGTACCCACCCGTTCTTCGTGATGTTCTTCAAACCTAAACTCAGTTGATCGTGCGTTAGACCTTGTTTGAGTCTTTGTCCTGATATACCAGTGATGGCTCGGGTATTGACAGTTCATTTGGAATAGGCAGTCATTCCCCCTTTTTTTTGTTGAGGGTTTGTAGGACCTCTTTTTCTTTTGATTTCGTTACCCCTGTTTTTTCCTGAACTGTTTCTCTTGTGATTACAGTCAGCGGGATGCCCCAGTTTTGTAAGTCTCCTTCATAGGTTTTGACTTAATGGGCTTTTATTTTGAGAAATGATGACTGCTTGTCTTTATGATCATTCGGAACCATCACTGTCTTTTGTTTTGTAAGGACTTCTTTGGTGCCATTCGTTGTGCACTTGGATCAACTGAGAGAACTACCCTGCCCCAGGTTATGATTAAGGGTTTTAATTTTCGAAAAGAAAAACTCCTACTTCTTTGGCTCAAAGGGGTTGACGAGGGATTATCATCCTTAAAACTCCAGTGTTTAGGAATTGAAACAATGCCTGTACCTCATCAGCGGGGTCTGTTCAAAAGCATACTGTAGATTGTGGTATTGTTTTCGTCATCCTCCCTCAAGAGGCTTAGAATTATTAATTGAGAGTTGACATCAAAAAATGAAAGCAGTTTGAATATAGCGAATGAGAATATATTGATTCAAAATAGACATATGCGATGCATTGATAAAGTAAAAGAGTTTGACATGAACAAATGTTTGAACAATCAGAGAAAAATACAACTTGAACATTCGAATGAATAAAAGCTTCTTAGTTTGCACCAGTCATTTCAAATGGAAGATTCTCAGCAGAAGATTTTCATTTTCCCTCCCGGCATGAACTCCAGCACCCTTCCGTCGATCAAGTCTTGGATCTTGTTCCTCAGGCTCCAACAGTCGTCAGTGTCATGTCCAGGACTGTCAGAATGGTAGGCACACCTTTCATTAGGATTGTACTTTAGGGAGGTTATGTTGAGATTCTTAGGAGGATCTTTTAAAGCAATCAGCTTGACCTCCAACAAGCGTCTCAGTATCAGTGATGATGGTATACCAGTCTCTGAGAAATGTCTTCCAGACGTATTTCGCTTACGCTGATTACCCTGTTGACGCTGGTGAGGTTGATGTTGGGCTTGTGACCCTGAAGCAAACTGAGGAGCTTTTCCCAGGTCTTCTTGCCCCACAGGTGGTTGAATGATGGCTTGCTCTTAAACCTTAGATGTTTGCCCCAGTTGGTTATCCCGAAGTAGTTGGTTGACGAGAACCCTGAGCTCTCCTTGTTTTTGAGATAAGTCTTGGACAAGAGCCATTTGCCCCAGCATTTGGGTTCTCATTGTATCCACCTCAGCTTGTAGACGTTTCAGCCGTTCGTCCCTATCGTCTTCAGGACTGTTCCTGACCAATGTCCCCATGAGGAGTGTTCTCAGCTCTTCCTGCACCTTGGATAGGTTTAGGAGGATTGCCTTGAACTGAGTCTCTTGAGCATAAAGATCCTGATTGTCTTGTTGGGAAGCCATTGCTGAAATAAACAGCGAAGAAGGTAAGTGACCTGTCAAAAGGGTACCTGCAATGCAATGATATGTATGTATGCATGCAATGCTTTCAAGGATCTCGCGGGGTAAACAAGAAAATTGTTAGAATTTGAATCCGGTTGCTTGATTGAAGGAACTTCATGTTGCTGAGAGTCCTTCTTCAAGAGTCAAGGCTCACCATATCGAGTGGGTCATAGCCCCTGACTCAAGTCATTAACCTTGGCTAGAGGAAAATAAATCCCCTTTACCCCTTGCTGGACATTTGATTCATCATGACCTGCATCTGCATCACAAAACCCTTGAGGTCCTTGAAATGGATTAGTCCTTATGTAGGATGCATGCAATGGTATGATGGTATGATGTTATGCTATGCGTGGAGTAATGTAGGTAAACCCTGTTATGAGTCCAGATTAAGGACTGTAAACAAAACCTGCAAGAAACTCAAGTGTCAGATAACAAGTATGCAAGTAGTCAAGTTTGAAGGCACACAAGTCACACAAAGAGCCCTTAGAGTTCAGGCCAGCATGAAGTTTGGGATACTACTCTCTTGAAGTTGGTGGGCTCAAAACCTGTCCTATCAAAAGTAACCGGGTTCTAAGGAGCTCAATATCATAGGGTTGTTTTCTATGTTCATTATTTTGATTTAGCCACTGAACTGGCGATCAAAATATTCCAAGAAAACAACCCTCAATGAGTGTAGTATCGAGTATCAACCAACTTCGGACTGCACCAAAGTCAGTCTTCTCACTACTCCTAAAGAGGCCAGGATGGTCAAGTAAGGTTCCTAAGGTCAGTTGATGCTTCACGACACCACGTGGCGGCCCCGTACTCTCCTTGACTTGACTCAAGGGTTACCGGTACTCACCAAAGTGCCACATCAACGTAGCAAACTGCTTCAACCATGTCGGTATACCCCGCACAGTTCCCTCACAGTTTGTTGCTACTTTCTAAAAGGTATCCCCCAGATCCGGGTTAGGATCTATGAAAACTCCCAAAACAGGCCCACAACATTAAATCAAGCAAAGCAAGCATTTGAAAACATGATGATGAACTATTCCTAAGGTACACCTCACTTTTAATGTCCCCAACAGAGTCGCCAGTTCTGTTATCGGTGGAAATAGAACTGACTGTTTTTGTAAGCTGGTTCCGCGAAATGTCGCGGTAAGCAAGAGTCGCCACCGTCTTTTATGTTCTCCAACATGGAAAGGACAAAAGCACAGCAAAATTCCTTCTTTGAGAATGTTTCTCGGTTCGAGAGGTAGATTTATAGAAAGGAAAGGTGTTAGCACCCTTTCTATCCTTGGTTATCCATGGGCTCTTAGGTACTTGCTCTTATGTTTTCAAAATATTGTTTGCTTTTCAAGTGTGAGTGGGTTTTGAAAAAAGTTTCGTTTGAAAAATTTCTAAGTAATTCTTGTATCTGTCCTCAAGAGTGTATGAAAAATTTGTTTGAAAACTTTTAGAAAGTGTAGGTGTGAAAAGTATTTTGTTTGTTTGAAGAGAGCAAGTACCCATGAGATCTACCTACTCTAAGGAATTAAGCTGTGTAAGAGTCCTTTAGATAGTGACATCCCACCATTGAGAGGTAAGTAGCACCGTCGTTGGAGGTGTTCGGGTCAATTCGATTATCGGGACATGTGTGGTCACCAAAGCAATGGTATGATACCTTAGAAGTAACCCTAATGTCCTAGATCCTTTTATCCGAGGAAACCATTTCGAGGCAATTGGATCTTTTAGACAAAGGGCGACCTCTAAGACGTCCTATACTTGATGACCACGTTTCGAGGCAACGAGTGAAGCGTACCCTAAGAGTGGCATGTGCTTTGTGTGTTGTGTTTCAGTTAAATTGTTTTGTACATGTTATTTATGAGCTACGGATTGATTTTATTTACATACATTCTTTCATGCATTGTTAACAGTTAGGAGTGCGGAAAAGTAAATTGCGGAAAGATAAATCTAACTATTACAAGGCGCGGGTCTATACATCGCCAAAAAATAAAGACCCGTTTTGGTAAATAAGTGCGAGAAATTTAAATAAAGCGGTAAAATTCCTAATTAACTATTATATATCTGGAGACAGTTACATAAATAATCAAAATAAAGTAAATGCGCGCGAAAGAATTAAATCGGGAACGTCCTAAGGGTTTTGACCCTTTTAAGAAAAGAATTAAATTTTTTTTGTCTTTTTGTAATTAAAATGAAATTAAAACTAACTAATAACTAATTAATTAATTTAATTAAAAGAAAAATGTTTTTGTGTTTTTATGTTTTTAATGAAAATAAAATAAAAGAATTAAAATTAAAAGTTAATAAAAACCTAATTCTAAATTTATTTTAGTTATTAAGAAAAAAAAAGGTTAAGGTTGCCTAATTAAAACTAATTCAATTTATTAGTATTTATTTACAAAAATAACATGAAATTAATAATAATAATAATAATATTAGTTCTTTTTTGGTTTTTTTATGAAAAATATTAATTGGTTAATTTTGGTGGTAATAATAATAATTAAAAAAAGTTAATAACTAAATTAGAAAAATATAAAAAGGAAAAGAAAAAGAATAAACCAAGGGAGGGGGTCTGGGCCCAATATGGAGGTGAAAATTGGAATCTGAGGCCCATTTGCACAAAGCCATGTTTGACTTTTGGAGATAGTCCATGGTGTAGGTTGACCAGGAGTATGGTGCTCGTCCAATCCAAGCCTTTGGATCTGTTTCTGAGGACACATGGCGCGTTGGATATGTGGGATGCATGGTGGTACGCTTTGGACTGCCTGTACATGAACATGTTAAGAAAAAATGAAACAATTATTTGGGGGACCTGGGAATACTTACAGCGCGGTATGATGGACCTTAGGACGTGGCAAGGGTTGCTTTAGCTTCAGAGTATGGCAAAGAAGAGAGTCACGTTCTCCTTTTGGCCTGAAAATGCTTACAACACTCCTTTTGATCTCACATTTTTTTGACACTTTTTGGATTTTGCTCTGGCCATTTGTGCACACTCTAGGTTGTGAAAGAGGCTTGCAAGGCTTGTATATATAGTAATGAGTGAGAATAAGTCACATTAAGGAGCTTTTAACCATTGCCATTAAGCTTTGGATTTTCTCATAACCACCATTAAAGAAACATGCCATTTTTGTTCAAATTTGAATTTCATGCTCATAATAGGCTTGGCACGAATTTGGTAGGTGATTCATGACATATAAAATTCATTCAAAACTCAAAGATACCATTTAATTCATTTTTTGATTTTTATTTGAATTATTATGGAGTAAAGTGAATTAAATCCATAAAAATTAAATAAAAATGAAAAAAATAAATGTTTGGTCTTGTAATGGGTCATGGGACACGTGGGTGGCATGACAAGGCTGAACCAAGTGGAAAAAAGTGGGCCCTTTTGTCAAAAATTGAAGTTTCAAGGATAGTTGACTTTTGCCATTTCACAAAATTTCCCAACTTCTCCAATGCATATCTTGCTCAATTTTGATCATATGAACATGTTCTTGGACATTTTGGAAAGGTCTTGAAGTCCTCTAACCAATTCCTTTGGTCCCATGTCATTTGAATTTACCAATCTAAAGTTATGGTCTTTAATTTAAAGTGCCTTTTTGTTGACTTTTGAAAATGACCTATAATGTTGAAATTGATAACTTTTTGTGAGAGCATTTCTTGGACTTGGAATGTGAATATGAGTTGTAGGAAATGTCATCCCCTTCAAAATAAGCATTGGATGGGATTTTTCTGATGAACCATGAAAAAGTTATGCTTTGGTCAAGTTATAGTTGACTTTTCAACTGTCCAAAAATAGAAACTTTTGCATCTTGATGATTTTTGAGCCATTCTTGTGGAATCATGATCAAGATTTGATCCAATGATGATTGTGGCTTCAAAATAAGATGTTGACCAAAATTTTTGACTTTTGACTGCCAAATGACCATTTTGCCCCTGCAGATGATTGTGAGGCAATTAGGGTTTTTGACTGTGCAACTTGACCTTGTGAGCCTTGAAACTTGGCATGTAGATGCTTGACAATGTATATGGGCATATGGGACTTGATTGAGCCCTTGAAAACCTCAACATCCTTGCAGGAACCAAAACCCTAATTTTGACTGGCTTAGGAGGATGGTTTGACTGTGCAACCCTTGAGTAGACTTGAGCAAATTGAGATGATGCTTGTCAAAACTTTGAAGAATATGGGAGGGCAAATTTTGGGGTACAACACGCCCCAGATGCGGAGGCCATTCTTTTGCTCATACAAATTCAGTCTCCAGATACAGTTCGAATGCATTCCAGACACGGATACCATTTTGATACTCATTATTTTGACTTACAACATTGCAAGTTAACAAAGATTTTTGGATGGCATCTTTAAGCCCATCTCCAGCAAGATTCTACCATCTCCAAATGGCATCTTTAAGCCCATTCCCTCAACTATGCTTTGGACGAGTGCAAATTTACGGGCACTCTAGTGTCCAATCTTGTTTTACCTTTGAGTCGCGAAAGGCAAACTTGCCAATCTAACTCTTCAGGTTCAATAAGATTGAACAGGGGCAGCTGTTGTACCCCAAAATTTGTCCTCTCATTCTTCAGGAAATCATCCTGGGTTCTTAGAGTCTCTCTGAAACAAATCCAAGTCCTGAATTATCATTTCTTTCCAAGCAAACCATTTACAAGAGCAAAATGATCACACAAGCTCTAAAGGCAACGCTTTTACCTTGAAAAATTAAATTCTAAACATTTGGAATTTTTCTCTAAAAATGGGTGTTTAAGAAGAAAATAGCACTTCAGAACTTCTGGACCAACCTCCAGACAGAAACGGTCAGAAGTTTCAAGCTTGGCTCAACGCAGTCAGAAGTTGGCTCTTCAGCAGCTACATTAACTCAGTTAGAGGTTGCAAACGTGGTTCAACACGTAAGCCTCAAACAGAACATGGCTCTTTCAGCAGTTACGCAAGTTCAGCCAGAGTTTGTTGGAGGAATGCAAAGGAAGCAAAAAAGTCTGAAGGCTCCTTCAGAACATGCTGGAATCAGAAGATGAAAGGGTCAGAAGAGTGGGTGTTACACTGACACAAAATCTCTAAGTCCAGGATTTCCAGAAGCAAATCCAAGGAACGTGTTAGAAAGTCAGGAAAATTCCCAGAATTTGCTGAGACAACAAGAGGCCAAGATCAGAGCTTGGTTCACGTTGTTTTTGGTAAAACAGAACTGCTGGTTCAGGTTTTCTCCTATTACAAGAATTTTGGTATTGATAAGTCTCATCACCATTTAATGCTCATTAATGCTCCCAACCACTCCTGAACATTCATCCAAGAGGTCTCTTCACGTGTGGCTTAGTAAACACCTTTATGCAGGCTTAGGCATGGGTCTGCGTGCCACCTTCCACCTATAGAGGTCACTTCTCCTCAATCCTTGCCTGCTGTTCCAGCCTAGGCTGAAAAGTTGTACATTATCACAACTTTCCATGAACTTCTTTCAAAAAAAAAAACAATTTAACCTCTATTGGCGCCTTTAAAGTTCAAGAATCCACAAGAGCTTTGCCTATAAATAGAGCACCATTGACCACTAAGAAGCGGTCCAAAAAAACCAGAAAAAATTACTAGAAGAGAAACAGAAATTTTTAGCAAGAAAATACTTTGAAACTCTGTCAAAAAATCTTAGTGTCTCAAGAGCCTCAAACATAACTTTGAATCTCCTGTCTCAAAACCTCATTTGTACCCAGATTTCTTCTTGATTAAAGAAATACGCCCCTACAGCTTCTGACCACATATACTCTCCATCCACCCCTTCAAAAAAGAACCTGTCGAGAACACCATCAGAGCTAAAAGCTAGCTCTCACTCACAAACTTTTCCAACAGCCAGGTAAGCACCTGCTGACCTTCATCACGCTGCTAAGCATCATCAGCTTTGCATGCTCAAATAAACATAATGTAAATATCATGTTGCTGCTGTTTGCGTTCTGAGGATTTTCATACCTCAGAATGTTTGAGTAGGAAGTAAATCAGCGTAGAACCTGCTTGTGACCTTGTTGGTTCTGTCTCCTAAAACACTTTGACATTTGCTGAAGCTGTCCCAAACATGTTTTCTGTTTTATGGAACAATAACAAAACTGCAGATGTTCTGACTAGCACAGGGAGAAGCCAAGTGCTGACTTTGACGTTAGCACATCTGAAGCCTGTTCTGCTGTCAATAATATCAGAACTTTTAAAGATTATTGTATCTCCAGCAGGATCAGAACTTCTGATTTCCCCACTAACAAATTTTTGTCTTGTAGCGCATGGGGGTCAGAACTTCTGATCTTCCCACTAACAAGTTTCTGTTTTGCAGGTGCCAGAGTCAGAAGTTCTGACTCATACAGTTTAACCAAAAGGTTGATAATCTGGTAGCAGGCCTGAGTCAGAACTTCTGATGGCCTCTCAGCAGCGCGCTGGCTCTCTCTCTCTTTCTCTCTATCTTGCCTTTGTTATTTTCTTTTCTTATCTATTTTTCTCATTGAACCACCCCATGTACAAATATGTATCCCCACCCCCTAATTGCTGTAATAGCGTAGGATTTTATATTTCTGCTTTTTATTGCTTTCAAATATAAATGCTAGTAATTAGGATGTGTATGTCAAGATAAAATCAATGAAATAGAAAATCCTAATTCAAAGATAAACTCTTATATGCAACAAAACACACTTGCACACTCACACCCCTAGGGTTACATCCACTTGTTGCCTTCAAAAATGGGCCATGTTTGCATGTCAAGTATTTTGGCAAAACAAAACAAAAACAAACAAAATGATCATAGTCCCTCGATGACGCTATCTAGTTGCCTAAACAAAATGATCATGGTCCCTCAAGAAAATCGCCAAAATACTTGACACTATTGCTTTCATGGTCTATACGATGACCCGCGCCTGTCCCGTTTACATCCTAACACAAGGTTGTTCACCAAATACAATGGTGAAGTAACACTGTTAAAAGGGTTAAAAACATAAGGAAAGATCTTTGAGTAAAATAGGGTAGACAACTCTTAGTTACTTGATCAAACTTGCAAACAAACATCCTTGCTACTTTTAAAAAAAAACACACATCACAACACAATTTCAAAAAAATTTTCAAAAACATTGAAAACTTTTTTAAAAGACAATACACCTTTGTATACATTCAAACAAGAATCATTACAAAGGTTGCCACAAATGGCCTCTTTTCAAAATATCTTTCAAAACCACATACAAAGCACCATTTCAAACAATTGAAAATGCAAAGCAAGTGATCTAAGCAAGTAACTAAGAGCCCATGGATAACCATGGATGGAAATGGTGCTAATACCTTCCCTTTCTATAATCTACTCCCCGAACCCAAGAAAACATCTCAAAGGTCTTTCCTGTGCTTTTTGACCTTTCTTTAGGATAAAATAAAAGTCGATGGCGACTCTTGCTAAACCGAAACATTTGCGAACACAAACGCAAAATCCCAAGTCAGTTCTCCCACCGTATCACAGTTAGTCTTTTTAGGGTTTGTTATTTGTTGGTTTTAGTCTTTCCATACAAAACCCTAATTACTAGTATTTGTATATAAAGCGATAAATTGTAGAATTTAAAATTACTACGCTATTACAATACTTATGGGAGGGGGTGTACAAATTACAAATGGGGAGTATTGCAAGAAAATTAAACCAAAATAATCTATTACAACCATATTGAACATGTACAAATGATTGAATAAATAATATATAAATACAAGAATATAAAAAAGGAGAGGATTTTTGTTTGGTTTTCATAAAAAGGGCTTAACCTAAAACTAATTAAAAAATGATTAGTTAAAATTATAATAAAATAAACTTAAACTAATTGAGAAAAGAAATTAAATTAAAAAGATTTTTTAGGGTTTTTATGAAGAAAAAGGGTTTTAAGTTAAATAATAATAAAAAGTAAAAATTAAATAATTAAAAGAAAACTAAATTCTAAATTAATTTTAATTAAGAAAATAAAATGATTATTAAACCTAAGTCTAAATATTTAATTATTTAAAAGAGAAATTAATTTGTTAAAAGAAAATATTTTTAGTATTTTTGTTTTATAAGAAAATAAAATGAATAAGAGTAAATAAAATATTTTTTTGAATTTTTCATGATTAATGAAAATAATAATAATAATAATAATAGTAATAATAATAATAATAAATAAAAATATTAAAGAAGAAAAGAAATAAATAAAAAAAATAAGAAAAAAGAAAATAGTAAAAGAAATTGAGCCAGGGGTGCACAAGTAAATCAGGGGTTAGTAAAAGAAAAAAAACACCATCATGCCCTAGTTGGAAGCCCAAGCGTTGCTTGTTTGGAAACAAAAAAAGTGAAAAATTTTGAGAAATGAAAAAGGTAGCGCGCTGGGTGTTGAACCCACGCCCTCTAGGTTACCAGCGCGCTGCCTTACCACTGGGGTGGCTATACATCTGTTTATTAAAATGAAATGATAAATACATAACGTAACATGCTTCCAAGGTCTGTACTTCGTCTTCAACCTTCAGCCAGCCAGAGCACATGTAACTTCTTCATCTCTTAACAAAAATGAAAAGTTCAAACATGAAAGTTGTGGCATTTATTCCCACGAATCCAACCATATAAATAACTAAAGCTATAAATCCAAGATGAGTGAGAATTTTTCTGGCCCTAATTTAAAACCTAAAAATTTCAGAAACTTCAACTCTAAAATTCTCTAAGCTCAGGCCATATAAAAGCAAACTATAGATATGTACAGCTTCGTGGCAATGGTATCTACATTTTATCTTCACAAATCAGAATCAAATGATGCTTGTATGAAGAGATAGAAGTTTGAAAACTTACCTCTTGCAGTTGGAGTCGTGTATGGAGTTTGAGCAACCTTTGAGATGGCCTGATGATTTCTGTAGCTTGCCTGGACATCCTTGAGTGTGTTCCAACTCCTGCTTTGCTTTTAGGATAGCTGAAACTCTCAACTCAAGTCAAGTTGTAAGCTTCAGTTTTGAAAATGGTGGATGGTGATGGAGGGGTTACAGTCAGGAAACACTGGTTTGGATCACTTTGATATGATGTATATTAAGTGTTTGGATGGTTAAAACTCAATACGCACGAGTGGATTTGGAGATGGCTATGTGAGGTTCAAAACTGTCAAGTTATGGCAGATTCTAGGTTGCAGAGTGCTTGGGAGTGTTTTTGGGTCCTTGAACTCGTGCGTTCTCTTGCAAACAACTTGTTTATAAGTAATGAAAAGGTTAGAGTACTTGAGGAGGTCAGACGCACAAGACGTAGAGTTATGGCTATGTTACTTGATTTTGAAGAAAAGTGACAAAATGGTTTCAAGGTATAGTACAAGCATGGCCTGAGTTTATGGAATACTCTAGACATGTTGCTTTTGCCTTTGACATTGCTTGGAAGGAACAAATGCAAAGCTCTATGCATTGACTTTGTGATTAAAGCTTCTTTACAAGAATGGAATGGTTACTTTTTGCCATAAATGAAAATGTAACTTGGATAAAGGCTCAAGTGCTTGGATTAAAGCTCTAACAGCTGTGTAAACATTTAATTATGGAGTGACAAACAAGTTTGAGGCCTGAAAAGCAAAGATTATGCATCCTAGGCTTGGATTTAAATTCTTGTTCATCATGAAATGGCTTGTAATTTAAGTTTGAAAATCCTAACTTCATCTCTTCGATTCTCCTTTCTCACAACCCCTCTCTGAATCACTTTTGAAAATTACCCTTGGAACTATATGAAAAGGTGCCATGAAGTTAGGTCAAAAATCCTGACCAAAACTAGGGCAAAATTTCACTAAGTGTTCAATTTCAAGACCGTGACTTTATGAATTAATAACTTGAGATCTAAGCACTTTTAGAAGAAGTTATGTAAAGAAATGGTGTAGATATCATGGATATCTACAACTTTCATGTTGAAAGTCTCTTATGAATCATCTTGCATCATGGTGAAAAATTTGCTCAAAGTTGTAAAAAAACATGAAGTTTTAAACACTTGGAAAAATTTCTAAGTTAGAAAACTTTTACTTTTCAAAATGAAATCTTGACTTTTTGATTTCTTGATGAATAAGTTTCATATTTTGACAAGTTTTGATGAATTGTGATCTTTGACATTGGATTTTGACCAAAAAGTCAAAGTTTGACTTTTCAGTGTACCATTGACTTTTGATCAGTTGACTGAAAATTCACTATCAATCCAATTGATCTTGAGCAATGTTTTGGGTCATGACATTATGTAAAAATGATGAAATTGAACTATTGAGATCATGATTCAAACCAATTGACCATTTGCTAGGTCAAAAATCAGAAATTGCCTTTCCTCAATCAAAACCCTAATTTTGACCATTTTGCCCTTTTGATGATTTGATCAAAATTCTTGAGTAATTATGGTCCAAACTTGATCAAATGATACATATGAGTTTAAAATGTTGATGTGGATAAAAAATCATGAATTTTGACTGTAAATTGGCCAAAGTTGACTTTTCCCCCAATACAATTGATTTTTAGGTCAACTGCTCAATTGACTGAGCAAAAGTGTGATCCAAGGCTTGAAAATTGACATGAGCAATCTTGGGGGTCCATAATGATCCATGAAAGTCATTAGAGACATTGAAAGTTCAATTATCCTTGTGCAATCTCAAACCCTAATTTTGATCATCAGTGCTCAAGGAGGTGTCTTGAGTTGATCAACCTTAGTGTAGTCTTGAACCAAGAGAGATCTTTGTGAGAAAATAATTGATAAGTGAGAGGGAAAATTTTGGGGTACAACAAATTCCTTATCTCAATATGTTTTATGCGAGAGTTCAAAATCATATTTTTGGTTAGGTTGATGGCACTTGTATTGTCAGAAGAAATATGAATGTCATCAAGTTGGACATTGAAGTCTAGTAATTGTTGTTTGAGCCACAAGATTTGGGCACAACAATTACCAGTTGCAACATATTCTTCTTCGGAGGTTGATAATGCAACTGAAACTTTCTTTTTGCTATGCCAACTGACCAAAGAATTTGAAAAGAAATGACAAGTACCACTAGTGCTTTTCCTATCCGATTTGCAACCAGAAAAGTCAGAATTGGAATATCCAACCAAAGAATAATCACTACCCTTAGAGTACCAAAGTCCATACTTAGTTTTACCACTAAGGCACCTAAGTATGCGCTTTACGACTTTTAAATGTGACTCCTTAGGACATGATTGAAACCGAGCATACATGCAAACACTAAACATAATATCTGGACGAGAAGCTGTAAGATAAAGAAGGGAACCGATCATACCTCTATACCTTTTTATATCAACGGGCTTACCATTATCATCTCGGTCTAAGTTCACGGTCGTAGGCATATGAGTATCGATTGCTTTTGAGCTTTCCATGTAAAATCGGTTGAGTAGGTCAAGATAATATTTGGTTTGATTCACGAATGCTCCTTCATTTAATTGCTTGGTTTGAAGTCCAAGGAAGTAGTTTAACTCTCCCATCATGCTCATATCAAATTCTCCCTGCATCATCTTAGAGAATTTCTTGACCAAAGATGTGTTAGAAGAACCAAAAATAATGTCATCTACATAAACTTGAACTAAAACAAAATGCTTTCCTTCATTCTTAATAAAAAGGGTTGTGTCAACCTTTCCTCTTGAGAATCCTTGATCTAGTAAGAATTTGCTAAGACGTTCGTACCAAGCCCTAGGGGCTTGTTTAAGACCGTATAGCACACACTTAAGTTTGTAAACATAGTTAGGATTCTCAAAATTCTCAAAACCGGGAGGTTGAGACACATAAACATCTTCATTAATGTATCCATTTAAGAAGGCACTTTTTACATCCATTTGGAATAATTTAAAGTTTTGCGAGCATGCATATGCAAGCAAAAGGCGTATAGCCTAGAGTCGGGCCACTGGAGCATAAGTTTCCCCATAATCTATGCCTTCCTCTTGGTTATACCCTTGGGCAACAAGTTGAGCCTTGTTGCGAGTTATAATTCCATTTTCATCTAGTTTGTTCCTAAAAACCAATTTAGTTCCAATAACTCGATGATCTCGCGGAGGGGGGACAAGGTCCCAAACCTCAGTCCTTTTAAACTGATTTAGTTCCTCTTGCATGGCTAAAAACCAATGTTCATCGAGTAAGACATCTTTAGAGTTTTTGGGTTTAATTTGAGAGACGAAAGCAAAATGAGAACAAAAGTTACTTAACTTGGAGCGAGTTGTGACTCCCTTTGATATATCTCCTAGGATGTTATCGATGGGACAATCCTTAGAGGTTTTCAATTCCAAAGGAAGATCATTTTTTTTGCTTGAATGATCTTCCTCTCTTTCTTCAGATACTTGATCCAACTCTTCTTCAATTTTAGTAGATTCCGAGTCCTTTTCTTTGGGATCTTGTAGTATGATTTCCGAAGATACACCCGCACCATCATAAACACTACCCTTTCCGACTAATTTCAGATCAGATTCATCAAAGGAAACATGTTTAGACTCTTCAACTATATGTAATCTTTTATTAAATACTCTATAGGCTTTACTTGATTGAGAGTATCCGAGAAAGATACCTTCGTCAGCTTTTGAATCAAATTTACCTAAATTTTGTTTACCATTATTTAACACAAAGCATTTACATCCGAAGACGTGAAGATGAGAAATATTTGGTTTTATTCCTTTCAAAAGTTCATAGGGAGTTTTGTTTAGAATAAGATATATTAGAACCCTATTCAAAACATAACATGTTGTGTTAATGGCATCAACCCAAAAGTATTTTGGAAGATGGTGTTCATTGATCATAGTTCTTCCGAGTTCTTCTAAAACACGGTTTTTATGTTCCACCACTACATTTTGTTGTGGAGTACGTGGAGCAGAAAAATTATGATCAATACCGTATTTTTCACAAAATTTATCAAAGAGATCATTCTCAAATTCACCACCGTGATCGCATCTAATAGTAACTATGCTAGTGTTCAATTTGTTTTGAGAAAACTTGGAAAATTTTCAAATGCCGAAAAGGTGTCACATTTATTTGCCAAGAAGGTTATCCAACAAAATCTTGAGTAGTCATCTACAATAACGAATTCATAGTAGTTAACACCTAGACTTTTTAATTCTAGATGGTCCAAAAAGATCCATATGAAGAAGTTCAAGAGGTCTCATTGTAGAAACAATGGTTTTATATTTAAACGAGATTCTAGTTTGCTTCCCCATTTGGCAAGCATCACATAAGTGATCCTTAGAAAATTTTAGTTTTGGTAAACCGACTACTAAATCTTTAAAGATAACTCTATTTAACAAATCGAAATTCAAGTGAGCTAGACGTCTATGCCACAACCATGAATCCTCATTTAAAGGGACTAGACATTTAGCTCTGGTTAGAGATACATTATTCAAGTTAAGCATGTATACATTGTTTACCCTCAAGCCTTTGAACACACCATCTTTCTTATCATTGTGTTCAATTATGCAATATTCTTTTGAAAACGATACATTGTATCCTTTGTCGCATAATTGACTAATGCTAATAAGATTGTGTTTAAGACCATCAACTAATAAGACATCTGAGATAATAGTAGAAAAGGGATTACCTATACTACCTTTACCGAGTATTTCTCCCTTGTTATTGTCTCCATAGGTGAAAAATCCTTTCTTTTTTGCCACAAAGTAAAAAAATGGGGAGATGTCGCCCGTCATATGTCTTGAGCACCCACTATCGAGAAACCATCTTTTCTCCGTAGTCTCAAGACATTCCACCTACAAGTTTAAACAAGGGAAGTAGGTACCTAATTTTTATTGGGTCCTTATGTGTGAATGATACTTGAGTTGCATTTTGGAAACCATTTGAAAATGCCTTGAGGAACCAAAAACCTCCTAAATCGATATTTGCTAATGGTGTACCCTATTTTGCAACAATATAAACATGTAAAGCCTTGTCCAGTTTGGCTTTAAGAGTTTTTACCTCTTTTTGCCAAATGTAGCAAGTTTCACATCCAACCCAATCATGCCAAGAAAGATTATCATCTTTGCTATCAGTTTTGATTTTCTCTACCATGGATGCTGTAACACGGTGGGAGAACTGACTTGGGTGTTTTGCGTTTGATCGCAATTGTTGCGGATAGCAAGAGCCGCCACTGAATTTTCTTTTATCCAATAAGGAAGGTTGAAAAGAATAGGAAATACCTTTCGAGATTATTTCTTGAGTTCGAGGGGTAGGTTATGAAAAGGGAAGGTGCTAGAACCCTTTTCATCCGTAGTTATCTACGGGCTCTTAGTTTCTTGCTAGATCACTTGCTTTTGTTTGAAAATATGCTTGTGGTGTGGGTTTTAAAAGTATTTTGAAAACGTATTTATAATGGTTCTCGTTTCTATAAGAACGCGTACAAAGTGTTATTTGGAAAATAGTTCAAAGAAGTGTTTGTGAAGTGTGTTTTTGAAAGTGATTTTGAAAAGGTGTCTTTGTAATGGTTCTCGTTTCTATAAGAACGCGTACAAAGTGTTGCCTTTTTAAAAAAATGTTTCAAAATGAGAGTGTTGGTGTATAAAATGTTTTTGTTGTGAGCAAGCGAGCAACTAGGAGCAACCTACCTACTCAAAAGGTATTAAGTGTTCTTTTCCTCCTCCTTTAGATGTTGCTATCTTACCATTGTTTTGGTAAGAAGCCTCATCGTTGGATGTGAAGGGATGGGTGTGGGACGTTTGTATAGTCATAGAAGGAAACCTATGAGACATTTTAGCAATGTCGTTTAGGGACTAGATCGTTTACCGAAGGAAACATTGAGGGTTATCGAGGGACTACAATCTTTTATCGAGGGTCTTTGCTAAAACGCCCATATTCGAGGGACATGACTATTTTTTCGAGGCAACAAGTGGAATTAACCTAAGGGTTCATGTGTGTAGTGTGTTTGATTTGCATGCATTTAGTCTTTGATTATGGGTTGTCTACTTGTTGTTTTTATCTTTCCATACATACCCTATTTTACTAGCAATCATACAAAAGTAATAAAATTCCGAAAGGTAAAATCCTACACTATTACAACCATATTGAATTGCATAAAAATATAAAGGAAAAAATAAAATAAAAGCAAGAAAAATAAGGGTCTTTCGATTTAGGCAGAAAACCCTTCGATTCTGCACTTTCTAGCTCTCTTAGATTTGGCCTAAAAGGGATGAAAGCATGACTTTCGACTGAGGCCTGGGGGTCAGCATGTTGTGCCTTTCAATTGGGACCAGGAGGCCAGCATGTTGTGCCTTTCGACTGGGCCTGGAAGTCAGCATGTTGTGCCTTTCGTCTGGGCCAGGAAGTTAGCATGTTGTGCCTTTCGTCTGGGCCTGGAAGTCAACATGTTGTGCCTTTCGTCTGGGCTTGGAATCAGTGCAAGAAGCAATCTTCCTTTCTGCCTCCTTCGACTGGGGGTTGATAGCAGTGAGGAAATGCCTTTCGTCTGGGCCTGGAAGTCAACATAGTGTGTTTTCTGGCTACTATTTTTGTTTGTCCTGGAGGTCATCATGGAAGCCAAAGGCTTCGTTCCCTACTCCCTGCTTCCTGTTTTCCTTTGTTTGAGATGTTAAACAGCAACACGGCCTAAGGCCATGCTAGAACTTCCTTAGGGCCAGGTTAGTTCTTAAAACATTTTTAAGAAACCAAAGAGCAAAACAAAAATGAAAACCAATAAAACAAGCTATAAGGGTGTAAACGAAAGGGGAACAAATGTTATGTATATGTTTGAAACGGACAGGAATTTTATTTACATGTTGTGCTGGAAACGAAGGATCCAAGGTTAAGGATGACTTACCTTTCTTGGGGATGGGACGTGTGTTGGGCCTTTAGGTGATTTCCTTGAGTGTCCCTGGAATCGAAGAGAAGGAGCGAGGGTATCATCTCTACTGCTGGATTCGAAAGAGGAAAACAAATGAAATGTCTTTCTTGCTGGACTCGAAGGGTAGCAAGATGTAAGGATGCTTCAAATTCGAAGGGGACAAGTGTTTGGGATTCTGGGTTTGTGTTTTCACAAATGTTTAAATTTTTGATAAATTTGAAGATTCGTTCCTCTGGCCTCAAAAGTCCTCCTTAAACATGTTGTGAATCCTTTTATTTATAGGCAAGGGTGCCTGAAGCTTTTGGAGGGAAAACAAAAGGTTTGAACAATTTGAGTAACCTGCTCCTTGTAGCTTTCGAGAGATAGTGCATTGTATGCCATTTTGGTGCAAGGAATGGGGCGGTGTTTCAGGACTGCTGTGCAGTAGTTTTGGCCAGTGTACCGGGCCTGAACTTGGCAGCAAGCATCTTTGAATACTTCAACCTTTTGTTTTGACCCTTCTTAGACCAGATTCTTCTCCCAACAACATTATTTTATTTTCCTCCAACAAGTGCCTTTTGAATGAGTCACTTTTGTGCATCCTTCGAAGAAGCCAACAGTGTGACCCTTGGATGGGTCACCAAAAATATGCCTTAAAGTGGGCTTGTAAATCCTTCAAATGGACCATCAAGCATGTCCTTCGAATGGGATGCCCAAAGTTGGATTCAAAAGATGCTGATTCGAAGGGGACGTAGTTACAAAAGAAACCTTGTGAAGGTGGTTCTGTCCAGTCCAAGGCTTGCCTGCCCAAAGGTCCATGTGGCCAAACAAATGAGTTAACATAGGGGTTCCCTGCTTTGTGACTTCATGCAAACATGCAAAAGATCTTTGTTCAAACGAAAGCTTGCATGAAGGGAAACATATGCCCAAATGAAGGGTGTGACCAAAAGCTTGTACTGAAGGATTCATGTGCCCAAACGAAAGGTGCATGCAGGGAGTCAAATGCCCAAACGAAGCTTGCAACAAAGGAACCTCATGCACAAACGAATGATGCATGCAGGAGGCAAAAATGTCCAGATTCGAAAGAGGCATATAGGAGGCAAAAAGTGAAAATTGAAGAATGCCAAAAGGGAGCCTTTTGCCTTGGAATTGAGGGAGGCTACATGAGACTTTGTGCCTTGTGAATCCAAGCCAGCGTGCCATGCCCAATCGAAGGATGCAAGCCAAGCTTGCATCGAAAGAGGCCAAAAGGCCAATCGAAAGAGCTGAATCGAAAAACACTTGTTTTTCTCCGAATTTGCCAAAATATTAATTTTATATGTTTTCCCCCTTTTTGACAGTTTGCTTTTAATCTTGGTACTGAAAATCCCATTGTACTTGTGCAAGCTTGAACCTTGAGAATCCTTGTGAGAAATGCCTTAAAAAATGAGAGGGAAAATTTAGGGGTACAATAGATGCCTTGAGAGCTTCCAATTCTTTTTGGGATTTGGACACTTTATGCTCAAGGTATGAAATTTTTTCTTATTTGAGGCTAATCGTTTAAAAGCTTTCTTAGCCTCATTTTTTAGAGTATCAAAAGCTCTTTGCAATTTTATGTGAGACATTTTATCAATGTGATTATATTTAGAGTGACTTATATTTCTTTTCTTCTTTTGATGAGCCATGAAGCAAAGGTTGAGCATTTCTTCTTTGTCACTAGAGTCACTTTTGCTTGAGGGTTCACTATCGCTATCCCAAGCAATGTATGCTCTTCAAGCTTTGTTAGGTCTCTGTAACACGGTGGGAGATCTGACTTGGGTGTTTTGTGTTTGATTGCAATTGTTGCGGATAACAAGAGTCTCCACCAACTTTTCTTTTATCCAAAAGGAAAGGTTGAAAAGAACAGGAAAGATCTTTCGAGATTATTTTCTTGAGTTTAGGGGGTAGATTATGAAAAGGAAAAGTGTTAGCACCCTTTTCATCCGTAGTTATCTACGGGCTCTTAGTTGCTTGCTAGATCACTTGCTTTTTGTTTGAAAATATGCTTGTGATATGGTTTTTTGAAAGTATTTTGAAAGGAATGTCTTTGTAATGGTTCTCGTCTCTATAAGAGCGCGTACAAAGTGTTTTGTCTTTTGAAAAATGTTTCAAAGTGAATTTGTGGGTGTAAAATGTTGTTGTTATGAGCAAGCAAGCAACTAGGAGTAATCTACCTACTCAAAAGGTCTTAAATGTTCTTTTCCTCCTCCTTTAGATGTTGCTATCTTACCATTGATTTGGTAAGAAGCCCCATCGTTGGATGTGAAGGGACGGACGTGGGACGTTTGTATAGTCATAGAAGGCAACCTATGGGACGTTTTAGCATGTCATTTAGGGACTAGATCGTTTACTGAATGCAACATTTGAGGTTCATCGAGGGACTACGATCTTTTATTGAGGGTTTTTGCTAAAATGCACATATTCGAGGGACATGACTATTTTCCGAAAGGAAACAAAGTGGGATCACCCTAAGGATGCAAGTGTGAAAGTGTGTTTCATTTACATACATTTAGTCTTGATTAGAGTTATCTATTTGTTGATTTTATCTCTTACCATACAAATCCTAATTACTAGCATTTGTATTTGAAAGCGATAAATTGCAGGAATGTAAAATCCTACGCTATTACATCATTTCGGGGATGGGGGTACATAATTACAAATGGGGATTTGCAAGAATTTAAATCCTAATTATCTATTACAACCATATCGAAATGTACAATATAAAAAAAAAGAAAAAAAGGAAAGGACTTGTTTTGAAAATTATTTTTTTTGTCTTAATAAATTAAAAGGGAAACTAAATATTTAATAAAAGAAAAATAATTTTGATGTTTTTGCATGTTAATAGTAAAAAGGAAAATTAATGAGAAATATGATCAACATGTTGCTGAAAGAAAAACGAAGGGGATCAGATGTTCTGATGCTGTGTGATGTAATTCAGAAAGAAACGTCAGAGGTGATCAAAAGTTCCGGGTTGATGCCATTGGAATCTTGAAAGAAACGTTATAGGGCAAAAATAGAGGTTCTGGGTTATGTTTAGACAGTGGGAAAGAATCAGAAGTTTTGTGTTGTGTTAAACAATGAGCAAAAAGTCAGAAGTTTTGTGTTGTGTTAAACAGTGACTGAAAATCAGAAGTGTTATTATGTGTTAAACAATGAGTGAAAATCAAAATTTTTATGTTGTGTTAAACAGTGGGAAAATCAGAAGTTCCGTGTGTTAAAACAGTAAAAAAGATTCTAGTAGTTTTGTATCAAAATAGTGAAGAGAACTCAGAAGTTCTGTGTTGTGCTAAACAATGGGAAAGAAAACCCAGAAATTATGTGTTACACTTCACCTCATTCCTTACATTAGTTAGAACGTCTGCAGCTTAATCAGTTCTTAACAATAGCAAATCAGAAAGATAAAAGCACAACAGTTCATAGAAGTTATAATCCTAATTCTGAGCCTAGATTTATTCAAGAAGTTGTGATCCATAGGTTTTTCTACTCATGCAGTGATATGGAAAACATCAATACTATGATATTTACATATTTAATGATGTTCTGAATGAGAAGATTCAAAGTTAGAAAGACTTACCTTGAATCTGGAGCGTGTGTTTTGGACTTGAGCTGCTGCCTTCAGATGTTCTGGAGTCAGCAGAACAACAGAACAAAAAATGCTATGTTCTTTGATTCGAAGGGATGAACAAAGGTTTTGGTTTTGTTTAGGAATTCAGGGTTCACGAATGTTTTACTATTTTCTTTTCTCTCTTTGATAATTCTCTCTTTCCAAAAGCCAGCCCCTTGAAAGTGTGATGAAGCAACTTATTTATAGGTGAGTTTGCTGTGGTTTTGGGGAAAAAATGAGATTTAAACCTTTTTTGGCATACTGTTCCATTGCTTTTTAATCACATATTTTGTATGCTAATTTGGTGCAAATATGGGGTTTGAGAAAGTGAAGGCGTGTACTGGATCAACAGCTGGTTGCAGGACTGTGCTGTAGCAGGGCAACAAGCTTCTTAAACGAGGTTTTAGGATTTGGTGATGTTCTGATCGTAGAAGACCAGAAGCGTAGCCTCCATATCCTGAAGAGTCATGTTCTGACCGAAGAACATCGCTTCCATATGTTCTGATTGAAGCATCATGTTCTGAATCGTGTTTGCAAATTCTGATTGCACTTGCGTGAAGGCTGTCCCTGAAGTTCTGAAGTATCATATTCTCTTAACACTTAGAAAATTTTCTAAATGTTTAGAAATTTGATTTTTTCAAAGTAATTTATGATTTAGGATTTTTGATGAACCAATTTCATGTCCTGATGAAATATGATTGTTGAAACTTGATTCTTGATCAAAAAGTCAGAGTTTGACTTTTCTGTGTGCTTTTGACCATTTTGGCCTTGTGAATGACTTTCTTGGAAAATTGTAATCCAAGACTTGAAACTTGATAGAAGCAAACCTGAGGGTCTAGGATGATTCTTTGAGAAATGACAGGGCAAATTTTAGGGTACAACAGCTGCCCCTGTTCAATCTTCTTAAACCTGAAGAGTTATATTGGCGAATCTGCCATTCGTGACTTGAAGGTGGAAGATGATTGAATACTAGAGTGCCCAGAAATTTGCACTCGATGATATATAGTGGTTGAGGTTTAAGGAATGGGCTTAAAGATTCTATTTAGAGAGATGATGGAGGATTATTGGAGATGGGCTTATAGATGCATCTGACGGTGATTGTTGACAGAAATTTGAAGCAGTATCAAAATAAATCTCTGGTTGATTTATACTAAACGATATGCTAGAATGGACCCCTGTTAAGCCTTTTCTGGAAATGTATTAGAAGAAATATGTTTAAGATTTCTTTGTGATGAGCCTGTGTAGGGCTGCTTCAGGAGGTATATGAGAGTGAAGCCTGGGTAGGACTACTTTAGGATGAACCCATGTGAAATTTCATCTGGAAATGTATGAGAAGGAACATGGGTAGGGTTGCTTCATGATGAGTCAATGTTAAAAACTACATCTAGAAATGAGAAGGAACCTGGGTAGGATAACTTCATGATGAGTCCGTGTAAAACTGCATCTGGAAATGAGAAGGAACTTGGGTAGGATAACTTCATGATGATTCAATGTAAAAAATTCATCTGGAAATGAGAAGGAACCTGGGTAGGGTAACTTCATGATGAGTCAGTGTAAAACTTCATTTGGAAATAAGAAGGAACCTGGGTAGGATAACTTCATGATGAGTCCGTGTAAAACTGTATCTAGAAATGAGAAGGAACCTGGGTAGGGTAACTTCATGACGAGTCTGTGTAAAAATTTATCTGTGTAATATTGTTTGTGTAAAGTTGTATTTGGAAGTCAAAAGGAACCCGTGTAAGATTGCTTCATGATGAGCCCGTGTGAAGCTGCATCTAGTAGTCAGAAGGAACCCGTGTAAGATTGCTTCGGGATGGTTATGTAGATAGCTTTCCTGGCTTGTTACAGGTATTAATCCACATTCTGTCATCCACAGATAGTTTTCCTGGCTTGTCAAAAATTGTTGATGATAATTATCTATTTGATTGATCTTTTCTGAAAAGGTAAAGGGTTAGTTGTATGCAATGTCATGATGTATGAGATGCATGGCGTAATGATGTTTCTCAAAATAAATGAGATTATGCTATATGCATTTGTCATGTATGTAAATAGGATGTGTGAAATGTCATTGAAGTGTATCTTTGCCTCGGAAAATAAATCCTTGACAAGTGTTGGGGGAGTCATTAAATCCCGGACTGTTGTTGAAGAGTATGCGTGTCTTCAAGCTTTGCTTAGAATGTTTCCACTGGGAATTCTTGTTTTGTTGTTTGAGGAGAACTCTGCTGGGGATGTTGGCTTTGCTTGAGGAAAAATTTGTAGAGAGTGTTGATTCCTGCTTGGGGAAAAGAGTTTAGGAGTCTTAGTAGCCCATTACTCTACTGAGGAATTATCTCTTGATTGAAGAGAAAGGAAATTAACAAACTTGTTGGGGATAAAAAAGTTAATTGTTATCTGGTTGGGTTCCGGGCTTTGCAGCAACTCACTGGGGTTTGTAGGAAAGTCTACTGGGGAAAAGGAGTTGTGATCCCTTGATAGTCTGGGAGGCAAATTCAAGCTAGGGAATTTGTAGTTTGTTGAGGATATAAACCTTGTTACCGATCTGCCGGAGAGGTGTATTATTTTGGCAAAACTCTTCGAAGATTCTTGAGATCAACTCAGTTGGGGAGAAGTTTTCAGAGATTGAAACTCTGGCTGGGGATCACCCTATGAAAATGATTTTGTGGGAGTTTTGTCACTGTCCCTAGTAGCAAGTGTTTATAGTATTGCCAGAAAATGTTTGCTTGGTCGCACATGACCCTTTATATGTGGGAGCCTGTTTTGCCCCTAGAGTTAATCTGGTGCATCTCGATGTTTGAGATTTTGATCACATTTTCGGTAGCTTTGAACTTCCTAGGGATATTTTCCAAGACTATTGTGGAAGACCTGATACTGACACCATCTGGTACTATTGGCACAAACAAACAAATTGGTGGTACCCAAGAACTTTGTTCAAGTCTCATAATTTTCTAAGAATTGTTATGGGAGGATCCGAAGACATGATACTGACACCATCTGATACTATTGGCACAAACATGATGGTACCGGAAGTCTTCATAGAGTATTTTGTTCAAACCCGTGATCAATGTAACATTGCCCCTTGAGTGATTCAGATGGAGGTTTTCCCCTGGTTATTCAACATTTCTTGAGAGATTTCTTGGAATTTTGACTTGACTACCCCTGGGCGAGTTCGACAGTGACATGTCATGCCCCCCTTGTTTATAGGAGATTTGTCATTGGAAGTGTCATCCCATTTGAAGTGATTTTGGTCACTAAGAGAGTTTTCATTTGCTGGACATTCGTCGTTTGAATTTCTCCACTGTCAAACAATTAGCCATATGCAAATGACGATATTCAAAATAATGCAAAGTTTATGCTTGTCTTGAAGTTTTGAAAATGTGTTTTAGCAGATAAAAGAATTTTGCAAGTATGTAAATTCAAATCCAGATTGAGAGTAAGCCTTACAGGAGTCAAGATACCTTCTATAACAGTATGCTTTCAGGCTAACCCATGATTCAATTAGGACTTTGAAAGATTGTATCATGGTCTGGTTCACGGTTTAAGAAACAAAGGATAAGGCTCAAAGTGTATTCGTACCCGCCCGTTCTTCGTGATGTCCTTCAGTCTTAAACTCGGTTAATTGCGCGTTTGGACTCCAATCGATTCTGGAATGAAGTTTTGGTGATGGTTCAGAAATTTGTAAGTTTTGTTGGAAGACAATAATTCTTGCAACATTTTTCAAGTTGTTGAGGATTTGTAGTGACCTCTTTTTTGGTTTATTATCCCCTATTTTTGCCTGACTGTTCTTTGTTTTAAGATTACAGCCAGTGGGATGCCCTAGTTTTTTCTTAAGTCTCCTTCGTAGGTTTTGACTTAGTGAGCTTTCCTTTTGAGAGATGATGACTGACTATTTGATTGAGAACCATCACCGTCTTTTGATTCCAGAGGATTTTTTTTTGATGTCATTCGTTGTACACGAAGTGAAAGTTTGCGACTGAACGCGCGTTTGAATTAACTGAGACACTACACTGCCCCAGGTATTGATTTAAAGGTTTCAGTTTGTGTAAAAAGGAAACTCCTACTTCTTTGGCTTAAAGGGGTTAACTAGGGATTATCCTCCTTATAACTCCAGTGTTTAGGAATTGAAAGAACGCATGTACATCGTCAACAAGGTCTGTCCAAAAGCATATTGTATGAGATTATGGCATTGTTTTCGTCATCCTCCTTCTAAAGACTTGCAACTTTTGAAACAAGAGTTGAATATCATAAAGGGAGTGAAAAAAATAGTTTAAATATAATGAAAACGAATGGATTAATTCAAGACAAACATATGCAATGCATTAATGAAACAAAGTTTGACATTAATAGATAAGTGTTTGAATAACAAAAGAAATTACAATTGAAAATTCAAAATGAACTGGAAAGCTCAATGATTTGGCATGGGAGTGGTTATCACGTTGGGAGTCTCTAGAGGGTCGAACTCGATCTCCTTGGCGTCAATCATGTTTTTAATCTTGTATTTCAACGCCCAACAATCATTAGTATCATGCCCAGGACTTCCAGAATGATATTCACATATTGCATCAGGATTGTAGTTAGGAGAAGAAGTTTTGGGGTTTGGATGAGGTCCTATTAATGTAATCAGATTCATCCTCAACATGTGTTGCAGTGCTTGAGACAATGGCATGTTGATGTTGGTAAACTGTCTTTTGGGCTCGTCTTGCCTTTGATGATTTCTCTTTTGTTGTCGCTGCGATGCATGACCAGAGATCAGGACTGCCCCTACATGTTGGTCGTGGTCGTTCTTGTTATGACCCTGTGATACGGTGGGAAAACTTACTTGAGGTTTTGCGTTTGTGTTCGCAAATGTTTCGGTTTAGCAAGAGTCTCCACCGACTTTTATTTTATCCAAAAGGAAAGGTCAAAAAGCACAAGAAAGACCTTTGAGATGTTTTCTTGAGTTCGGGGGGTAGATTATGAAAAGGGAAGGTGCTAGCACCCTTTTCATCCATGGTTTTCCATGGGCTCTTAGTTACTTGTTTAGATCACTTGCTTTTCTTTTCTAATTGTTTGAAATGGTGCTTTGTGTGGTTTTGAAAGTATTTTGAAAAGAGGCCATCGTTTTGGCAATCTTTGTAATGATTCTCGTTCGTAAGAATGTATACAAAGATGTTTGTCTTTTGAAAAATGTTTCAATGTTTTGAAAGTTGTTTGGAAATTGTTTTGAAATTGTGTGTGTGTTTGTTTGAAAATAGCAAGGATGGTTTTCAAATTGATCAAGTAACTAGAAGCTTATCTACCTACTCAAAAGTCTTTCCTACACATTTTTATTCCTTTGATGTTGTTGATTTACCATTGTATTTGGTAAATAACCATATCTTTGGATGTTAAACGGGACGGGCGTGGGTTATCGTATGAACATGATAGCAATGGTGCCAAGTATCTTTAGTAAGTTTTGAGGGACTAAGATCATTTTTGTTTAGGCAACCAAGATAGCGTCATCGAGGGACTATGATCTTTTTGTTTTGTTTGATTTTTGCCAAGATACCTAGCATGCACACCATGACCATTTTTAAGACAACAAAGTGGATGAAACCATAAGGGTGCTTGTGTGTAATTATTGTCATTTTTCATGCATTTTGTCTTGTATTTAGGTCATGCTATTTGTTTGATTTTTGGTCTTTTCATTCAAAACCCTAGTTTACTATCATGGTATATGAAAGCAATAAAATGCGTAAAGTAAATCTAGACTATTACAACAATATTATGGGAAGGGGGTACAAGTTTTGAATGGGGAATATTGCACAAAATAAAACCCTAATTTACTATTACAACCCAATTGAATTTATACCATAAATAAATAAGCAATTATTTAAATATGCAATAAAGTGTAAATATGCAAAAATGTTTTTTTGTATTTATTTTATGTATGTAAAAATAAATTTATTTAAGTTCTAGAAATAAGAAAAATAAAATGATTATTTTTGAAAGGGTGAAAACCCTAATTTTTGTTTAAGAGAAAATATATTCTATATTATTCATTTTTGTTCTAGAAAGAAATAATAATAATATGTACAAAATGTTAGAAAAAAAATGAAATATGTATAAAATAGTATTTTAAGTGTGAAAAAATAATAAAATAAAAATGTATGATATTTTTATATTATTTACAAGTTATTTTAATAAAAGGATTTCCATTAACTAAAATAAAACTATAAAAATAAAATAATAAAAAAATGCAAAAAATTAAGAAATTATTTTTGGGATTTTTTAATGTTCATAAAAAAATATTAAAATCATAAATCACAAAAGAAATAAAACAATATGCAAAATATAAAAAATGGGCCAAGGGGATGCAAAAAGGAAACAAGGGGGTGCAAAAAGTAGGACAAACAGGCCCAAGGCACGCCAGGCCTAGGACCTGTCGTCCCTGTCCTCCAGCCAGAACAAAACGCGCGCTTTTGCCTTCAAATCCTATTCTTGCTCATGCTTGCATAAAATCAGAAACTCATACAAAAATTATAGCTTATGAACTCACGATTCTAGTTATATAAAATCCATAACCTAACTCTCAAAGATCAGGGAGAATTTTAATGGCCCTAATTTCAGACCTAGTTTTTTCATGAACTTCAAGAATTAAATACTCTTAGCTTAGTTAATATAAATGGAAACTACGCATATATACAGCTCAAGCATGTTAAGGACTACATTTTAGCTTCACAAACCTAAGCTTAAGGATGCCTAAATAGAGAGATAGAAACTTGACAAATACCTTGTTCAGTTGAGTTTGGATATGGCAGTGTGGGAACTTTGAGTGAGGCCTGAAGATCGTGTGAGCTTCCTTGAAGTTCCTTCAAGCTATCCCAATGCTCAGCTTGCCTTGTAGATGCTTGAATCTCCCTGTAGAAGTCAACCTGCAAACCTTCAAAATGAAAATGGTGATCCTTGAAACATGGGCTATAATTGCAAGACAAAGGCCTGGACAGCTTAGGTGTGATGTATGGAATGTGTTTGAAGTGATTCAAAGCAAAACGCACGAGCCAATTTTGAAATGGCTTGAGTTCTGCAGATGATGCCCTGTTTGGGCAAGAACTTGGGATTTTTGTGTTTTAGGGTGTTTGAGAAGTTATCAATTCGTGTCTTAGGCTTGCAACAATGTTCTGAGGTTGTTTGAAATGATACAAAGTCTTGGTTTTATCATATACACAAGCTTGCTTGACTTTTGCAAGTTTGCTTGCTTTTGAAGAAAAGGTGAAGTGACAAAGCCAAAGGCCTGTACAGGCTAGCTTGAGGTCTGATGAGAGTTGGTACAAGTTTCCTGATGTTTGTGGATATTGTTGGCAACAAGAGATCAGGTCCATGGCTCAAGAAATACAAAATTGCAAAAAGCATGCTTTATGAAAATGGTATTATGCACTTTATGCCATTTTCGGATTAATTCAATGTACAATGCTCCAAAGATCAGAACAAGGCCATTATCCAATGTGTTTGCATTTAATTATGGAGTGTAGAAGGGATTAGGACCTGTAAAACCAAGTACAAGCATGTTGGAAATTGATTTGCAACTTGAACCATTGTGAAAAATGCCTTGAACAAAAGTGATAAATGGCCATTTTCATTTCTTGGATTCTCCCTAACCATAAATGATCTTGGAGAGTTCTTGGACATTTTGGAAAGCTTGTAATATGCTCTAAAATCCCTCTTTGAAATTCATTTTGAGATTCCTCTTGGAACTAGGTGAAAGGTTGCCATGAAGTTAGGTCAAAAATCTGCCTAAACTAGGGCAAAATTTCACTAAGTTAAAAAGTTTATGGACCCTTATTCACAAAATCATAACTTGAGATCCAAGCATCTTTTGGGAAAACTTTGTGAACCAAAGTTGTATATTTTGTGGAGGTCTACAACTTTCATGTTGGAAGTTTTCTTTTAATCCAATTTCATCATGGTGAAAAAGTTGTGGAAAGTTGGGAAAAAATAAGAAATTTCCATAACTTAGAAAAATTCTAAGTTATGAAAAATTTCAAATTAAAACCCTAATTTTCAAAATTAGGTTTCTTGGTCAACAAGTTTCACATTTTGACATATTTTGATGAATTATGACCCTTGGCACTTGATTTTGACAAAAAAGTCAAAGTTTGACTTTTCAGTGTACAGTTGATTTTTGATTAGTTGACTGGAAAATTCATCTGTCAATCCTATGCATTTGAGATCTTTTGAACCTTGTGATTAGGTCAAGATGATGCCATTGAGTCCTTGAAACCATGCTTGAACCCAATTTGCCATTGGCTAGGTGAAAAATCAGAAATTGCCTTTCTCTAGTCAAAACCCTAAATTTGACCATTTTGCCCTTTTGATGATCTGATCAAATTTCTTGAGGAGTTGTGGTCCAAACTTGATCAAATGGTTCATATGAGTCTATAATGTTGGCGTGGATAAAGAATTATGAAGTTTGACTGTAAATTGGCCATGGTTGACTTTTTCCCCAACACAGTTGATTTTTAGGTCAACTGTCCAATTGATTGGGCAAAAAAGTGATTCAAGGCTTGAAACCTGGTATGAGAAATCTTAGGAGTCCAAGATGGTGTATGAAAGTCACATGAAGCATTTATGGTCCAAAAATACTTGTGCAAACTCAAACCCTAATTTCAGGTTATTAGTGCAAGGAGAGGTCTTGGTTGAGAAAACCCTAATCTGGCCTTGAGTCCAAGATGTCTTGTGAGGAGAATCTTGATAAAATGAGAGGGCAAATTTTGGGGCACAACAGCTGCCCCTGTTAAATCTTCTTGAACTTGAAGAGTTAGATTGGCGAGTTTTGTCGTTTGTTACTCGAAGGTAAGAGATGATTGGACACTAGAGTGCCCATAAATTTGCACTCGTCAAATTGTAGTTGAGGGAATGGGCTTAAAGAGGCCATTTCGAGATGTGATAGAATCCTGTTGGAGATGGGCTTAAAGATTCCATTCAAGAATGTTTGTTGAATATCAGGAGAATGAACATCAGAATGGCATCCGTATCTGGAACGTATCTGAGTTGTATCTGGAGATTGAATCTGTATGAGCAAGGGAATAGCAGCCGTGTCTGGAGTGTATCTGAGCTGTAACTATATTTGAATTTGAATGAATAACAGAATGACTTCCGCGTCTGGAGTGTATCTGTATTGTATCTTAATTTTTGAAATCTGAGTAAGCGACAGAATGGCATCCGTGTCCGTAGTGTCTCTGGGCTGGGGAAAAAGTTAGAATAAGTGACAAAATGGCAACCGTGTCTGGGGCGTATCTGGACTGGAATCTGAATAAGTAGCAGAATAAATTTCGTGTCTGGAGTGTATCCGTACTGTATCTTGACTTTGAATTCTGAATGAGTAATAGAATGACTTCCGTGTCTGGAGCGTATCTTTACTGTATCATGAATAGAAGATCTGAATGAGTAACAAAATGACTTCCGCGTCTAGAGTGTATCTGTACTGTATCATGAATAGAAGATCTGAATGAGTAACAGAATGACTTCCGCGTCTGGAGTGTATCTGTAATGTATCTGAGATCTTTGAATATTTGTTAAAGATAACTGTTAATCTTATCCTGAAAAGGGTAAAATGTTAGCTGAAACACAAAATTATGTTGCATGAAATGTATGATGCAATAAAATGTGTTTTATCAATGTTTATGATATATGAGTGTAATGTATGTGCATGTAAGCTGATTTGCTGTATTGCTGAGGAAAATAAACCCTTGATGGCTGGAGATAATAAAACCCTTGACTGCTGCTAGGGAAAATAAATCCTTGACCGCTGTTGGAGATTCAAAATCTTTGATTGCTAAGGATGAGAAATCCTTGGTGACTGTTGGAGATTGAAAATCCTTGACAACCTCTGCGGGGATGTCAGAATCCTTCATGTCTTGAAATTGGAGTACTGACAAAATCTGTTGTGAGAGTAATGTCAAACTGCTTGAGAAATCTGCTTGGGAAATCCAGAGAACTTTGAAGACTTCTACTGGGGGTTAAATAATGGGAATCCTTACTCGGCTCGGGAATAGGGAAAATTCTGATGATTTCTGCGGGGAACTAAGAATGAGAATCTTCAATCTGTTGAGGAGTAATGAAAACTTTGGTGACTTCACTGGGGAAATGAGAATGAGAATCTTCAATCTGCTGGGGAGTGAAAACTCTGTGGGGAAGAAAGCTTCCTGCTGGAGAGTAAGTTCAGAACTCTGGGGGAGAAAGCTTATTCCTGTTTGGAAAAAGTTCAGGAGTTTGGGTTGTATGCCACTCTACTGGGGAATCATCCTAGGTTGGGGAAGGACAAAAAGTTAACTATTATCTGGTTGATTCTCAGACTTTAAGACAATTTGCTGGGGAGTTTTGGGGAAAACTGAATGGTTCCCGCTGGGGATTGATAGTTGGAAATTTTGACTCGACTGGGGAAAAAGGTTTCATCTCCACTGAGGATCTGTAGTTCAAAGTTTTTGGCTCCGCTGGGGATTGGGAGTTTGAAAACCTAACTCTGATGGGAATTAAGGGTTTGAAATTATAACTCCGTCGGGGATATGTATTTCAAAGTTTTAGCTCCGCTGGGGATCTAGATGATGTACTGCAAGGGATTTCTCTTGGAATAGTCTAAAGATGTTTTCCTATACTTTCAAACTGTCAGTAATTATTCTTTCCCATTTTTTTTGTAAACAGTGATTATATTCAAATGCATATGCTTATTAATAAATCATTGGACGTTTTCAAATAAAACACAAGTGTAAAAAAGAAGAAAAGGCAAATAGTTTTCTGCACTTTGAAGTATCTTTGTATTAACTTTGTGTAAGTATTTTGTACAAAGGAGACAGACATCCTAGTAAGAGAACGTTGTCATAAAAATGAGAAATTTTTTTACAAAGAAAGATGGCTATGTGTGAAAATTCCATGGGGTTCCTATTCTGCTATAGCCTTCGTAACTCTGAATATCTTGTCCATTTGTTGCTTCGTCCGAAGATGATTGAGTTGATCAGAAGCCCAGAGCTTGTCTGTGAAGAGATTGTCCTTAAAGTGATCCTACGAGACATAGTCATACGCTTTAATTCCCTAACTTTTGCCTGGACCGCCCTTTCGGGTTTTCGATCCACCGGGGAACCCTTTTTTGCGCAAGTCGCCCTTTCGGGTTTTCAACTTGCCGGGTGTACAGTTTTTTTTTGGTTTTATCCCTAACTTTTGCCTAAACCGCCCTTTCGGGTTTTCGATTCACCGGGATGCCCTTTTTTTGCCTAGGTGTGTCAACCTAGCGGGTCACTTATGCGTAGTATCTTTTGACTATGTCTGTGTTCGCAGGGTGCAGCAGATCGTCGCCGTCCATGGTGGTTAAGATCATTGCCCCACCAGAAAAGATGTTCTTGATTACAAATGGTCCTTCGTAAGTAGGAGTCCATTTGCCCCTGGGATCACTTTTCGGCAAGATGATGCGCTTGATCACTAGATCTCCGACTTGATACACCTGGCGCCTGACTTTCTTGTTGAATACTTTGATCATCCGTTTTTGATACGTCTGGCCGTGGCAAACAGCAGTAAGTCACTTTTCGTCAATTAAGTTAAGTTGATCAAGCCGGGTCTGAATCCAATCGTCTTCACTCAAACCAGCATCTTTCATGATTCTCAAGGAGGGAATCTGAACCTCGATAGGTAAAATAGCCTCCATGCCATATACCAAAGAATAGGGTGTTACCCCAGTTGACGTGCGTGCCGTGGTACGGTACCCGTGGAGAGCAAACAGTAACATCTCATGCCAGTCCTTTTAGGTGACTGTCATCTTTTGTATGATCTTCTTAATGTTTTTGTTCGCAGCTTCGACAACACCGTTCATCTTTGGCCGATAGGGAGATGAATTGTGATGTTGAATTTGGAACTGCTCGCACAAGGCGGTGATCATAGTGTTGTTCAGGTTTGTACCATTATCAGTGATGATCCTTTCGGGGATGCCGTACCGGCAAATGAGGTTCTGTTTGATGAAGCGGGCAACAACATTCTTTGTGACGGATGCGAAGGAAGCTGCTTCGACCTATTTGGTGAAGTAATCAATGGCCACTAGAATGAAGTGATGTCCGTTGGAGGCGGTAGGCTTGATCTCCCCAATCATGTTGATTCCCCACATATCAAAGGGCCAAGGAGCTGTTAAGACATTGAGAGGAACTGGAGGTATATGTACCTTGTCCGTATAGATTTGACATTTGTGACAAGTCCTGGAATGTTGATAGCAGTCAGCTTCCATGGTAAACTAGTAATAGCCTGCCCGTAGGATCTTCTTAGCCATCGTATGCCCGCTAGAGTGAGTGCCAAAGGTACCATTGTGCAGTTCAGCCATGATCTATTCAGCTTCAATCTTGTCCACACAACGGATCAGGATGCAATCATGATTGCGCTTGTACAAGATACCATTACTTAGGAAGAACTTAGCTGAGAATCTCCTTAAGAACTTTTTATCGTTGACTGAAGCTCCTTCAGGATATTCTTGAGCCTCGAGATACCTTTTGACTTCCTGAAACCAAGGTCGGTCCACTATTTATTCAGTATTAATCTTGTGACAATGTGCAGGTTCTTCCATCCATTCAATGGTGATTTGGGGAGCCTCATTATCCCAGTTAAGTTTAAACATGGATGACATTGTAGCTAGAGCATCTGCTAGCTGATTCTCTTCTCGCGGGAAATGCTCGAAGGTAATCTGCTCGAAATATGGTAACAATGTCAAGACATGTTCTTTGTAAGGGTTGAGGTTTGGATGCTTAGTGTCCCACTCTCCTTTGATCTGACTGATGACCATAGCGGAGTCCCCAAACACAATCAAATATTTGATTCCCAAGTTTATGGCCGCCTTGAGTCTAAAGATGCAAGCTTCATACTCTGCCATGTTGTTGGTACAGTTGAAGCAAAGTCTGGTTGTGAAAGGAGTATGGCAACCTTCTGGAGAGATGAGTACCGCGCCGATACCGTTACCAAGTGCATTGGAGGCCCCATCAAAGTACAGGGTCCATCGGGATCCTTGTTCAGGTCCTTCATATGGTCTGAAATCTTCAATATTGTCCAATGTCATAATGTCTTCGTTGGGGAAGTCGAACTTCATGGATTGATAATCTTCGACAGCTTGATGATCCAAATGGTCAGCTAGCACACTCCTCTTTATAGATGTTTGGGTCGTGTACTATATATCGTATTCCGTCAGGATCATCTGCCATCTAGCTATTCTTCCAGACAAAGAAGGCTTCTCGAAGATGTATTTGATCGAATCCATTTTAGATATCAGCAGAGTGGTATGAGTCAACATATACTGCCTTAGCCGGTGAGTAGCCCATACCAAAGCACAACAAGTTTTCTCGAGCAGTGAGTATCGGGTCTCACAGTCGGTAAACTTTTTGCTAAGGTAATAAATGGTATGCTATTTTCGTCCAGACTCGTCATGTTGGCCCAATACGCACCCCATTGAGTTATCCAAGACGGTCAGATACATGATTAGCGGTCTTCCTTCAACGGGCGGCATCAAGATAGGAGGCTCTAGCAAATACTCCTTGATTTTATCGAAAGCAACTTGACAGTCATCATTCCACTTAACTACCTGATCTTTCTTCAACAACTTGAAGATTGGATCACAGGTAGATGTTAGGTGAGAAATGAACCTAGCAATGTAGTTTAGGCGTCCCAAGAAACCTCTGACCTCCTTCTCAGTGCAAGGGGCAGGCATTTCTTGTATAGCTTTGACTTTGGCAGGATCAACCTCGATGCCCTTGTTGATGACAATGAAACCCAAGAGTTTACCGGATCGGACTCCGAACGTACACTTGTTAGGGTTTAATCTTAGCTTGTACTCCTTCAACCTAACAAACAGCTTTTGCAAATGGTCGAGGTGTTCTTCTTCCGTTTGTGATCAGGCTATCATGTCATCTATGTAGACCTCTATCTCATGATGTATCATATCATGAAACAAAGCTACCATGGCACGTTGATAGGTTGCCCCAACATTCTTCAGTCCGAATGGCATCACTTTGTAGCAGAACGTACCCCACTGTGTAACAAAAGTAGTTTTCTCCATGTCTTCAGGTGCCATTTTGATCTGGTTGTAACCTGAAAATCCGTCCATGAAAGAAAATACCTTGTGCTGAGCTGTGTTGTCAACCAGGATGTCAATGTGCGGAAGTGGAAAGTCATCTTTAGGGCTGGCCCTGTTTAAGTCTCTGTAATCCACGCACATCCTCACTTTGTCGTCCTTCTTAGGCACGGGCACAATGTTAGCAACCCATTATGGATAGGAAGTAACAACCAGAAATCCAGCATTGAACTGTTTCATAACTTCTGCTTTGATCTTTTCAGACATGTCAGGTCTCATGCGGCAGACCTTTTGTTTAACTGGTGGATAGTCTTCTCTTGTGGGAAGACGGTGAACCACAATATCTGTATCGAGTTCTGGCATGTCTTCGTAAGACCAGGCGAAGATCTCAACATATTCATTCAACAGCTGAATTAAGCGCTCCTTGACACTTGGCTCTAGGTTGGCACCCACTCTGACTTCTTTTCTGTCTTCCTCAGTACCCAAGTTGATTGTCTCTAACAGCTCCTCATGAGGCAGAATTTCTCTTTCTTCCTGTTGCAGCAGTCTAGCCAACTCTCCCGGCACCTCACAATCTTCCTCACCTTCATATTCGACATGGTAGATCAGATCTTCAGAGTCACTGAAGGCCATAGCAGAATTGTTACCCATGGAATCCGGAATGGAAGGGTACCTGCATTTGTGAGTGTGGGTGTGTGTAAGGGATAGCCACCTTTAAACAAATAAAATGTAAAAAAGAAAGACAATGAACATAAAAGTTTATATGTGAAAACGTCCATGATTCATTAAAATGGCATATGGAGATGAAAAATCAAACCCTTACAAATGGACCTATGTGCCTCGGGTAAGGCACAAGGTTAAAAGTGTACGGATTGTTTGAGAATTATTACAAACCAACAGAAATGTTTGAAAGATAAATTACTGCGGTATGAAAGTAATTGGAACAAAGTCTTTTGCTTCCCAGTTCCACAGTCCTCTGTCAACAGTTGGAAAAATCCAGTCTTCCAGGCTTCTCTCCTCTTCACTATCCTCCAAAGCATTGATTCCATGATGGGTGATCTTCACTGCTGGCCCTCCAGCACGGGCGCGGCGTACAACCTTTTGAGTAGAAGAAGTGAACCCCAAGCCGAATTTATCTGATTTGTAAGGAAAGTCTGGAAGCTACCCCCAGATTGTGCTTCCTCCTTCTTCAATCACAGCCTTTGCATCTTTGAGAGACGACATCCGAGGAGGAGGTCTGGTAATCATGGGTACAGAAGACACTGTCTTGGTTTTCGCAATCTCCTGAGCTACCTCTTCAAAATGCTGAAAAGGGGTTTCGATGAATTCGCCATCCAATTCTACATAGCAGAAAGAATTTAGATGGCTTATCATGTATTCCTCCTCGCCGTGAACAGTTATAATTTTCCCTTGGACAGGGTACTAGAGCATTTGATGCAGAGTAGAAGTGACAGCTCAGCATTGTGAATCCAGGGTCTTCCCAACAAGCAAGAATAGGAAGGACGGATGTCCATCACATAGAATGTGGAGTTGAAGGTTTCATTTCCCACTTTAATCGGGATGTCCACCTCTCCATGGACCATCCTCTTAGAACCATCAAAGGCTCTGACAATGATGTTTCTGGGTTTCAGGGTTAAGCCTTCACAATCCAGTCTATCCAAGGCTTTCTTCGGCAAAACGTTTAAAGACGAACCAGTGTCTACCAGAACGCGTGCTAGGGTGGTCCCTCTGCATTCCACCGAGACATGTAAAGCATCATTATGTTTTCTCCCTTTGGATGTTAAATCAGCATCGGAGAACCCTAGACCATTGTCAGCTTTTAAGCTAGCTACACATTCCTGGAACTGATCCGCGGAGGTTTCCTGTGGCACGTGGGCCGTCTTCAAGAACCTTATCAAAGCTTTAGCATGAGCCTCTAAACAAAGCAGCAGGGCCAACATAGAAATCTTTGAGGGGGTTTTCCCCAGTTGTTCCACAACATCATAATCACTTTTCTTGATTATTTTCAAAATCTCTTCCATTTCTTTTTGATAGGTTTCAGGGATGACCAATGGCTGAGCCCTCGTGCTGACGGGCTCTTCTTGGATCCCTTTCCTTCTATCATCAGCAACAATAGAGGGGACAACCACAGGAGTTACAATTTTTTCAATAATCAGAGTTCTCGCAGATATGTTGACCGGTACAGGGGTAACCTTAGGAGCAGCTGAGGGTCCAAAGATTGCCTTTGGAGGGGAAATCTCTGGAGAGAAAATTCTTCCACTGCGGGTGATTTTGCTCGTTCCGGCAATGTTTCCAATGTCGGAAGTCTCTTCATCAGAACTTTCTTCAGTTGATTCAATTTGTTTAATACCGTGGTAGTAGATTTCTCCACCATAGTTCCACGGTACTGATCTGTCGAACTTGTACGTGACAGGCCCGTGCATGGTTATCTTCAAAGGTGCAGTCTTCGGAGCAGATGTAATCTTAACAAGTCTTTTGGAGACCTTGGAAAGATTGGTGGATATGGTTATTATTGAAACATCATTGACAGGAGTGGGTGTAACAGGAGTCTTTTCAAAACGAATTTCTTGGTTATCCATTAGGCGTTGGATGCCTAACTTCAACAATGGACAGTCGGTTGGTAAGGATGAACAAAGGCAACAATCTTCTTCACAACCTGGGAAAATCCCAGCCTTCAGCAAATTCAACTTGATTATCAGTAGCGGAGTCATCAAATCATCAACAGTAGCAACAAACAGATCCTCTTCAACAAAATGGGAATTGTGGCCATGCTTTGGCATTGGAGCAGAGATTACATTCAGCTTTTCAGGGGCGTCAAACTCAACTTCTTTAGCGTCTATCAAATCCTGAATCTTATTCTTGAGGGCCCAACAATTGTTGGTGTCGTGCCCCGGGCTCTCTGAATGATAAGCACACTTGGCGTTCGAATGGTAGTATGGAGAAGCAGTATTCGGGTTCTTCAGGGCCTCTTTCAAACTCGCAAGGTTTAACTTCAAGAGATGGGGTAGAACCTGAGCAGGAGTCATGTTTATCGGAGTGAATTTCCGTACAGGCCTTTCCACCCTTGTTTGGTTGGTTCTGGGTTGATTGTTTCTGGGATGGTCAGCTGCGGACATCTGAATCATTACGGCCCCCACCACTGGTCGGCGCTCAACTCTTCCTTGACCTATTTGGGAGTAGACAGCTGATACTTCCTTCTTTGTCGGAAAAGTCTTTTTGATGGCAGCGGAAGCAAATGCATCTTTTTGAATTTTCCCGCTTTTTATGCCGGCTTCAACTCTCTCACCAGTTAGAATCAACTCAGTGAACCCCGCAGAGGAGCTTCCAATCAGGTGATTAAAGAAAGGCCCTGACAGAGTTCCCAAGAACATGTCTACTAGCTCCCTCTCAGATAGAGGTGGTTGTACTCGTCCTGCCAAGTCTCTCCATTTCTGGGCATACTCTTTGAAGCCTTCATTTGAGACCATGCCCATACTCTGTAATTGAGTATGGGTTGGTGCTAAGTCTGCATTGTATTGATACTGTTTATAGAAGGCGGCCGCCAAGTCCTCCCAATTATGCACATCAGACCTCTCCAACTGGTAGAACCAATCCAGCTGCGTCCCCGACAAACTATCCTGGAAAAAGTGGACCCACAGGTCTTTGTTAGAAGAATGTGGTTGAATTTTCCCGACATAAGATCGTAGGTGCATCTTTGGGCAAGACACCCCATCGTACTTAGCAAATAGAGGTACTTTAAACTTAGGAGGGATTACAATTCCAGATACCAACCCTAACTCTTCAAAGTCCAGCCCAGGCACCCTCTGTATCTCCATAGCTGCCAGACGTTCTTCCAAGTTTTTGTATTTATCATCGGCCGGAGGATACTGTTGTTCAGAGTAATCCTCATCTTCCTCTTTTTCAGATTCATATTCAGATGGCACTTCCGCTCCTTTACCCTTTCCTTCCCCCTCTTCAGTTGTTGATGGAAAATCCAAGACCCTTCTGGCTTGACCTTCAAACCTTTTTCCCATGGTAGCCACACCAGCTCTCTTCTTCTTCTTCCTCTCTTTTTCCTTCTCTAGTAGAGTTTTGAGCTCCTCCTGCCCCTTGGCCAAGGTCAAGAGTAACTGTTGGAATTGTGAATTCTGAGCTTGCAAATCTTTGACCGTTTGTTCAATATCCATCTTGCTAAAATAAACAGCAGAGAGATGAGGAAACTTGGTGTGAAGACCTATTTATGCATATGATGAATGATATGTATTCATGTAATGCATTCAAGGATTCAGAAAATTCAAATTTGTGTTAAACAAAAAGGAACAAACGTTATATTAATAGAATTTGTTTACATCAATGCCCCTAGGGAAAAATAGTACAAAATTCTAAGATAAGAAGACGTTGCGCATCCTCTTTGGTGCAATGTAGGTGTTGAGAGCCTGCTCTTTGTGAAGTTGACGAGTAAGTTCTAAAACCTTCTTCTCGTTGGCGTAGAATTGGGATTCAAAAGTATCGCATTCTCCCTTGAGCTGTATCCAACTCCTTTGCAAATCTTCGAGTGATGTTGGCATGTCAGGATGTAGGAGGGTGTATGGAATCTCTCCTTCTATAACAGGCTCTATAATCACAGGGAGAATGGAGGGGTAAGGCATCATAAGACTTTGGGCGCGGGTTTGTACCCACTTGAGGTAAGGCTCAAGGGGGATGGAATTCTTGTGTCCCAAGGTCTTACTGTCTACCTTGTTGGGCATCCTCCAAGCTCGGATAAACCTTTGTCGAAGTCCTTGATCGTCATTGTCGAAGTCAAAAACCAAGTTTGGAATCAGCATGTCATGTGGGCCATCCCTTCGGGCGTACCCAAACTGTCTCAGAGTCAAGCAGGGGTTGTAGGTGATGCCCCCCTAATGCCAAGTAGAGGGACATTAAGGAATTCCCCACAACGGTCGACGATGATAACATTCTCTTTATATCGAGAACACCAATGAATGTCTGAATGTGTAAGAGTCATCAATCGTTGTGACCACCTCAAGCCTTGCTCATTCTTCAAGACTGATTGGGGAAGATGAGAAATAAACTATCTTTCCAGTAGAGGAGTGCAGCACATAAGAACACCTCTTTTCCTCATTGTTTGAGTGTGAAAAGAGTGCAAGATATCTCCAAGCAATGTAGGCACCGGATTGCGAGCCATAAAGATTTTGACAACACTCACATCTATGAGTTGGTCAGGATTTGGGAAGAAGACCATCCCATAGATGAGAAGGGCTACAATATCCTCAAAACATTATAAGTCCAAAGAATTCCAGCAGCTTTGGGCCTTCTCAAATAAGAACTTTGTCAAGAAGCCTTTGACACCACTTCTAGTTTCCCAATGTGTTGTGACATCAGAGGAGTGCAAGTGTAGGGCTTGAGAAATATCTTCTGGCTTTGGATCTCTTTCCGTACCATTGAAAGGTAGTTGATTGAGAATAGGAATCTTCAAGATTTGATAAAATTCCTCCAAAGTGGGCACAAGTTGGTAGTCAGGAAATGTGAAGCAGTGATGCAAAGGGTCAAAGAACTGGAAAAGAACTTTCATCATGTCTTCCTTTGTGTTGGAAGTGACTAAGTTGAGAAGACGACCATGCCTCTCAGTGAATGGAGAATTCTCAGGATTCCTTGAAGCTAGCTCCTTTAGTTGTGGAGGAATTCTTACAAGGTTGACTTGGATAGTTTTCCTACGAAGTGAATCCATAACCTATAAAACAGGAACAAAGATGAAAGTCCAAAATCCTTGAAATGGTTAGTGGATGCATATGATGCTTCATGATGTCCATGATGTTATGCACAAGTATATATGTACAAAAAAGTCACACAAGTTCCTAGTTTAGGCTTGCATGGGGTTTCATAGGTAAGTACCCTCTTGAAGTTTAGTTGGCTCAACCTGTCCTATAAATAGTATCCGGGTTCTAAGGAGCTCAATATCACTAGATTGTTTTCTGTGTTCATTGTTTCATTTTAGCCACTTTACTGGAGACCGAAATATTCCAAGAAAACAACCCTCAATGAGTGTAGTATCGAGTATCTACAAACTTCAGACTGCACCAAAGTCGGTCATCTCACTACATCCTAAAAGGCCAAGTTGGTCAAGTAAAGGTTCTAAAAGTTCGTTAGTGCTTCATGACATCACTCAACAGCCCTGTATTCTCTTTGATTGACTCAAAGGCTACCAGTAACCACAAATATGTCACACTAGCATAGCTATTTCTTAGACCGTGTCGGTATACCCTGCACAGTTTCCACAACATATTGCTATTTACCTATGAATGTTTCCCAAATTCGGGTAGAGGATTAAAACCCAATCAATAGAACCAAAGTGTAAAGCATACAAGTCAAACAAGATAAGCATGTAAAGGTGATCTAAAACCCTAAGGTAACCCCACTTTTCTTATTTTCCCCAGCAGAGTCGCCAGTTCTGTGATACGGTGGGAGAACTAACTTGATGTTTTGCGTTTGTGTTCGCAAATGTTTCGGTTTAGCAAGAGTCACCACCGACTTTTATTTTATCCAAAAAGGAAAGGTCAAAAAGCACAGGAAAGACCTTTGCGATGTTTTCTGGAGTTCGGGGGGTAGATTATGAAAAGGGAAGGTGCTAGCACCCTTTTCATCCATGGTTTTTCATGGGATCTTAGTTACTTGTTTAGATCACTTGCTTTTCTTTTCCAATTGTTTGAAATGGTGCTTTGTATGGTTTTGAAAGTATTTTGAAAAGAGGCCATCGTTTTGGCAATCTTTGTAATGATTCTCGTTCATAAGAATGTATACAAAGATGTTTGTCTTTCGAAAAATATTTCAATGTTTTGAAAGTTGTTTGGAAATTATTTTGAAATTGTGTATGTGTTTGTTTGAAAATAGCAAGGATGGTTTTCAAATTGATCAAGTAACTAGAAGCTTATCTACCTACTCAAAAGTCTTTCCTACACATTTTTATTCCTTTGATGTTGTTGATTTACCATTGTATTTGGTAAATAACCTTATCTTTGGATGTTAAACGGGACGAGCGTGGGTTATCGTATGACCATGATAAAAATGGTGCCAAGTATCTTTAGCAAGTTTTGAGGGACTAAGATCATTTTTGTTTAGGCAACCAAGATAGCGTCATCGAGAGACTATGATCTTTTTGTTTTGTTTGATTTTTGCCAAGATACCTAGCATGCATACCATGGCCATTTTTAAGGAAACAAAGTGGATGAAACCCTAGGGGTGCTTGTGTGCAATGTGTTGTCATTTTTCATGCATTTTGTCTTGTATTTAGGTCATGCTATTTGTTTGATTTTTGGTCTTTTCATTCAAAACCCTAGTTTACTATCATGGTATATGAAAGCAATAAAATGCATAAAGTAAATCTAGACTATTACAATAATATTATGGGAAGGGGGTACAAGTTTTGAATGGGGAATATTGCACAAAATAAAACCCTAATTTACTATTACAACCCAATTGAATTTATACCATAAATAAATAAGCAATTATTTAAATATGCCATAAAGTGTAAATATGCAAAAATGTTTTTTTTTGTATTTATTTTATGTATGTAAAAATAAATTTATTTAAGTTCTAGAAATAAGAAAAATAAAATGATTATTTTTGAAAGGGTGAAAACCCTAATTTTTGTTTAAGAGAAAATATATTCTATATTATTCATTTTTGTTCAAGAAAGAAATAATAATAATATGTACAAAATGTTAGAGAAAAAAATGAAATATGTATAAAATAGTATTTTAAGTGTGAAAAAATAATAAAATAAAAATGTATGATATTTTTATATTATTTACAAGTTATTTTAATAAAAGGATTTCCATTAACTAAAATAAAACTATAAAAATAAAACAATAAAAAAAATGCAAAAAATTAAGAAATTATTTTTGGGATTTTTTAATGTTCATAAAAAAATATTAAAATCAGAAATCACAAAAGAAATTAAAAAATATGCAAAATATAAAAAATGGGCCAAGAGGGTGCAAAAAGGAAACATGGGGTGCAAAAAGTAGGACAAACAGGCCCAAGGCGCGCCAGGCCCAGGACCTGTCGTCCCTGTCCTCCATCTAGAACAAAAGGTACGCTTTTGCCTTCAAAACCTGTTCTTGCTCATGCTTGCATAAAATCAAAAACTCATTAACACAAAAATTATAGCTTATGAACTCACGATTCTAATGATATAAAATTCATGACCTAACTCTCAAAGATCAGGGAGAATTTTAATGGCCCTAATTTCTGACCTAGTTTTTTCATGAACTTCAATAATCAAATACTCTTAGCTCAGTTAATATAAATGGAAACTACGCATATGTACAGCTCAAGCATGTTAAGGACTACATTTTTGCTTCACAAACCTAAGCTTAAGGATGCCTAAATAGAGAGATAGAAACTTCAAAAAATACCTTGTTCAGTTGAGTTTGGATATGGCAATGTGGGAACTTTGAGTGAGGCCTGAAGATCGTGTGAGCTTCCTTGAAGTTCCCTCAAGCTATCCCAATGCTCAGCTTGCCTTGTAGATGCTTGAATCTCCCTGTAGAAGTCAACCTGCAAACCTTCAAAATGAACATGGTGATCCTTGAAACAGGGGCTACAGTTGCAAGACAAAGGCCTGGACAACTTAGGTGTGATGTATGTAATGTGTTTGGAGTGATTCAAAGCAAAATGCACGAGCCAATTTTGAAATGGCTTGAGTTCTGCAGATGATGCCCTGTTTGGGCAAAATCTTGGGATTTTTGTGTTTTAGGGTGTTTGAGAAGTTATCAATTTGTGTCTTAGGCTTGCAACAATGTTCTGAGGTTGTTTGAAATGATACAAAGTCTTGGTTTTATCATATACACAAGCTTGCTTGACTTTTGCAAGTTTGTTTGCTTTTGAAGAAAAGGTGAAGTGATAAAGCCAAAGGCCTGTACAGGCTAGCTTGAGGTCTGATGAGAGTTGGTACAAGTTTCCTGATGTTTGTGGATATTGTTGGCAACAAGAGATCAGGTCCATGGCTCAAGAAATACAAAATTGCAAAAAGCATGCTTTATGAAAATGGTATTATGCACTTTATGCCATTTTTGGATTAATTCAATGTACAATGCTCCAAAGATCAGAACAAGGCCATTATCCAATGTGTTTGCATTTAACTATGGAGTGTAGAAGGGACTAGGACCTGTAAAACCAAGTACAAGCATGTTGGAAACTGATTTGCAACTTGAACCATTGTGAAAAATGCCTTGGACAAAAGTGATAAATGGCCATTTTCATTTCTTCGATTCTCCCTAAACATAAATGATCTTGGAGAGTTCTTGGACATTTTGGAAAGCTTGTAACATTCTTTACAATCCCTCTTTAAAATTAATTTTGAGATTCCTCTTGGAACTAGGTGAAAGGTTGCCATGAAGTTAGGTAAAAAATCTGCCTAAACTAGGGCAAAATTTCACCAAGTTAAAAAGTTTATGGACCCTTATTCACAAAATCATAACTTGAGATCCAAGCATCTTTTGGGAAAACTTTGTGAACCAAAGTTGTAGATTTTATGGAGGTCTACAACTTTCATGTTGGAAGTTTCATTTGAATCCAATTGCATCATGGTGAAAAAGTTGTGGAAAGTTGGGAAAAAATAAGAAATTTCCATAACTTAGAAAAATTATAAGTTATGAAAAATTTCAAATTAAAACCCTAATTTTCAAAATTAGGTTTCTTGGTCAACAAGTTTCACATTTTGACATATTTTGATGAATTATGACCCTTGGCACTTGATTTTGACCAAAAAGTCAAAGTTTGACTTTTCAGTTTATAGTTGATTTTTGATCAGTTGATTGGAAAATTCATCTGTCAATCCTATGCATTTGAGATCTTTTGAACCTTGTGATTAGGTCAAGATGATGGAATTTAGTCCTTGAAACCATGCTTGAACCCAATTTGCCATTGGCTAGGTGAAAAATCAGAAATTGCCGTTCTCTAGTCAAAACCCTAATTTTGACCATTTTGCCCTTTTGATGATCTGATCAAATTTCTTGAGGAGTTGTGGTCCAAACTTGATCAAATGGTTCATATGAGTCTATAATTTTGATGTGGATCAAAAATTGTGAAGTTTGACTGTAAATTGGCCATGGTTGACTTTTCCCCCAATACAACTGATTTTTAGGTCAATTGTCCTATTGACTGGGCAAAAAAGTGATTCAAAGCTTGAAACCTGGTATGAGCAATATTAGGAATCCAAGATGGTGTATGAAAGTCACAGGAAGCATTGATGGTCCAAAAATCCTTGGGCAAACTCAAACCCTAATTTCAGGTTATTAGTGCAAGGAGAGGTCTTGAGCTGAGCAAACCCTAATCTGGCCTTGAGTCCAAGAAGTCTTGTGAGGAGAATCTTGATAAAATGAGAGGGCAAATTTTGGGGTACAACATACCCTTTTGGCCGTAAACATCATTGGACTCTTTCTTCCCATTGTATGGCTTTTTCTGAGTATCAGAGGATGTAATTCCTTGGATCTTTCCGCTTTCGATACCAGCTTCGACCCTTTCGCTAGTCAGTATTAGCTCGGTGAACCCGATCGAGGAGCTTCCGATTAGGTGATTGAAGAAAGGTCCCGTTAAAGTTCCCATAAAGATATAAATCATCTCCCTATCAGTTAAGGGTGGTTGCACTCTGCCTGCCAAGTCTCTCCATTTTTGGGCGTACTCTTTGAAGCCCTCGTTGGAACGCATTGTCATATTTTGCAATTGCACACGAGTTGGTGCAAGATCAGCTTTGTATTGGTACTGCTTATAGAAAGCAGCAGCCAAGTCCTCCCAGATGTGAATGTCGGTTCTTTCTAACTGATAGAACCACTCCAGCTGAGTTCCAGTCAAACTTTCTTGGAAGAAATGGACCCATAGCTTCCGGTCAGCAGCGTGAGGCTGAATCTTGCGGACATATGACCTCATATGAATTTTAGGACAAGAGATCCCATCATACTTGGAAAAGGTATGGATTTTGAACTTTGGTGGGATGACCACTCCGGAAACCAAACATAACTCTTCAAAGTCCAAGCCAGGTATCTGCTGAATATCCATAGCATTGAGGCAATCCTCCAACTGTTTATATTTATCATCAACAGAAGGATATCGTTCCTCAGAGTAGTCAGCTTCAACTTCATCAATTCCTAGACTGTTATCTTCTTCATAACTATTCCCTTCATTGGATGGAGTTGAGAGATCTAGGTCTCTCTTGATTGGTCCTTTAAGTCTTCTTCCCAAATTCAGGACGCCTACTGACTTCTTTGACTTTTTCTTCTTGTCTTTGAGAAGAAGAGTCTTCAGGTCCTCTTGCCACTTAGCCATGGCCAGAACATTTATTGGAGTTGGGAATTTTGATTTTGGAGATCCTTCACCTTTTGTTCCATATACATCTTACTGAAATAAACAATAGGAAGATAAGGAGACTTGTATGGGAGAAACCTGTCATGATATGATGCATGATATGTGAATGCATGTTTTCAAGGATCTCATGGGGTAAACACAAGAAAATGTTAGAAGTTGAATTTTGATCAACAACTTTGATTGGAGAACTTCGTATCGGTGGATGTCCTTCCACGAGAATCAAGCTCACCATGTCAAGTGGGTCATAGCCGTTGACTCGAGCTGTTGATCTTTGACGATGTTTGGTTAGAGGAAAATAAATCCTCTTTCCCCTTGAAAGGCGTCTAGTTCAACAGGACCCTGCATCATAGACCCTTGAGATCCTTGAAATGGTTATTGAAAATGCTATGGTAATGATTTTATGTACAAGTATGCAAAGTAAGCAAGTTATTATGTACAAATAGTCATATATACACAAAGCAAACAAGTCCTTAGGTTTAGGCTTGCATGGAGTTTGTAGGTAAGTACCCTCTTGAAGTTTAGTTGGCTCAACCTATCCTAGTAATAGTAACCGGGTTCTAGGGGATCTCAATATCAATGATCTTTCTTCATCGGGCATTGTTTCAGCATAAGCCTCTTTAATGGCGACCGAAATGTCTCGAAAGTCCAATCTCAATGAGCGTAGTATCGAGTATCAACCAATCTTTAATAAAAACTAAAGCCGGCTATCTCACTGCTTCCTAATGGCCAAGGATGAGTCAATTAAAAGGTTCTAAAGGTCAGTTGGCGCTTAATGACACTAAGGAAGGCTAATGTTATCCTTGACTGACTCAAGGAACATTAGTACAAACCAAAGTATCACATTAACGTAGCTATCACTTCGTCCATATCGGTATACCCCGTACAACCTCCATGATTTATTGCTACTTACCTAAAAAGTTCCCTAGATCCGGGTATAGGATATCTAACAAAAACCCAAACAAGGACCTAAAATGTAAAGCAAGCAAGTCAAACCATGAAAAGCAAGTAAAGGTGATCTAGCCCTAACGTAACCCCACTTTTAAGTAAATATATCACCAACAGAGTCGCCAGTTCTATAACACGGTGGGAGAACTGACTTGAGTGTTTTTGTTTGATCGCAATTGTTGCGGATAACAAGAGTCGCCAATGACTTTTCTTTTATCCAAAAGGAAAGGTTGAAAAGAACAGAAAAGACCTTTCGAGATTATTTTCTTGAGTTCGGGGGGTAGATTATGAAAAGGGAAGGTGTTAACACCCTTTTCATCCGTAGTTATCTACGGGCTCTTAGTTGCTTGCTAGATCACTTGCTTTTTGTTTGAAAATGTGCTTGTGATGTGGTTTTTTGAAATTATTTTGAAAGGAATGTCTTTTTAATGGTTCTCGTCTCTATAAGAACGCGTACAAAGTGTTTTATCTTTTGAAAAATGTTTCAAAGTGAAGTTGTGGGTGTAAAATGTTGTTGTTATGAGCAAGCAATCAACTAGGAGTAATCTACCTACTCAAAAGGTCTTAGATGTTGCTATCTTACAATTAATTTGGTAAGAAGCCCCATCGTTGGATGTGAAGGGACGGGCGTGGGACGTTTGTATAGTCATAGAAGGCAACCTATGGTACGTTTTAGCAATGTCGTTTAGGGACTAGATCGTTTACCGAAGGAAATATTTGAGGGTCATCGAGGAACTACGATCTTTTATTGAGGGTTTTTGCTAAAACACCCATATTCGAGGGACATGACCTATTTTCCTAAAGGAAACAAAGTGGGATCACCCTAAGGATGCAAGTGTGAAAGTGTGTTTGATTTACATGCATTTAGTCTTGATTAGGGTTATCTATTTGTTGATTTTATGTCTTACCATACAAACCCTAATTAATAGCATTTGTATTTGAAAGTGATAAATTGTAGGAATGTAAAGTACTACACTATTACATCATTTCGGGGGTGGGGGTACATATTTACAAATGGGGATTTGCAAGAATTTAAATCCTAATCATCTATTACAACCATATCGAATTGTACAATATAAAAAAAAAGGAAAAAGGAAAGGAATTGTTTTGAAAATGATTTGTTTTGTCTTAATAAATTAAAAGGGAAATAAATATTTAATAAAAGAAAATAATTTTGATGTTTTTGCATGTTAATAGTAAAAAGGAAAAGTAATGAGAAATAGGATCAGCATGTTGCTGAAAGTAAAACAAAGGGGATCAGAAGTTCTGATGCTGTGTGCTGTAGTTCAGAAAGAAACGTCAGAGGTGATCAGAAGTTCCGGGTCGATGCCATTCTGAAAGAAATGTTAGAGGGAAAAACCAAAGGTTATGGGTTGTGTTTAGACAGTGGGAAATAATTAGAAGTTCTGTGTTGTGTTAAACATTGAGAAAAAGTCAGAAGTTCTGTGTTGTGTTAAACAATGAGTGAAAATCAGAAGTTTTATGTTGTTTTAAACAGTAAGTGAAAATCAAAAGTTTTATGTTGTGTTAAACAGTCATAAAATCAGAAGTTCTGTATGTTAACACAGTAAGAAAGATTCTAGAAGTTTTGTATCAAAATAGTGAAGAGAACTCAAAAGTTCTGTGTTGTGCTAAACAGTGGGAAAGAAAACCCAGAAATTCTGTGTTACACTTTGCCTCATTCCTTTCATTAGTCAGAACGTCTGCAGCTTAATCAGTTCTTAACAATAACAAATCAGAAAGATAAAAGCACAACAATTCATAGAAGTTCTAATCCTAATTCTGAGCCTAGCTTTATTCAAGAAGTTATGATCCACATTTTTTTATACTCATGCAATGATATGGACAACATCAATACTATGATATTTACATATTTAATGATGTACTGAATAAGAAGATTCAAATTCAGAAAGACTTACCTTGAATCTGGAGCGTGTGTTTGGGACTTAAGCTGCTGCCTTCAGATGTTCTGGAGTCAGCAAGAACAACGGAACAGAAAATGCTATGTTCTTTGATTCAAAGGGAAGAACAAAGGTTTTGGTTTTGTTTAGGAATTCAGGGTTCAAAAATGTTTTACTGTTTTCTTTTCTCTCTTTGATAATTCTCTCTTTCCAAAATCCAGCCCCTTGAAAGTGTGATGGAGCAAGTTATTTATAGGTGAGTTTGCTCTGGTTTTGGGGGGGAAAACAAATGAGATTTAATCCTTTTTTGGAATACTGTTCCATTGCTTTTTAATCACAGCTTTTGTATGCTAATTTGGTGCAAATATGGGGTTTAAGAAAGTGCAGGCATGGACTGGATCAGCAGCTGGTTGTAGGATTATGCTGTAGCAGGGCAACAGGCTGCTTAAACGAGGTTTTAGGATTTGGTGATGTTCTGATCGCAGAAGACCAGAAGCATAGCCTCTATATGTTGAAGAGTCGTGTTCTGACCGAAGAACACCGCTTCCATATGTTCTGATTGAAGCATCATGTTCTGAACCGTGTTTGCAAATTCTGATTGCACTTGCGTGAAGGCTGTCCCAGAAGTTCTGAAGTATCATATTCTCTTAACACTTAGAAATTTTTTTAAATGTTTAGAAATTTGATTTTTTTCAAAGTAATTTCTGATTTCTGATTTTTTATGAACCAATTTCATGTCCTGGTGAAATGTGATTGGTGAAACTTGATTCTTGATCAAAAAGTCAGAGTTTGACTTTTCAGTGTGCTTTTGACCATTTTGCTCTTATGAATGACTTTCTTGGAAAATTGTAATCCAAGACTTGAAACTTGATAGAAGCAAACCTGAGGGTCCAGGATGATTCTTTGAGAAATGAGAGGGCAAATTTTGGGGTACAACAGTCTCTTTTGAAATTTGTCTTTTCCTTTGTCTTTCTTGAGCAACGGGTATTCCGGTTTGTAGTGGCTGGGTTTTCCGCAGTTGAAACATGATCCTCTTGATTTAGATTTCTTACCTTCATCTTGCCTTGAAGGTTTTGATTGGTTTCTATAATTGATGAGATATTTTTCCGAGTGTTGGACTTCATTCTTTCGGAGATACCTGTGATATTTTCTTACAAACAACCCCATGTCTTCACTTGAGCTTTCATCGTCAACACTAGAATCACTCACACAAGATTTATTGGTGGAGGAATTTGAGCTTGAAGCCTTTAATGCGACAAACTTCTTTTCCATGTCTTTTGGTTTTTCCTTCTTTTCCTTTTTCTCATGCTTATTGAGATTGATGAGCTCTTGCTCATGCTCTTGAAGCTTCCCAAATAGTGTTGTTATATCGAGTGTAGCTAGATTGTTTGCTTCCTTGATTGTTGTAACTTTAGGCTTCCATTCCCTATTAAGACATCTTAAAATTTTGTTAGTAGCAACAACATTGGGAGTAGCATGACCAAGAGTGTGTAAGTGATTGATTATATGAGGAAATCTCTTTTGCATATCAGTAATAGTTTCACCATGCTTCATGTGAAAGAGATCAAACTCTTGATTTAATGTATTGTTTCTAGTAAGTTTAACATCATTTGTCCTTTCATGGGAAATTTGTAGAGCATCCCACATTGCTTTAGCAGTCGCACAATGTGATACTCTAAAATATTCATCAACACCTAAAGAAGCAATAAGCATATTTCTACCTTTCCAATCATAGCTATACTTTTTATGGTCTTCCTCATCCCATAGTGCTTCCGGTTTAGGTATGGTAATGTTAACCTCATTGGTCATGGTTATTTGCATAAGACCATCCTCGACAACTTTCCATATCTTTCTATTAACTGAGTTAATATGCACACGCATACAATCTTTCCAATAGCTATAGTTTTCACTGATATAAACAGGAGCTCTCATATAAGCCCCTTTTGGATTGTTCTCCATATTCTACAAAGTAATATGTGAAGCACCAGATGAATCGGTGCTCTGATACAACTTGTTAGACAATGTGATCGATCTAGAAAGGGGGTTGAATAGATCGTTTAAAATAATTTGCACTTTTTAAAAAAAAATTCCAGACAAATATGCGAAAGCTTCCTGAAATCTCCAATCGTCTAAATGGTCCTCCATTGAAAATACCGGATATGCGTAACCGTATGGGATATAATGACAAAGTAAGAATCAATACGTTTTACTCAATTAATCAATCACTTATACACCCTCAATGAATATTAATTACTTCCAATGAGTTGAATGAGATAAGGCTAAGCACAATGAATAATTTGTGAATTATTTAACTTGTCAAACACCTTGTGAGCAAAGCACCTTAGGTTTGATTTTACTAAATTGTAGTGGTGAGTTTTCTTAGGTATCAATCAAAAGGATTGTTACCAATGTTTTGAAATGAACTTAACACACTACAATTTCAATATATGCATATTTGACAAATTAATTTTCACATGGTATAGAAATCAAGTATAGAGATAAAGAAAAAGCAGAAGAACACACGATTTGTTAAGGAAGTTCCCCTTGTCGTCCTCGCGTAGGGTACGTCTGCCCCTAATTCTAGAATCTAGAATTGAGATATTTGATATTAAGTTGCAAATGATACAAGAGAAGAGATAGTTCACAATACAAATAAACCAATGTTGCTGATGTAACAGTCTTCTTCCCTTTCCTTGGTTTGAGCAAAACCAAGTTCCAAATTCTTCGAACAAACCTCTGGTTACTGCTACTTGATTAAGCAAACCCGCCGTTTCTTAATCCTTTCACTCAACTGATTTCGATCACAAGTAATTTGACCCCAAATTAATCTTCACAATCCTCCGGTTACCACTACTTGATTAAGCAAACACACTGTTTCTTAATCCTTTCACTCGACTGAATTCAATGAAGCAAAGACTTGTGGAAAAACCCCTGCACCAATATGAATATTGGAGAAGAAAATCCAAATGATTTTATTCAAGAACAACCTACAATTGCTCAACCCAAATCTAAATTGAATCCTTGATTTGAATGTTATCACCACAATAATTTTCTTGAATCAACAACCATGATTATGTATAGATGTTAATTTTTGAGAAGAGAGGATGAAGATGATGAGCATTATATGTATCTTTCACTAGTTCTTGTCAACTTCAAATTATGATGCATAATGAATATATATATATATATATATATATATATATATATATATATATATATATATATATATATATATATATATATATATATATATATATATATATATATATATATATATATATATATATATATATATATATATATATATATATATATATATATGTTACCTAATAGCCAAGACCCATAATCAGAGCAGAAAATCAGATGAGGCCAGCGAGCGATCGACTCAACCAGAAATAGGGGTCGGTGCGACACAACCCACAGATAGAGAAAAAACTGTTTTGAAGTGTACTGCGTCGACCACTTAAGGACTTGCATCGATGCTAACTTTGAATATTTTGATTCCCAGGTTGAGTCGACTGGAAGGGTCGATGTGATACATCCAGCAGTCAGAGAGAAATCCATTATGAAGTGCAGTGCGTTGACCACTACAGTGCTTGCATCGACGCAATAGTTTAATGTTTTTATTTCCAATTTGAGTCGACCAGAAGGGTTGACCTGACACATCCAGAGCTTGATTGAAGATGATGAGTCGACCACACATATCTTTGAGTCGACGCACATATTGAATTTTCTCAAAAGTAAGTGTTTTTAGAGATCTTCATTCCAATCATTCCATTGAAAGATTGTTCATAGAACCAACCCAAATAGAGAGAGATTAATAATCGTTTTGACATAATTAAAATACTTATAGAGGGACTTTGCCCTCACGAAGTGGTTAGCGCGTGTAACCCTTGATTATTATTAATCATGACACGCTACCTAAGCTAGGTCATGAACAATGTGCAATTTCTTGAATTGATTTGTCATGATTACTTTTATTAATCCCCCCCTCATTATTTATTTTATTCCTTTTTAAAACACACACCCATAATCACTCCCAACACTTGTTAGAAACCCTAAAAACCCTTTTCTCTCAATTGTTCCTCGTCTCTCTCGCAGCTCTCCATCCTCTTCAAAAGTTCTTCTAAACCCATCTTCAATATCTCCATCCACTTTCAACGATGATGACTCCTGATCAAGAAGAAGCTGTTAAGTTTTCTAGTGAATTGGAACAAGCCCTAAATCTATATGTCGTAATATTGTTAACTATTGCATCTCCGTCTTCAACAATGGTTTCGTCATCTTCAATTGTTCCACCTACAATTGCAATTTCCTCAACTTTACCTTCCAATCCACCGATTGACGCAAATTATATCACTCAGAAATCTTTTCAAGTTCACTGCATCGTTCCTCCATCTGAGTTAGTAGTTCTTTATGAATACATGGTCGATTATGATAATCTTGCTAAAATGGGTGTGACATTAGAGAGGACTTAAAAGATCAAGGATGGGAAAAATACTTTCAAAGGTTACATGGTCCGATTTATGGAGCCTTAGTAAAGGATTTTTCGAAGAATGCTGACTGCGATGATCTTCACATTGGTCAAAGAATAATCATCACAGAAAAGGAAAATGTACATTTGGAATGGAGTTTAGGTCTAATGCTCAAACGAATGCTCTCCATCAATTTCTGTTTAAGAATTACACCACTCAGAAGAAAGAATACAAAAGTAAGTATCTTTATGACAATTTTAGAATTTGGCATAAGATCATTTTGGGTTGCATAAACCCTAGACCTCCAACAAGTTCTTCAGATTATTTCAACATCAGTCAACAATTCATGCTATACTATTTTCTTTCCAAAAAGAAGGTGAATCTTCCCTTTGTTCTATTTATTCATTTGAAGGAGGCTATCATAAAATCAAGAACTACTGTGAATCAAGAGAAAAAGGTCTCTTCTAATATTCCATTTGGATGTCTTCTGACGAATATCTTTGTAGAAAGTGGCTCGGTAGATTTTCTGATAAAAGAGGCTAAGTTCACTGAATACTTGATTTCCAGTGTTGGAGAACCATTTAATGGACAAAACTTGAGAAAAATGAAGATAATCCCTAAACTGAAAAAGAAACACTTGAGTGAGCCAGCTGAAGTCACCAAGAATAGAAGAATCCATGTTAACAACTTTCCTCTATTCTCCAAGACTGGTAGCTTAACTGACGTAGCTGCATATGTTGTAAGAATGGCTAGAGCAGGACATGATATGTCAAATTTCGACATCACCAAATATTCTGTTGATGAATGTTGTACCCCAAAATTTTCCCTCTCATATTCTCAAGATTTTCCTCACAAGACTTCTTGGATTCAAGACCAGATTAGGGTTTGCTCAGCTCAAGACATCTCCTTGCACTGATGACCTGAAATTAGGGTTTGAGTTTGCACAAGGATTTTTGGACCACCAATGTTTCATGTGACTTTCATACACCATCTTGGACCCCTAATATTGTTCATACCAAGTTTCAAGCCTTGAATCACATTTTTGACCAGTCAATTGGACAATTGACCTAAAAATCAGCTGTATTGGGGAAAAAGTCAACCATGGCCAATTTACAGTCAAACTTCATAATTTTTTATCCATAATCACATTCTTGGATCCTATGTACCATTTGATCAAGTTTGGATCACAACTCCTCAAGAAATTTGATTAGATCATCAAAAGGGCAAAATGGTCAAAATTAGGGTTTTGAATGAGAAAGGGAAATTTATGATTTTTGACCTAGCCAATGACCAATTGGGTTCAAGCATGATTTCAAGGACTCAATATCATAATATTGACCTAATCACATGGTTCAAAAGATCTCAAATGCATAGGATTGACAAATGAATTTTGCAGTCAATTGATCAAAAGTCAATTGTATACTGAAAAGTCAAACTTTGACTTTTTTGTCAAAATCAAGTGCCAAGGGTCATAATTCATCAAGATATGTCAAAATGTGAAACTTGTTGACCAAGAAACCTAAAATTGCAAATTAGGGTTTTAGTTTGAATTTTTTCATAACTTAGAATTTTTCTAAGTTATGGAAATTTCTTATTTTTCCCCAACTTTCCACAACTTTTTCGCCATGATGAAATTGGATTCAAAGAAAACTTATAACATGAAAGTTGTAGTACTCCACGAAATCTACAACTTTGATTCACAAATTTTTCACAAAAGATGCTTGGATCTCAAGTTATGATTTTGTGAAAAGGGGTCTATAAACTTTTTAACTTAGTGAAATTTTGCCCTAGTTTAGGCAGATTTTTGACCTAACTTCATGGACATTTTTCACCTAGTTCCAAGAGGAATATCAAAATTCATTTCAAAGTTGGATTGTAGAGAATGTTACAAGCTTTCCAAAATGTCCAAGAACTCTCCAAGATCATTTATGGTTAAGGAGAATCGAAGAAATGAAAATGGCAATTTATCACTTTTGTTCAAGGCATTTTTCACAATGTTACAAGTTGCAAATCAGTTTCAAACATGCTTGTACTTGGTATTACAGGTCCTAATCCTTTCTACACTCCATAATTGAATGCTAACACATTGGATATTGGCTTTATTCTGACCTATGGAGCTTTGCACAAAGAATTAATCCATTTATGGCATAAAGTTCTCAATACCATTTTCATAAAGCTTGCTTTTTGCAACTTTGCATTCCTTGAGCATTGAACATGTTCCTTTGTCACAAGCAAGGTCCACAGTTATCAGGCATGTTTACCAACTCTTATCAGCTAAGGAACTAGTAAGTACAAGCTTTTGGGCACTGTCACTTCAACTTTTCTTCAAAAGCAAGAAACTTGCAAAAGTCAATAGAACTCATCCATCTGATAAAGGCAAGACTTGGTATCATTTCAAACAACTTCAGAACATTGTAACAAGCCTAAGCACGAATTGCTAACATCTCAAACACTCCAAAACACAAAAAAAACACATTTCTGCCCAAAACAGGGCAGCTTCTGCAAATCTCAAGCCAAATCAATATTGGCTCGTGCGTTTCTTGATTCAACCCTTGAAACACCTTCCATACATCACACCTAAATTGTCCAGGCCCTTGTCTTGCAACTGTGTGCCCTGTTTCAAGCTTCACCATTTTCATTTTGAAGGTTTGCAGGTTGACTCGTGGACCAAGATTCAAGCATCTACAAGGCCAGCTGAGCATTGGAGAAGCTTGAGGGAACTTCAAGGAAGCTCACAAAATCTTCAGGCATCACTCAAAGTTCCCACATTGCCATATCCAAGCCCAACTGAACAAGGGCACGCGCGAAGGAGCAAGGACAGGGATGAAGTGGTGTTCTGGGCCTAGCGCCTTGGGCCTGCTACTATTCACACCCCCCATTTTACTTTTGCACCCCCTTGACTTATTATTTTTATATTTTTGTATTTTCTTGTATATTTTATATTTTTGACTTTATTATTTTTTTCTGAACATTGAAAAATCCCAAAAATATTTTCTTAATTTTTTGCATTGCATTTTATTTTTTTTATCTTATTTTTTGCATATAAAATAGTTTTCTTATTTTAATAAGTAGAAATCATTTTCTTAAAATAATTTGTAAATAATAAAAATACAATACATTTTTATTTTGATTATTTCATACATTAAATATTTATTTTTCATGCATATTTAATTTTAAATAATTGTACATAATATTATTATTATTTTTCTTGAACAAAAATGGATAAATAAATATTAGAAAACAATATTTTCTTTTAAAACAAAATTAGGGTTTCCCCTTTCAAAAATAATAATATTTTTTTCTTATTTTTAGAACTTAAATAATTTATTTTTTACAATTACAAAACATTTTTGCATATTTACATTTTTATTGCATATTTAAATATTTGTTTATTTATTTATTGTACCATAAATTCAATTGGGTTGTAATAGTAAATTAGGGTTTTATTTTGTGCAAATATCCACCATTCAAAACTTGTATCCCCCTTCCCATAATATTGTTGTAATAGCTTAGATTTACTTTACGCAATTTATCGCATTATATCCATGTTTAGTAAAAACTAGGGTTTGTATGATAAGACAAAAATCAAACAAATAGCATGACCTAACACAAGACAAAAATGCATGAAAATGACAACACATTGCATACAAGCACCCCTAGGGTTTCACCCACTTGGTTGCCTAATTTAAATGGCCATGGTATGCATGATAGGTATCTTGGAAAAATCAAACAAAACAAAAAGATCATAGTCCCTCGATGACGCTATCTTGGTTGCCTAAACAAAGATGATCTTAGTCCCTCAAAACTTGTTAAAGATACTTGGAAATATTGCTATCATGGTAATACGATGACCCACACCCGTCCCGTTTAACATCCAAAGATAAGGTTGTCTACCAAAACAATGGTAGGTCAACAATGTCAAAGGAATAAAAATGTACAAGAAAGACTTTTGAGTAGGTAGATGCTTCTAGTTACTTGATCAAGTTGCAAACAATCCTTGCTATTTTCAAACAAACACATACACATTTCAAAACAATTTCCAAACAACTCTCAAAACATTGAAACATTTTTCAAAAGACAAACATCTTTGTATACATTCTTACGAACGAGAATCATTACAAAGATTTCCAAAACGATGGCCTCTTTTCAAAATACTTTCAAAACCACAAAGCACCATTTCAAACAATTGGAAAAGCAAAGAAAGTGATCTAAACAAGTAACTAAGAGCCCATGGAAAACCATGGATGAATAGGGTGCTAGTACCTTCCCTTTTCATAATCTACCCCCCGAACTCAAGAAAACATCTCAAAGGTCTTTCTTGTGCTTTTTGACCTTTCCTTTTGGATAAAATAAAAGTCGGTGGCGACTCTTGCTAAACCAAAACATTTGCGATGAAACGCAAAACCTCAAGTCAGTTCTCCCACCATATCACAATGAAGTTGATTTCTCTAAAGGAAAAGGGAAAGAAAGATTAGATGGCTCTAGTCCTAAAATAATGAAGAAGAAAAAGTCTAAACTTCTTAAAGATTCCATTCTGGGAGTTAAAACTTATGTAACGTCTAGTAAGTTCGATACTTCTGTACTTGTTTCATTATTTATTTCTAATATTATTGATACAGTCTCATCCATTCCAACCACCATCACACAAACATCATCGCTTACATCATTTTTTGTTCCATCATCCACCATTACCACTTCTATTTCTGTTCCAGTTACAAATTTTCCAACTGTTTCGGATACCACTACAAATGAAATTCATGTAACTGCAAATGAGTCTTTTCCACCATCAACAACAATCATTTCTAAATCCACCACCACACAAGTTCTTCCTTCAAATCCTATTCTATCTCTCACTACCTTCATTCCATCAGAACCAATACACACTTCTACATCTCTATTAACCTCATCCCAATTACTTCCACAAACCTCTCACTTTTCAACTTTCAATACCAATCTTCATTTTGCATTCTTCAACAAAGGAACCACTCTCCATGACTCACCCATCATTCATCCTGATCCAATTTCTCCCTATATTCTCGAAATGACTGAAAGGACAATCTCTGATAATTAGGGAGCTATTGAAATTTCCGCAACTGAACCTTTCACTTGTTCCGAACTTCTCAATATGACTGAACAATCTTTAAAACAAAATTCGCATGAACAAACTTTTGAACCTAACCATCTTGAATCCAACCTAGCCTTGGTTGTTTATGAAATACTTCTCCTAAAACCTTGAATGCATGCATTAACATTTTTAGAACTAAGGCTATGAAAAGAGTTGTCAAGCTAAGGACAGAGGCAAGTACAAGTACTGAGCCTCAAGACATGGAAGGTTCTTGGGAGAAGTTTTAAAAGTGGATGTCTTATGAGATTGAACAAATGAATTATTTTACTGAAGCATCCATAATTGGGAATATTCAAATGGTAACTGTAAGAAAAGAAACAAGAGAAAGAGTTAGATTTGTGGAACTAGTTGCTGAAAGACAAAGAGAAGCGGAAGCTAGAGCACTAAAAGAAGAAGAGGAAGCCAGGATAAAGGCTCAAGAGGCAGAAGAAGCCAAATGGGTAGAAGAAGCTACTAAGGCTAAAGAAGATGCTCTGGTTTCTTCATCTTTTGATCCTGCCATTGCGCGTATGGAAAACGCAATTGTTGAGATTAGAGGAGAACAACAAGCATTTAGAGAAAGTATCATTGAACAAAAGGTTCTCAATAAGAATGTTCAAAACATGTTATAACTGATTCTCCAAAAGATTTATGCCCCTGCTTCTGAACCTTAGGCTCTAGGATTTTCTTTTTCCTTTTACTTCTAAACTATAAAAATAGGCTTATGTTCTTCTGATTTTATGACTATTTTAAATTCTTCCGTTAACTTTTAATATTTTTCATGAATGATTATCTTTTTTGTGATGTCAAAAAGGGGGAGAAGTTTAATAATTTTGATGAACCTAAAGAAAAGCAAAAACTCATCATAATAATAAAACAATATAAAATGTGCATTTACCACTGATGTGTGTTTGATTGTTTGATGATTAACTTAGGAACTCTGAACAAGTTCACTAGGCATTCTAAGATAGGTCAAAATGAAAGAACTATGTTAAAGTTCTTAATAACTGATTGTTCATATAATCGAAGATGTACACTTCGTGAGCATATGTTTAAAAATCAGATTGACCCAATATTGTTCAGAAGTTGAGAACTTTCTGAAAGTTAAAGTTATCTTGATTTTGGTATCATAATGTTCAAAAAAGATGTAAAATGTCTGAGAATGTGATATTCAGAACATAAGAATCAAAAGCAGAAGCATATGCTTTCTAGAAGAAATGAGCGTATCAGAAGTTGAAGACCATCTGAAAATTCTAGATATAAGATTCAATAAGAAGAAGCTCTAATGAATTCAAGATTTCAAGTGACTCTATTGGTATCAAGAGTCAAGAATATAAAGATCTTGATATCTGATCTATTGGAACCAGGGGGAGTTTTACTCAAATGGTTTAGAGTCAGGATATTCAATCTTCATCAAGTCATTGACTCGGGGGGGGGGGGGGGGGGGGGGGAGGGGTATCATAAAAAGGATAAGTATTCCTTACCTTTCTATTTTCATTTTTTCTGATTATACGAACAAAATTATGTCTTCAAAAGACATAGTTTTGTCATCATCAAAAAGGGGGAGATTGTAAGAACAAGATTTGTTTCTATAATATTATCTTTGAGTTTTGATGATAACAAATAAGTATGTTTGTATGAATAATTTTTATACTCTAATGTTTGTTATTGTTGAGTACTTAACAAACACGTTTTGCTTCTTATGGATGACGTGGCGAATACATTAGAAGAGAATGGTTTCCTCTTATACGCTACACAAGTTCAGTTGAACAATAGCAAGACACTTCAGAAGGCTCTGAAGTGTAAGCTCTAATATTTGGCTAAAGAAACCAGTCTGAAGATTTAAATACATAAGTTTCTACTTAAGTCTAGATGCTGAAGACTCATGTTTCAGAAGACAACGTGTTCTAAGGAAAAAATCAGAAGATCTGAAGACTCAAGTTTCTACTAAAGTCCAGATGCTAAAGACTCAAGTTTCTAAAGAAAATTTGTTTCAAAGAAACAAAGTTAGAAGATCTGAAGACAAAATTTCTACTAAAGTCCAGATGCTGAAAAATTAGTTTCTAAAAGACAACTTGTTTCAAAGAAAACAAAGTTAGAAGATCTGAAGACAAAGTTTCTACTAAAGTCCAGATGCTAAAACTTAGTTTCTAAAAGGCAACTTGTTTCAAAGAAGACAAAGTTAGAAGATCTAAAGACAAAGTTTCTACTGAAGTCTAAAAGCTGAAGACTTGTGTTTCTAATAACAAGGTTCTTAAAAGGATTCTTAAAGAACCAAGTTCTAAAGATTCTAAAGACGGAAGTTCTTAAGTCTCTGAAGACTTAAAGCTCTTCTAATCCAAGGTTCTATACAACAGGGTTCTCACGACCAAGTGCTGAAGACTCTGAAGATGCAGTTCTGAAGACTCTGAAGACTTGAAGTTCTGAAGACCTTATGTTATGTTCCCGCTTCTAAACTCATTCTCACAAAAGTACCTAAAGTGAAGAAGGAAAGAATATAACGGTAACATGGTACAATAGTACACAGTACGAAAAATCCTTATTTCACTACCTCTCCACTAGCTTGAATTATGGAAGAGAAAAGGACGTAGTAGTACTATTCGTAACGACTCTTTTTCAAATAGCCAACTACTCTATTTTGCTTGGCTATATAAGAAAATAATCATATGTTTAAAAAAAGTTGTTGGTTGTAAGTGTTCAATGTTAAAAATGAAAGTTGTCATTATTGGAACACAACCAAAAGCTATCAACCACTATAACAACAACAAGATAAACTGATTCTTCAATCATGTTGATAATGATTACAATGAAATCATTGATTCACAATGTGCTTAATTTCATATGCTGCACAAAGCTTTCTAAGCCGCAGAAGATAATGAAGATGATAATGAAAGCTCTGGTTACAAATCCACAACACAAATGTTGTGCTCTAAAGTGATCATTGAAGAAAGTAGAACAATGGCTGTTGTCCAGAACGTTCTAAGGTGAATCAAGATGAAGAAGTTCTTATCTTTACTACATCAAGATCAATAAAGCTTCCAAAAGCTTATGAAGAAGAAGACTTCAACAATTCGAGTGCTTTGGATTGTTGTCTGTGAAGCTACTTGAAGAAAAGAAGGCCACACATTAAAGCTACAATACGATGTAATATCTTTTAGTGTGTATTAGTTTCTTATTATGTACTTAATATTGTTTACATCCATCTTGTGTAGAAGCATTATTATTGTAAACAAATGTAACTCAAACAGTTGTTTGATGGTTCCTTGAGAGACTCGGTTGAGTCAGAATTCTCAAGAAGACTTTGGCTGTAGTCATCAAAGATGAAATCCTGGTAGTGGATTCTATTGGATCAATGGTAGTCATATCTCAAAGGGGACTAAGTAAAGGTCATCCTTATGAGATCACTGATGGATATCATTAGAAGGAAATCCTGGTAGGAGATTTTGAGAGATTGGATTCTATTGGGCTAATGAATGTTATATCCAATTTGGATCATTAAACGTGTCATTTGATGTTAGTCAGCGGCGGTTGCCCGTGCAATTGTAATCATAGTGGTTATAATGGATTAAGTCCTTGAGTTCAAGGCGAAATCACCTTGGAAGGGTGGACTGGACTAGCTTGGGGGTTTCTCAAATGAACCAGGATATATCACGTGTTCTTCACTTTTGCTTATGCTTTAGAGTTTATGTTTTCTTAACTTAATTAGAAGCATTACTTAGAAGTAACACTTAGAAGCATTGTTCAATGAATAATGCTTAGAAGCGAAAGTTTGTCAAGAAAGGAAAACCCAATTCAACCCCCCTTTTCTTGAGTTTTCTTCACACCTTCACTCATCACTTGAGCAATGTGACTCATTTTAGGCTCAGCCTAATATCTTGCACAAACCCTTACCGCAAAAGTGATGTAAATTCTGCTATCTATAATATACAAAAGACTACCAAACATACTCATGTACAAACTTTGATCCATATTAACACCTTTTTCATCCTTAGTTAATTTTAAGTGGGTTGCTGTAGGTGTCCTTTTGTGACTAGTATTTTCAAGACCAAAATTCTTCACTATGTTCTTAGTATACTTGCTTTGAGAAATGAAGATAGTATATTCCATTTGTTTTGCTTGTAGACTAAGAAAATAAGTTAATTCACCCACAAGACTCATTTCAAATTCAGATTACATTTACTTGACAAAATGTTGGATCATCTGGTTCAACATCCCTTCAAACACAATGTCATCAATATATATTTGGGCTATCACGAGTTTACCATTATCTTACTTAACAAATAAGGTCTTGTCTGTTCGCCCTTTTTTGTACCCATTATTGATAAGAAACTCAGTTAACCTTTCATACCAAACCCTAAGTGATTGCTTTAATCCATATAGAGTTTTCCTTATTTTGTAAACATGATCTAGAAAACTAGGATCTATGAACCCCTTGGGTTATTCAACATATACTTCTTTGTTTAAGTACCCATTTAAGAAGGCACTTTTCACATTCATCTGAAATAACTTGAATTTTAGTATGCATGTCTATCTTAAGAGAAATCTTATGGATTCAAGACGAGCAATAGGTGCAAAAGTCTCATCAAAATTAACTCCTTCAATTTGACTATATCCTTGAGCTAGAAGCCTAGCCTTGTTTTTTGTTATAGTTTCCTATTCATCAGATTTGTTCTTATAAATACATTTTGTGCCAATAACATTTGTTCCTTCAGGTCTGGGTACTAACTCCCAATCTTCATTCCTTTTGAACTGACCTAGTTCTTCTTGCATAACATTGATCCATAATTCATCAGTCAGGGTCTCCTTCACATTTTTGGGTTAGTTTGAGACAAAGGAAGAATTGGATATCACATCTCTGGATCTAGTGTTAATCCCTTCATTCAGATTACCAATGATAAGTTCCTCTGAATGATTTTTCTGAACTCTAATAGAGGGACCTTTGTTGGCTTGAGAATTATCTGGTTCAGTACCTGCTGGCTCAATGTTGGACTCAATGTCAGCCTCATTTTCTGGAGCATCAGTATGTTGAGACGATGTTCTGACATCTTCTTTGACACCAGAACTTTTCTGAATGGTAGAATCATCAATCATGACATTAATGGATTCCATCATGACTTTGGTCCTGGAGTTAAAGACTCTGTAATCTCTTCTATTTGTAGAGTAACCCAGAAATATACTTTAATCACTTTTGGGATAGATCTTTCTTCTTTGTTCTTGATCAGCCAGGATGTAACATTTACACCCAAAAACATGAAAGTATTTACCACTAAGTTTTCTCCCTTTTCTTAATTCATAGAGAATAGATGATGTACTAGCTCTCAGAGTAACACGATTGTGAGTATAGCATGCAATGTTCATTGCTTCAGCCCAAAAATGATAAGGAAGATTTTTTCATGTAACATGACTCTAGCTGATTCTTGTAAAGTTCTATTCTTGCATTCTACAACTCCATTTTGCTGAGGAGTGATAGGAGATGAGAATTCATGACCAATACCTTCATAAGAGCAAAATTCAGAAAATTTGGCATTTTCAAATTCCTTGCCATGGTCACTTCTAATTCTCACAATCATATTATCCTCCTCTCTTTGACGGTGTTGACACATGTCTTTAAATACCTCAAATGTATCTGATTTTTCTTTAATAAAGTTCACCCAAGTAAATCTTGAAAAATCATCAACAACCATATAGACATACCTTTTTCCACCAAGACTTTCAACTTTTCATTGGCCCCATTAAATCCACATGGAGAAGTTCTAGAACTTTGGAAGTAGTCTGCTATTGGAACTTCGGGTGTGACATCTTAGTTTTCTTCCTAATTTGACACTCACCACAAATTTTACCCTCTTCAATTTTGAGCTTTAGAAGACCTCTAATAGCTTCTTCTGACATAATCTTCTTCATACCTTTGTGTAATACGGTGGGAGAATTGACTTGGGATGATTTGCGTTTAATCGCAAATGTTGCAGTTAGCAAGAGTCGCCATAAACTTTTATTTTATCCAAAAGGAAAGGTGGAAAAGAACAGGAAAGACATTTGAGGTTATTTCTTGAGTTCGGGGGGTAGATTATGAAAAGGGAAGGTGTTAGCACCCTTTTCATCCATAGTTATCTATGGGATCTTAGTTACTTGCTAGATCACTTGCTTTGTTTGAAAATGTGCTTTGTGATGGTTTTTGAAAGTATTTTGAAAAGGCACCTTCGTTTAGGCAAACTTTGTAATGGTTCTCGCTCGTAAGAATGTATACAAAGTGTTAGACCTTTGAAAATATTTTATGTTTTGAAAGTTTATTTTTGAAAGTGTTTGGTGTTTGTTTTGAAAATGAGCAAGGATGTTTGTTTTGAAAGTGAGCAAGCAACTAGGAATAATCTACCTACTCAAAAGTATTTTGTTCATTTCTTCTTTTCTTTGATATTGCTATCTTACCATTGATTGTAAGAAGCCTTATCTTTGGATGTAAAGGGACGGACGTGGGTTATCGTATAGTCATGATTGCAATGTTGTGAGATATCTTAGCATTTCTCTTTGAGGGACTAAGATCATTTGAAAGGCAACATTTGTAGCGTCATCGAGGGACTATGATCTTGTATTTTTTATTGTTTTTGTTAAGATATCCCACATGCATAACATGACCATTTTTAGGCAACAAGTGGAGTTACCCTAAGGGTGTATGTGTGAATAGTGTGTTTGATTTGCATGCATTATTTATCTTTTATTAGGGTTATCTACTTGTTGATTTTATCTTTCCATACAAACCCTAATTACTAACATTTATATGAAAGCGATAAATTGCGGAAAGTAAAATTATTACGCTATTACATCATTTGGGGGATGGGGTATACAAATTTACAAATGGGGATTTGTAAGAAATTAAACCTAATTATCTATTACAACCATATTGAATATGTACAAGAATTAAAAAGAATATAATGTACAAAATGTAAATGAAAAGAAAATGATTTTTGTTTGGATTTTGTTAAGGGTTTGGTTTTAACCTAATTATCTAAAAGAAAATTATTAATTAAGACTAAACAAAATAAAGCATAAACTAAATAAGAAAAGAAAATTAAGTTAGAAAGCATTTTTAGGGTTTTTTAGAAAATGGGTTAAGTTTAATAAAAAAAATAGTATAGAAATTAATTAATTAACCTAAGTTCTAAGTTAATTTTAAATAAAAGGAAAATAACTAAACCTAAATTTAAATATTTAATCTATTAAGAAAAAAAATCAAATTTGTTTAAGAAAATATTTTTGTCTTTTTAGTTTTATAAAGAAAATAAAAAATATAAGTATGTAAATAATGAAGAAAAATATATTTTTGGATTTTTTGTTTATAAAAAAAATAAAATAATAATAATAATAATAATAATAATAATAATAATAATAATAATAATAATAAAAATAAATAAGAAAAAATAAAATAAAATATAAAAATAAAAGTCAGGGGGTTTGAAATGGAATGTGGGACTTTGTTAGAAAAATAGTTTTTTTGTGAAGCTTGACCCATTAGTATTTTTTAATCAGCATAGGAAAAATATAATAAAAAAAAACAAAGGGGTCTACTGGAATAAGTAAAATGGGGGGGGGGGGGGGGGTTGCAGCGAAGAATTGGAAAAGCCCAGTTGGAGGCCCAGAGTGCTGGTTTGAAACAAAGAAGAGAAAATGTTGAAAAATAACAAAAAGTGGCAGCGCTGGGGCTTGAACCCACGCCCTGAACATGAAACACGTGATGGCTTACCACTGGGGTGGCTATACATCTGTTAACTTAAATGAAACAATAAATACATAACATAAATTAAGTCCTGAAAATGACTTCATCTTCAACCTCCAGCCATAGTTGCTGTAACTCACTCATTTCTCATCCAAAATGAAAAATGTAAACATGAAAGTTTCTCCATTTTTGCATACGAATTCAACCATATAAATATCATAAGCTATAAATCAAAGATGGATGAGAATTTCTAATGGTACCAAATTCTGACCTAACTTTTTTCAGAGATTCAAACCTAAAATTCTCTAAGCTCAATCAATATAAATGAAAACTATGGACATATATAGCTTCAGGGCAATGATATCTACTTTTTATCTTCACAAACCAGAATCAAATGATGCTTGTATGAAGATATAGAAGTTTGAAAAGTTACCTCTTGAAACTGGATTCATGTATGGAGTTTGAGCAACCTTTGAGATGGCCTGATGATTTCTTTAGCTTTCCTGGACCTCCTTGAATGTATTCCAACTCCTAATTTGTTTGAGGATGGCTGAAACTTCCAACTCAAGTAAAGTATCAAGCTTCAGTTTTGAAAATGGTGGATGGTGATGGAGGGGTTACAGTCAGGAAACAGGGGTCTCGATCACTTGTATATGATGTATGCAAGGTGTTTGGACGATTAGAAATCAAAACGCACGAGTGAAAATGGAGATGATGAGTTTTGGCTCAAAACTGTCAAGTTTGGGAAGTTCTGTGCAGCAAGGGTGTTTGGGAGAGTTTTAGGGTGCTTGAACTCGTGTCTTAGCTCACAAACAGTATCTCTACTTATACGCAAATGGTTTTGAGACTTGTAGTCGATCAGAATTCAAATTCACGTGTTTGTGGATTTTTGCTTGTTTTTGAAGAAAGCTTAAAAAATGTGGTTCCAATGCACAAGTACATGGTTTATAGGGTGGCTTAGAAGCTTTAAACATGTTGCTTCTGAGAATATACGTTGTGTATGTTCAGAACAACAAGTTAGAGGCTCAAGAAGAGTGGACTTTGTGATTAAAACCACTTTTCCAAAATGGCAATGTTGCCTTTATTCCTAAAATGGTATTAAGCATGGACAATGTATTGAATGCTTGGATTAAAGCTCTAACATTTGTACAAGCATTTAATTATGGAGTGAAAGGCAAGTTAGAAGCCTATAGAGTGGGATTTGTACAACATTCTTGAAGATTGGATCAAGTGTTCATCACAAAATTGACTTGTAATTCAAGTTTGAAACCCTAACTTATTGCCTTTGATTCTCTTAGCTCAAGTATGATCTCAATAAGTTCTTGGAAATTTTAGAAATCTTGTCACATCCTATACAAACTTCATGTTGGACATTTTTGAAAATTCAATTTGGAACTAGGGGGAAAATTGCCATGAAGTTAGGTCAAAATCCTGCCTAACTAGGGCAAAATTTCACTAAGTCTTTTAAGTTTTATGAACATGTCTTCACAAAATCATAACTTGAAATCTAAGCATTTATAGAAAAATTTATGCCCTACAATGTTTTATATTTCATTTAGATATACAATTTTCATGTTGGAATTTCCCTTGAATAATCTTGCATCATCATGGAAATCTGACACAAAGTTATGAAAAAACATGAATCTTCAACACTTAGAAAAATTCTAAGTCTTGGAAATTTTGACTTTTCAAAGATGAATTTTGACTTTTTGATTTCTTTATGAACATGTTTCATATTTTGACATGTCTTGATGAATTGTAATCTTTGAAACTTGATTTTGATCAAAAAGTCAAAGTTTAACTTTTAAGTGTACAATTGACTTTTCATTAGTTGATTGAAATTCAACTATCAATCAATTGATCTTGAGAAATGTTTTTGAGCCATGTCATTAGGTCAAAATGATATATTTATATCCTTGAGATCATGTCTTGAACCAATAAGTCATTGGTTAGGTCAAAAGTCAAAAATTGAACCTCCTCTGTCAAAAACCCTAATTTTGACCATTTTGCCCTTTTGATGATATGATCAAATTTCTTAAGGAATTGTGATCAAAACTTGATCAAATGACATATATGAGTTTATGATGTTGATATGGGTAAAAAATTATGAAGTTTGACTGCAAATTGACCACAATTGACTTTTTCCCCAATACAACTGATTTTAGGTCATATGATCAATTGACTGAGCAAAAATGTTATCCAAGACTTGAAACTTGACATGAGAAATTTTGAGGGTCCAAAATGATCCATGAAAGCCAATTGAGGCTTAGGAAGTTCAATTATCCTTGTACAAACTCAAACCCTAATTTCCAGTTGTCAGTGTTGAGGAGATGTCTTGAGCTGATCAAACCTTATATAGTCTTGAATCAATGGAGACCTTGTGAGAGATTTCTTGAGAAATGAGAGGGAAAATTTTGGGGTGCAACAACTTCCCATGTTCAATCTTCTTAAACCTGAAGAGTTAGATTGGCAGATCCTCCATTCGTGACTTGAAGGTGGAAGATGATTGAACACTAGAGTGCCCAGAAATTTGCACTAGAAGATGTATTGGGAATGAGCTTATAGACGTCATTTGGAGGAATGATGGTAAATACTGGAAGAAGTATCAGTACAAATATTTGGTCGATTTATACTAAAATTTGATGTTTTACCTGTGGGAAAAGGGTTAGTAAAATGCCGATGTATGCATGATGTTCACAAGATGTGGTATTATGCTAAATGTATTTTGTATGTATATGCTATGATGTATGAATGTGGGATGCATATTTGTCCGGGAAAATAAATCCCTAACTACATCTGAGGAGTTTTGGGAAGCTGAATCTCAGATGGCTATTGGTGATGAAGAATATACATATCTTCAAACTTTGTTAAAAGAATTCTTCCGCTGGGGAATATCCCTTGAATGTTAGTTGTTATCTGGTCGAATACAGCCTTCACAATAACTTGTTGAGGATGAGGAAGTCAACTGCTATCTGGTCGAATTCCAGGTTTCACTGTAACTTACTAGGGAAGAATAAATTAACTGTTATCTTGTCGGATTCTAGGCTTCGCAGAAAATTTCTTGAAATGGAATTGTTATCTGGTCAGATCCAGGCTTCGCAGATTTCTTGAAGTGGTAACTACTATCTGGTCAGGTCTAGGCTTCATGGTTTTGTAAAACTTATACTATTATCTGGTCGGGTCCAGGCTTCATAGTGTCTTGCTGGGGATTATAGCTAGTTGTTATCTGGTCAGACTCCAGGCTTCATAATAACTTGCTTGAGTATACGAAGTTGAACTGATATCTGGTCGGATCCAGACTTCACAAATTTTTGAGATGGATGAAGTTAATTGCTATCTGGCCGGGTCCAGGCTTCATAATAAACTTGTCGGAAGAGATAGAGTTGAACTGATATCTGGTCAGATCCAGGATTTACAGTAACTTGCTTGGAACTTAGTTGTTATCTGGTCGGGTTCCAGGTTTCACAACAAACTTCTGAGGGGAATTGCTATCTGGTCGGATCCAGGCTTCACAATAACTTACTTAAAAAGATGAAACTGAAAACTCATATCTGGTAAGATCCAGGCTTCACAATAACTTGTTGGGGTAGAGGCAAACTCTACTGGGGATTAGAAGTTAAACCCTTGTCTGGTTGAGTCCAGGGTTTTCAATATCTCGAAGAGTTAAACTAATATTTGGTCGGGTCCAAGCTTCATAGTATTTGAAAGGTTTTCACTATTATCTGGTCGGGTCCAGGCTCTATAGTAACTTGAGAAGTTGACTATTATCTGGTTGGGTCCAGGCTTTATAGTAACTGAAAGTTGTACTAATATCTGGTCGGGTCTAGGCTTCATAGTATCTTTTGGAGATAGTAAAGGTTTTGTTGACGACTTTACTGTGGATTAGGGGTTGTGGCCCTCTGATTTGTAATAGTATGAAAACAAACTCAAACTGGAGAGGATAGACTATATCAGGGAATTTTTCTGTTCGTTGTTTGTTGGGGAAATAAACCTTGTTGGGGAAATAAACCCTGTTGATGAATACCTGATGAACTGCTGATGAGGTGAGTTCTTTTAGGAAGATATCCACAAGGCTTCTTCTTATAGGATCAACTTATTTGGGGAGAGAGCTGTCAAGAGATTGAGACTCTGGTTGGAGATCAACCTATGCAAAAAGACTTTGTGGGTAACTCTGTTGAGGGAAAAGGTTTATTGTAGCCGTCTTGTGGGGATAATGCTAACAGAATAACTCTGTGGGGATATTCCATATACATTAAAGAGATGCTTGCTGCTGCTTAGCAGGATACACGTGCCAAATAGTTTTAATTAAGTTCACATGCATATGTTCGTTCAATTTTAGTCATTGGACATTTTTGCATTCAAAACAAAGACAGAAAGTTTGCACTTCAAAATATATTTGTATTGATATTTTGCCCATGAATAGGCGTTTTTTGTACAAAGAGACGGAGATCCTAGTAAGAGGAAATCGTCGAAAGGAAAACAAAATTGAAAACAAATATAACAGCCATGTGGAAATGATCTCATTGCATTCTAATTCTACTATTTCCCCAATGTCTTCGAACATCCCTTGCTGTTGACAGAAGTTGATTGGATTGATCTTAGACCGTTTGAACCCGGACCTTGGCGATAAAGTTGACTGTGGTGATTCCACGGGACATAGTCATACGCTTTCAATCCTTAATTTTTGCCTGGACCGCCCTTTCGGGTTTTCAGTCCACCAGGATACCCATTTTTCCCATGTCTCCCTTTCGGGTTTTCAACTTGCCGAGTGTACAATCTTTTGCATATGTCCCTAATTTTTTCCCAAACCTTTTGGTTTGCTGGGATGCCCTTATTTTTTCCTAGGTATGTCAATCTAGCAGGTCTCTTATGCATAGTATTTTTTAACTATGTCCGCGTTCACAGGATGCGGGAAGTCTTCACCATCCATGGTAATCAGTATCATGGCACCACCAGAGAACACTCTCTTGACAACAAATGGCCCTTCGTAGGTGGGAGTCAATTTTCCCCTGGGGTCGCCTTGTGGCAGAATGATGCGCTTTATCACCAAGTCACCAGCTTGATATACTCCAGGCTTTATCTTTTTATTGAAAGCCTTGATCATGCGTTTTTGGTACATCTGACCATGACAAACAGAAGCCAATGGTTTTTCGTCGATTAAGTTCAACTGATGCAATCTTGTCTGAATCGACTCGTCTTCGCCTAAGCCTGCCTCATTCATAATCCTTAGTGAGGGAATCTGAACTTCCACTGGTAGAACAACTTCCATGCCATAGACTAAAGAAAATGGAGTTGTCCCAGTTGATGTTCTAGCTGAAGTACGGTAGCCGTGAAGAGAAAACGGCAACATCTCATGCCAGCCCTTGTATGTTACCACCATCTTCTACACAATCTTCTTAATGTTTTTGTTGGCTGCTTTGACTGTGCCATTCATTTTAGGTCTATAAGGAGAATAATTGTGATGCTTAATTTTGAACTGAGTGCAAAGTTCGATACTCATAGCATTATTGAGGTTAGTCCCATTGTCGGTGATGATCCTTTCGGAGATACCATAACGGCATATGAGGTTATGTTTGATGAATCTGGCTACCACATTTTTGGTGACTGAGGCAAATGAGGCGGCTTCAATCCATTTGGTGAAATAATCGATAACGACAAGAATGAAGCAATGTCCATTGGAAGCAGTGGGTTTGACTTCTCCAATCATGTCAATGCCCCACATTGCAAATGGCCACAGAGTGACCATGACGTTCAGAGGAATAAGAGGAACATGGACCTTGTCAGCATAGATTTGGCATTTGTGGCAAGTCCTTGAGTGTTGATGGCAATCAGTCTCCATTGTTGACCAATAGTAGGCAGCTCTCAGGATCTTCTTGGCCATAGTATGTCCGCTAGAGTGAGTGCCAAAGAGACCATCGTGCATGTCTTCCATAATTTCCTCTGCCTCCTTCTTGTCCACACATCGGAGTAGAGTAGAATCATGGCTGCGCTTGTACAATATTCCGTTACTTAGGAAGAATTTGGCTGAAAATCTTCGTAAGAACTTTCTGTCGTTGATGGATGCTCCTTCGGGATAGTCTTGTGCTTCAAGGTATCTCTTCACCTTATGGTACCATGGCTCTTCTGTATCAGTCTCAAGCTCATAGCAGTGTGCAGGTTCTTCGAATCTCCCAATTGTAATCATAGGAGCTTCATTGTCCCATCTGACCTTGAACATAGATGACATGGTTGCCAAGGTGTCGGCTAACTGATTTTCTTCCCTAGGGAAGTGTTCAAAGGTGATCTCTTCAAAGTAAGGAATCAGAGATAACACAAGCTCCTTGTAAGGGATGAGATTAGGGTGCTTATTGTACCAATCTCCTTTTACTTCGATAATCACTAGAGCGAAATCCCCAAACACATTCAAATGCTTGATCCTCAAAACAATGGCAGCCTTCAAACCCAAAATGCATGCTTCGTACTCGGCCATGTTGTTCGTGCAATCGAAGCATAATTTGGAAGTGAAAGGAGTGTGGCAACCTTCAGGGGATATGATCACAACACCAATTCTGTTACCCAAAGCGTTGGAAGCCCCATCAAAGACCATAGTCTATTGGGATCCTTGTTCAGGTCCGTCATACGGTCCATGTTTTGCGCAGTCGGTCACTAGCATGATGTTCTCATCTGAGAAGTCAAATTTCATAGACTGATAATCATCAACAGTTTGATGGGCCAAATGATCTGCTAATACGCTTCCTTTGATGGCCTTTTGCATTATGTATTGAATATCGTACTCAGTCAAGATCATTTTCCATCTAGCTATCTGTCCGAAAAGAGCAGGTTTCTCAAAGATGTACTTGATTGGGTTCATCTTAGAAATCAAAAGAGTTGTATGAGTCAACATATACTGTCTTAGCCGGCGAGCAGCCCATGCCAGAGCGCAGCAAGTTTTCTCGAGCAGTGAATATTTGGTTTTGTAGTCGGTAAACTTTTCACTCAGGTAGTAAATAACATGCTCTTTTCAGCCAAACTCGTTATTATACATGGAAGTTACATCTATTGAAGAAAAACTAGAGCATGGTTTTTTTGTTTCCAACTCTGTAGGAGCTTGTTTTTAGATTTCTCATGAAGGGTTTCTCAATATTATCTCCTGTAGTGAAGAACTATTTCATAATTGTTGGCTACTTCTTGCAAAGAATTGTTCATCAAAAGTGAAGAAGGCTGTCAACAAGGAAGGAAATAGAAGATAAATACTTCTTACCTATTGTCTACATAAGAAGGATATTTGTCTACCCTCTATAACCTACGGTATGAGGTATTTTAGTTTATCTCCAAACTTGATATCATGATCAAGTATGTAAGGTTAGTTCAGATTTGTTGGAGGAGTTTCCTCAAGAGATAAGATAATTGGAAGCCTAAAAGGGATAGGATTTTCAAGCTATAACTAGCAAAGATAAAACTCAAGTGACAAAAGGCTGTTTCCATCAAAAGGAAATTAGAGTCAAGGATACCAATCTAAATGTCTCAACTTTGTGTCAGATATCATAATACTCAAGCTAAAGGAAGATACTTGCACTGAAGGTGTTTCTTCTATGAAAAGTTAATCATAACAGGATCTTTTGTGTCAATTTGTATGGCTATTCCAAAGATTTAACTCATCAGTAGTCAACTAAGCAGTGGTTAAAACTCAAGGAGGGTAACAATTTCCTTATTTATCTTACCTTTCTTAGTCCTCCAAGTTTAGTATTTTGACATTGGTTGTTCCATACATATGGCTGGAGTAAAGGCAACTCTGGTGGACTATATGTCTAGCTCTATCATCTATGATGATGGTGTCAAAAGATAAGATTATGGTTTTTTGGAAAACTGAAGTATACATGATTCCTTATGTTATGTTGATATTCCTCTTACTAAAGGGCTGATGACTATTGTGGTAAACATAAGTCAGTTGTGTGATCAAGGTCTGAAGGTAAAATATATCAAGGAAGAATGATTGTTCACCATCGAGAGGGGTGAAGTTCTGATAAGGGGATTTAAAAAAATTGTTATTTGTGGGTACCACATGTATTTAATTGTGTTTCCTCGTGCTTGATGTTCAAGGAAGATAAAGTCAAGATGTCACACCAGAAGGTGCATCATCTGACTGTTGACATAATTCTTGAACTTCCTTTTATGGAACTAATGAGGCTAATGCAAGGTAAGGACCTGAGTGGATAGAGGCATGTTTGTGTTGTCTGTTGATGATTTTTCTAAAATGTCCAGGGAAATCTATAGAAAAGAAAAATCAGATATCAGTGAGGTCTTCAAAGGTTTTTATTAGCTGCTTCAGGAAAAGATGAGTTCCAACTTTCATGAATGGATATGTCTGAGTTACTCTTCCAAGAGCATGTCATATAGAGATGTTAACTCAATAACTAAGGTCATTGTTAAAACCATTGAGAAAGGGACTGATGTCCAAGCTGATGTTGGAACATCATCTCAGTAGGTTGATTCTCCAGAAAATGAGGCAGACTCTAAAGAGCTAGTAGGAACTGAATCAAAGAGCTCTTAAGCCAACAAAGTTATTTGTTGAGCTTTATTTGTTTAAAAGAATTCATTATTTGAGACATTCTGCAGAATTAGATATGTGCTATCTAATTCTGAGTTTATGTGAAGTTTTGTATTCAAATTGCTTGAGACCTTGCCTATTGGAGTAAAGTTATTGCCATAAAATTAATTTACAAGATTAATAGAGTTTATGTTTATGAAGGATGTTTCTTCTTGAGAAACAATTTTGTCTCTTAGTTCACGAATAAGTCAATTTATGTATTCTAGTCTTTATCTAAGACTATGTATAATGCTGAAGAAAGTTTGTGCTCTCAATTTGTTTTGGCTGCTTAAAGAATACAATGTCCAACAGGATGTCATGACATTATGCTATGGTAAGTTTGTAGTTTCAAGGATGTCAGTTTGCATAGCAGGACAAAGTTCATTTATACTGGTCATCTATTTGTCAGGGGTTTTGCTACAGGCAATGGTGTTATCCTAAGCTTGACTTTTCTGAGAAGCTCTAGGAAGTATATTGCTAAAATGTGTAGTGCAAGTTAGTTTGAGAAAATAAAGGGTGATTTGGGAAAATGCACTGGTGAAGAGTTATGGCGGTCTTTGTATGGACAATTTGCCCACGATATATCTGCTCCATCTAGTGAGGCGTGAAATTTCAAGAGAAACATTTTTCAGTGTGTAACACGGTGGGAGAACTGACTTGGGTGTTTTGCGTTTGATCGCAGTTGTTGTACCCCAAAATTTACCCTCCCGTTTTTCATATTCTAGGGTTTTTCGAATACTCAATTTGGCTCAGAAGTTAGTCAGGCAGATTCTCTCTCTACGCAGTAAATCAACAATTAGGGTTTGATATTTCTCAGAGAAAATTGAGTCTTCAAGACTTCAAATGGTATTCATAGATCTTCATGTCTCCTCAAGGATGTTTATGCCAGTTTTCAAACTTTGCATTGCAAGTTTTCTCGGTCGATGGCTCAGATAACTGAAAACGACTACATTGACCCAAAAATCAAATTTTTACGAGAGCAAATTCAAACGATTGTAACTTCTTCATTATTCGATATTTTTGAGCGATTCTTTTTGCGTATGACTCTCCTTGATGCCATCTCCAATTTCTCTTCACAAATCAAGAGCTAATTACGTGTAGAAGATCACCAAAATTTGAATACGTTAGAAATTGCTTCATGGATTTTGACCTAATCTTAAGTAACCGTCGCCTGATTTCTAAGAATTGTGATTTCCTCAAATTACAAGATCTTGGGACGATTAATTATGCATATGGTCATAAGTGATGTCGCTCACGAGTTTATCTTCAAAGATCGAAAGAAAATTGCGTTTGGAAGATTTTGAAAGTTATTGAATCGTTGCAAGTCATTTGTTTGATTTCGAATGTTCTTAACCACAATTTGTTTTTCTCAGGACTATGTTTCTCATGTTGAAGTTTGTTAATTCTACAAGATTGATGAATGTTCTTAAAGCATGTTTGTTTGGCAATGAAGTTCCATTTTTACCGAGCATGGCGTGCGAGTTCATTTTGAATGCAAATTTGATTTGGACATGATGTGACGATTAAGGCTTTCATTTAAATGTCCATGGTTTTGGGTTTGAGTTAACCAAGTTGGAATTGAATTCTTAAACATTTATTTTGTTTTGAAATTTGATTGGAGTACAAGGCGTGTGGTTTACTTGAAATACAAGTTACAAGAGTCGTTTGTGATTGCTTGAAGTTCAAGTTACCAAACCAAGGTGTATCATTCAAAGCATTCAATTGAGAATTTCAAAGTTTAAATAAAATTCAAGATTGGTACAATAAATTTCATCATTTACAAATTTATTCAAGGCTTTGAGTTTATTACGTTACAAGTAAAGTGTAAATTACAAGTTTTATTTTGTATACAAAGAGAGAAATTTTGTTCTATTTCTTCAAGTCTTCCTTGCTTCATCTTCAAGCAATCCATCCACTCCTCGTGTTCATGAAACAAGAAAAGAAAAAAAGTTAGAAAGCAATCAAGCAAGAGTGATTTGTAAAAAATGGGAAAAATTCATCATTAGGGTTTGTATTTAGGAATCAGATTTTTAAGGTTTTTATCATAATCCCTCTTTTACTATTTTGCAAATCACAAGGTTGGGCCTTGGTTCACAAAAAGGAAAAGAAAATATGCAAACAAGAATTCCCAAAGGAAAAGAAAATATGCAAACAAGCAAGCCCAAAGCTGCCAAACACAACAAGTCAAGCAAAGGCCAGCTGCAAAAACAGCAGCAACATAGCAGCAAACAGGCTGCAATGCAGAACCTGCAACAAACATGCAAACAAGCAAGCCTAAGGCTGCCCAAACAGCAGCAATATAACAAGCAAAGGCAGGCTGTAAAGCAGCAGCAACATAGCAGCAAGCAAGCTTCCAAGCACACAAGCCAACAAACCTGCAACAAAACAACAATAAAATATTGCAACATAGCAACAAAAGCAAGGTCAACCTGCAACAATATTGCAGCAAAGTAGCACAAAGAAGGCAGCAACAAGCAAGATAAAATAGGACAAGGCAAAACAACAAGTTATCTTGCTCAACACACCAAATTATATCATCATTTTCCAAAAGCTTTTACAGATCCTTCAGAATTTCTTGTGAAAAAAAAGCAAATAGCCTTACATTTTCATTGAAAGACAAAAGAGGAAAGAGACAGTTTGAAAGATATCACCTAGCTTACACAAAATTCCAAAGTCAGCTCTGCCCAATCTCAGCCCAAATGTTGCACAAAATAGGAAACTTAAAACCTGTGCTCAAAAGGCCAAAGTCAGCATATCAGAAAATATTCAAACCCTAAAACTTCCCCCTCCCACTTTTTACCTTGTTTTCATTATAATACCAATTGTTGTTTCACAAAGCAAAAGGAGGCCAAGAAAATATATAAACCAACCAAGCAGCTAAATCAGCAAATATACAAACCAACCAAGCAGCAAAACCAGCAAGATATAAATCGAGTAGAGAAACCAAGCCAACATACACACAAAAACCAGAAAAACCAAAGACCTCCAACTCTTGTTCAACATAACACAAACAAATTCCATCTGTTCCAAATAAGAGCATTATCATGAACCAAAATAACAGAATCAAGAGCAATTATCCATCACCATAACTTGTAGCACATCAAACACATATCGTACAAATTTCAACCCAACCAACATTCAGAAAAATGACAAACTGAACTCAACCTCTTCATTCACAAACCCACTCACATACAGACTCCCTCTGTCTCATGAACAAAACCCTAATCATCTCTACAAATCCAAAAACGCACAAAAATCATACGTAAATTAGAAGAAGAGGCAAAGCATAGATTTGGAACATACCTTAGAAGCTGAAAAAGAGGTAACTCATTGTTTGTTCTTACCTTCCCTTACCCTTTTGCAATTACTGTACCAATTCGATTTGGGGCTTTAGGGTTTTCTCTGGGGATGAGGGTAGCTAGAGATAAGAGAGATAATAGAGAGGGAGATTGACTTGCCATTAGAATAGAGAGGTGTCGAGAGAGATAGAGAGAAGATGAAGCGAGAGAGAAGGAAGAAGATTGAAGCATGAGAAGAGAGATAGGGTTTTCTGTTTAGGGTTCCCAATTGAAACAACAACAACAACGTCCTTTTTCTGTTTAAGGTTTCAACCCCTTCCATTTCATTCCCAAAACCGGGTTTGGGTCTGGTTTACTTGGCCCAACCCAATTTTTTCAGTTTTAAGTTATATATTTGCGAATTTAATTAAGATAACGAATGAACGTTTGGTGTGATGGTTAAGGTGTTAGTGTTTGGAGAGAAGGTCCCAGGTTCGAGACCCCTATGGACGTTTTTTTTCATCTTTTCTGATTTGTTTGCTTCATTCATTTTTTTTTGTTAAAACAAAAACCCCATGGGGTTAAGCCTCTAAAGGCCATACTCCAAAAGTACAACATCACCCCATTTTCAATTTAACACCACCTCTCCATTTTGTTTTGTTTTAAATATTTAATTTGGTTTTACTTATTTCTATTAATTTAGTAAATCCTGATCTTTCTTAATTAATTTTCGTAATTAAGTTTAGTTCTTAGTTCTAATTTAATTTATTTTTAAAAACCTTCTAATTATTTTTACTAATTAAATTTTGTATTTTAAGTCTTAATTGTTTTATTTAATTTCTTAATAACAGAAACCCTAAAAGACAAAAATAGATTTACATTTGATTTAATTCTTTAGCTAATTAATAGAATAGATTTTTTCTATTTTTCTTTTCAAAATTTTCAAACAAAAAAAACAAGAATCTTATTTCCTTATCTTTATTTTGTTAATTAATTTTACTTCATAAACCTGTTGTAATTTCGATTAATTTCTCGATTTGATTTGGTTGTATTGTTTGCCTATTTGGACATTTAATTGCATTAATCAATCCCCATTTGTAAATTTGTACCCCCATTCCCGAAAGCTCTGTAATAGCGTAAAAAATTAATTTCCGCAATTTATTGAATTCCTTATACTGTATAGTAATTAGGCGTGCATGGCAAGATTTAAAATCAATCGCTAGATAACCTAATTTCAAAGACAAAATAACTTGAATCAAACACACTTTTTCAAACGCGCACCTCTAGGGTAATCTCGCTCGTTGCCTCGGAAATACAGTCATGTCCCTCGAATATGGGACGATTTAGCAAAGACCCTTTGATAAAAAGATCGTAGTCCCTCGATGTCCCTCGATGTTGCCTTCAATAAAACGATCTAGTCTCTTACGAAAAATTGCTAAAGCATCTCATAAGTTGCCTTCTATGACTGTACAAACATCCCGTGCTTGTCCCTTCACATCCAACGATGGGGCTTCTTACCAAATCAATGGTAAGATAACAACATCTAAAGGAGGAGAAAAAGAAACATTTAGGACCTTTTGAGTAGGTAAATTTGCTACTAGTTACTCGCTTGCTCACAACCAAACATTTTACACCAACACTTTCATATTAAAACCTTTTTCAAAATACAAAAGCTTTTTGTATACGTTCTTATAGAGACGAGAACCATTACAAAACATATTTTCAAGAACACTTTCAAAAAACACACTCCAAAAAAACATCTTTGAACTAATTTCGAAACAAACACTTTGTACGCGTTCTTAGAGAAACTAGAACCATTACAAATATATTTTCAAAATACTTTCAAAACCCACACCACAAACACATTCAAACAAAAGCAAGTGACCTAGCAAGAAACTAAGAGTCCGTAGATAACTACGGATGAAAAGGATGCTAATACCTTCCCTTTTCATAATCTAAATTTCCTGTTCTTTTCAGCCTTTCCTGTTGGATAAAAGAAAAGTCGGTGGCGACTCTTGCTATCCGCACAATTGCGATCAAACGCAAAACACCCAAGTCAGTTCTCCCACCGCGTTACAGTAATTATTGCGGATAGCAAGAGTTGCCACCGACTTTTCTTTTATCCAATAAGGAAAGGGTGAAAAGAACAGGAAATACCTTTAGAGATGTTTTCTTGAGTTTAGGGGGTAGGATATGAAAAGGGAAGGTGTTAGAAGCCTTTTCATCTGTAGTTATCTACGGGATCTTAGTTGCTTTCTAGATCACTCGCTTTTGTTTGAAAATGTGCTTGTGGTATGGGTTTTGAAAGTATTTTAAAACGTCTTTGTAATGGTTCTCGTTTCTATAAGAACACGTACAAAGTGTTGTTTTGAAAATAGTTCAAAAAATGTGTTTGTGGAATGTGTTTTTGAAAGTGATTTTGAAAAGTGTCTTTGTAATGGTTCTCGTCTCTATAAGAATGCGTACACAGTGTTTTTCCTTTTGAAAATGTTTCAAAATGAAAGTGTGGGTGTATAAAATCTTTTTATTATGAGCAAGCGAGCAACTAGTAGCATCCTACCTACTCAAAAGGTATAGTATTATTTTCCTCCTCCTTTAGATGTTGCTATCTTACTATTGATTTGGTAAGAAGCCTCATCATTAGATGTGAAGGGACGAGCGTGGGACGTTTATATAGTCATAAAAGGCAACCTATGGGACGTTTTAGAAATTTTTGTTTAGGGACTAAATCGTTTACCGAAGGCATCATTAAGGGTCATCGAGGGACTACGATCTTTTATCAAGGGTCTTTGCTAAAACGCCCATATTCGAGGGACATGACTATTCTTCCTAGGCAACAAGTGAGATTACCCTAGGGGTGAATGTGTTAATAGTGTGTTTGATTTGCATGCATTTAGTCTTTGATTAGGGGTTGTCTACTTGTTGATTTTATCTTATCATACATACCCTATCTTACTAGAAATTGTACAAAAATAATAAAAATGCAGAAAAATAAACCCTACACTATTACAACTATATTCAATAGAAAGAAAATATAAAGGAAAAATAAAATAAAGGAAAGAAAAAGGGCCCTTTCGATTTAGGAAGAAGAACTCTTCTATTCTGCTTCTTTAGCCCTTTTAGATTTGGACTGGAAGTGGTGAAGGCGTGACTTTCGATTGGGGCCGGGATCAGTATGAGATGCAGTCTGTCTTTCTGCCTCCTTCGATTGGGGGCTAGGAGTCAGCATGGTGTGCCTTTCGACTGGGTCCTGGGATAAGTGTGGCCATCCTTCTGGCTGCCTCTTTCGTTCAGAATGGAGTGCCCTCTTATCCTTTAGTCCTTTGCTGCATCCTTCTATTGGGCATGGACTCAGTGAGGAAGCCTAAGGCTTCGTTTCATACTCCTGTCTCCTGTTTCTTTCGTTTGAGATATTAAATAGCATTACGGCCTAAGGCCATGCTAGCATTACCTTAGGGCTAGGTTAGTTCTTAAAGAATTTGTAACAAACCAAGGAACAAAACCAAAAGGAGTGGCAATAAAAACAAACTAAAAGGGTGGAAACGAAAAGGAAACAAATACTATGTACATGTTTGAAACGAAAATGGAGTTCATTCACATGTTATGCTAGAAACGAAAGGTCCAAGGTTAAGAGTGACTTACCTTGCTTGAGGCTAGGACGTGTGATGGACTTTGAGTGGCTTCCTTGAGTGTCCCTGGATTCGAAGGGAAAGAATGAAGGTAACGTTCCTGCTGCTGAATTCGAAGGAGAAGAACAAGTGAGATGTTCTTTCTACTGGATTCAAAGAGAAACAAAACGTGGGGATGTCTCAGGTTGAAAAGTGGTAAGTGTTTAAATTATGGGTTTGTGTTTGATGAGTGTTTGAGTTTTTTGAGAGTGTTGAAGATCCGTTCCCCACGGTCTTTGAATGTGTGTCCAGCCCCTTAAACATGTTGTGGAGCCTCTTATTTATAGGCAAAGCTTGGTTGAGGTTTTGGAGGGAAAACAAAATAGTTTGAACAATTTTAGTAAACTGCTTTTGTAGCATTCGAGAGGCAGTATTTGTATGCCATTTTGGTGCAAGCTTGGGGCAATGTTTCAGGACTGTTGTGCAGCAGTTTTGGCCAGTGTACCAGGCCTAAAATTAGCAGCAAACATCTTTGTATATTTCACCCTTTTGTTTTGACCCTTCTTCGACCAGATTCTTCTTCCAACAATGTTATTTGATTTTCCTCCAACAAGTGTCCTTCGAATGGATCACTTTTGTGCATCCTTCGAAGGAGTCAAATGTGTGATCGTTGGATAGGTTACCAAAACATGCCTTAAGGTGGGCTTTGTAAATCCTTCGAATGGGCCATCAATCATGTCCTTCGAATGAGACGCCCATACATGTCCCTTGAATGGGTCATGTATGTTTCTTTGAAAAGGGCCAAGTGTGTCCTCCGAATGGACTATGCAAACCTTCGATAGGGACTTCTATGCAGGCCCTTCAAATCTACCAACCATGTGTGCTGAAGGTTGTCAAAGGTGGAATTGAAACATGCAAAAGGGAAATGTTATCCAGTCAAAGCTATTATAAATATAGCCAATGCCATGTCGAAGCCTACATGTAGGAGGTATAAATTCCCAAACAGAACTTGCAACAAATGGGTCCATATGCCTAAACAAAGGGTGCACGCAGGAGGCAATGATGCAATTGAAGGATTCCAATAGGAGGCCTTTTACCTTGTAATCGAAGGAGACTACATGAGGATTTGTGCCTTGTGCATGCTCGCATGAGGGGGGGGGGGGGGGGTGCCTCTTGCATGCAAAAAAGAAGTTATGGATCAAACAAAGGCTTGTGTGCAGCTAGTCATCAACTTGTGAATCAAAACAAACATGGAAGGGAATATTTGCCCAGTCAATACAGGCATGCAAGCATCAAACATATGATCGAAGTAGGTGTTGTACCCCAAAATTTTCCCTCTCATTTCATCAACACTTTCTCATCACAAGACTCTTGGAATTCAGGATCAAGCTAGGGTTTGCTCTGCTCAAGACCCCTCCTTGCACTGTTAACCCAAAATTAGGGTTTGAGTTTACACAAGGATATTTTGACCTACAATACCCAAATTGACTTTCATGCTTCATGTTGGGTTCACAAGTTTGCCCATACCAAGTTTCAAGCCTTGATTCAAATCTTTACCCATTCTATTGGACAGTTGGCCTAGAAATCAGCTGTATTGGGGAAAAAAGTCAACTATGGCCAATTGACAGTCAAACCTCATGAAATTTGACCCACATCAACATTATGAACTCATATAAAGCATTTGATCAAGTTTGGATCACAATTCCACAAGAAATTTGATCAGATCACCAAAAGGGCAAAATGGTCATTTTTAGGGTTTTGACTACACAAAGGCAATTTTTGACTGTTTGACCTAACCAATGGCAAACCAAGCTCACATATGGACTCAAGGACTCAATGAAATTGTCTTGACCCATTCAACAAGTTCAAAAGATCTCAAATGCATAGGATTGACAGATGAATTTTTCAGTCAACTGATCAAAATTTGACTGTATACTGAAAAGTCAAACTTTGACTTTTTGGTCAAAATCAAGTGCCAGGGGTCATTTTTCATCAAGACATGTCAAATTATGAAACTTGTTCATCAAGAAACCCAAAAATGAAAATTAGGGTTTAAAATGGAAAATTTTCATAACTTAGAAATTTTCGAAGTTATGAAATTTTCTTATTTTTTCCTAACTTTGTCCCACTTTTTCACCAAGATGCAAATGGATTCAAACAAAACTTGAAACATTAAAGTTGTACTCCATCACAAAGTCTACAACTTTGATTCACAAAGTTTTTTCAAAAGAAGCTTTTATCTCAAGTTATGATTTTTGGAACAAGGGTATCTAAAACTTTTAACTTAGAGAAAATTTGCCCTAATATAGGCAGGATTTTGACCCATCTTCTTGGCCATTTTTCACATAGTTACACTTGGAGTTTCAAGTTACATTACAAAGATGGATTGTATTACATGTTCCAAGCTTTCCAAATTGTCCAAGAACTCCTCAAACACCCTTGTGGTTAGAGATAATCAAATGCTTGAAGTTGGCAAAAACTCACTTTTGTCCATGGCCAATACATGTTCATAATAACTTGCAATTCTGATCTAGCTAGCTTGGTTCAACACTACAGGCCTCAAAACTAATTTGTACTCCTTAATTTAATGCATATCCATTGTATTAAGGTATTGTCTTGGTCATTAGGGCATTATACTTTAGTTTAAGCCTTAAAAGGAAAAAGCAACAATGCGATTTTTGCCTAATTTCACTTTATGTCAAAACCAAATCCTTGAGGCATGGGGGCCAGATCTTTGAGGCAAGATCAAGTCCACTAATTCAAGTAACCAAGAACAAAAGTTGCAGCATGATAGGAGGGCTAGTACAGGGCTATAACATCATTTCCACTCTCTTGCTTCAAGTAGAAGAAAAGTGGTAGAACATAGGCAATCTCTCATATCAGTTAACACAAGCTTACAAGAACTTTGTGAACAAGTTCCATACATCCCAACAAGCCTAAAGCACGACTCTTTCACCCCCAAAACCTCCTCATACTCAGAACCACTGTTTTTCTGCAAAACAGGGCAGGTTCTGCATTTTGCAAGCCATAACAAAATTCCATCGTGCGTTTTGTCCCAAGATAGTTTCAACACCTTCCAATCAACTCACCTGAACTATCCCAAGCCCCCATTGCAAGCTGTAACACCTCTAACACACTTTGCCATTTTCATTTCAAAGCTCTGCAGGTTGAGTTCTACAGCACGATTCAAGTTATTTCAAAGCAAGCCAAGCATTGGAGAAGCTTCCTTGGACCTCAGGCAAGCTCAACAGAAGCTCAAACACCATTGAAGGTTGCTACATTGTCCAGCTCGAAGTCAACTGAAACAGGTATTTCATGGACTTCTATCTCCCTATCTAGGAATGGTTAGGCTTAGGTTTGTGAATGAAATATGTTGTACTCATAGCCCTGAAGCCATACATATGCTTAGTTTTCATTTACATTAATCGTGCTGAGAGAATTTCACTCATGCACTTTATGAAAAAACTAGGTTAAAAGTTAGGGCCAGAGAAATTCTCTCTGGTCTTTGAGAGTTAATCCAAGTTTTTATATGGTTAGATTCGTTATTTGATTCTCTACAAGTTTCATGTTTTGAGTTTTGTCAAAAGATCAAAGAATCAGGAGATACAGGTTGGGGTAGCTAGCGCGCGTTTTTTCAAGTTCTGTTGGACAGAGAAAGAAGATGAAGTAGCTGAGCTGGGCCTGACTACTTCCTACTTTTGGCACCCCCCATTTTCAGTTTCACACCCCCGGGCCCATTTTCTTATATTTTAATATTTTTGCATTTTTATTTTCTTTTCTGACTTTGATATTTTATTTTCAAATATAAAAAATGATCCAAAAATATTTTTATAATTTTTTGCATTTATTTGGTATTTATTTTAATTATTTCCACCATAAAAATGTTTAAATACTTTATGTTATTTTGTTTAAATCTAAAAATAATGTAAAAAATATGTTTATTTTCATTTTTATTTTTATACACATTTGAAAATATTTTCTTGAAATATATACATTTTTGTAAATAATTTATTTCAATTTTTTACACATTTAATATATTTAATGTATAAATATACTTATATATTTTGTCATTAAATAATTAGGTCAAAAATACAAAAAATGTTAAATTTTCATTTTTATTATTATTTTGGACCAAAAATGTCATTTTCACAATATACTTTTATTTTTTTTATAAATTAGTATATTATTGCACATAATTAATAAATAATATTATTTATTAAGAATTAGGGTTTCTTGCCCTAAATAGGAAAAATAATTAAAATTGATCTTCTTTATTTTACTTTTCACATTGAAAATTACTTTTTACATACTAAAAACATTTTGGCATAATACATTTTATTTACATTTATTTATTGTATTTATTTCAATTATTGTACATTTAAATATTGTATCTTGTACATTCGATATGGTTGTAATAACTTAGAATTTATTTTCTCGTCAAATACTCCCAATTCAAATTTGTACCCCCTCCCTATATCATGTTGTAATAGTGTAGCCTTTAAATTCCCGTACATTTAAAAGCTTTCAATTATGCCATGCTTAGACCTAGGGTTTGTATGAAAATAAAATCAACAATTAGTTTGACCTAATCCAAGATAACATGCATGAAAAACAAACACAATGCACACTTGCACCCCTAGGGTTTCATCCACTTGTTGCCTTCAAAAATGGGCCATGGTTGCATGTTGAGTACTTTGGCAAAGCAAAAACAAACAAAAAGATCATAGTCCCTCGATGAGCTATCTGAGTTGCCTAAACAAAATGATCAAGTCCCTCAAGAAAATTGCCAAAGATACTTGACACAATTGCTATCATGGTCTATACGATGACCCGCGCCTGTCCCGTTAAACATCCTAACACAAGGTTGTTCACCAAATACAATGGTGAAACAACACTGTTAAAAGGGTTAAAAACATAAGAAAGATCTTTGAGTAAAATAGGGTAGATAGCTCTTAGTTACTTGATCAAGCTTGCAAAAACATCCTTGCTACTTTTCAAAACACACTCCACAACACAATTTCAAAACCCTACTTTCAAACATTGAAAACCTTTTAAAAGACAAAAACACCTTTGTATACATTCAAACAAGAATCATTACAAAGGTTGCCATAACGATGACCTCTTTTCAAAACATTTTCCAAAAATCACACACAAAGCACCATTTCAAAAAATAGTAATGCAAAGCAAGTGATCTAAGTAAGTAACTAAGAGCCCATGGATAACCATGGATAGAAAGGGTGCTAATACCTTCCCTTTCTATAATCTACTCCCCGAACCCAAGAAAACATCTCAAAGGTATTTCCTGTGCTTTTTGACCATTCCTTAGGATAAAATAAAAAGTCGGTGGTGACTCTTGCTAAACCGAAACATTTGCGAACACAAACGCAAAATCCCAAGTCAGTTCTCCCACCGTATCACAGAACTGGCGACTCTGCTGGGGATTATATTTGAAAGTGGAGTAACCTTAGGACTTAGATCACCCTTTGCATGATTATTGTTTGCTTTGATTGCTTTACATTTTGGCTCTCTTTTTTGGGCTTGAAATCCTCCACCCGGATTTGGGAAACATTCATAGATAGCAATACATTGTGGAAACTGTGCGGGGTATATCGACACGGTTAAAGCAATAGCTATATTAGTGCGACATATTTGTGAGTACCGGTAGCCTTTGAGTCAATCAAAGAGAATACGGGGCCGCTGAGTGATATCATTAAGCACTAATGAACTAGAACCTTACTTGACCATCTTGGCCTTTTATTAGGGGTAGTGAGATGACCGGCTTTGGTGCAGTCCGAAGTTGGTAGATACTCGATACTACACTCATTGAGGGTTGTTTTCTTGGAATATTTTGGTCGCTAGTTAAGTGGCTAAACCAAAAAAATGAACATAGAAAATAATCCAATGATATTGAGCTCCTTAGAACCCGGTTACTATTTATAGGACAGGTTTTGAGCCAACTAAACTCAAGAGGGTACTTACCTATGAAACCTCATGGAAGCCTGAAACTAGGGTTTTGTGTGACTTGCTTGTACATATGCTTGTTGTGATACGGTGGGAGAACTGACTTGAGGTTTTGCATTTGTATTCGCAAATGTTTCGGTTTAGCAAGATTCGCCACCGACTTTTTATTTTATCCTAAGGAAAGGTTAAAAAGCACAGGAAAAACCTTTGAGATGTTTTCTTGGGTTCGGGGAGTAAATTATAGAAAGGGAAGGTATTAACACCCTTTCTATCCATGGTTATCCATGGGCTCTTAGTTACTTGCTTAGATCACTTGCCTTTCATTTTCAATTGTTTGAAATGGTGCTTTGTGTGTGTGGTTTTTTGAAAATGTTTTAAAAAAGATGCCTTGTCTAGGCAACCCTTGTAACAATTCTTTACTCGAATGTTTTACAAAAGGTGTTTGTCTTTTTGAAAAGATGTTTCAAATGTTTTTTGAAAGTTTGTTTTTGAAAGTGTTGTGGAGTGTGTTTTGAAAATAGGCAAGTGTGTTTTGCAAGTTTGATCAAGTAACTAAGAGTTGTCTACCCCTAAATTTACTCAAAGATCTTTCCTATGTTTTAACCTTTTTAACAATATTGTTCCACCATTGTATTTGGTGGACAATCTTGTGTTAGGATGTTAACATGACGGGCGCGGGTCATCGTTTAGACCATGAATGCAATAGTGCCAAGTGTCTTTGGCAATTTTCCTTTAAGGGACTTGATCATTTTTTAGGCAACTTGAGAAAGCGTCATCGAGAGACTATGATCATTTGATTTATTTTTGTTTTCCCAAGGACACTCGACATGCAACATGGCCCATTTTTGAAGGCAACAAGTGGAGTAACCCTAAGGGTGCAAGTGTGTATTGTGTTGTCCATTTTCATGCTTGTTTATCTTTGAATTAGGTCAAGCTATTTGTTATTTGATTTGCATATAAACCCTAAGTCTATCATGGCATAATTTGAAAGCTTTTAAATACGGAAATTTAAAGTCCTAAATTATTACAACATGATTATGGGGATGGGGGTACAAATGTTTGAATGGGGGGATATTTAGAAAGAAATTAAATCTAAAACTATTACATCCATATTGAATATACAAATATCAAATTGTGCGATAATTAAATAAATACAATAAATATGCAAAAGGTATTATGCACAAAAATGGTTTTTTATGTATGTAAAAGTATTTTTTATGTGAACTATAAACAAAAATAAAAAAGTCAATTTTTGAATATTTTTATATTTTAGGGCAAAACCCTAGTTTTCAAAATAAACAATATTTATTCATTAATTACATACAATATTTGTTAATTATATACAAAAATAAAAAAGAAGTATATTGTAAAAAAAGAGTATATTTTTTTATGTCACATATTAATAAAAATAAAATGTGTTATTTTTATATTTTTATCCTAAATATTCTAATAAATGTACAAGTATTTATATTATATATATTTAAATATACTAAATATGTACAAAAATAAAAATATTAATTATTTACAAAAAATATATTTTTTAGAAAATGTTTTCAAAAGGTAAATAAAAATAATGGCTGAAAACATATTTTTTGTGTTATTTTTAATGTTTTAAATAAAAAAGGTATTTATATTTATTTTACATGTATAAGTTCAAATAAAACAAATAAATTCCAAATAAAAATGCAAAAATGGGTGGAAAAATATTTTTTAATATTTTTTATATTTGAGCAAAAAATAATAAGTCAGAATCAAGAAGAAAAAATCAAAAATGAATAAAATATCACACAATGGGCCAGGGGGGTGTAAATGGAAAAAGAGGGAGCAAGCAACAAGAACAACTCAGGCCCAGCCCAAGTCCACCTTCTTCAACCTCCAGCCATTCTGTTTGAATTTCACGCGCCTCCTTGCTCAAACAACAAACTCCTGATTCTTTGACTTTTAACAAAAACTCATAACACAAACATTATAGAGCATCAAGAGACGAATTCATACATATAAAAATCTTGACCTAACTCTCAGAAACGAGGGAGAATTTCTTCATCCCCAATTTCTGACCTAATTTTCCTTCCATGTTCAGGGCCAAAATTCTCACAGCACGCATAATATAAATGAAAAGTAAATACATGGATGGCTTCAGGGCTATGAGTAGAACATGTTTTCTTCACAAACCTAAGCCTAATCATGCCTGGATAGAGAGATGGAAGTTCATGTTTTACCTGTTTCAGCTTGACTTAAACAGAACAATGTGGCAACTTCCAATGGATTTTGAGCTTTTGTACAGCTTGCCTGAAGTCCAGGGATGCTTCTCCTATGCTTGGCTTGCTCTGAAACTGCTTGTATCGTGCTATGGAAGTCCACTTGCACAGCTTGAAAGCAAAAATGGAAAACGATGTTAAGGATGTTACAGCTTGGATTTAATGCTTGGGATAGTTTGTGTGGATAATATAGAAGGTGTTTGAACTGGTTTTGGTCAAAAGGCACGAGAGGAATGGATGGTGGAAGTCAATCTGCAGCAGGCACTCTGTTTTGCAGAAAAACTATGATCTTCTATATGAGGAGGGATGAAGGGTGGTTTGGTCGTGCTTTAGGTCAGTTAGGGAGTGTGAAAGATGTTTTCAAAGTTTGCTTAGGTTGGTGTTTACAGGTATGAGAGATTTGAGTTGTTTTGCCAAGTTTCTTCTTTTTGAAGTAAGAAAATGCAAGTTTCAAAACAGGCCTGTCCAATGCCCTAAACTATGTTGCACCTCTTTTTCTTGATCAGAGTGATTTGTGTACAAATGCTAGCTTCAAAGATCTGGCCCATGCCTCTTGGATTTTGAATTTGACATAAAGTGCATCTTTTCAAAAATGGCAAATATGCTTTTTCCAATTAAGGATTAATCTTACATGTAATGACCAAATGAACAAAATAACAACTTAGCACAAAGGTTAGGCATTTAATTATGGCGTGTGAGACTGGTTTTGAGGCCTGCAAGCTAGCTTGTACAAGCTGATTTGAAAAATGCCAATGTATGAACATGTATTTGGTTATGAACAAAAGTGACTTTTGCCCAACTTTGCAAACTCGATTCTCCCTAACCACAAGGGTGTTTGAGAAGTTCTTGGACAATTTGGAAAGCTTGGAATGTGTACTACAATCCATATTTGTAATGCAAATTGAAATTCCAAGTGGAATCATGTGAAAAGTGGCCATGAAGTTGGACAAAAATCCTGCCTAGAATAGGTCAAAATTTTTCTAAGTTAAGAATGTTTTGCACCCTTGTTCCAAAAATCATAACTTGAGCTACAAGCTTCTTTTGAGGAAAATTTGTGAATCAAACTTGTAGATTTTGAAATGGACTACAACTTTCATGTTTTGAGTTTTGTTTGAATCCAATTGTATTTTGATAAAAAAATGGGACAAAGTTAGGAAAAAATAAGGAAGTTTCATAACTTAGAAAAATTCTAAGTTATGAAATTTTCTCATTCTAAACCCTAATTTGCAATTTTGGGTTTCTTGATGAACAAGTTTCATAATTTTACATGTCTTGATGAAAAATGAATCTTGACACTTGGTTTTGACCAAAAAGTCAAAGTTTAACTTTTCAGTATACAGTCAAATTTTGATCAGTTGACTGGAAAATTCATCTGTCAATCTTGTGCATTTGAGATCTTTTGAACTTGTTGAATGTGTCAAGACAATTCCATTGAGTCCTTAAGTCCATATATGAGCTTGATTTGCCATTGGTTAGGTCAAACAGTCAAAAATTTCCTTTGTACAGTCAGAACCCTAAAAATGACCATTTTGCCCTTTTGGTGATCTGATCAAATTTCTTGTGGAATTGTGACCTAACTTGACCAAATGGTTCATATGAGTTCATTATGTTGATGTGGGTCAAAAATTATGAAGTTTGACTGTCAATTGGCCACAGTTGACTTTTCCCCAATACAGTTGATTTCTAGGTCAACTGTCCAATTGACTGGGCAAAGATTGGAATCAAGGCTTGAAACTTGATATGGATAAACATGTGAGTTCAACATGAAGCATGAAAGTCACTTTGGGCATTTTAGGTCAAAACATCTTTGTGCAAACTCAAACCCTAATTTGGGTTAACAGTGCAAGGAGAGGTCTTGAGCAGAGCAAACCCTAACTTGATCTTGAGCTCCCAGGGTCTTGTGATGAGAAAATATTGATGAAATGAGAGGGCAAATTTTGGGGTACAACACTTGTGCATACATCATGAATATCATAAAGCATCATATGCATCCACTAACCATTTCAAGGGTTTGGATCTTCATCTTTGTTCTTGTTTTGTAGGTCATGGAATCTCTTCGCAGGAAAACAATTCAAGTCAACCTTGTGAGGATCCCTCCTCAACTCAAGGAGCTTACTTCCAGGATTCCAGATAATTCTCTCTTCAGTGAGGGACATGGTAGACTCCTCAACCTAGTCAACACCAGCATTGAAGAAGACATGGTGAAAGTACTTTTCCAATTCTTTGACCCCCTGCACCACTGTTTCACATTCCCTAATTACCAATTGGTGCCTACTTTGGAGGAATTTTCTCAACTCCTGAGAATTCCTATTCTTAATCAACTACCCTACAACGTTACGGAAAAAGAACCAAAGCCTGGAGATGTTGCTCAAGTATTACACTTGCAACCATCTGACATCAAGGGGCATTGGGAAACCAGAAGTGGTGTCAAGGGATTATTGGCAAAGTTTTTGTTTGAGAAGGCACAAGAATGCTGGAATTCTCTTGATCTACAAGCCTTTGAAGAGATTGTGGCACTCCTTATCTATGGGTTGGTTTTGTTCCCAAATCCTGATTAACTTATAGATGTGAATGCTGTCAAGATTTTCATATCCAGGAATCCCATACCTACATTGCTTGGGGACATCCTACACTCATTTTACACACGAACAATGAGGAAAAGAGGTGTTCTCATGTGATGTACTCCTCTCATAGCAAGGTGGTTTATTTCTCACCTCCCGCAATCAGTTTTGAAGAATGAGCAGGGTTTAAGGTGGTCACAACGGTTGATGACCCTCACACATGCTGATGTACATTGGTGTTCTCGGTCCAGAGAAAATGTCATCATCATTGATCGTTGTGGTGAATTCCCTAATGTCCCATTACTTGGCATTAGGGGAGGCATTACCTACAACCCCTGTCTAGATTTGAGACAATTTAGATATGCTCGGAGGGATGGCCCTCATGACATGCTGATTCCCGACCTAGTTTTTGACTTCGACAACGATGCGCAAGGACTTCGACAAAGGTTCATCAGAGCTTGGAGGATGCCTAACAAGGTGGATAGTAAGACACTGGGGCACAAGAATTCCATCCCCCTTGAGCCTTACCTCAAGTGGGTACGAACCCGCTCCCAGAATCTTATGATGCCATATCCTCACATTCTCCCCTTGATCAAAGAGCCTGTTAAGGAAGGAGAGGTTCCATACACCATCCTACATCCTGACATGCCAACATCATGGGAGGAAATGCAAAAGAGTTGGATCCAACTCAAAGAAGAACGGGATACTTTTGAAGCCAGCTTCTATGCCAGTGAGAAGAAGGTTTTAGAGCTCACCCACCGACTTCACGAGGAGGAAACTCTCAACACCTACATCGCACCAAAGAGGATGCGCAATATCTTTTTACATTAAGAATTTTGTAACATTTCGCCCATGGGGAATTTATGTACTAACAAATTTCTTCTTAATATGACGTGCGTTCTTTTTGTTTGCAACAAATTTGAATTTTCGAACCCTTGAATGCATTACATGAATAACATATCATTCATCATATGCATAAACAGGTCTTCAAGCCAGGTTTCCTTATCTTTCTGCTGTTTATTTCAGCAAGATGGATTTGGAGCAAACAATAATGAATATATAGGCACAAAATTCATAATTTCAGCAACTCCTCATGACCTTGGCAAAGGGTCAAGAGGATCTCAAAGTTCTGTTAGAGAAGAATAAAGAGAAGAAAAAGAAAAAGAGACCGGGGGTAGCCACTTTCGGAAGAAGGTTTGAGGGTGATGCTAGAAGGACTCTTGAGTTCCCTTCAACGTCTGACGAAGGGATTGGCAAGGGGAAAGGAGTTACTGTACCTTCTGAGTCTGAGGTAGAAGAAGAGGAAGAGGAAGAAGACGAAGACTATTCAGAACAACAGTATCCACCAGTGGATGACAAGTATAAGAACCTTGAAGACAGATTGGCAGCTATGGAGTTGCAGAGGGTGCCCGGATTGGATTTTGAGGAACTGGGATTGGTAGCTGGGATTGTAATCCCTCCCAAGTTCAAGGTGCCAACATTTGCCAAGTACGACGGTCTGTCTTTCCCTAAGATGCACTTGAGGTCGTATGTTAGAAAGATCCAACCTCATTCATCTGATAAAGACCTCTGGGTACACTTTTTCCAAGACAGCTTGTCTGGCACTCAGTTAGATTGGTTTTATCAGCCAGAGATATCAGAGGTTCACAATTGGGAAGACTTGGCAGCTGCTTTTTATCGTCAGTATCAGTACAATGCTGATTTGGCACCCACTCGTACTCAGTTACAAAGTATGGGGATGGCTTTCAATGAAGGGTTTAAGGAGTACGCGCAGAAGTGGCGTGATCTGGCGGGAAGAGTGCAGCCACCGTTATCGGACAGAGAATTAGTCGACATGTTTTTGGGGACCCTATCTAGCCCTTTCTTCAACCATCTAATCAGAAGTTCTTCTGCAGGATTTACTGAACTGATTCTGACCGGCGAAAGGGTGGAGGCCGGTATTAAAAGTGGAAAGATTCAAAAGGATGCTTTCGCATCCACAGTTGTTAAAAAACCTTTCCCAGCCAAGAAAGAAGCATCTGCTGTGTATTCTCAGAAGGGGTTGGTAAGAACTGAGCACCGTCTGACTGTAGGGGCCGTGATGATTCAAAATTCGTCAAATGATCAACCTCGTAACACTCAATCGAGGCCTAATCAGCAACGGGTAGAACGGCCACAACGGCAGTTCACCCGCATCAACATGATGCCCGCTCAGGTCCTTCCCCATTTGCTGAAGCTGAATCTGACCATTTTGAAGGAGGCGCCAAAAACCCTAACACCTCCTCTCCGTACTACCATTCTAATGCTAAGTGTGCTTACCATTCCGATAGTGCTGGACACGATACCAATAATTGCTGGGCACTTAAGTACAAAATTCAGGATTTAATTGATGCCAAAGAGGTTGAATTTGATGCTCCTGAGAAGCCTAATGTTATATCCGCTCTGATGCCCAAGCACGGCCACAATGTGCATGCTGTTTTGGAAAACCTCCATGTTACTGATATTGCCGATCTGTTGACTCCATTGTTAGTGATTAAAGAAAATTTGTTGAGAGCCGGAATCTTTCCTGGTTGTGGTAAGGACTGCTATTTTTGTTTGAACATTCAAGGTGATTGTCCAATGTTGAAGTCGGGTGTCCAACGCCTGATTGATACGCAAGAGATACTTTTCCAGAAAACCCCTGTTAACACTTTCAATCCGATTACTCCTGATACTTGTGATACTTCAACCAACGATATTTCCATCATAACCATTTCCGACAATCCTCCCAAGGCTTTCAAAAGGCCTGTCAGGATTACACCCAACTCTGAATGTGTACCTTTAAAGATCACCATGCCGGGACCTATCCCGTACCAATCAAGCAAAATGATACCGTGGAACTATGGGGGAGAAATCTTCTACCACGACATCAAACAAATCGAAACAGTCCAAGAGATTTCTGAAGAAGACCCTGATATAGGGAACATCGCGGGTACAAGCAAGATAACCCGCAGTGGCCGGATCTTTTCCCAGGAGATTGCTCCCCCTCGAGCAGTTCTCGGACCCTTAAAAGCTTCTGCACCTGTTGGACCCTCTGTGCAAGGCCCAATGATTGAAGAAGTGGTTACTCCTGAAGAAAGACCATCCGCTGATAATACCAACAAAGGTAAGGGGATACTGGAAATACCTGTCAGGACGAAGGCTCATGCTGTGGTTATCCCCGAAACCACTCAGAAAGAAATGGATGAAATCCTAAAAATAATTAGAAAAAGTGACTACTGTTAGAACATAGTTTGATTCTACAACCCTCAATTAGAGTTTTGATGATAACAAAATACAAGAATAAATAAATTGTAAGATTTATATATAAGACATATATGCTACTTAAAATTATGTTTTGTATTTTCAGAAGTTCTGATGGAATCAGCATCAGAAGCATCAGAAGATAAGTAATACGTCAGCATCAGAAGATCAATAACATGTGCTACACGCTGAAGCTACCAGATCATACGCTGAAGCTTGATGAATAGAATCTACGCATAAAACACTTTGACTCTGATCAAGATCCTTACCAAGTCATCAGCATTCAGAAGCGTCAGCATAAGTTAAAGCCAAGAACACTCTGATTACCATAAGCAGAGAACACTCTGAAGCGTTACTAAGCATTCAAGACAGATTAATTACCAACGGCTTTATTCAAGACAAGATCTTCTCAAAAAGGAAAGAACGTTATTATCATTGAAAGTGCTTTATGGACAACAACGCATCTTTGCCTTGGATATATAAACAAGTCTGTGTGAGAAAAGATGCACGCATATACACGCCTACAAAAACGCACGCACTCATACATTTTGCTAAGCTTTCAAACCACGCCTACGCAAAAGCATTAGCAATTCAGTTTTTATTCCAAGCTTAAATTTGTGTATTATCACAGTTGTGATATATAGTTTTGTTAGAAAACATTAACACACATCATTGTTCAATTATCTGTAAAGAAATTCCCTTGAGATAAACCGGTTTGTGGTTATACTCAAGAAGGCTTTAACAGTTGTTAAAGTGGTTGTTGTATCCCTTTGAATATAGTGGATTAAGACCTCGTTGGAGAGAGGAGAAATCACCTTGACGGGTGGACTGGAGTAGTTTGAGATCAAACGAACCAGGATAAAAATACAGTGTTGTCTAAGCTTTCGTTTTAAGATTTACAATTCAACCCCCCTTCTTGTGTTTTTCACATCTTCAATTGGCATCAGAGCGCCTGGTTCTGAGCTTATAACACTTAACCGTGTCAGTACAAGATCCAGCGTCAGAAAAACACAATGGCATGACCACATCAAAACATCAGCAATGGCAACAATGAAGAAAGAGACAGATTCAGTGGCAAACCTCCAGTCTTTGATGGAGAGAACTTTGACTACTGGAAAGACAGAATTGAAAGTTTCTTTCTGGCCCATGATGCTGATCTGTGGGACATGGTGACTGATGGATACATGCACCCAGTGATGGAAGTGGTCAGAAGATTGACAGGAAAGCAATGTCTGATCAGAAAAAGCGTGAGTTCAGAAATCATCACAAGGCCAGAACAATTCTTCTCAGCGCCATCTCTTATTCAGAATATGAAAAGATATCAAACAGAGACACTACAAAGAATATGTTTGACTCTCTGAGAATGACGCATGAAGGCAACATTCAAGTCAAAGAAACCAAAGCCCTTGCACTCATTCAGAAGTATGAGGCATTCAAGATGGAAGAGAGCGAATCAATAGAAACCATGTTCTCAAGATTTCAAATTCTGGTTGCTGGTCTAAAAGTTCTTGACAAAGGGTATTCTACTGTTGATCACGTTAAGAAGATCATCAGAAGCTTGCCAAAACAATGGAGGCCAATGGTCACAGCGCTAAAGCTAGCCAGGGATCTCAACAAAATCTCTCTGGAGGAACTTTTCAGCTCCCTCAAAAGTCACGAGATAGAGCTAGAAGAAGATGAACCTCAAAAGCAAGGTAAGCCATTAGCTTTAAAATCTAACAGAAAATCTGACTCCAAAGTTTTGCAGGCTGTGGAAGAAACCTCTGATGGGTCCTCATCAGAAGAAGATGAACTATCTCTCCTCTCCAGAAGGGTGAACCAATTATGGAAGAAGAGGCAAAGGAAGTTCAGGAATCCCAGAAGATCAGAAAATCAGAATGAATCCTTCTATAGATACAGAAGGTCAGAATCCTCCTCTGGACACAGAAGATCTGAAGGTTCTTCAGGAAACAGAAAGCCAAACACCAAAGACATCATCTGCTATGAATGTAACGAGCAAGGGCACTACAAAAGTGATTGCCCAAAGCTTCAGAAGGAAAAGCCCAAAAAAAAGTTTGGCAAGGAAAAGAAGAAAAGTCTCATGGCTACATGGGATGATTCTGACACATTTGAAGCTGACTCAGAATCAGATGATGAAAGAGCAAACATAGCTCTCATCTCAAACATAACAGAAGACAGTGAAGCTTCTGAGTCAGAATCTGAATCAGATACAGAAGAGGTATTCCCTGACTTTACTATAAACTTTACTAAGGCTGAACTAGCTGAAAGCCTTAATGAAATTCTGGAAAGATAACAGCAGATCAGAGTCAAATTCAGAAACCTGAAAAGGGATCTTGCTTCTGACTCTAATAAGACTGAGAGTCTCAAATTGGAGAATTCTGAGTTAAAAGATAAAATTTCAAAATTAGAAAACCAATTGCAAAACTCTCAGAAGGAAACAATCCCTGAAACTCCCACCAGTGCTGATGAGATCATCAAGGAGTATGATCACAACTTTCAGAAGTTTCTAGCTAAAAACATAGACATAAGCAAAATGGCTTCAATGATCTATGGAGTTAGCAGAAATGGCAGAAAAGGAATAGGATACCAAGGTAAGGTACCTACACCAAAAAATGCCATGGATTTAGTTATAAAACGTACTCCACTTGATTCACACTTTATATATGGGCACACACATGACATCAAATATACAAGTAGTAATTATTATGTCAAACCAAAATTCAACCAGAGTTTTGGTAAAACTAAAAAATCAGGACCCAAGAAAATATGGGTACCTAAGGATAAAATAATACATGTGGCAGATATCTTTAGCAGCAAAGCAGAAACACCAATCATGGTACCTAGACTCTGGCTGCTCACGACACATGACGGGAAGAAGGCATATGTTCCAAAGCCTGGAACTTAAGCCTGGAGGCCACGTAGGTTTTGGAGGCAATCAGAGAGGAAAGATCATTGGCTCTGGAACAGTAGGTAATGGAAATCTTCCCTCTATAAGTAATGTTTTATTAGTAGATGGATTAATGCATAATTTGTTATCCATAAGCCAATTAAGTGATAACGGTTATGATATAATCTTCAATCAAAATTAATGCAAAGCTGTTAGTCAGAAAGATGGGACTATCTGTTGTACCCCAAAATTTGCCCTCCCATATTCTTCAAGATTTGCCAAGTCAAAGGTTCAAAAGCTCTCAAGGGTTGCACAGTTCAAGGGCCTCCTAACAGTCAAAAACTAGGGTTTTGGTTCTAACAAAGAAAATGAAGTTTTCAAGGGTCCAATCAAGTCCCACATGCCTACAGACAGGGTCAAGCATCCATATGCTAAGTTTCAAGACTTACAGCACAAAATTGCACAGTCAAATGCCCTAATTGCTCAGCAGTCAACTGCAGGGGCAAAATGGTCATTTGACAGTCAAAAGTTCAAATTTTTGGTCAACATCTCATTTTGAAGCCACAAACATCATTTGATCAATTCTTGATCATGATTCTCAAGGAATGGCTCAAAAAGTCCCAAGATGCAAAAGTTTCCATATTTGGACAGTTGAAAAAGTCAACTGTAACTTGACCAAGGCATAACTTCCACATGGTTCATCAGAAAAATTCCATCCAAAGCTCATTTTGAAGAGAAATACATTTCCTACAACTCCTCTTCACACTTCAAGTCCAAGAAATGCTCTCACAAAAAGTTATCAATTTCAACATTATAGGTCATTTTCAAAAGTCAACAAAAAGGCACTTTAAGTCAAAGACCATAACTTGAGGTTGGTAAATCAAAATGACATGGGACCAAAGGCATTGGTTAGAGGACTTCAAGACCTTTACAAAATGTCCAAGAATATGATCAAAGCTTAAAAATTGAGCAAGATATGCCTTGTGGAAGTTGGGAAATTTTTGGGAATTTTGAAAAGTCAACTTTGCTTCAAATGCCTCAAAATTGCTAATGGGCCACATTTTCTTCCAAGAATCATGATCCAAAGGCTATGCACGACCATTTGACCCAAAGGGGATTTATTTCATCATTTTTTATTATTTATTTGAATTTTTTATCACCATTAATTCATTTAATGAAATAAAATATGACAAAAATACTAAACAAATGTGTTTGAATCTTTTTATGCAGTATAATCACTCATCAAAACCTCAAGATCTCGTGCACATCAAAAAAAGGAAAGATTTGGTGCAAATTGGCATGTTCTTCATGAAGAAAATATTTAAAAAGATTCCATGGAAATCAAATATTTTTTTCATCAATGCAAAGGGTTATGGACTCAATTTCTTACCCTAATTCGTCCCATACATATACAGGATGCTAAACCTAATCAAAAGGACCTGAAAGCTGCGCCTCATATCATATACACGTTTTGCATTTTTTGTGAAAAAATTGAAAGCTGAAAACACACATAGAGTGCAATTCAAAGCGAAATAAGGATTCCAATAGCTTGCCAAGGCATCAAGGAACCTAACTGAATCCTTTTCCACGCTTCTAGCATCAAGAATTGGTATATAGAAGTCAAAATTCCTCATACTTTATGCATAATCGTATTTGAATTTCTGGACATTTTTCATACATTTTGATTGTTGTTTTATACTAACATGGACCTTCTGAATCTATTGATATTGTTTAATTGAATTTTCATCGCCTATATGCAAACTTGCCATGGAAGCCCTTTAGGGTTGCAGAGGTTTTAAAAGAGGGCTTTGCTCCTCTGGAAAAATTGAGACACAAGACTCATACCACTGAAACCAGAAGCTCATGACGATTCAAAGCCACATGTCGCGCTCAATTTATGACCGACGGTGTGCTAGTCACTATTTTTATGTTCTTCATTTAGTGGGGGTTTAAAACCCCCGCTATCTTTCTCATATTTGTAGGTAAAACAAAGTCACCATGAAGGAGACGCTGAGTTGTCTCAATGTGATAGGGCTATTCAAATTTCAGCGCGTGTTTTCTTGTTAATAGCATTAGTGCGTTTGTTTTTATATATTAATTCCTTTCCATTATAATTACAATGTGACAAAGCAACTCAGTTGGTGGAACGTAGTGCTGGCAAGCATTGGGACCTGGGTTCGATTCCCAGGTCCCCTCCCTTTCTCAATATATTTTGTTTCACTCTGATTCCATGCAGTACACGCCCAGAGATCCACCATGCATCCTACGCTGGCGCTGGCCACATGGCCACTGAGATCAATCCAAGAGCCAAAAATCAAGGTCCAGGGAACACCCTAGTCAACGCATACGCACATGGTCAGAAAAGTCAAACGAGGCCTCAATGTAATGGGCCAAATTGCTGCAATCAAAACCTCCAAAATTGGGGTCAACACCCCCCATCTGTTTGTATTTTCTCTCTCACTTTTATTTTCTTTTATTTATTCCTCTTAATCAATTGTTTTATTTAATTCATAAATTAATTTTTTATAACATAAAAATACCAAAAAAATCAGAAACTATAAAAATAAAAAAATATGTTTTAATGTTTAATTCACTAACATTTTTGTAAATAAATTTAACAATTAATTTTAGTTTTAATTCTAGGCTTAATTTTAATGTTTTTTTTATAAACTAAAAAATGTAGAATTAGGGTTTTAAATACTTTATCCTTTTTCTTTTCTTTTACCATTATTAAATATTAATTATTTTTGTAAATAAATTGCCATGTAAATAATTAATTAAAACTAGGTCAAAATTAAACTTTTTTTAATAATTAAAATGTTTAGAATTAGGGTTCCAATTTCATTTAATTTTATTACTAAATTCCATAAATACAAAAATCTCAAAAATAATTTCCTTTTCTCATTTAACTTAATTAATTTCATAATTTTAATTCAATTTCTTTAAAAGGGTCCAACGCCCTCGCATTCGATCATAATTCTATTTCGCGCGCTTATTTTATTTCCTTTTTATAAATTTCATGTAATTATCCCAAAGCCATGTAATAGATTAATTAAACATTTATCTTTCCGCATTTTATTTTATTTCAAATCGGGTATTGGACTAATTTGGCGATGTAGACCCGCGCCTTTGTAATAGCGTAGGACTTTTAAATCCCGCATCTTTTAAACTGTTAATAACTCGCATGAAAGAATGAATGCCAAAAATAAAAACAGAGCGTAGATCACCAATACATGACAAGATAAACATAATTGAAAACGACACATAAATCACACACCACCCCTAGGGTACGCCTCACTGTTGCCTTGCCCCTCGAAAGGTGGTCGTCGAGTAGAGGATGTTTTAGTAAGTCCTCATGTCCATGAACATGGCATGAGGGTAGCTTCTAAGGTGTCTTCCTATTGCTCTGGTGATCACCATGTCCCGAACCCTCAAATTGACCCGAACACCTCCAACGGTGGTGCTACCTACCTCTCAATGGTGGGATGGCACTACTTTAAGGACATTTACACAGACGAATTCCTTAGGGTAGGTAGACAACTCGTAGATACTTGATCTAATTTCAAAACAAAAATCAAAAAACTCTTTTCACACCGACACTTTCAAAAAGCTTTCGAAAGCAATTTTTCAAACACTCTTGAGGACTGATACAAGAGTCGAACTGAAATTTTCAAAGAAACTTTTTTAAACCCACAGTTGAAAAGAAAACAAACAATTTGAAAACACAAATGAGCAAGTATCTAAGAGCCCATGGATAACCATGGATAGAAAGGGTGCTAACACCTTCCCTTTCTATAAATCTACCTCCCGAACCGAGAAACTATCTCATAAGGAATTTTTCTGTGCTTTTGTCTTGTCCATGTTGGAGAAAATAAAAGACGGTGGCGACTCTTGCTTCCGTGACATTTCACAAACAAGCGTTAAACAGTCAGTTCCAGATCCACCGATCACAGAACTGGCGACTCTGCTGGGGATATCTTTTTAAAGTGAGGTGTACCTTAGGATAGTTCATAACTGTGTTTTCAATTGTTTTGATTTGCTTGCTTTAAATTGTGGGTTGCATGGGAGTTACATAGATCCTAACCCGGATCTGGGGATACCCTGTTTAGGTAGCATAAGCTGTGAGGGACCTGTCCGGCGTAGACCAACACGGGTGAAGCAGTGGCTACGTTGGTGTGGCACCTTGGTCTGTACCGATATCCCTTGTGTTGCAACGAGGAGAATATGGGTCTTCTGAGGAGTCATTAAGCACCAACAGACCTTAGAACCTGAAATGACACAACTTGGCCATTAGAACAGTAGCAGTATGCTACGCCCATTGAGGCTAAACTCTCGTGATGGTTCTGGCCGCAAGAAAAGATTGCGATGCTGGAGTTATGACCGATTGAGGGTAGTCAATGATATTGGGATCCTCTAAGAACCCGGTTACTTTTGATAGGACAGGTATGAACCAACAAACTGAAAGAGGGTAATACCTAGACCTCATGCTGGCCTAAACTTTAAGGGCTTGCCTTGTGTGACTTGTGTGCCTTACCATGTTTGCTTTTGTGAATATTTGTGGTGTGTTTTACCATAACATCATAACATCATGAGCATTGCATGCATCCTGCATAAGGACTGACCATTTCAAAGACAAGAGGGTTTCACCTTTGCTCTGTTTTGTAGGACATCATGATGCCTGTGCGAAGGAATACTATCCGGTTCAACTTTGTTCACCCACCTGAGTTGCTTGAAGAGTTGGTTAGCAGGATTCCAAATACCACCTCCTTCATTCAGAGGCATGGTTCTCTTCTCAGTTTAGTCACTGCAAAGCGGGATCAACAGTTGATGAGTGTCCTGACCCAGTTCTATGACCCTCTGTACCAGTGCTTCACTTTTCAAGACTTCCAGCTGGTCCCTACCCTGGAAGAGTTCTCTGATTTGCTTGGTATCCCTATCTTGGATCAGACTCCTTACAATGGTTGGGAAAAAACCCTCAGGCTTGAGGAGGTTGCTGCAGCTCTTCCTTTGACCCATCAAGAAGTAATGGACAATTGGGTGACTAGAAGCGGAGTTAAGGGTTTCTTGGCCAAGTTTCTGATTGGTAAAGCTAACAGTTTCTGGAATGACTTGGACTTTAGGGCATATGAAGACATCCTAGCTCTCTTAATCTATGGGCTAGTCTTGTTTCCTAATCCTGACAACTTCATCAATGTCACTGCCATAAGGATCTTCATGTCTCAGAATCCTGTACCCACTCTCTTGGGTGACATCCTGCAACAACTTCATGCTCGTACTTCCCGAAGACGAGGAACTCTATGGTGTTGTATCCCTTTGTTGGTGAGGTGGTTTATTTCGCACCTCCCTAAGTTCGTGCTAAAGAACCAAGAAGGAAGAGGTTGGGCTCACAGGTTAATGTCTCTCACTGATAAGGACATCATTTGGACTCTCAGAGGTTTGGATGAGATAGCTGTTATTGATCGTTGCGGAGAATACCCTAATGTTCCTCTGATTGGTACCCAAGGAGGAATCTCATATAATCCATGTCTAGCTCTCCGTCAGTTTGGAAGAGCCAGAAGAGCAGGGCCTCATGAGATGTTGGTGCCTCACATCAGTTTTGAGTTTCAGTTGGATAGTGACGAGCTACGTCGGAGGTTCATTAAGGCTTGGGACAGAGTTCATAAAGCTGACCCACAAGAGTTGGGGCCAAAGACTTCTCTACCTATGGAAGCCTACTACAAATGGGTTCGCATCCGTGCTCAGAAGTTAGGTATGCCGTATGAAGCTGTCAGACCCGTCATTCTTGAGTATCCTGACAAAGATGGTGTTCCTCCAACTGTCCTCCCTCCTCAGATACCTACTGATTATGAGACATTGAAGAGGTCTTGGTCGCAACTGCGAGAAGAACGGGATTCTTACCGGGAAAAATTCAATGAACAGGAATTGAAGATCCAAAAGCTGACAAAGCAGTTGGAGAATGAGCGAGCTCTGAATGACTACATCCGTACTGAGAAGAGGAGACCATGGGATCAATAAAGAGCTCTGGATGTTCTTTTACAGTTTTATTTCCCTTTTCAGTATTTCCCTTTTATGTAACGCCTAAGGGCAACCTGTTGAACAATTTAAGTTTCAAAGTTGAATCTAATGAAGTGTGTTCCTTTTTGTTTACAACGTTGATTCCCGATTGTCTTTGAAAACATAACTCATACGCATTCCATTCATCATGTGCATAGCAGGTTTTCTTCTTTTCAGGTTGCTTACTGTTCTTCGCTGTTTATATCAGCATCATGAACCCTGACTCATCATCAACCGAGATGTCTATCAAGGCCCTTCAGGCGCAGAACGCGCAATTTCAGGAGCTGATCATGGGTTTGGCTCAAGGCCAAGAAGAGCTGAAGGCTTTACTCCTGAAGAAGGAGAAGAAGAAGAAGAAGAGAACTGTTCTTTTCAACTCGGGCCGAAGGTTTGGCAACACTCTACAGAATGAAGAGGCTGATTCTTCTGTAGGCAAGAGCAGTCCCCAAGGGGGAAAAGGTCCTAGTCCAGTAGTCTCTGACAACGAGACTGACTTTAATGAGGAACAGTATCCTCCGGCTGAAGACCGGTATAAGCAGTTGGAAGACAAACTGAATGCAATGGAGATCCAACAAGTGCCTGGGCTGGATTTCGGAGATTTGGGCTTATCTACTGGTGTGATCATTCCTCACAAGTTTAAGGCACCATCCTTCACCAAGTACGACGGGGCGTCTTGTCCCAAGCTACACCTCAGATCTTACGTGCGGAAGATTCAACCGTACTCAGTGGACAAGAATTTGTGGATCCACTTCTTCCAGGAGAGTCTTTCAGGGACTCATCTCAAATGGTTCTATCAGCTGGATGGGACCAAGGTTCGTAACTGGGAGGAGTTGGCTACTGCTTTTTACAAGCAGTATCAATATAATGCCGACCTTGCCCCTACACGTACCCAACTCCAGGGTATGTCGCTAGGGTCAAGCGAAGGTTTTAAAGAGTATGCACAGAAGTAGAGGGATCTGGCTGGCAGGGTGCAGCCTCTGTTAACTGACCGTGAGCTGGTGGATATGTTCTTGGGGACCCTATCTGGGCCATTTTTCAATCATCTTATCGGGAATTCGTCGGCAGGGTTCACTGATCTTATTATGACTGGGGAGAGAATAGAGGCTGGAATGAAGTACAGAAAAATTCAGAAGGGTGCATCTGCAAGCTCTGAGAAAAAACCCTTTAAGAAGGAGGCTAGTGCTGTGTATGGGTCTAGAAGACAAGAGAAACCTGAGCGCCGCCAATCTGTCAACGCGATGATGATTGCAAAGCCTGCTGCCGCTCCTCGGCAAACCAATCCTCAAAGGGCTGAAAGACCTAGAAGAGAGTTTACCCGGTTGAGTATGACCTTGTCGCAAATCTTGCCGCAGTTGCTATCCACCAATTTGGTGACTGTTAGAGAGGCCCCGAAGGTTGTGAATACTGCCTCTCCCAAATACAATCTAAATGCCCGCTGTGCTTATCACTCCGATAGCCCGGGGCATTCCACTGATGACTGTTGGGCCTTAAGGAATAAGGTGCAAGACCTTATTGACGCAAAAGAGATACAATTTGAAGCGCCTGAGAAGCCGAATGTGGTGACTGCTCCTATGCCCCAGCATGGAGTGAATGCCGTTGATGAAGATGTGTATGCCGTTTCTGTGAATGATGTAGCTACTCCTCTGATGACTGTTAAGAGGAACCTACTGCTGGCCGGTTTATTTCTGGGTTGTAGTGAAGGTTGCCTTTTCTGTGCTGTTTCCCTTTCTGGTTGTCCTTTGCTGAAGTTGGGCATCCAAAGCCTGATGGACAGCAAAGAGATTCTGTTCAAGAAGACTGTTGTTCAGTTTGTTCCGGTGGAAGAAGTTTCTGTTGTTACAGTCTTTAATAATCCGATCAAGGCTCTCCCGAGGAAGCCGGTTAAAATCATGACTGTCGCACCCATTGTGATTACTGTTCCGGGGCCTCTCCCCTATGAATCTGATAAGGCTGTCCCATGGCACTATGGGGCAGATGTGTATGTACATGGAATAAAGCAAGAGTTCAACACTGGTACCAGCATCAGCAATATCACTGGTACATCCAAAGTAACCCGCAGTGGCAGGCTCTTCTCGCCTGACATTGCACCACCAGCTATTCGAAGACCCCTCACTATAACACCTACAAGTGTACCTATTCCCGTTTCTGATCAAGTTGCTTCCCCTGCTGCCGAGTCATCTAATGCTTGGGGCAAAGGGATTGAAGATGAGCCTGCCCGGATGGAGGCACCAAAATCTGTGAATGCTGAGGCCTCCCAACAAGAGATGGAGGAAATTCTGAAAATAATCAAGAAGAGCGACTTTAATGTTGTCGAGCAGCTGGGGCATACACCCTCCAAGATCTCCATGCTCTCCTTGCTATTGTGCTCAGAGGCCCATGCTAAGGCCCTGATTTCATTTCTCAAGATGGCCCATGTGCCACAGGAGACATCTGCAGTCCAGTTTACCGATTGCGTAGCCAATCTGACAGCGGACAATGGTTTGGGTTTCTCGGATGCTGACCTTACTGCTAAGGGAAAGGACCACAACGACGCCCTGCATGTCTCTATTGAATGCAGGGGCACTACTCTTGCGCACGTGTTGGTGGACACTGGTTCTTCCCTAAATGTGCTACCCAAGAAGGCCTTAGACCGTTTGGATTGTGAAGGCCTGGAGCTGAAACCTAGCAACATCATTGTCAGAGCCTTTGACGGTTCTAAGAGGATGGTTCATGGAGAGGTAGACATTCCTATTCGTGTGGGTTCTCAAGTATTTGACTCTACTTTCTATGTGATGGATATCCGTCCATCTTATTCTTGCTTACTAGGTCGACCTTGGATTCACAAAGTTGGGGCAGTGACCTCTACCCTACACCAAAAGCTCAAATACCCCGTCAGAGGGAAGATTGTCACTGTGCAGGGAGAGGAGGAGTATATGGTGAGCCATTTGAATTCCTTCAGGTATATTGAGATGGACGGGGAGTTTATTGAAACCCCTTTTCAGCATTTCGAAGAGGTACTTCCAACATTGGCAGCAGCAGAAACAGTGGTTGAAGAGGACTTTCCATTGAAGATGGCTTCCTTGAAGGATGCTCGGGCTGTAATCAAGAAAGGTGAATGTGCTAACTGGGACAGGCTCCCTGATTTTACACCTAAAACTGACAAGTTTGGACTGGGTTTTACTACAGAGGGTTAGAAGGCTTCTCGCAAGGCAAAGACCAGAAGACCTCCTGTGTTCATTACCAATCCAGGAGTGAATGCTGTTGGGGATGAAGATGAGGTGGAAGAATCAGAGTTCGATAGCTGGATCTACCCGACGACTGATGGTGGATTGACCAATTGGATTTCTAAAGATCATACTCCTGTTACTTTTGTTACGCAGTAATAAACTCCTTTGTTTTGTTATTTGTAATAAACAATTAAAACTCTATGGCCCGGTGTCTTACCCGGGGCACTGTGGCTTCATTTGTGAGGGTATATTAATTGTCATTTCATATATCATGAATAAAGATCTTGGACGTTTTCTCGCATTTCAAATCTTATGCTCCTTTTCTTTCTTTCCTTTCTTTATATATCGCAAAACAACTGTATTTACACACACTCACTCATACTAGTTTCAATCCACTCTGGATCTCACTGGTAACGACTCTGCTACTGCCAGTTATGACTTCGAAAATCCGATCAACTTAGCCGAAGACGAAGGTGAAGATGATTGAGAAGTGCCTGGCGAGCTTGCCAGACTGTTACTCCAGGAAGAGAGGGCAATTCAACCACATGAAGAGCCGGTGGAAACGATAAATCTGGGTACTGAGACAGACAGGAAGGAAGTCAAGATTGGTGCCAACCTAAAGCTCAGCGTGAAGCAACGGTTGACTCAGATGTTACATGACTACATGGAAATCTTTGCCTGGTCCTACGAAGACATGCCTGGGTTGGATACCGACATTGTGGTCCATCATTTGCCTACCAAGGAAGACTGCCCTCCGGTTAAGCAAAAGGTCCGCCGTATGCGTCCAGAGATGTCTGAGAAGATCAAAGCCGAAGTTATGAAACAGTTCGATGCCGGGTTTCTTGCAGTAACTTCTTACCCTCAGTGGGTTGCTAATGTGGTGCCGGTACCAAAGAAAGATGGAAAGGTCAGAATGTGTGTTGACTACAAGGATTTGAACAGGGCGAGCCCTAAAGTTAACTTCCCTCTACCTCACATTGATGTCCTTGTTGACAATACTGCTCAGCACAAGGTGTTCTCGTTCATGGATGGTTTTTCAGGTTATAATCAGATCAAGATGGCTCCGGAAGACATGGAAAAGACTACCTTTGTTACTCAGTGGGGCACCTTTTGCTACAAGGTCATGCCTTTTGGACTAAAGAACGCTGGGGCAACCTACCAACGTGCCATGGTTGCTTTATTTCATGACATGATCCATCATGAGATTGAGGTGTATGTTGACGACATGATCACAAGGTCCCAGACTGAGGAAGAACACCTTGATCATCTGCAGAAATTGTTTGACCGTCTGAAACTGTACAAGCTGAGGTTGAACCCGAACAAGTGCACCTTCGGGGTAAGATCTGAAAAATTGCTAGGCTTCATTGTAAGTGATAAGGGTATTCAAGTGGACCCTGCCAAGGTTAAAGCCATTCAGAGATGCCAGTTCCTAAGACAGAGAAAGAGGTCAGAGGCTTTTTAGGACGCCTGAATTACATTGCTCGATTCATCTCGCATCTAACTGCTACTTGTGAGCCAATCTTCAAGCTGTTGAAGAAAGATCAGGTAGTACGTTGGAATGATGAATGTCAAGCCGCTTTTGACAGAATTAAAGAGTATCTCCAAGAACCACCCATCCTTATGCCACCGGTTGAAGGGAGACCTCTGATACTATACCTGACAGTACTTGATAACTCAATGGGGTGTGTGCTGGGGCAGCATGACGAGTCTGGCCGAAAAGAGCACGCCATTTATTACCTTAGCAAAAAGTTTACCGACTGTGAGACCCGATACTCACTGCTTGAGAAAACTTGCTGCGCTTTGGTATGGGCTGCTCGCCGGCTGAGACAGTACATGCTGACTCACACTACCTTGTTGATCTCAAAGATGGATCCTATAAAGTACATATTTGAAAAGCCTGCTCTGTCTGGGAGAATAGCAAGATGGCAAATGATCTTGACAGAATACGACATCCAGTACACAACTCAGAAAGCTATCAAAGGAAGTGTATTGGCAGACCACTTGGCACATCAGACAGTAGACGACTATCAGTCAATGAACTTTGAGTTTCCAGACGAAAGCATCATGATTGTGACTGATTGTGAAGTACCTGGACCGGATGAAGGACCTGAGGAAGGATCCTGATGGTCTATGCACTTTGACGGAGCCTCCAATGCTTTGGGTAACGGTATCGGCGATGTGATCATATCCCCTCAAGGAACTCATACTCCACTCACTTCCCGGCTATGTTTCAACTGCACCAACAACATGGCGGATTATGAGGCATGCATCATGGGTCTCCAAGCTGCGATCGATTTAAGGATCAAGTTTCTGAGTGTCTTCGGAGATTCCGCTCTCGTGATCAATCAGATCAAAGGAGAATGGGATACGAAACATCCGAATCTTATTCCTTACAAAGAATGTGTGTTGACATTGATCCCCCACTTCACAGAGATAACCTTTGAACATTTCCCGAGAGAGGAGAATCAGTTAGCGGACGCGTTAGCTACAATGTCTTCCATGTTCAAGGTCAAATGGGACAATGAGGCTCCCCGGATCATCATCTGGAAATTGGACGAACCGGCATACTGTTGTGATCTCGAGACTGAATTGGTAACTGAGAAGCCTTTGTACCATGAGGTGAAGAGATACTTGGAAGCTCAGGAATACCCTGAAGGTGCATCTGTCAATGATAAGAAGTTTCTGAGAAGGTTCGCAGCGAAATTCTTCCTCAGCAACGGCATTCTGTACAAGCGAAACCATGATTCGACCTTACTGCGTTGTGTGGATAAGACTGAAGCAGAAAGGATCATGGCAGAGCTGCATGAGGGTACCTTCGGAACACATTCCAGTGGACACACTATGGCAAAGAAAATCCTTCGGGCAGGGTATTTCTGGTCCACAATGGAAGCCGACTGTTACCAACATTCTCGGACATGCCATAAATGCCAGATATATGCAGACAAGGTGCATGTTCCTCCAGTTCCTCTGAATGTCTTGACAGCACCTTGGCCGTTTGCAATGTGGGGCATAGATATGATCGGTGAGATTAAACCTACGGCATCCAATGGGCATCGCTTCATTCTGGTGGCGATTGATTACTTCACGAAGTGGGTTGAGGCAACTTCCTATGCCACAGTAACCAAGAACATGGTGGCACGGTTCATTCGGCACAATCTGATCTGTCGATACGGCGTCCCAGAAAGGATCATTACAGACAACGGTACCAACCTCAATAACAAGATGACCACTGAGCTCTGCGAGCAGTTTAAGATACAGCACCACAACTCTTCTCCTTATCGGCCGAAGATGAATGGGGTTGTAGAAGCAGCGAATAAGAACATTAAGAAAATCGTGCAGAAGATGACAGTGACTTATAAAGATTGGCACGAGATGTTACCGTTCGCTCTACATGGGTACCGTACCTCAGCAAGGACGTCAACCGGGGCAACTCCCTTCTCCTTGGTCTATGGTATGGAGGCAGTCTTACCGATCGAAGTATAGATACCCTCTCTCCGGATAATGAAGGATGCAGCTCTGAGCGAAGATGATTGGATCCAGACACGACTTGATCAGCTAAACCTTATCGACGAAAAGAGACTTGCTGCTATTTGTCATGGTCAGACGTACCAAAAACGAATGATCAGGGCATTTAACAAAAAGGTCAGACCACAAGAATATCAAGTTGGGGATCTGGTAATCAAGCGCATCATCCTTCCTCAAAGTGATCCAAGGGGCAAATGGACCCCTACGTACAAAGGGCCATTTGTGGTTAAACATGTGTTCTCAGGAGGAGCCATGATTCTAACCAACATGGATGGTGACGACCTTCCTCACCCTGCCAATGCAGACATAGTAAAAAGATACTACGCATGAAAAAGACCCGCTAGGTTGACATACCTAGGCAAAAATTAGGGCTTCCCGGCGAACCAAAAGGGTTCGGGCAAAATGAAGGGATGAAATGAAAAATCTGTACACCCGGCAAGTCGAAAACCTGAAAAGGCGACTTGGGCAAAAATGGGTATCCCGGTGGACTGAAAACCTGAAAGGGCGGTCCAGGCAAAAGTTAGGGATAAAAGCGTAATACTATGTCTCACTGGATCACCTTGCATCTAGAATCCGGTATCTACAGCGAGTTCAGACGGCATCGATCAATCAGCTTCATCGTCAACTAGGTCATCAAGTGATGAGACGCTCGAAGACATAAAGGCGATAGCAGAGTTGAAACCCAGTGGATCATTCTTTTCACACAGCTGTTTTATTTTCTTTTGTACAAATTTGTATAAACTCTTTTGTTCGGCGGCGTTCTCTTACTAGGACGTCAGCCTCTTGTACATAAACGCCTATTTTACAGGCAAATTCAAAAATCAATACAAAAAATCACTTTTCAGCTCAAATTGCCATTTGTTTTTTCTTTTCTGTTTTATTTTGCGAAGAACGTCCAAGGTTCAATTTGTGATATATGCATTGACAATAATTTGCTAAGTCATGAATATTTGCATACGAAACAAAGGATTAATTACAGGTAACATTAGAAACAGGGGCAATAAAGAGTTGTCTAAGCAATCTAATTGTTCTGTCCTCCAAGGTATCAAGGTAGGTTCAGCAGAAGAACATAACCAGTATATCTTAATTCCACATAGAGTGAGCCAGCAAGTCAATACACTCTCCTCAAGCAGAGCTATAATATCAGCCTTAAGGAAGTTGGGTATCCTCCAGCAGATCTCAACATTCCCCAGCAATATACGGACATTTTTAACAAGCATCCCCGGCAGTCTTGACCTAAAGATTGTTCCCCGGCGGTATATCAAACATTCAATGGAGTCACTTCCCCGATACAGTTCAAAACTTCCCCGGGAAAGTCCAACCCAGTTTTCCCAGGAAAGTTGGAATCCATCTCCCCAAACACTAAGCTTATCCCCAGTAGATTCTGGAAGCTCATCCCCGTAGAGCACGAACGCGTCTTCCGGCTTTATTCAAAGGTTATTTCCCTACCAGGATATAACTGGGTTATCCTCAGCCAAAAGCCACGGAAAGATCATCCACAACAAAGTCTTCCTATCCCCAGCGAAGTTACCATCAACATTCCAGCAAAGTACCTCTCTCCCCACAGAGTACTGTTCCCCAGCAAGATCGTTAGAGTAATTTTCTCCCCGCAGAGTGTTCTATTCGCCAAGTTTATCCCCCAACGGAGTTATCTTCTCCTACTGGTATTCTTGCAACTATCATCCCCAGCGGAAGCAAAAATCTATTCTTCAACATCAGCCCGGGAGTGACTTCCCGGCACCCATCAAGGATTTATTTTCCTAAAACGAAAAGATACATTCATAAACATCACATTTCCATACATTATAGCATGCATATACGCATCATATCTTATAAACATCATTGCTTGATTCATATCATGCATTGCATGTGACTGACATTTACCTTTCAGGAAAGATCCAGTTAAGTTCTCAGCTATATTTCAAGACTTTCGTCTGGTTCAGTTAAATCGACCCTAAGATTTTCCTGATTCTTATCCAGTCAAAGGCCTTCTCTGGTTCAGTCAGATCGACCCTAAGATCTCCCTGATTCTTATCCAGTTGAAGATTCCAAGACCTTGTCCGGTTCAGTTAAATCAACCCTAAGATTTTCCTGATTCTTATCCAGTCAAAGGCCTTCTCTAGTCCAGTTAAATCGATCCCTAAAAGATTTTCCTGATGAAGACTCAGTAGAAGACATCCAAGATTCTCTCAGCGTTACTGTTGAGGTTGAAGTCGCCCAAGATTCTCTCAGCGTTACTGTTGAGGTTGAAGTCGCCCAAGATTCTCTCAGCGTTACTGTTGAGGTTGAAGTCACCCAAGATTCTCTCAGCGTTACTATTGAGGTTGAAGTCGCCCAAGATTCTCTCAGCGTTACTGTTGAGGTTGAAGTCGCCTATGATTCTCTCAGTGTTTCTGTTGAGGTAGTAATCGTCCAAGATTCTCTCAGCGTTCCTGTTGAGGTAGTAATCACCCAAGATTCTCTCAGCGTTCCTGTTGAGGTAGTAATCGTCCAAGGTTCTCTCACCGTCCCGTTGAGGTAGTAACCATCCCTGGTTCATTCATCACCATTTGAAGCTCCAGATTCAACTCCTGTAACCAGTCAGGGCGCATCTACATGAGAGTTTGAAGACCAGTTCCTGTAACAGGCCAGGTAATCATTTTCTTTTTCAGGTACGCAAGTTCACGCTAAGGAATCTCTTACGCGATCGACATCCAGATGGAATCTATAAGCCCATCCACCTATCCATCATATCTTAGCATGGCATCTATAAGCCCATCATCCTATCCATCAATCTCCAAATGGCATCTATAAGCCCATTCCCACCATCACACTACTATGTGAGCGCAAATTTCTGGGCACTCTAGTGTTCAATCATCTTCCACCTTCGGATTACGAAAGGCACGTCAGCCAATCTGCATCCTCAGGTCTAAGAAGATTGAACAGGGGCAACTGTTGTACCCCAAAATTTTCCCTCCCATATTCTTCAATGAAATTCTGGCTGCAGATACTCAATGTCACGTTCAATGTTATGACACCATATCTGACTTTCTATAAGACAGTAAATACAAAAACAGTAAAGAACACAGTCAATTGTTTACCCAGTTCAGTGTGCAACAACACCTACTCTGGGGGCTACCAAGCCAGGGAGGAAATCCACTATAAGAGATATTAATTCAGGAATAAACCAACCAGTTTATCTCCTTCACTTAAGACCTACCCAATGCAACTTCAATCTAAGTACAACTTAAACCTGAGTTCCTACTCACTCCCCCTCAATCACAGCAGTGATACATAAAACAATTTGACTAATGAATAGTTGAAGACACTCTTCAAAACATACACTTGATTATGCTTCACAGCTTTTTAATCAAGCAACACAAACACTCTTGCTTCACAGCTTTGAGTGATACACAAACCTAACTTGACTTTGCTTCACAGCTTTAGTCAAGAGACATACAAACACTCTTGCTTCAAAGCTTTGAGTGTTACACAACCCTTACAATTAAAACCTATTCCAAGTCACTTATCACAATGATAATTGCTTGGATTACAATAGTAAAAACTATACAGCTTCTAAATGATCTTCTGTCAAAAAGGGATTGCCTTCAAAACAGCAGCCCTGTTGAATATATAGCAGCTGCAACTTTAGTTAGGGTTTCCACAAAAAGCTAGGGTTAATTCCGTTTGTCCTTAAGACTAGGTCACAGGACTTTATCAACCAGGTTGGGGTTGAGCTAGGTTAACCCAAAGAAAACGCAGGATTCTGTTCTGGAAAGACTGAGCCATTTTCCTGAAAAAACTCAGAATTAACCAAATTGCACACCTGTTAGTTCAGAACAGAATGTCTTAACATCTGTTATGACATCTGAAAACCTGTCTACTGATTTAGGTAAATATGATCATTTTGCAAAATGCTCAGATACACACTCATAAACATCAGCACCTGTATGACAATATTTTTCTGCAAAGGTACCTAATACATCTGTACCTAATAAACTAGAATGTTATGACATCAGTCATGACATTCATACACCTGGTTTTACCAAAAATGCATGCCAATACCTAAACAACTACAAACTCCCCCTTTGGCAGATTTTTGGCTAAAGTCCCTAAGCAATCAGAGATAGATAGCAGCAGCAGAATAAATAAGACTGCAGAAAAATAGAATGTCTAATAAAGTACCAAAATATATCTCCCCCTCTTTAGCCACAAATGGGCCAAAGATACATGTTCTTAAAAGTTATACAGTCATCCAGAAAAAGTAATGAGAGCAGAACTAAAAACTGAACACACTTCCAAACTCTACCAGGGACCAGTATCAACTCCACTAATCAGCAACTCCACCAACCTTTAAGCACTGTCATCAGACTCAGAGGAGCTAGTTTCTTCAGTATTGAGATGACCTTCAGCTTCTACACCCTCTTCCCTTCTGTTTCCTTCAGCTTCCTCCTTTTCTAACCTGGCAATTAGGTTTTCTAGGGTCTTTTTCCTAGCTTCCAGTTCTTTGCAGGTCTCTTTTAATACGGCTATGACATCAGATGTTTTGGACTGGGTCTTCACAGACGATGTCTCAGCTGATGTTATGACAATATCAGGAGCATGAGATCCCTGAAATAGTTTATAGTGCAACCCAAGGGCAGGAGCTCTTTTGCAAGCAGTATCTCTTGCCACCAGGATATCAGGGTATTGTGCAAGGATAATTCCACAAAGGAGGGAGGGAAAGGCAATTGGTCCTTTGACAGCATAACTACCAGCATGTTTTAAAGTTTGTTCAAAAATATACCTGCCATAGTCAAAAGCAGTCTTGGTTCCCACAGCATAAATAAATCTCCCCAAACCTGTGGAGATAGTTGATTTATGGTTTGTAGGGACCCAGTTGGCTGGACCAATCTTGTGCAGGATGGCAAATTTCATGCTAAGATTGCTGGCATTCAGCTTGCCTTTCAAGGGCCAGCACTTCACTTGCCTTGTTGTGATGGTTTGACAAACTTCATTGTCAGTGACTTCCAGATCAGGACAATCCTCATTTGATCTTCCAAGAAATTTGTCAATTTCTGATGGAGAGAAATTAACCCTTCTTCCTCTAACAAAAACACTTTCAAAGTCAGCTGACCTTCCATCAGCATAATCATTAGACAAGTTAACTATGAACTCCTTGACCAGATTTTCATAACACTTGGTAAATTTTATCACTGTCTTCATCAGTCCAGCATTCTTGATCAGGTCCATGATGTCTTTGCACTCCATGGCATCATTGTTGAGTTCTCTTTCTAAAGCTATTCTCTTCAAGCAAACATACTTCCATCTGTTTGCATTGTCAGGATGGTGGAAAGAGATGTTGTCTGTTGGGACTTCAGGAACTCTAGCAATTTCGCTGGAGGGCAGTTTCCTTCTGATAGGAATTTCTTCAACATCAATCTCAAACTCTGATTCCTCATCAGAATCACAAGATTCAGGTTCTTTTCTCTTCTTTGTAATTGGTTGTCTACCAGTATACACCTGGGCTTTCACCTTCCCTTTGGGCTGACCAGTTTTCACAGATTCTACCCCAGCCTTGCCTCCAGTCTTGGATTTCTTAACAGCAGGTTTATCTTTGGACATACATTTTGCATCATTCTGATTACCCTTTCTTTTCATCATTCTCCTAGCTATGCCAGGGTTTACATTGGCAATCAGATCATTTTCTGAGTATTCCTCATCCACATCAATGATAGGTGGATCAGCAGTCTTTTCTGAAGGGTTCTGAATGTTGTCATTTTGTGTCATAACATTCTCAGAGACATCTACATTCTCAGAGACATCAACATTTGGGCTTCCTGATTGATTTAAAGGGACAGAAATCCCCGGTACAGGTTGGTTTCCGCTTAGTATACTAGTAACAAGCCTAGCAATAGCTTGATGAACTTGAACTGATCCTTCTCTATTTGGTACAGAAGAAGAAGGATGAGAAGGATTACCAGAGGCAGCAGCTTGAGCTCTTCCTGCATGTCTAGTTCTCAGCTTTTTGACTTTGGCGGGGTCAGTTGCCATCTCTCTGAGAGGAGTGATCTCAAGAACTTCAGATTCTATGCATGTGGTGATTTCTCGAGAGTCTTTGTCAGATGATGAAGATGAAGAGGTCGCCTTGGTTGAAGATGATGTTTGAGACATTTTGATTGACTTAGAGCAACAGTAGCAATTTGAGAGAAAACTTTGAATGAGAGAAGGGAACAGGTTGCAAAGTCGAGAGAGGTAGGAGGCAAAAGAGAGTCTTTTCAACTTCTTAAAGGTTTTGAAAGAATTGGGAAAACATATGATTAACCCACTAAAAATAGACTTAACAACATTAACTCCTTCAACCCTTGTTTTAAGCAAAATTAATTGCTATAATTTCTCATGTTGGCAAATACCCAACCTGCCCCTTAAGTTTTCAAGTTTATTTTCAACAAGAGCCTTGGTAGAAGAATCAGCCAGCTGAAGCTTGATGATACCATGTTCCAGTTTAATTGACTTCTTCTCTACAAAGTCAATGTGCTTGGTCCGGCTATGCTGAATAGGGTTCATGGAAATATTGATTGTATTCAGATTGTCACAATACAATGTCACAACATCTTGTGAGACATTATACTCAGTGAGCATCTGTTTTGTCCAGATATCTTGAGAACAGTTACTACTAGCTGCAACCATTTCAGCATAGAGTTGGGAAGGAATTCTTTTGACATGAATCATAGTTCTGGTTGATTCTTGAATGATCTTATTTTTCTTTTTGTCAACTCCATTTTGATGGTGAGTTATAGGAGAAGAGACTTCACGACTCATTTCTTCTGGGAAATAGAATTTATTAGACTTGTTGTTTCCAAAATCCTTGTCATGATTACTTCTGGTTCTGACAACACATCCTTCTTCAAGTTTATTCACCACATCATAGGCATGTTTCTTTTTACCAAGCCTTTCAATTTTAAGTTCACCTAAAACCCTTCTTTTATCAATCTGTAGTCTTGGAGTCCTTCTGACTGCTTCCATAGAGATAGCTCTTTTCATTCTTCTTAGATGAAGATGACCAAGCTTATGGTGCCACGGTTTCATCTCTTTTTCTTCTTTGGTAATTGGACACATAGTGGAGTTATTAGTGTTCTCAGGCTGCCACAAGTAACAGTTATCTTTGGATCTGATTCCTTTCATTACAACTTCTAGTTTTTCATTAATTACTAGACATTCAGATTTTGAGAAGTTGACCTTGAATCCTAGATCACACAATTGACTGATACTAATGAGATTAGCAGTCATCCCTTTTACCAGCAGTACTTCATTCAGACTTGGAACTCCAGGGCAGTCCAAATCACCAACTCCTTTGATTTCACCTTTAGCACCATCTCCAAAGGTCATAAAACTGGTGGTGTGAGGTTTAACATTATTGAGGAGGTTCTTGATTCCAGTCATGTGTCTAGAACATCCACTGTCAAAGTACCAGTCTTCCTTTGCAGAGACCCTCAGGGAAGTGTGGGCTATCAGGGCAGTAGCCTTTTTCTTCCATTTAGGAGCATGTGGTACCTTTTTAGACTTAGGTTTGACACCTGAGTTCTGATTAGGGTATCCATGCAATCTGAAGCAGAAGGGCTTTATGTGGCCATATCTCCCACAATGATGACATCTCCATCTTTGGTACTTTTTCTTCATATATCTTTGTTTCTGATGTTGAGAGTTGTGTTGAGACATCTGCTTTGACATTTGTTTAACAGGCCTGATCTTCTTGTCTGTACTAGATTTCTTGGCTTCCACAAATCCTAGTCCAGATTTGTTTCCCACATTTTGTCCAACTTGAAGAATCTCTTCCAATTTATCTGTTCCATTAGTCAGCATCTTGACAGATTTGGTCATTTGATTCAGTTGTGAGTTCAGCAATTGAACTTCCCCTTCTAGATGACTTATAGTTTCAAGGTTTGCCCTTTTTTCAGCCTCTAGTTTTATGATGAGTTTTGATTGTTTCTCATTCTGCACACAGACTTCAGTACTTCTGATACACAATTTCTTGTAAGTATCAGCCAGTTCTTCAAATGTCACTTCTTCATCACTAGTGTCACTTTCAGAGGTACAGACACCAGTTAGAGCAATAACTAGTTTGGCAGATTCTTCTTCAGAATTACTTTCTGAATCACAGTCAGACCAAGTAACAGTCATTCCTTTCTTTTGTTTCTTAAGAAAGGTAGGACATTCAGCTCGAATATGCCCATATCCTTCACAACCATGGCATTGAATTCCTCTGCCTTGATTTCCCTTCTCTTCTGACCTTGGTCTTCTGCTGGAACTGTCAATGTCAGAGGGAATGTTATGAACATTAGACCTTGACTTTGGATCTATTCTTTTGATGAGTTTGTTGAACTGTCTTCCAAGCATGGCTATAGCTTCTGAAATATTTTATTCTTCATCCTCCTTGTTTTCAACATCAGTGTTGGATACAAGTGCTATGCTCTTGTTCTTCTTGTCACCATTATCAGTGATCCCCATCTCAAAAGTCTGAAGAGACCCAATAAGTTCATCCACTTTCAACTTGCTGATGCCCTGGGCTTCCTCTATGGCAGTTACCTTCATTGCAAATCTTTTAGGCAGGGATCTGAGAATCTTTCTCACCAGTTTTTCTTCTGACATCTTTTCTCCCAGTGCTCCTGAGGTGTTGGCAATCTCCAAGATGTTCATGTGAAACTCATGAATGGTTTCATCTTCCATCATTTTTAGATTCTCAAACTTGGTAGTCAACATCTGAAGCCTTGACATTTTTACTTTGGAAGTGCCCTCATGGGTAGTTTTGAGAGTGTCCCAAACTTCCTTGGCCAGTTCATATTGATGTACTAGTCTGAAAATGCTTCTATCAATTCCATTGAACAAGGCATTTAAGGCTTTGGAATTTCCCAGGGCTAACTCATCTTCTTCTTTACTCCAATCTTCCTCAGGCTTCAAACTGATTGACCCATCTTTCTCAGTTATGGTGGGATGGATCCATCCTTTGCCAGCAGCTCTCCAAGCCTTTTTGTCCAGAGATTTTAAGAAGGCAATCATACGAGGTTTCCAGTAGTCATAATTAGTTCCATCCAGAATGGGTGGTCTATTTCCAAAAACTCCTTCTTTGTCCATAGTGCCAGAAAGTGATATCCCTAGATCTCACCCAGTAATACAGGCAGGGTGCCTGCTCTGATACCAATTGAAATTCTGGCTGCAGATACTCAATGTCACGTTCAATGTTATGACACCGTATCTGACTTTCTATAAGACAGTAAATACAAAAACAGTAAAGAACACAGTCAATTGTTTACCCAGTTCAGTGTGCAACAACACCTACTCTGGGGGCTACCAAGCCAGGGAGGAAATCCACTATAAGAGATATTAATTCAGGAATAAACCAACCAGTTTATCTCCTTCACTTAAGACCTACCCAATGCAACTTCAATCTAAGTACAACTTAAACCTGAGTTCCTACTCACTCCCCCTCAATCACAGCAGTGATACATAAAACAATTTGACTAATGAATAGTTGAAGACACTCTTCAAAACATACACTTGATTATGCTTCACAGCTTTTTAATCAAGCAACACAAACACTCTTGCTTCACAGCTTTGAGTGATACACAAACCTAACTTGACTTTGCTTCACGACTTTAGTCAAGAGACATACAAACACTCTTGATTCAAAGCTTTGAGTGTTACACAACCCTTACAATTAAAACGTATTCCAAGTCACTTATCACAATGATAATTGCTTGGATTACAATAGTAAAAACTATACAGCTTCTAAATGATCTTCTGTCAAAAAGGGATTGCCTTCAAAACAGCAGCCCTGTTGAATATATAGCAGCTGCAACTTCAGTTAGGGTTTCCACAAAAAGCTAGGGTTAATTCCGTTTGTCCTTAAGACTAGGTCACAGGACTTTATCAACCAGGTTGGGGTTGAGCTAGGTTAACCCAAAGAAAACGCAGGATTCTGTTCTGGAAAGACTGAGTCATTTTCTTGAAAAAACTCAGAATTAACCAAATTGCACACCTGTTAGTTCAGAACAGAATGTCTTAACATCTGTTATGACATCTGAAAACCTGTCTACTGATTTAGGTAAATGTGATCATTTTGCAAAATGCTCAGATACACACTCATAAACATCAGCACTTGTATGACAATATTTTTCTGCAAAGGTACCTAATAAATCTGTACCTAATAAACTAGAATGTTATGACATCAGTCATGACATTCATACACCTGGTTTTACCAAAAATGCATGCCAATACCTAAACAACTACATTCAAGATTTGCCAAGTCAAAGGTTCAAAAGCTCTCAAGGGTTGCACAGTTCAAGGGCCTCATAACAGTCAAAAACTAGGGTTTTGGTTCTGACAAAGAAAATGAAGTTTTCAAGGGTCCAATCAACTCCCACATGCCTACAGACAGGGTCAAGCATCCATATGCTAAGTTTCAAGACTTACAGCACAAAATTGCACAGTCAAATGCCCTAATTGCTCAGCAGTCAACTGCAGGGGCAAAATGGTCATTTGACAGTCAAAAGTTCAAATTTTTGGTCAACATCTCATTTTGAAGCCACAAACATCATTTGATCAATTCTTGATCATGATTCTCAAGGCATGGCTCAAAAAGTCTCAAGATTCAAAAGTTTCCATATTTGGACAATTGAAAAAGTCAACTGTAACTTGACCAAGGCATAACTTCCATATGGTTCATCAGAAAAATTCCATCCAAAGCTCATTTTGAATAGAAAGACATTTCCTACAACTCCTCTTCACACTTCAAGTCCAAGAAATGCTCTCACAAAAAGTTATCAATTTCAACATTATAGGTCATTTTCAAAAGTCAACAAAAAGGCACTTTAAGTCAAAGACCATAACTTGAGGTTGGTAAATCAAAATGAGATGGGACCAAAGGCATTGGTTAGAGGACTTCAAGACCTTTCCAAAATATCCAAGAATATGATCAAATATTAAAAATTGAGCAAGATATGCCTTGTGGAAGTTGGGAAATTTTTGGGAATTTTGAAAAGTCAACTTTGCTTCAAATGCCTCAAAATTGCTAATGGGCCACATTTTCTTCCAAGAATCATGATCCAAAGGCTATGCACGACCATTTGACCCAAAGGGGATTTATTTCATCATTTTTTATTATTTATTTGAATTTTTTATCACCATTAATTCATTTAATGAAATAAAATATGACAAAAATACTAAACAAATGTGTTTGAATCTTTTTATGCAGTATAATCACTCATCAAAACCTCAAGATCTCGTGCACATCAAAAAAAGGAAAGATTTGGTGCAAATTGGCATGTTCTTCATGAAGAAAATATTGAAAAAGATTCCATGGAAATCAAATATTTTTTTCATCAATGCAAAGGGTTATGGACTCAATTTCTTACCCTAATTCGTCCCATACATATACAGGATGCTAAACCTAATCAAAAGGACCTGAAAGTTGCGCCTCATATCATATACACATTTTGCATTTTTTGTGAAAAAATTGAAAACTGAAAACACACATAGAGTGCAATTCAAAGCGAAATAAGGATTCCAATAGCTTGCCAAGGCATCAAGGAACCTAACTGAATCCTTTTCCACGCTTCTAGCATCAAGAATTGGTATATAGAAGTCAAAATTCCTCATACTTTATGAATAATCGTATTTGAATTTCTGGACATTTTTCATACATTTTGATTGTTGTTTTATACTAACATGGACCTTCTGAATCTATTGATATTGTTTAATTGAATTTTCATCGCCTATATGCAAACTTGCCATGGAAGCCCTTTAGGGTTGCAGAGGTTTTAAAAGAGGGCTTTGCTCCTCTGGAAAAATTGAGACACAAGACTCATACCACTGAAACCAGAAGCTCATGACGATTCAAAGCCACATGTCGCGCTCAATTTATGACCGAAGGTGTGCTAGTCGCTATTTTTATGTTCTTCATTTAGTGGGGGTTTAAAACCCCCGCTATCTTTCTCATATTTGCAGATAAAACAAAGTCACCATGAAGGAGACGCTGAGTTGTCTCAATGTGATAGGGCTATTCAAATTTCAGCGCGTGTTTTCTTGTTAATAGCATTAGTGCGTTTGTTTTTATATATTAATTCCTTTCCATTATAATTACAAAGTGACAAAGCAGCTCAGTTGGTGGAACGTAGTGCTGGAAAGCATTGGGACCTGGGTTCGATTCCCAGGTCCCCTCCCTTTCTCAATATATTTTGTTTTACTCTGATTCCATGCAGTACACGCCCAGAGATCCACCATGCATCCTACGCTGGCGCTGGCCACATGGCCACTGAGATCAATCCAAGAGCCAAAAATCAAGGTCCAGGGAACACCCCAGTCAACGCATACGCACATGGTCAGAAAAGTCAAACGAGCCCTCAATGTAATGGGCCAAATTGCTGCAATCAAAACCTCCAAAATTGGGGTCAACACCCCCCATCTGTTTGTATTTTCTCTCTCACTTTTATTTTCTTTTATTTATTCCTCTTAATCAATTGTTTTATTTAATTCATAAATTAATTTTTTATAACATAAAAATACCAAAATAATCAGAAACTATAAAAATAAAAAATATGTTTTAATGTTTAATTCACTAACATTTTTGTAAATAAATTTAACAATTAATTTTAGTTTTAATTCTAGGCTTAATTTTAATGTTTTTTTTATAAACTAAAAAATGTAGAATTAGGGTTTTAAATACTTTATCCTTTTTCTTTTCTTTTACCATTATTAAATATTAATTATTTTTGTAAATAAATTGCCATGTAAATAATTAATTAAAACTAGGTCAAAATTAAACTTTTTTTAATAATTAAAATGTTTAGAATTAGGGTTCCAATTTCATTTAATTTTCTTACTAAATTCCATAAATACAAAAATCTCAAAAATAATTTCCTTTTCTCATTTAACTTAATTAATTTCATAATTTTAATTCAATTTCTTTAAAAGGGTCCAACGCCCTCGCATTCGATCATAATTCTATTTCGCGCGCTTATTTTATTTCCTTTTTATAAATTTCATGTAATTATCCCAAAGCCATGTAATAGATTAATTAAACATTTATCTTTCCGCATTTTATTTTATTTCAAATCGGGTCTTGGACTAATTTGGCGATGTAGACCCGCGCCTTTGTAATAGCGTAGGACTTTTAAATCCCGCATCTTTTAAACTGTTAATAACTCGCATGAAAGAATGAATTCCAAAAATAAAAACAGAGCGTAGATCACCAATACATGACAAGATAAACATAATTGAAAACGACACACAAATCACACACCACCCCTAGGGTACGCCTCACTGTTGCCTTGCCCCTCGAAAGGTGGTCGTCGAGTAGAGGATATTTTAGTAAGTCCTCATGTCCATGAACATGGCATGAGGGTAGCTTCTAAGGTGTCTTCCTATTGCTCTAGTGATCACCATGTCCCGAACCCTCGAATTGACCCGAACACCTCCAATGGTGGTGCTACCTACCTCTCAATGGTGGGATGGCACTACTTTAAGGACATTTACACAGACGAATTCCTTAGGGTAGGTAGACAACTCGTAGATACTTACTCTAATTTCAAAACAAAAATCAAAAAACTCTTTTCACACCGACACTTTCAAAAAGCTTTCGAAAGCAATTTTTCAAACACTCTTGAGGACTGATACAAGCGTCGAACTGAAATTTTCAAAGAAACTTTTTTAAACCCACAGTTGAAAAGAAAACAAACAATTTGAAAACACAAATGAGCAAATATCTAAGAGCCCATGGATAACCATGGATAGAAAGGGTGCTAACACCTTCCCTTTCTATAAATCTACCTCCCGAACCGAGAAACTATCTCATAAGGAATTTTTCTGTGCTTTTGTCCTGTCCATGTTGGAGAAAATAAAAGACGGTGGCGACTCTTGCTTCCGCGATATTTCACGAACCAGCGTTAAACAGTCAGTTCCAGATCCACCGATCACACTATCCTATTTAATGAAAAGAGGAAAAACAACATTTATAAAATCAAACTTTCTGAACTGAAAAGTCAAAATGTAAAGTGTCTTCTGTCTGTTAACAACGAGCAATGGATCTAGCACAGAAGATTGGGACATGTTAGTATGAGAAGAATATCTCAGATTAACAAACTCAATCTGGTCAGAGGACTTCCTAACCTGAAGTTCAATTCAGATGCTCTGTGTGAAGCATGTCAGAAAGGCAAGTTTGCAAAACCAGCTTTCAAATCTAAAAACACTGTTTCCACCTCTAAGCCATTAGAACTTCTGCACATTGAATTATTTGGACCAGTTAAAACTGCTTCATTCAGTGGCAAGAAGTATGGGTTAGTAATCGTAGATGACTATAGCAGATGGACATGGGTAAAGTTCTTAAGACACAAGGACGAGTCACACTCTGTGTTTGTCACCTTCTGCAACCAAGTTCAGAATGAAAAGGATCTTAGAATCGTCAAAGTCAGAAGTGATCATGGTGGAGAATTTGAAAACAAATATTTTGAGTCATTCTTTAATGACAAAGGCATTCTGCATGATTTCTCTTATCCTAGAACTCCCCAGCAAAATGGAGTTGTAGAACGAAAGAACAGAACATTGCAAGAAATGGCCAGAACCATGATCAACGAGACTAACATTGCTAAGATCTTCTGGGCAGAGGCAATAAACACATCGTGTTAAATTCAGAATAGAATCTCCATAAGACCTATTCTGGAAAAGACTCCATATGAATTGTGGAAGAACAGAAAGCCCAGCATTTCCTATTTTCCTCCATTTGGATGTACATGCTTTATTTTGAATACAAAAAATTATTTGAACAAGTTTGACTCTAAAGCACAAAAGTGTATTATGTTAGGATACTCTGAACGCTCAAGAGGGTACAGAGTATACAATACAAAAACACAGATTGTGGAAGAATCAATCAGTGTTCATTTTGATGATAAGCTTGACTCTCAAAAGTCAAAGCAGAATGAATTCCTTGCAGGTATGGAAGTTGAACTTACAGGTACTAAAGACAATTCATCAGAAACTCTTAACATAGACACTCCCTCAACATCAGAAAGAGGCACTGCAAGCAATCCAGCACCTTCTGTTGATCAACTTCAGAAAAGACTATCCAGAAGCAGCATGGATCACCCAGAAGAAACAATCTTAGGAAGAAAGGAAGATCCAATCAGAACAAGATCTAGCTTCAGAAACCCTGAAGAATCCCTCTTGGGACTTGTTTCTCTAATTGAACCATCAACAATTGATGAAGCACTTCTGTACAATGACTGGATTCTAGCAATGCAAGAGGAGCTAAATCAATTCACAAGAAATGACGTATGGGATCTAGTTCCCAAACCAAAAGGATTCAACGTCATTGGAACAAAATGGGTGTTCAGAAACAAACTGAATGAACAAGGTGAAGTCATCAGAAACAAGGCACGACTGGTAGCACAAGGTTATAGTCAGCAGAAGGGATAGACTATACATAAACCTTTTCTCCAGTCTCCAGGTTAGAATCTATCAGACTCTTAATCTCATTTGCTGTTAATAAAGTCATCACTCTGTATCAGATGGATGTTAAGAGTGCATTCTTAAATGGCTATATAGAAGAAGAGGTATATGTGCACCAACCCCTGGTTTTGAAAGTTCCAAAAATCCAGAATATGTTTTCAAACTAAAGAAGTCACTCTATGGTCTGAAACAAGCTCCCAGAGCTTGGTATGAAAGACTAAGTAACTTCCTGTTAGAAAAGGAATTCACCAGAGGGAAAGTGGACACAACTCTATTATGTAAGACAGTTAAGAATGACATTTTAGTATGTCAGATTTATATTGATGACATCATATTTGGATCTACTAAACCCTCTCTGGGAAGAAAGTTTGCTAAATGTATGCAGGCAGAATTTGAGATGAGCCTAATGGGGGAACTGAAATTCTTTCTGGGCATTCAGATCAATCGAACCCCAGAAGGAACTTATATTCATCAGAGCAAATACGTCAGAGAACTTCTGAAGAAATTTGATCTCTCAGAATGTAAGCCATCAAATATTCCAATGCATCCCACGTGCATTCTGGAAAGAGAAGAGGTAAGTAAAAAGGTAGAACATAAGGTCTACAGAGGTATGATTGGTTCTCTTCTCTATCTGACGGCTTCAAGGCCTGACATTTTATTCAGTGTTTGCATTTGTGCTAGATTCCAATCAGATCCTAGAGAATCTCAATTAACAGCAGTTAAGCGAATTTTCAAGTATCTGAAAGGTACTACTAATCTGGGTTTGTTTTATAGAAAATCAAGTGATTACAGCTTAGTAGGATATTGTGATGCTGATTTCACTGGAGAGAGAGTAGAACGTAAAAGTACTTCTGGAAGCTTCCAGTTTCTGGGAGAAAATCTGATCTCATGGTCCAGCAAAAGACAATCCACAATTGCTCTATCAACAGCAGAAGCTGAATACATAGCAGCAGCTGGATGCAGCACACAAATGCTCTGGATGAAAAGTCAACTTGAGGACTTCCAGATATTTGAGAGTAACATTCATATCCTCTGTGACAATACTTCTGCTATATGTCTTAGTAAAAATCCAATTCTACATTCTAGGGCTAAGCATATAGAAATAAAACATCATTTTATTAGGGACTATATTCAGAAAGGGATTTTAAATTTTAAATTTATTAACACAGACCATCAATGGGCTGATATTTTTACAAAACCACTTTCTGAAGATAGGTTCAACTTCATTCTGAAACATCTCAGCATGAAGCTCTGCCCAGAATAAAATTGTTTTGATTCCATATATTAACCTTCAGAATTTTGTTTATTTTTCTGTGAACTACTGATCAATCTTTCTTCAGATCTTTAGAAGTACATATTGTATCAGAAACTATCCATGAAGATCTGAGCGCTTCATTTCAAGGATAGAAATGTGTTGTTCACTCAAGCAAACAAGTGTCATCCAGTCATCAGCTATTTTCTGAGGCTGAACACGCGTTCATGTTTCTGAAAAGGAAAAAGCGCTGATTGGATGCATTGAGACACATGTCATGGGTAACCGTTCCAAATATCTTTCTGAATCCCCTAAAATCAACTATCATTAAATGCTAATAATCATTATTAATTTCTCTCTCTTTACGTTTATGTTTTCAAAACCTTTTTAGAAATCTATTTAAACACACTTCACACCATTTACACTCTTTACCTTCACTTTCATTTTCTCTCAATCTTACTGATTTCAGTTTGCATATTTTCTCAAAACCCTTTCATTTTCTTCACAAAAACCTTCGTGTGAACATGGCTTCCTCCAGCATTCCTACTTCAGGTTCCCAGAAAACTGTTTCATCTGAACAATATGAAGAACCCCACAGAACGCTTCTAACACCAATCAAAAACCTAGAAGTTCTGTCAGAATTAATCATGGATTTCAACAGCCTTCAAGAGAATGGGTTTGATCTATCTGAAGAGGTTAAGGCTCAAGGCTGGGAAAAGTATTTTGACCGTCTGGTGGGTCCAACATTTCCCATTCTGGTAAAGGAATTTTGGATTCACGCTTCTTCTTCAAACCATCAAGTTACGTCCTACATCATGGGGAAGAAGATTGTTATTACTGAAGACCTAATTGCATGCTTAATAGGCTACAATGGTGGTGGTGTTCGTTGCATTGACATGGCAGAAAGGTGCGCTGATGCTGCCCTAATTGCAAGGGAAATCTTCACTCTGGGGCTTCCCTCCAGCAAGATAAGGGATTTGAAAGACAAACACATAATTTGGGCCAAGATCATTCTGGGGTGCATCAACCACAGGAAGCCTACCAGCTCTCCTGATTACATTAATATTGATCAGCAGTTTCTGATCTATTTCATCTCTCAGAAGGTCAAGATAAATCTGGATCATCTGCTATTCAACCATCTCAGAACAAGTGTTAAGGAAACAAGAGAAGAGGAACGAACAAAAAGGGATTGGATACCCTTAGGAAGACTGATATCAGATATTCTAACAGAGAATAAGCTGATTGATCATCTGACAGAGGCTCAGGAAATTAGCACTCTGGAAGCTACTGTTGGCAAACAGCTGAATGCCAAAAATCTGAAGAAAATGAAGTTGATAGAGAACATCAAGAAGGAGCTCAGCATCACTCCTTTTGCTGCAATCTCCAGCAGAAGAGTCCCTCTAGATAATTTCCCCCTGTTCTCAGAAATTGACTCTAAACCAGACATAATACTCAGATATCTGGATGCTTGCAAGGTTGATGGTATAACACCAAATCTGAATATTCAAGATCTTTAGCAGAAGGCTCCAAAGGTTGTTCTGAAGAAGACAAAGAAAATAAAAGTTGTAGCAGAAGGATCATCTCAGCAGACTCCTAAGAAGAGAGGTAATCCTTCTTCTATAACTGTTTTAGATTCAATTTTTGTATCAACATCTATCCCAATACCCACTCCATCTGAAAACCCAACACCTCAAACCTTCGATGATTTTGACTTTGACTTTTACCCCTCTGAATCCTTAACCCTCAGAAGATCTTGCTCCCAACCACAAAATCCAAATACTGAAGCCTTACCAGAACAAGAACTTGCACAAGTTCTATCTGATATAGACCAACACACTTCTGCTCCCGAACCAGAAAATCCAAATCCAAACACAGAACCACAACCAAAAATTCCCATCTCACCACAACCAGATATTCATCTCTCTCCAAAACCAGAAATCCCACTACCCTCATCTCCTCAACCAGAAATTAATCCACCTTCTCCACAACCTGAACCATCTCACCCAGAAGGTCAAACTTCTGAGGCTCAACCCTCTGAATCCCCTGAACCAGAACCTCTGGCCATTCATTTTCCCTGTGGCACCATTGTGAATTTTCCCCAACTTCCCTCTTCACCATAATTAACTCCACCAAATTCCCCATCAAGTCCAATCATAATCCCTGACTCTCCCACTCCCTCACCTAAGAACAATCCAGAAGACCACAGCAAGATTGTCATTGATTTAACAGTTTTTGAACGTCTTGCTGCAATAACCAACAAAACTGCTATCCCAAAACCAAAACATCCAGATGTTGGTACCAGCATATTGAACTTTGAAACAGAAGTACAGAAGTGGATCACTTCTTTGAAACAAGCTAGTCTTGAGTTGGTTGATCTTGCTGCGTCAGACTACCTATGGACAAAGTTCAGAAGATGGGTATGCTCTGAAACCTTTAAGTTGCAAGAACAGAGCTACGGAAAAGCTCAACAGAACTTCAGCAATCTGCTGAAAGAAATTGAAGGTCCAGTTCTGAGCAAGCTGCTTAAGGAAGAAGTTCTCCCGCTGGACAATGCTCCTTGGTCTGAACATCGTCAACCAGAGTCAGAAGAACAGATGATTCCAGCTGAAGACATGGGTCAAGAAGAAGATATTTCAGAAAGCTCTGAGAAGCATCCTATTTCTGAAGATCCTCAAGCTTCCTCCCTTGACAGGCAGACCCTAGAGGACTTGAAAAGATCTGATATGCTGATGAATGAAAGAATGGATAAGAAGGACATCAAAATTGATGCAATAGCGAACATGTTAACTCAGCAACAGGAAACCAGCACCCAAATCAAGAGCATGTTGGAAGCTCTGTTCACACGTCTTCCACCTCCCTCTTAGAATTTCCTTGTTTACTTTTAACATGTTTGTCTGTAATATTTTTACATTGTTCTGAACTTATCATTGCTTTTGTTCTTAATATAAACGCATTTTAGCTCTGATCATTTTAGCTCTGATTATTTGTGCTTTTTGATAACTGACAAAAAGGGGGAGAAAGAATGATATTTTTCAATAACGGATTATTGAGACATAAGTCTCAAACATTCTGATCTATTTAAATTTCTCTCTCTTCTGAAAAACTTACAGGTATAAAACTCTGATGAATCTGATGAACTCTGATACAGTAAAGTTCTGATGCTCAAAGTCTCATGGAATTAAAGGGAACTAATCAACTCAGGGGGAGTTTTCTCTTCTTAGCTCTGATACCTTTTATTCTTTATTTTTAATCTCTGATACCTTTTATTCTTTATTTTTAATTGAAAAAAATCTGGTTTTTGTCATCATCAAAAAGGGAGAGATTGTTAGAACATAGTTTGATTCTACAACTCTCAATTAGAGTTTTGATGATAACAAAATACAAGAATAAATAAATTGTAAGATTTATATATAAGACATATATGCTACTTAAAATTATGTTTTGTATTTTCAGAAGTTCTGATGGAATCAACATCAGAAGCATCAGAAGATAAGTAATAAGTCAGCATCAGAAGATCAATAACATGTGCTACACGCTGAAGCTACCAGATCATACGCTGAAGCTTGATGAACAGAATCTGCGCATAAAACACTCTGACTCTGATCAAGATCCTTACCAAGTCATCAGCACTCAGAAGCGTCAGCATAAGTTAAAGCCAAGAACACTCTGATTACCATAAGCAGAGAACACTCTGAAGCGTTACTAAGCATTCAAGACAGATTAATTACCAACGGCTTTATTCAAGACAAGATCTTCTCAAAAAGGAAAGAACGTTATTATCATTGAAAGTGCTTTATGGACAACAACGTATCTTTGCCTTGGATATATAAACAAGTCTGTGTGAGAAAAGATGCACGCATATACACGCCTACAAAAACGCACGCACTCATACATTTTGCTAAGCTTTCAAACCACGCCTACGCAAAAGCATTATCAATTCAGTTTTTATTCCAAGCTTAAATTTGTGTATTATCACAGTTGTGATATATAGTTTTGTTAGAAAACATTAACACACATCATTGTTTAATTATCTGTAAAGAAATTCCCTTGAGATAAACCGGTTTGTGGTTATACTCAAGAAGGCTTTAACAGTTGTTAAAGTGGTTGTTGTATCCCTTTGAATATAGTGGATTAAGACCTCGTTGGAGAGAGGAGAAATCACCTTGACGGGTGGACTGGAGTAGTTTGAGATCAAACGAACCAGGATAAAAATACAGTGTTGTCTAAGCTTTCGTTTTAAGATTTACAATTCAACCCCCTTCTTGTGTTTTTCACATCTTCAACTACGACGTTGTGGAACAACTGGGGAAGACCCCTTCTAAAATTTCAATGTTAGCCCTCCTGCTCTATTCAGAGGCCCATGCTAAGGCCCTAATTAAATTCTTGAAGACGGCGCATGTACCCCAGGAGACTTCGGCTGACCAATTTCAGGATTGTGTGGCCAGTCTTACTGCTGACAATGGCCTGGGCTTTTCCGATGCTGACTTAACTCCCAAAGGGAGGAAGCACAATGATGCGTTACATGTTTCAGTTGAATGCCGAGGAACCACTCTCGCCCATGTCTTGGTTGATACTGGTTCTTCCCTGAATGTGCTGCCAAAGAAGGCCTTAGACCGTTCGGATTGCGAAGGTTTGACCCTCAAACCTAGTAACATTGTCGTTAGGGATTTCGATGGTTCCAAAAGAATGGTTCATGGAGAGGTTGATATTCCTATCAAGGTAGGCACCTAAGTGTTCAACTCCACCTTCTACGTAATGGACATCCGTCCGTCATACTCATGTTTGCTAGGAAGACTGTGGATCCATTATGCCGGGGCAGTTACCTCCTCTTTGCATCAGATGCTGAAATATCCTGTTAAGGGTAAAATCATAACTGTGCACAGCGAGGAAGAGTACATGATCAGTCATATCAATTCCTTTCGATATGTGAAGGTGGATGGTGAGTTCATTGAAACGCCTTTCCAACATTTTGAGGAAGTTTCTCCCGAGGTAGCAGCTGCGAAGACAACGGTTGAGGTGTCTATCGCTCCCAAGCATGTATCTAGGATGGCATCTCTCAAAGATGTTGAGGCTGTAATTAAAGAGGGGAAGAGCACAGTATGGGGACAGTTTCCTGACTTTCCCCATAAGACGGACAAGTTTGGTTTATGGTTTACTGCTGTAGGACAAAAGGCTATGCGTCGCTCCAAGGCTGGAGGGCCACCCGTCAAGATTTCTCACCATGGAATCAATGTTGTAGAAGATGAAGATGAGGAGAGCCACTTTGAAGATTGGATCTTTCCGACTGTCGAAGGGGGTTTGAGCAATTGGGAAGCAAAGGGTTTTATTCTTATCACCTTTATGAACCAGTAATTTTATCTTTGAACAATTTCCCATTTTTATGGTCTGTAATAACTAAAACAATTCGTACACTATTTTCACCTCATGCCTTACCTGGGGCATGTAGGTCCATTTGTAAGGGCTTGATTTTCTTCATAATCATATGCCATGTTTTAATGAATCATTGGACGTTTTTCATCTATAAATTGCTGTGTTCATTTTCTTTCCTTTTGCATTTTTGTTTGTTTAAGGATGGCTATCCCTTACACACACCCACACTCACAAATGCAGGTACCCATCCATTCCGGATTCCATGGGTAACTATTATGCTTTAGCCTTCGATAACTCCGAAGATCTGATCAATCAGGCTGAGTATGAAGTTGACGAAGATTGTGAAGTGCCGGGAGAGTTAGCCAAACTTCTACAACAAGAAGAGAGGGCCATTTTGCCTCATGAAGAGCTGTTAGAAACCATCAACTTAGGGACAGAGGAAGACAGGAAGGAAGTCAAAGTGGGTGCCAACCTGGAACCGAGTGTCAAGGAGCGCTTAGTGTAGTTGTTGAATGAATACGTTGAAATCTTCGCTTGGTCTTATGAAGACATTCCAGGGCTAGACACCGATATCGTGGTTCACCGTCTCCTTACGAGAGAAGACTGTCCACCGATCAAGCAAAAGGTTCGCCAAATGAGGCATGTCATGTCTGAGAAGATTAAGGCTGAAGTAATGAAGCAATTCAACGCTAGTTTTCTGGCTGTTACAACCTATCCACAATGGGTTGCTAACATTGTGCCCGTACCCAAAAAGGACGGCAAGGTCAGAATGTGTGTAGATTATCGGGATTTGAACAGGGCCAGTCCTAAAGACGATTTTTCGCTACCGCATATCGACATCTTGGTTGACAACACAGCTCAACACAAGGTTTTTTCCTTCATGGACGGATTCTCGGGCTACAACCAGATTAAAATGGCCCCCGATGACATGGAGAAAACTACCTTTGTCACGCAATGGGGTACTTTCTTCTACAAGGTGATGCCGTTCAGACTGAAGAACGCATGGGCAACTTATCAACGCGCCATGGTAGCTTTGTTTCATGATATGATACATAATGAGATCAAAGTTTACGTAGACGACATGATAGCTCGATCACAGATAGAAGAAGAACACCTTAATCATTTGCAAAAGCTGTTTTCCAGGTTGAAGGAGTATAAACTCAGACTGAATTCAAGCAAGTGCACTTTTGGAGTTAGATCTGGTAAACTTCTGGGATTTATTGTCAGCAACAAGGGCATTGAGGTTGATCCAGCTAAAGTAAAATCTATACAAGAAATGCCTGCCTCCCGTACTGAAAAGGAGGTTAGAGGATTCTTGGGACGCTTGAACTATATTGCCAGGTTCATCTCTCACCTGACGTCAACCTGTGAGCCAATTTTCAAACTGTTAAAGAAAGATCAGGTAGTTGAATGGAACAACGATTGTCAAGTTGCTTTTGATAAGATCAAGGAGTACTTATTGGAACCTCCTATTCTGATGCCACCCGTCGAAGGAAGGCCGTTGATCATGTATCTGACTGTTTTGGATAACTCAATGAGAGATTTAAACTGAACCAGCAGAGGTTTTGAATATTCTTTAACTGGAAAGAATCAGAATAAATCTTGGAGCAATTTATCTGAACCAGAGAAAATGTCTACGGGAAAGAATCAGAATAAACCATTGAGAGGTTTAAATTGAACCAGCAGAGGTTTTGAATATTCTTTAACTGGAAAGAATCAGAATAAATCTTGGAGCGATTTATCTGAACCAGAGAAAATGTCTATGGGAAAGAATTAGGATAATCCATTGAGAGATTTAAACTGAACCAACAGAGGTTTTGAATATTCTTTAACTGGAAAGAATCATAATAAATCTTGGAGCGATTTATCTGAACAAGAGAAAATGTCTACGGGAAAGAATCAGGATAAACCATTGAAAGATTTAAACTGAACCAACAGAGGTTTTGAATATTCTTTAACTGGAAAGAATCAGAATAAATCTTGGAGCAATTCATCTGAACCAGAGAAAATGTCTACGGGAAAGAATCAGGATAAACCATTGAGAGATTTAAACTGAACCAGCAGAGGTCTTGAATATTCTTTAACTTGAAAGAATCAGAATAAATCTTGGAGCGATTTATCTGAACCATAGAAAATGTCTACGGGAAAGAATCAGGATAAACCATTGAGAGATTTAAACTGATCCAACAGAGGTTTTGAATATTCTTTAACTGGAAAGAATCAGAATAAATCTTGGAGCAATTTATCTGAACTAGAGAAAATGTCTACGGGAAAGAATCAGGATAAACCATTGAGAGATTTAAACTGAACCAGCAGAAGTCTTGAATATTCTTTAACTGGAAAGAATCAAAATAAATATTGGAGCGATTTATTTGAACCAGAGAAAATGTCTACAAGAAAGAATCAGGATAAACCATTGAGAGATTTAAACTGAACCGACAGAGGTCCTGAATATTCTTTAACTTGAAAGAATCAGAATAAATCTAGGAGCGATTTATCTGAACCAGAGAAAGCGTCTACGGGAAAGAATCAGGATAAACCATTGAGAGATTTAAACTGAACCAGCTGAGGTTTTGAATATTCTTTAACTGGAAAGAATCAGAATAAATCTTGGAGCAATTTATCTGAACCAGAGAAAATGTCTAGGGAAAGAATCAGGATAAACCGTTGAGAGATTTAAACTGAACCAGCAGAGGTCTTGAAAAGTGTTTGTCATGTAGATAGTTATCCCGTCTTGTTTCTACAATCGATTTGTTCGTAGATAGTTGTCCTGTCTTGTCGGAAATTTGTCGAAGATATTTTTCTGTTGATTGATCTTTCCTGAAAAGGTAAAGAGTTAGTTGTACGCAATGCCATGATGTATGAGATGCATGGAGCAAAGATGTTCTCAAAATAAATGATATTATGCCGTATGCATTTGTCATGTATGTAATATGATGCATGAAATGCAAAATGTTGTTGGAATGTATTTTTGTCTTGGAAAATAAATCCTTGACAAATGTTGGGGAGTTTTGGGAAGCTGGATCCCGGACAGTCGTTGGGGAATGTCAATTTCCGCTTGGGGAAAAGAGTTCAGGAGCTTCAGTTATCTGTTGTTTTACTGGAGGGTTATCTCTTGATGGAAGAGAAAAGGAGTTAACAACTTGTTGGGGGATAAAGAGGTTAACTGTTATCTGGTTTAGCTTCCAGGTTTTGCAGCAACTTATTGGTGATTGTAGAGCGGTCTACTGGGGAAGAAGTGTTGTGGTCCCTTGATTTGTGATAGTCTGGGAGGAAAATTCAAGCTGGGGAGTCTTGCCGTTTGTTGGGGAAATAAACCCTATTGCCAGTCTATTGGAGAGGCGTTTTCTTTTGGCAGAAATCCTCGAGGATTCTTGAGATCAACTCAGTTGGGGAGAAGCTTTCAGAGATTGAAGCTATGGCTGGGGATTACCCTATGAAAAGGACTTCGTGGGAGATTTGTCACTACCCCTAGTAGCAAGTGTTTGTAGTATTTCTAGGAAATGTTTGCTTGACTGTATACAACCCTTTGTTGGAGTTCATATTCAATGCCCCAAGGGGATCAAATGCAAATCTGCCCCTAGTTATTCAACACTTCTTGAGAGATTTCTTGGAATCTTGACTTGACTGCACCAGATGTATTGGACAGTGATCACGCCGTGCCCCCTGTTTATAGGAGATTTGTCATTGGAAGTGTCATCCCATTTGAAGTGATTTTTTCACTGAGAGAGCTTTCGTTCCCTGGATATTCGTCATGTGAATTTCTCTGTTGCCAAACAAATAGCTATATGCAAACAGTGGTATTCAAAATAATGCAAAGTTTATGCTTGTCTTGAAGTTTTGAAAATGCGTTTTAGCAGATAAAAGAGTTTTGCAAGTATGTGAATTCATATCAGGATTTAGAGTAAGCCTTACAGAAGTCAGGATACCTTTGTAACATTATGATTTCGAACTAACCCATGCTTTAATTAGGACTTTGAAAGTTTGTATCTTGGTCTAGGTTCACAGTTTAAGAAACAAAGGATGAGGCTCAAAGTGTAATTGTACCCGCCCGTTCTTCATGATGTTCTTCAGTCCTAAACTCAGTTAATTATGCATTTGAACTCCAATTGAGTCTGGAATGGCGTTTTGGTGATGGTTCAGACAAGTTAAGTTTATTGGAAGGCAGACATTTTTTCCATATTTTTCACGTTGTTGAGTATTTGTAGTGACCTCTTTTTGATTTATTACCCCTGATTGTTCTTGTTTTTGAGATTATAGTCAGCAGGATGCCCCAGTTTTTTCTTAAGTCTCCTTCGTAGGTTTTGACTTAGTGGGTTTTTCTTTTGAGAGATAATGACTTCCTATTTGATAGGGAACCATCACCATCTTTTGGTTCATAAGAAATGTTTTTGATGTCATTCGTTGTATACGAAATGAAAGTTTGCGACTGAACGCGCGTTTGAATTAACTGAGAAACTACCATGTCCCAGGTTTTGATTAAAGGTTTCAATTTATGTGAAAAATAAAACTCCTACTTATTTGGATCAAAGGGGTTGACTAGGGATTATCTTCCTTATAACTCCAGTGTTTGGGAATTGAAAGAACACCTATATATCGGCAGCAAGGTCTGTCCAAAAGCATAGTGTATGAGATTATGGCATTGTTTTCGTCATCCTCCCTCTAAAGGCTTGCAACTTTTGAAACAAGAGTTGAATATCATAAAGGGAGTCAAAAGCATAGTTTAAATAGAATGAAAATGAATGGATTAATTCAAGACAAACATATTTAATCCATTAATGAAAATGACCAAAGTCTGACATATAGATAAGTGTTTAAGTAAACAAAGAAATTACAACTGAAAATTCAAATAAACAAAAAATTTCCTCGCCCGGATCGTCACTTTATATGGATGCCCTTGGGGGGTGATAGAAAAGCTCCAGTTGACCGTCTTGTGCAAATTCCAACGCTCATTCATCGATCAGGTCTTGAATCTTGTTTTTCAATGTCCAACAACTATCAGTACCGTGCCCCTAACTGTTGGAGTGATATGCACATCTTTCATTGGGATGATAACTTGGAGCAGCAGTGTTAGGATTCCTAGGAGGATCCTTCAGTGTGACCAAATTCAGATTCAACATGTGTAGCAAGACTTGCGGCATTGGCAAGTTGAGTTTGGTATATTACCTATTGGGTGCATTCCGTTTATGCTGATTACCTTGTCCTTGTTGATGAGGTGGTTGTTGGGCTCGTGACTTGGCAACAAATTGGAAAAGGTCTACTTTCCACCAAACCGGCTCCTTTCCTCATGGGAGGCTGGATGATAACTTGATCCCCGATATCGGTGGTTTGTTTCATACGGTTGCCACTGTCCATATGAAGTTTGTTGACGAGGGTCCTTAGCTCCTCTTGTCTCCGAGCTAAGTTTTGGATAAGAGACATCTGGCCCACCAGTTGTCCCATAATCTAGACTTTCATTGTTGCCATTTCAGTTTGTAGTTGTTCCAACTGGTCATCCTTGTTGTCGTCAGGATTCCCCATGATCATGCCCCTAGTGAGGAGTGTTTTCACCTCTTCTTGTCCCTTGAACAGGTTCAAAAACATTTCCTAAAGTTGAGCATTTTGAGTCTGAATGTCCTTGATAGTGTGTTCTAGAGCCATCCCTACTGAAATAAATAGTAAGCAGATGAGAGACCTATGTGAGAAAAGCCTGTCATGATATGATGCATGGTATGCGGATGTAATGTGTGATACGGTGGGAGAACTGACTTGGGTGTTTTACGTTTGATCGCAAATGTTGCGGTTAGCAAGAGTTGCCACTAACTTTTCTTTTATCCAAAAGGAAAGGTGAAAAAGCACAAGAAAGACCTTTGAGATTATTTCTTGAGTACGGGGGGTAGATTATGAAAAGGGAAGGTATTAGCACCATTTTCATCCATGGTTCTCCATGGGCTCTTAGTTACTTGATAGATCACTTGCTTTTGTTTGAAATTGTGCTTTGTGTGGTGTGGCGTTTGAAAGTATTTTGAAAATGTAACTTCGTAATGATTCTCGTTTCTATAAGAACGCATACAAAGTGTTTTTTTCGAAAATAATTCAAAAAAAAGTGTTTGTGAGATGTGTTTTTGAAAGTGATTTTGAAAAGGTGTCTTTGTAGTGATTCTCGTCTCTATAAGAACGCATACAAAGTGTTGTCTTTGAAAATGTTTCAAAGTGAGAGTGTTGGTGTATAGAATGTTTTTGTTGTGAGAAAGCAAGCAACTAGGAGCAAATCTACCTACTCAAAAGGTCTTATATGTTCTTTTCCTCCTCCTTTAGGTGTTTCTATCTTACCATTGATTTGGTGAGAAGCCCCATCATTGGATGTGAAGGGACGGGAGTGGGTCATTGTATAGTCATAGAAGGAAACCTGTGGATGTTTTAGCAATGTCGTTTAGGGACTAGATCGTTTACCGAAGGCAATATCGAGGGTCATCAAGGGACTACGATCTTTTATCGAGGGTCTTTGCTAAAACGCCCATGTTCAAGGGACATGACTATTTTCCCGATAGGCAACAAGTGAGATTACCCTAAGGTGTGCGTATGTGCAAAGTGTGTTTGATTGCATGCATTTTTGTCTTGATTAGGATTCTCTATTTGTTGATTTCATGTCTTGCCATACACACCCTAATTATTAACAATATATGAAAGCAATAAAAAGTGCGGAAAGTAAATATCCTACGTTATTACAATCATTAGGGGGGATGAGGTGTACAGATTTACAAATGGGGATTGCAAATAAAATTAAGTCCTAAGTTACTATTACAACCATATTGAATGGATAAGAATGTACAAGAAAATATGAAATGGACTTGTTTTGTTTAAGAAAAGAAATAAGTTTTGTCTAAGAAAATATTTTTGATCTTTTTGTTTTAAGAAATAAAATAAAGCATGTAAAATGTAAAATGCTTTTGATGTTTTTGATTAGTGAAAATAGAAGTGATAGCAAAAATAGTAAGGAAAAAGAAAATAGAATCAGCGCATTGCTGAACTAAAAGAGATCAGAAGTTTTGACTCTGGCGTGTTGCAAAAATAGAAATCATATTAGTAGAAATAGGTAAAGTCAGAAGTTTTGGGTCCGCTGGGAACAAAGAAGATTTCAGAAGTTCTGATGCCACTGGCAGAACTTCGTCTCCCTCTTCATGCTAGTCATAACATCTGCAACTTAGTCATTTCTCAACAAAATAGAAGATGCGCATGTAACAGTCATGGCAGGTTTCATAATGTTTCAGAAACAAGAGATATCAGAACTATAAATCAGAAGCAAGCATGAATTTGCTAATCCTAATTCTGAGTCCTAATTTCTTCAAGAAGTTCTAACTGAAATTCTTTCTACCTAGGAAGGCAAATACATGAAACCTCATAATATGTACAACATCAGAATCATGATGTCTACATTGTATTTTTGAACATGCAAATCTGACAATGCCTAAGTAATATGATGAGAGTCAGCAGAAACTTACCTTGCAGCTGAAAAATAATCTGTAAGCTGGAGTCTGGTTCTGACCACTTATGATGTTCTGAACAGCTTCCTCACATGTTCAGCAGGCTGGAACCTTTCAACTTGGGCTACAAACGGTTAGAAAATTCTGGAACAGCCAAGGGGAAAAGTTCTCACTTCTTTGAGGTGGATGTGGATAGAGAGTGTGTTACAGTCTGAACACAGAAGTTAGGATAGCTTCTAATATGTAAATCAGAAACTGTATAGATGGTTTTGGTCAAGAAACACTTGAGGAAAAATGGTGTCTGAATGCAAGAATCAAAAGCTAACAGGTTTTGTATTTTTGTGTTTGCAGTTTTTGGACTCTTGGAATTTTAGCAGGGGTTCAAGGCTTTTTCTTTTCTCAAATTTTTCCGACCTCTTTACAGTTGCCAATGAAGTTCAATTTATAGGCAAGGATCTTATGGCTTGGAGATTTTTGTGTTTGCAGTTTTTGGACTCTTGGAATTTTAGCAGGGGTTCAAGGCTTTTTCTTTTCTCAAATTTTTCTGACCTCTTTACAGTTGCCAATGAAGTTCAAATAGGTATGGTGGTTAGCAGTTTTACCAGCGCCTAGCTGGATTTCTAAGCAGGAATTAAGGAAAGGTAACCTCAAAAGCAAAGAAACGCATGGGCCTAGCACACTCTTGTACAAAAGTTTGCTTTTCCAAGACAGTAATGGTACTTCTATGCCACACGTGGGGAAATCCTTTGGATAAAGAATCAAAAGTGGTTGTGAGCATTAAATGATGATGAGATTTATCAAACAAGAAATCCTGCAATGTGAGATTCTGAATCATTTCTTAATTTTGGATCAAAAGTTCAGCTTCAGTGTAATCTAGAATAGACATCCAACTTCTGATCTTTGTATCTCCTTGCTCCAGTATGTTCTGAAGGAGCTCTCAGACTTTCCTGGAAGCTTTGTAACATGCCTTGTAAACCTTCTTTGAATTTATCTTGCAACTTCTTACTGAACCTATGTGAAAACTGGCACAGAAGTTCTAACCAAATCTTGTTTTAGAAAGGTCCAGAATTTGCTGAAAGCTTCAGTTTCGTGGACGTGTCTTTGAAGATGTATAGCTTGAAATCCTAGCATTTATAGAAGAAGTTCTGTTCTACAATGTTTTAGATCTCATTGAGATCTACAACTCTTAAGTTAGAAAGTATTCTAGAATCAGCTTGTATCCTGGTGATAATCTGATCAGAAGTTCTGAGCTTGTCATATTTCTTAAACACATAGAAAAATTCTAAGTATTTAGAAATTTGACTTTTCCAAAGTAATTTTGAATTTTGAATTTCCTGATATTAAAATATTCATATTTCAACATGTCTTAATGAAATATGATTCTTGAAACTTGGTTTTGATCCAAAAGTCAAATTTTGACTTTTCAGTGTGCAAATGACCATTTTGCCCTTATGCCAATCCCAAGCCTAAATTGATGTATCAGTACTGTAAACTTGATGCTATAAAAGATCTTGTGAGAAAAATATTTGAGAAATGAGAGGGTAAATTTTGGGGTACAACAGTTGCCCCTGTTCAATCTTCTTACGCTTGAAAAGTTAGATTGGCGAATTTGTCAATTGTGACTTGAAGGTGGAAGATGATTAAACACTACAGTGCTCAAAAATTTGCACTCGATGATGTGGTGGTTGATTGTATAAGGAGTGGCCTTAAAGATGCCATTTGTGGGGAATGAGTATCAGGATGGCATCCGTATCTAGAGCGTATCTGAACTGTATTTGAAAGCTGTCTTTGAATGAGTATCAGGATGGCATTCGTATCTAGAGCGTATCTGAACTGTATTTGAAAGTTGTCTTTGAATGAGTATCAGGATGGCATCTGTATCCGGAGTGTATCTGAATTGTATCTAGAAGCTGAATCTAAATGAGTATCAGGATGGCATCCGCATATGGAGCGTATCTGAACTGTATCTAGACGCTGAATCTGAATGAGTTTCAGTATGGCATCCGTATCTGGAGCATATCTGAACTGTATCTAGAAGCTAAATCTGAATGAGTATCAGGATGGCATCCGTATCTGGAGCGTATCTGAACAGTATTTGAAAGCTGAATCTGAATGAGTATCAGGATGGCATCCGTATCTGGAGCATATCTGAAAACTCAGCAGGATGATGAAGGAATCTTGGATGATTACTACCTCAGCAGGATGATGAAGGAATCTTGGACAATTACTACCTCAACAAAATGATGAAGGAATCTTGGACGATTACTACCTCAGCAGGATGATGAAGGAATCTTGGACGATTACTACCTTAGTAGGAAGGTGAAGGCATCTTGGACGATTACTACCTCAGCAGAATGATGAAGGAATCTTGGATGATTATTACCTCAGCAGGATGATGAAGGAATCTAGGATGATTACTACCTCAGTAGGAAGATGAAGGAATCTTGGACGATTACTACCTCAGCATAATGATGAAGGAATCTTGGATGATTACTACCTCAGCAGGATGATGAAGGAATCTTGGATGATTACTACCTCAGCAGGATGATGAAGGAATCTTGGACGATTACTACCTCAGCAGGATGATGAAGGAATCTTGGACGATTACTGCCTCAGCAGGATGATGAAGGAATCTTGGACAATTACTACCTCAGCAGGAAGATGAAGGCATCTTGGACGATTACTACCTCAGCAGAATGATGAAGGAATCTTGGATGATTATTACCTCAGCAGGATGATGAAGGAATCTAGGATGATTACTACCTCAGTAGGAAGATGAAGGAATCTTGGATGATTACTACCTCAGCGTAATGATGAAGGAATCTTGGATGATTACTACCTCAGCAGGATGATGAAGGAATCTTGGATGATTACTACCTCAGCAGAATGATGAAGGAATCTTGGATGATTACTACCTCAGCAGGATGATGAAGGAATCTTGGATGATTACTACCTCAGCAGAATGATGAAGGAATCTTGGATGATTATTACCTCAGCAGGAAGATGAAGGAATCTTGGACGATTACTACCTCAGCAGAATGATGAAGGAATCTTGGAGGATTACTACCTCAGCAGGATGATGAAGGAATCTTGGACGATTACTACCTCAGCAGGAAGATGAAGGAATCTTGAACGATTACTACCTCAGTAAAATGATGAAGGAATCTTGGACGATTACTACCTCAGCAGAATGATGAAGGAATCTTGGACGATTACTACCTCAGCAGGATGATGAAGGAATCTTAGATGATTACTACCTCAGCAGAATGATGAAGTAATCTTGGATGATTACTACCTCAGCAGGATGATGAAGGAATCTTGGACGATTACTACCCCAGCAGGATGATGAAGGAATCTTGGAGGATTACTACCTCAGCAGAATGATGAAGGAATCTTGGACGATTACTACCTCAGTAGGATGATGAAGGAATCTTGGACGATTACTACCTTAGCAGGATGATAAAGGAATCTTGGATGATTACTACCTCAGCAGGATGATGAAGGAATCTTGGACGATTACTACCTTAGTAGAATGATGAAGGAATCTTGGACGATTACTACCTCACCAGGATAATGAAGGAATCTTGGACGATTACTACCTCAGCAGGATGATGATGGAATCTTGGATGATTACTACCTCAGCAGGATGATGAAGGAATCTTGGACGATTACTACCTCAGCAGGATGATGAAGGAATCTTGGATGATTACTACCTCAACAGGATGATGAAGGAATCTTGGACGATTACTATCTCAGCAGGATGATGAAGGCATCTTGGACGATTACTACCTCAGCAGGATGATGAAGGAATCTTGGACGATTACTACCTCAGCAGGATGATGAAGGAATCTTGGACGACTACTACCTCAGCAGGATGATGAAGGGATCTTAGACGATTACTACCTCAACAGGATGATGAAAGAATCTTGGATGATTACTACCTCAGCAAGATGATGAAGGAATCTTGGATAATTACTACCTCAGCAGGATGATAAAGGAATCTTGGACGATTACTACCTCAGCGGGATGATGAAGGAATCTTGGACGATTACTACCTCAGCAGGATGATGAAGGAATCTTGGACGATTACTACCTCAAAAAAGATGATGACCTTTATCTGTTGATTGATCCTTCCTGAAAAGGTAAAGAGTTAGTTGTATGCAATGTCATGATGTATGCATTGCATAATGATGTTCTAAAAATAAATGAGATTTATGTTATATGTATTTTGTATGCATATGCTATGAATGTTGTTGAAATGTAATTTTGTCTTGGAGAATAAATCCTTGACAAATGTTAGGGAGTCATTAAATCCCGGATTGCAGTTGAAGAGTAGGCATGTCTTCAAACTTTGCGTAGGATGTTTCCACTGAGGATCCCTGTTTTGTTGAGGAGAACTCCGCTGGGGAATGTTGAAAACTCTATGGAGAATGTTGATTCCTGCTTGGGGAAAAAGTTCAGGAGTCTTGGTTGTCCGTTGCTCTACTGGGGAGTCGAAGTTGAACTAATGTTTGGTTGGGTTCATGCTTCACAGTAACTTGTTGGGGGTTGTAGAGTAGTCTATTGGGGAAGAGGAGTTGTGGTCCTCTGATTTGTAGTAATAGGAGAGGCAAACTCAAGCTGGGGAATCCTGCCGTTTAATGGGGAAATAAACCCTGTTGCTTACCCTATTGGAGAAGCGGCAACTTCGCTGGCATAAATCCTCGAGGATTCTTGAAGTCGACTCAGTTGGGAAGGGGTTTTCAGAGATTGAAAATCTGGCTGGGGAATCATACTATGAGAAGGATTTTGGGAAGATCTGTCACTGCCCCTAGTAGTAGGTGATTGTGGCACTACCAGGAACTATTTGATTGTAAGTAAACCTCTGTCGAGATTCGCGTTCAATGCCCCAAGTGATGGAGACCTGCCCCTGGTTATTCAACAATTCTTTGAGAGATTCTTTGAATCTTGACTTGACTTCCCCAGGTGTGCTGGATAGTGACATATCATGCCCCCTTGTTGACAGGAGATTTTCCATTGGAAATGTCATCCCAAATTAAGTGGTTTTGTTCACTGAGAGAGCTTTCGTTCATTGGATATTCGTTGTGTGAATTTCTCTGCTGTCAAACAAATAGCCATATGCAAACAACGATATTCAAATAAATGCAAAGTTTATGCTTGTCTTGAAGTTTTGAAAATGCGTTTTTAGCAAGTAAAGAAGTTTTGTAAGAAAATTCAAACTCAGGATTTAGGGTAAAGCCTTACAGGAGTCAGGATACCTTTTGTAACAGTATAATTTCTGTTGTACCCCAAAATTTTCTCTCCCATATTTCTCAACAAATGGCAAGTGAGGTCTCCAAATTGCTCAAGGAAGTTCAAGAGTTAACCAGACAAACTCTCTCCTAAGGCAGTCTACCTCAAATTAGGGTTTCATTTTTCATTAGGGTATATGAACCAAAAAGGACTCAAATGCTCACCATTGTCCTAATATGTTCTCAAGATCATCCATGTCAAGTTTCAAACCTTGTAGAAGAAGTTTGCTCAGTCAATTGCTCAAAGGCCTGAAAATCGACTATGTTAGGTCAAAAGTCAATTGTGGCCCACATACAGTCAAACTTCAAGATTTTTGGTCAACATCCTCATTTTGAAGTATTATCTACCATTTGATCAAGGGTTGATCATGATTCCTCAAGGATTTCTCACAATTCATCAGAACCCAAAAGTTGCTAAATTAGGGTTTTGTAGGAAAAGTCAACTCAACTTTGACCAAGCATAACTTTCTTATACTTTATCATAAATGACCTATCCAAAGCTCATTTTTAAGAGGATGCAATTAACTACAATTCATCTTCAGCTCCAAAGTTCAAAATATGCACTCACAAAAAGATATGAATTTTGACATAATAGGTCCTTTTCAAAAGTCAACAAAAACACCTTTTGGGTCAAAGCTTCATACATGAACATGGAAGACTCAATTGGGATGAGACCAAAAGGGTTGCTTATAGGACATTCTAAGCTTTCTAAAAAGTCCAATATAACCTCTCAAGGGTCAAAATTAAGAGAGTTATGCATTGGCCAAGTTGATCTTTTTTGCAAAATTGCCAAAAGACAAATGTGCTCAAATTTGCATTTTTTGTCAAATGGGCCTAGTTTTTCATGATTAAATATTGCTTATGACATGGTCCACGATCCAAATCAGCACCCACACAAATTTTGCTTTATTTATTTATTTTATTTTGATTTTTATCATTTAAAAGTCAAATTAAATCAAATAAATAGCAAAAAATATCAAAGATTTGTTTTGTGATCAGATTTTGGGTGGAATCAAATCCAATTATGCTGGGAAATCATATCCAAAACGTGCAAAAACAAATTGAACCAAAATTGGCATGATTTGGCTTGATATAGAAAGATATCATACAAGGATAAAGACCAAATCAAATCTTCATAATGGACCAAGATTCAGCTCGTTTTTGTTGACCTAATGTGTTGCATTACATATACATAACATAGCCAAGGCAAGAAAAAAGGTTAGAAGTCATGCAGAGCCAAGAGCAAAATTAAAAAAAGTTCAAGAAAAGTGGTGATCCAATTTCCATCCTAGAGGCCAATCCAAGCCATTCTAACGACACCAACAGACTCCTGGACATCTCCAGAAGAGATCTTAATGAAGTGCAAGCCTTCTCACGCCTGGAATCGTAAGTACAGAGGCCACGGTTTGTCCCAAAATTTTGATTTCGATTTCATTGATTTACTCATCATTAGCACGTTTGATTCATATATTCTTGTTTATCATTGAGTTTGCAAGCTATTGGTATTGTTTAATTGCGTTTTTAGTACAGGAATCAAGATATGCCATAGTTAGGGTTTCGTGTTCTTGTTTAGGGTTTTCCAATGCAGGAAAAATTGGGTGATGATTCTGGTACTATGATGCTCGTGAGGATGAGACGAGTTGATTGGTACCAGCCGTGGTCATTTATCTTAAGCATATGCAATTTTTGAGATGCACAGGTCTGTACCTACAGCAAGGTGTCTGTAGGTAAAAGCATCTTAGGCTAAAACGACGGTTTGGGGAAGAGGACAATGCGTGGCACTCACTGGTTGGGTGGTTTGAATTTTAGCGTGTTTTTTGAACATGTTATTGGTTTTTGATTATATTATTTTACTTCCATTATGTGTACAACAAAAATGCGTGGCTCAGTTGGCAGGTAGGCATTAGAGTTGGACATAAGGGCCTGGGTTCGATCCCCAGGTCCCAATATTTGTTTCATATAATTTTGCTTCACATAATCAGGTACACCACATGTCCAAACATCCACCATGCAACTCAAGATCTGGCCATCAAATTCATCAGCACTCCAAATCCAATGCCTTTCCATTGAAAGTGCATCATGCACCTCAAGTCAACATGTGCATCAGATCCAGCAAAGTCAAACGGGCTTGGTTTATTTGGGCTCAGAATTTCAACAATATACCCCCTCTTTCAGCATTACAACCAGGCCCATCTTTTCTTTTTCTTATTTTCTTTTATTTTATTTAATCCTTTTAATTTTCCTTTTAATTATTTTGATTAACAATTAATCTATTTTCAATAAAATCATTAAAAAAAATTAGAATTAGACTTATTTTTAATCAAAATTAATTTAGTTAATTTAATTTACTTTAACTTAGGGAAACTTTAATTTATTTTCACAATTAAAATTAAATTAGAAAATTAGGTTAACTTTTAATTTTATTTTCTCTTTTTCTCAAATAGATAACAAACACAAAAATAGGCTTTTAGATTGAATTAATTTATTTTTTAAAATTTAAAATTAATTAGAATTATGATTTTCCTTTAATTTAACTATTTCATTATTTTCTTAAAACATGACAGAAACATTTTTTTAATCAATCGCGAATAGGTCTAGTCAAGGGTCAAAACCCTAATCGCCTCGTATTTAATTCGCCGTGCGTTTATTATTTTTGCCAATATTTTTATAACTGTTCATGGTTTGTAATAATTATATTAGGGCTTTTACTTATCGCTTTTTCCCCGGGTTTTTGGCTATGTAATTAATCCTCCTCCCTGAAGCCTTGTAATAACGTAGATTTACTTTCTCGCATTTTTAATCCCTGCAAATATTTAAACTTTTTAGATGTATGTTAATAGGATTGTATGGAAAGAATGCATGACAAATTAACACAGTTAGAAAACCCTAATGTACAAAGATAAATAACTGAAATAAATCACTCGCACATATCACTCTTAGGCTATACTCTCATTTCGGTTGCCTTCGGTAAACGATCATTAAGTATAGGGTGTCTTAGTGGTTGCCCTCCTGTATAAAAAGATCAAATGTCCCGTTCGAATGATGTCTCAAAAATGTTGCCTCAGAAATGTTGCCTCGAATATGATTTTAAGACTCTAGGGTTATTACTAAGATGTCCTAACATTGCTTTAGTGATCGTACGTCCCTTTCGAATTGGCCCTTACAACTCCAACGACGATGCTACCTATTTCTCAATAGTGGGATAGCGCTGTCTAAAGGAAACAAGAATAGAAACGATCTTTTTTCGAGTAGGTAGATGCTAGTAGGCATTTGCTCAAATCAATGCTTTTCACACTTACACTTTTCAAATAAATTTTCAAAACAACTTCGTCACACCTTTGAGGACGGATACAAGGGTTATCACGAAGTCAAACTTTTCAAAAACAAAGCACATATACAAGCAATTTTAAAAAGATGAGCAAACACCTAAGAGCCCATGGAAAACCATGGATAGAAAGGGTGTTAACACCTTCCCTTTCTATAATCTACCCCCCGTACTCAGAATATCTCGAAAAAGGATTTTTTCTGTACTTTTTTCCTTTCCGATTGGATGAAATAAAAGTCGGTGGCGAATCTTGCTTACCGCGACATTTTGCGAACAAAAAACGCAAAATGAAAACCAGCGTCAAACAGTCGGTTCTGCCACCGTATCACACTTTCGAACTAACCCATGCTTCAATTAGGACTTTTGAAGGGTTGTAACGTGGTTTGGTTCACGGTTTAAGAAACAAAGGATAAAGGCTCAAAATGTATTTGTACCCACCCGCTCTTCGTGATGTTCTTCAGTCCTAAACTCAGTTGATTGTACATTTGAACTCCAATTGAGTTTGGAAAGATATTTTGGTGATGGTTCAGACAAGTTAAGTTTGTCGGAAGGCAGTCATTTTTGCAACATTTTTTTCATGTTGTTGAGGATTTGTAGTGACCTCTTTCTTTTGATTTGTTATCCCTAATTTTTGCATGACTGTTCTTGTTTTGAGATTACGGTCAGCGGAATGCCCCAACTTTTCTTAAGCCTCCTTTGTAGGTTTTGACTTAGTGGGATTTTCTTTTAGAGAGATAATGACTGCCTATTTGGTAGGGAACCATCATCGTCTTTTGATTCCGGAGGAATATTTTGATGTCATGAGAGTTTGTGATTTTGAACGCACATTTGAATTAACTGAGAGACTACCCTGCCCCAGGTTTTGATTAAAGGTTTTAATTTTTGTGAAAAAGGAAAAACTTCTACTTCTTTGGCTCGAAGGGGTTGACTAGAGATTATCTTCCTTATAAATCCAGTGTTTAGGATTTGAAAGAATGCCTGTACATCATCAGCAAAGTCTGTTCAAAAGCATACTGTATGAGATTTATGGCATTGTTTTCGTCATCCTCCCTCTAAAGGCTTGTAACTTTTAGCAAGAGTTGAATGTCATAAAGCGAGTAAAAAGCATAGTTTAAATGTAATTAAAACGAGTGGATCAAATTAAGACAAACATATGAAATGCATTAATGAAATAGAGTTTGACATTAATAGATAAGTGTTTGAACAAGCAAAAGAAATTACAACTGAAAATTCAAATGAACAGAAGCCTCTTTGTCTGAACTTGTCACTTTAGGTGGTGAGCCTTTGAGGGACGACAGAAGAATTCAGTCTGTCCATCTTGTGTGAACTCCAGCGTTCCTTCGTCGATCAGGTTTTAAATCTTGTACTTCAGCACCCAACAATCGTTTGTGTCATGCCCAGGACTATCAGAATGATAGGCACACCTGGCATCGGGATTTTAGCTGGGAGAAAAAGTTTTGGGATTTGGATGAGGTCTTATTGGTGTAATCAGATTCATCCTCAGCATGTGTTGCAAAGCTTGGGACAATGGTATGTTGATGTTGGTAAACTGTCTTTTGGGACCGCTTTGCCTTTGTTGATTTTCAAGTTGATGTTGACGAATTCGTTATTGGGCTCATGACGTGGAAGCAAATTGGGAAGGTCTTCTCTCCCTTAAACCGGCTTCTTGTCTCGTGGGAGGCTGAATGATGACTTGATCCCAAATTCTAGATGTTTTCCCCATTTGGTTACACTCATCTTGACGAAGCTTGTTGATGAGGACTCTCAGCTCTTCTTGTCCTTGAGCCAAGTTTTGGATGAGAGCCATCTGGCCCACCAGTTGTCCCATCATCTGGACATTCATTATGGCGATCTCGGTTTGTAGCCGCTCCAACTGGTCATTTCTGGCGTCCCCAGAATTTCCCATGATCATGCCCCTGGTGAGGAGTTCCTTGACCTATTCTTGTCCCTTAGATAGGTTCAAGAACATCCCTTTAAGTTGAGCGTTTTGAGCCTGGATGCCCTTCATCGTTTGTTCCATATCCATCTTACTGAAATAAACAGTAGGAAGATAAGGAGACATGTATGGGAGAAAGCTCTCATGATACGATGCATGATATGATGCATGATATGTGGATGCATGTTTTCAAGGATATCATGGGGTAAATGCAAGGAAATGTTAGAAGTTGAACTTTGATCAACAGCTTTGATTGGAGAACTTTCTATCGGTGGATGTCCTTCCACGAGAATTAAGCTCACCATGTCAAGTGGGTCATAGCCCTTGACTCAAGTTTATGTACTTGATTTTTGACGGTGCTTGATTAGAGGAAAATAAATCCTCTTGTCCCTTGATAGACGTCTGGTTCACCATGACCCTACATCAAAGACCCTTGAGATCCTTGAAATGCTATGGTTCAATGTTATTGAAAATGCTATGGGTATGATGTCATGATGTTATGTACAAGTATGCAAAGTAAGCAAGTTTATATACAAATAATCATATACACACAAAGTAGACAAGTCCTTAGGTTCAGGCTTGCATGGAGTTTGTAGGTAAGTACGCTCTTGAAGTTTAGTTGGCTCGACCTGTCCTAGTAAATAGTAACCGGGTTCTAAGGGATCTCAATATCACTGACCTTTCCCACAAACTTCGTTCCAATTGACAACTCACTTGCCACCAAACAAATCTCGGGAGTCAAATCTCAATGAGTGTAGTATCTAGTATCAACCAACTTTGGATTTCACCAAAGCCGGTCATCTCACTACGTCCTAATGTTCAAGTTGGTCAAGTAAAGATTCTAAGAGTCAGTTAGTGCTTCATGACATCACTCAGTGGACCCATATTTTCCTTGACTACTCAAGGGCTACCGATACCCACAAATATGTCACACTAACGTAGATATTGCTTAGACCATGTCGGTATACCCCACACAGTTTCCACAATGTATTGCTACTTACCTATAAGGTATCCCAAATCCGGGTAGAGGATTCAAACCCAAACAAAGAACCAAAATGTAAAGCATACAAGTCAAATAATGAAAGCAAGTAGATGTGATCTAACCCTAAGGTAACCCCACTTTTAGAATAATCCCCAGCAGAGTCGCCAGTTCTGTGATACGGTGGGAGAACTGACTTGGGTGTTTTGCGTTTGATCGCAAATGTTGCGGTTAGCAAGAGTCGCCACCGACTTTTCGTTTATCCAAAAGGAAAGGTGAAAAAGCACAGGAAAGACCTTTGAGATGATTTCTTGAGTTTGGGGGGTACATTATGAAAAGGGAAGGTATTAACACCCTTTTCATCCATGGTTCTCCATGGGCTCTTAGTTACTTGCTAGATCACTTGCTTTTGTTTGAAATTATGCTTTGTGTGGTGTGGGTTTTGAAAGTATTTTGAAAATGTAACTTCGTAATGATTCTCGTTTCTATAAGAATGCATACAAAGTGTTTGTTTCGAAAATAATTCAAAAAAGTGTTTGTGAGATGTGTTTTTGAAAGTGATTTTGAAAAAGTGTCTTTGTAGTGATTCTCGTCTCTATAAGAACACTTACAAAGTGTTGTATTTTGAAAATGTTTCAAAGTGAGAGTGTTGGTGTATAGAATGTTTTTGTTGTGAGCAAGCAAGCAACTAGGAGCGAATCTAGCTACTCAAAAGGTCTTAGACGTTCTTTTCCTCCTCCTTTAGGTGTTGCTATCTTACCATTGATTTGGTGAGAAGCCCCATCATTGGATGTGAAGGGACGGGCGTGGGTCATCGTATAGTCATAAAAGGCAACCTATGAATGTTTTAGCAATGTCATTTAGGGACTAGATCGTTTACCGAAGGAAATATCGAGTGTGATCAAGGGACTACGATCTTTTATCGAGGGTCTTTGCTAAAACGCCCATGTTCAAGGGACATGACTATTTTCCCAAAAGGCAACAAGTGAGATTACCCTAAGGTGTGCGTATGTGCAAAGTGTGTTTGATTGCATGCATTTTTGTCTTGATTAGGATTCTCTATTTTTTGATTTCATGTCTTGCCATACACACCCTAATTACTAACAATATATGAAAGCAATAAAAAGTGCGGAAAGTAAATATCCTATGCTATTACAATCACTAGGGGGATGGGGTGTACAGATTTACAAATGGGGATTGCAAATGAAATTAAATCCTAAGTTACTATTACAACCATATTGAATGGATAAGAATGTACAAGAAAATGTAAAATGGACTTGTTTTGTTTAAGAAAAGAAATAAGTTTTGTCTAAGAAAATATTTTTGATCTTTTTGTTTTAAGAAATAAAATAAAGCATGTAAAATGTAAAATGTTTTTGATATTTTTTATTAGTGAAAAGAGAAGTGATAGCAAAAATAGTAAGGAAAAAGAAAATAGAATCAGCGCATTGCTGAACTAAAAGAGATCAGAAGTTCTGACTCTGGCGTGCTGCAAAAACAGAAATCGTATTAGTAGAAATAGGTAAAGTCAGAAGTTCTGGGTCTGCTGGGTACAAAGAAGATTTCAGAAGTTCTGATGCCACTGGCAGAACTTCGTCTCCCTCTCCATGCTAGTCAGAACATCTGCAACTTAGTCATTTCTCAACAAAACAGAATATGCGCATGTAACAGTCATGCCAGGTTTCATAATGTTTCAGAAACAAGAGATATCATAACTATAAATCAAAAGCAAGCATGAATTTGCTAATCCTAATTCTGAGTCCTAATTTCTTCAAGAAGTTCTGAACTGAAATTCTTTCTACCTAGGCTGGTAAATATATGAAACCTCATAATATGTACAACATCAGAATCATGATGTCTACATTGTATTTTTGAACATGCAAATCTGACAATGCCTAAGTAATATGATGAGAGTCAGCAGAAACTTACCTTGCAGCTGAAAAATAATTTGTGAGCTGGAGTCTTGTTCTGACCACTTGTGATGTTCTGAACAGCTTCCTCACGTGTTCAGCAGGCTGGAAACTTTCAACTTGGGCTACGAACGGTTAGAAAATTCTTGAACAACCAAGGGGCAAAGTTCTGACTTCTTTGAGGTGGATGTGGATGGAGAGTGTGTTACTGTCTGAACACAGAAGTTAGGACAACTTCTAATAAGTAAATTAGAAACTGTATGGATGGTTTTGGTCAAGAAACACTTGAGGAAAAATGGAGTCTGAATGTAAGAATCAAAAGCTAATAGGTTTTGTATTTTTGTGTTTGCAGTTTTTGGACTATTGGAATTTTAGCAGGGGTTCAAGGCTTTTTCTTTTCTCAAATTTTTCCGACCTCTTTACAGTTGCCAATGAAGTTCAATTTATAGGCAAGGATCTTGTGGCTTGGAGAGATCAAGGGTACAACCATCATATGCTAGGCGCTGACTTGTTCTTTAAGCAAGTTCAAATAGGTATGGTGGTTAGCAGTTTTAGCAGCACCTAGCTGGATTGGTAAGCAGGAATTAAGGAAAGGTAACCTCAAAAGCAAAGCAACGCATGGTCCCAGCACACTCTTGTACAAAAGTTTGCTTTTCCAAGACATTACTGGTACTTCTATGCCACACGTGGGGAAATCCTTTGGATAAAGACTCAAAAGTGGTTGTGAGAATTAAATGATGATGAGATTTTTCAAACCAGAAATCCTGTAATGTGAGATTCTGCATCATTGCTTAATTTTGGATCAGAAGTTCAGCTTCAGCATAATCTAGAATAGATATCCAACTTCTGATCTTTGTATCTCCTTGCTCCAGCTTGTTCTGAATGAGCTCTCAGACTTTCCTGGAAGCTTTGCAACACGCCTTGTAAACCTTCTTTGAATTTTTCTTGCAACTTCTGACTGAACCTATGTGAAAACTGACCCAGAAGTTCTAACCAAATCTTGTTTTGGAAAGGTCCAGAATTTGCTGAAAGCTTCAGTTTCGTGGACGTGTCTTTGAAGACGTATAGCTTGAAACCCATCATTTCTAGAAGAAGTTCTGTTCTACAATGTTTTAGATCTCATTAAGATCTACAACTCTTGAGTTAGAAAGTATTCCAGAATCAGCTTGCATCCTGGTGATAATCTGATCAGAAGTTCTGAGCTTGTCATATTTCTTAAACACTTAGAAAAATTCTAAGTATTTAGAAATTTGACTTTTCCAAAGTAATTTTGACTTTTGAATTTCTTGATGAGACAAACTTCATATTTCAACATGTCTTGATGAAATATGATTCTTGAAACTTGGTTTTGATCCAAAATTCAAATTTTGACTTTTCAGTGTGCAAATGACCATTTTGCCCTTATGCCAATCCCAAGCCTAAATTGATGTATCAGTACTGTAAACTTGATGCTATAAAAGATCTTGTGAGAAAATTATTTGAGAAATGAGAGGGAAAATTTTGGGGTACAACACAATGTTTTCAAGGACTTAGAAAATTTAAATTTGTTTTAGACAAGAAAAGAGCAAACATCAATTATATTAATAAGTTTAGCTTGATTACAACCGTGACCCTTGGGCTTACAATGGAGGAAATAAAGCAAAATAAACTCCTAAGACAAAAAGGTCGAACGCATCCTCTTTGGCGCAATGTAGGCATTTAGATTTCGCTCCTCATGAAGTTGTATTGTAAGCTCTAGAACCTTCTTTTCACTCGCGTAGAACTGGTCTTCGAAGGTGTCTCGTTCTTCCTTCAGCTGGATCCAAGCTCTTTGTAAGTCTTCAAGAGAAGTAGGCATGGTAGGATGAAGGATAGCATAAGGAATATCCCCTTTAACTAAAGGCTCCATTATGATAGGCAAGGTGGCAGGGTATGGCATACCGAGTCTTTGAGCACGAGTTCGTACCCATATAAGATAAGGCTCCAAAGGAATGGAGTTCTTATGCCCCAAAGTCTTGCTATCCACTTTGTTTACCATTCTCCAAGCTCGTATGAACCTTTGACGGTAGCCTTGGTTGTCGCCCTCAAAAAGCACAGGAAAGACCTTTGAATGTAAATGGGACGGGCGTGGGTCATCGTATAACCATGATTAGCAATGTTTGCAAAGTATCTTAGCATTTTGAGGGACCAAGATCATTTTGTAAGGCAACTTTTGAATAGCGTCATCGTGGGACTATGATCTTTATGTTTTTTTGTTTTGCCAAGATACTTCGCGTGCGTAATATGGCTATTTTTATATAAGGCAACCAAGTGGAGAAACCCTAAGGATGCTTGTGTGCAAGTGTGTTACTTTCATGCTTTTTGTCTTCTTTTTGGAAAGTCATCTATTTGTTGATTTCATCTTGCCATACAACTTATTTACTAGCAATATATGAAAAGCAAGTAAAAAGCAGAAAGTAAAATCTAAGCTATTACATCACTTTAGGGGGATGGGGGTACAATTTAACAATGGGGGTGAAGTAGGAACTAAAATATTACAACCATATTGAATGATAATGAAAAGAATGTGAAAACAGTGTAAAATAAAGGAAAAATGCACTTTTGAACTGCTATGTGTCGACCCATGCGAACGAATAACCATTTGATTCCTTCTGAACCCTGGATTTTGACCAGATAAGAAGTGAGGTATTGTGAAGCCTGGATTACGACCAGAAACACCATGAAGCCTGGATTCGACCAGATAATGGTATAACATCGTGAAGTCTGGATTAAGACCAAATAGCGGTACAAGACACCGTGAAGCTTGGATTTTGACCAAATAGCAGTTTACCTGGACAGTTGCTAAGAAGCCCATAGTCGACCGAATATTAGTGTGCCCTAAATTCAGTTGAAGCCCGGAGGCGACCGAATAACAATTTGATTCCTTCTGAAGACTGGATTACGACTAGATAAGAATTGAGAAATTGCGAAGCCTGAATTACGACCGGATAGCAAGTATAATCTCATCTCCTCAGTAAGTCACTGTAAAGCCTGGATTACGACCAGATAACACCCAATCTTATCACTATGAAGCCTGGATCACGACCAGATAGTAGTTCATTCTCACCTCTTCAACTAAAAGACGATCCCTCAGTAGAATAACGGACGACTGAAGCTCCTAAAATTAAAACAGGGACGATTTACCAGTAGAATAACGGACGACCGAAGCTCCTAAAATTCTATTTCTCTCAAGACAGAGATCAACATTTCCCAACGGAATCTCCCTCAACAACAGGTATACAAGCTCTCGCTAAGGAATCTCTTACGCGATCGACACTCCTTCGGATGGCATCTTTAAGCCCATCTACCATCATCAATCTCCAAATGGCATCTTTAAGCCCATTCCCGACATCACAAGGTAAATACTACTTCATGCGAGTGCAAATTTCTGGGCACTCTAGTGTTCAATCATCTTCAACCTTCAGATCACGAAAGGAAGACAAGCCAATCTAAATCTTCAGGTTTAAGAAGATTGAACAAGGGCAGCTGTTGTACCCCAAAATTTTCCCTCCCATATTTCTCAAAACATTTCAAGAAAGATCCTCAAGTTGCTCAAGGTAGTCCAAGGGTTGACCAGACAAGCTCCCTCCTAAGGCAGTCTACCTCAAATTAGGGTTTCATGTTGCATCAAGATACTTGAGTCCAAGGGGTCCCAAATTCCCAACAATGTCCTAATATGTTCTCAATATCATCCATGTCAAGTTTCAAGCCTTGCAGAGAAAATTTGCTCAGTCAATTGCTCAAAGGCCTGAAAATCGATTGTGCTAGGGCAAAAGTCAACTGTGGCCCACATACAGTCAAACTTCAAGATTTTTGGTCAACATCCTCATTTTGAATTATATTTCATCATTTTATCAAGGGTTGATCATGATTCATCAAGGATTGCTCACAATTCATCAAGAACCAAAAGTTGCTAAATTAGGGTTTTGCAGGAAAAGTCAACTCAACTTTGACCAAGCATAACTTTCTCATAATTTATGAGAAATGAACCATCAAAAGCTCATTTTGAAGAGGATTCCATTCTCTACAATCCATCTTCAGCTCTCAAGTTCAAAATATGCACTCACAAGAAGTTATGAATTTGGACATTATAGGTCATTTTGAAAAGTCAACAAAAACACCTTTTTTGTCAAAGATTCATACATGAGCATGGAATATCAAATTGAGATGAGACCAAAAGGGTTGCTTAGAGGACATCTCAAGATTTCTAAAAAGTCCAATAACACCTTCAAATAGTCAAAATTAAGGAAGTTATGCATTGGTGAAGTTGACCTTTTTTGCAAAATTGTCAAAACTCAACTATGCCTAAAACTTCAAATTTTGCCAAATGGGCCCAATCGTTTTCATTTGTTTTGAGTTGGAAAAATGGTCCACGAGCCCTAGCCTTTTCCACTTGTCATTATCTTATTTTTATTATTTATTTTGATTTTTATTTGAATTAAATCATTTTAAATCAAAACAAATCATATAAAATCCAAAATATTGAAATTCAAAGATTTGGTACATGTTTCAGGTCTTAATATCCAGCTAGCATGAGATCAAATTCGTGTAAAGGCATGAGGTGCACAAAAAGATTGAATTAGGCTATTTTTGTAATGATATTCAAAGTCTATCAAATCAAAATCAAATTCATTGATGGAGGAAGATTGAGGCCAGGTTTTCAACCCTAATTCATTCCTCAATACATATAGAAGGTGTGCAGACCAAAAGAAAGGTTAGAAGGAGGCGTATGAACCAGAAACAAAACTTGAAAAAACACAAAAAAGTGCAAACACAGATTCCTACTTAGAGGCAATTTCAAGATCCTTGGACCATCTCAATCGCTTCCTGGGATCCCCAGCAAGCAAAAGCAATCCAGAACAAGCACTTTCAGGCCCTATATCCCGCTGTAAGTCATCCACGACATCCATGTATTTTTTAAATCAGTTTGCATGATTTAGACATTGATAGCATGAATTAATCATATATTATTGATCCTTAGAACATTTGCAAGCTTTCTATAAAGTTTAATTGCATTTATATGGCTTGTATAAGATTTCACCATGGTTAGGGTTTGTAGCTTCGATTTAGGAGTTTTGTTTACAGGCAAAATTGGGCCATGAAAGGGCCACCATTAAATTCAGCAGGTCCAGACAGATCCATCCATGGCCTTGGTTTTATTTATCACGTTTCTATTTGATTTTGAGAATGACAGGGCCTGTAGCTACGGACAAACGTCCGTAGGTAAAAGTTTAGAACTTTTACTAACAGATCCAAGGAGGAAGATGACTAGCCGGCAAGCAACTATTGGCCTATTCAAAAAAACGCATGCTGAATTATTGTGTTTGGCCTTTTTCATATTTGATTAATGCTTTGTATTATTATAACAACTAACACAATTGGCCCAGTGGTATCCAGGCAAGCGTTAAGGCGTTGGGGAGCTTGAGGTCAGGGGTTCGACCCCTGCCTCCAACGTTTGCATTTTTTCTGAATTCTTTGTACAATTCCCATGTTCCACAAGGTGTGAAGGCTACCATAGGGCATCAACTCCTAACCATCAGATTACCAACAAGTCAAATATGAAGGCTAGCACATGGGGGACCATCATGGGACTTAGTCAACGCACAACATGAGATCTTGGAGGTCAACGTGGGTCACCATCTTTTGGGCCCAAAATCTAATATTCACACCCCCTCAAGCTACTAATCAGGCCCAAGTTTCTTATTCTTTTTTCTTTTTATATTTATCTTAATTAATTAATTTATTTTATTTACTAACCAATTAACTATTTTCTTTTATAAAAAAAAATCACAAAAATATATTTTTCACCAAATTTAGGTTTAGATTTTATTTTTTATCAAAAATTAATTAATTTAATTAGATTTTAATATTAGATAACTTTAATTGTTTTTGTAAATAAATTAAAACTAATTAGAACAATTAGGTTTTATTTCTAATTTAATTCTATCTTCTTTTTCCTAAAAATAACAAAAACCCAAAAATAGGCCATGTAATTATTTTCATGAATTAATTTAATCACTAATTAATTTTTGTATTTAAATTAAAAACCTAACTTTTTTTATTAAAAAACAACAAAAACAATTTTTCTTTAAATTAGGTTAGAAGGGTCAAAACCCTAGTTCTCTCCCGATCTAAATTTCATCACACGCTTTATTATTATTTTTACCCTATTAATGTAACTGTTCACAAGTTGTAATAGTTAATTAGGACGTTTATTTTCATTTATCGCTTTATTATTTAAGAGTTTGTTTTTGGCTATGTAAATACCCGAAGCCTTGTAATAACGTAGTTTAATTTCCGCATTTTAAATTCCGCAAAATATAAACTGTTAGATGTATGATATAGGGATGCATGACAAGAATGTATGATCAACTTTAAAACAGTTAGATAACCCTAAAATGTGCAAAGATAAATAATCTGAAATTGAATCACTTGCACATGTGCACTCCTAGGGTACACTCCCACTTGGTTGCCTTCCGTAAACGGTCATTGAGTATAGGATGCTTTAGTGGTCGTCCTTTTGTCTAAAGATCAAAGTTGCCTCGGAAAAGTTGCCTCGGAATTTTTGCCTCGGATAATTGATCTAAGACATTAGGGTTATTACTAAGACGTCCTAACGTTGCTTTAGTGACTGTACGTCCCTTTCGAATTGACCCTCAAAAATCCAACGACGGTGCTACCTACTCACTAATAGTGGGATAGCATTGTCTAAAGGAAACGAATATAGAACGATTCTTTTTTCGAGTAGGTAGATTAGTTCTTAAGTACTTGCTCAATCCAAACAAACTTTTTCACACTTACACTCCTTTACAAACAAAGTTTTCAAAAACACTTCATTACACTCTTGAAGACAGAAGCAAGCGTTAAATCAAAGTCAAAATAAAAACTTTTCAAATCACACAAACACAAAGAAGCAATTTTGAAAATTATGAGCAAGTACCTAAGAGCCGTAGATAACTACGGATAGAAAGGGTGCTAATACCTTCCCTTTCTATAATCTACCCCCCGTACTCAGAAATATCTCGAAAAAGGAATTTTTCTGTGCTTTTTTCCTTTCCTTGTTGGATAAAATAAAAGTCGGTGGCGAATCTTGATTACCGCGACATTTTGCAAACACAAACGCAAAGCGCAAACCAGCATTCCTAAAAAACAGTCCCGGTTCTGGCCACCGTATCACACATTTCATAGTCACTCTTCTTTATTATCCTCAGGATCTCTTCCATTTCCTTCTTGGATGTTTCAGGGATAGCTAGTGGTTGAGCCTTCGTCCGGATAGGCTCCTCTTGAATGCTTTTTCCTCGATTTTCAGCAATAGAAGTGTTGGTAGGGATAACAGCAGGGATCGTGTCGTCCTTGTCGGTAGGTGCACTTGCAGATATGATTATTGGTACAGAGGTAATCTTCGGAACGACCATGGGTCCAAAAACTGCCTTTGAAGGGGCAATCTCTGGAGAGAAGATTCTACCGCTACGGGTAATCTTACTAGTTCCGGCAATATTGCTAAGTCGAAATCTTCTTCTTCGGAGCTCACTTCTTCGGCGGTCAGCTCGCATTGTTTAATACCATGGTAGTATATTTTTCCACCATAATTCCACGGTATTGTTTTATATGATTCATATGGGACCGGCCCGGGCATTATAATTATGAGAGGAGTAGTCAATGGAACTGATGTAATCCTAACGGGTCTTTTGGGGGCCCTGGAAGGATTGGCGGAGATGGTTATGATCGAAACGTATTCAACAGGAATAAGTGAAACAGGAGCTTTTTCAAACAGAATTTCTTGGTTGTCTATCAGGCGTTGAATGCCTGTCTTCAACAGAGGGCAAACAGTTGGTGAGGATAAGCAAAGATGGCAGTATTCCTTACAACCTGGGAAAACATCAGTTTTTAACAAGTTTATCTTAATGATTGGGAGTGGAGTCAAGAGTTCATCAACTGTGGTAACAAATAAATCTTCTTCGATAGCATTGGTTTTGTGACCATGCCTAGGCATAGGAGCGAAAATGACGTTTGGTTTTTCGGGTGCATCAAACTCAATCTCTTTTGCATCTATAAGGTCTTGAATTTTGTTTTTCAAAGCCCAACAGTTGTTAGTGTCATGACCCGGACTTTCAGAATGATATGCGCATCTGGCATTTGGCTGATAATGAGGGGACGCAGTGTTGGGATTCTTTGGGGCCTCTTTTAAAGTTTCTAGATTCAAATTTAGAAGATGTGGTAAAACCTGGGATAGCGTCATATTAATTCTGGTGAATTGTCGGACTGGCCTTTCCACCCTCGATTGGTTATTTCTTGGTTGATCAGTGTAGGCTTTGGGATCATAACGGCCCCTACCATTGGTCGGCGTTCAGCTCTTCCTCGATTCCTTTGTGGATAAACAGTAGCTACCTCTTTCTTCCCAGTGAAAGGCTTTCTCACAGCTGTAGAGACAGACGCATCCTTCTGAATCTTTCCACTTTTTATACCAGCTTCCACTCTATATTCGGTTAATATTAACTCAGTAAACCCAGCAGATGAACTCCCAATCAAATGGTTGAAGAAGGGGCCTGATAGAGTGCCCAAGAACATATCCACCAACTCCCTTTCAGACAGAGGTGGTTGCACTCTTCCAGCTAGATCTCTCCATTTCTGCACGTAATCTTTGAAACCCTCATTTGAAGCCATAGCCATACTCTGAAGTTGAGTACGCGTAGGCGCCAAATCTGTGTTATACTGGTATTGCTTATAGAAAGCTGCGGCCAGATCTTCCCAGTTGTGGACGTCAGCCATTTCCAATTGGTAAAACCAATCGAGTTGTGTTCCGGATAAACTATCTTGGAAAAAATGGACCCATAAGTCTTTATCGGAAGAGTGCGGCTGAAGCTTTCTCACATATGATCGGAGGTGCATTTTAGGACATGACACCCCATCATATTTTGCAAATAACGGCACTTTGAACTTTGATGGGATCACAATTCCTGACACTAGCCCCAATTCTTCAAAGTCTAGACCTGGTTCCCTCTGTATTTCCATAGCATTCAGACGCTCTTCAAGATGTCTGTACTTATCATCCGCTGGAGGATACTGTTCTTTGAAGTAATCTTCCTCTTCTTCCTCCTCTTCTGATTCTGACGGAACTGATGTTTCTTTTCCTTTTCTTTCTCCTTCATCAGATGTTGCTGGAAAATCCAAGGTTCTTCTAGCCTGTCCTTAAAACCTTCTCCCCATGATTACAACACCGGTTGGTTTCTTCTCTTTCTTGTTCTTCTCCTTTGCCAACAGAGTCTTCAGCTCCTCTTGCCCTTTGGCCAGGGTTGTGAGTAACTGTTGAAACTGCATGTTTTGAGCTTGAAGATCTTTGACTGTCTGTTCGAGATCCATCTTACTGAAATAAACAGTAGAGAGATGAGGAAACTTGTTGCATAGACCTGTTTATGTTATGATGAATGATATGTGCATATGTAATGTTTTCAAGGATTTTAAAAGATTCAAGTTTGTTTTAAACAAAAAGGAAACACACGTTATATTAATAAGATAGAGTTTGAGTACATCAATGCCCCTTGGGCAAAATAATACAACACTCTAAGATAAAAAAGTAGTGTGCATCCTCTTTGGTGCAATGTAGGCATTTAGAGTCTGCTCCTCATGAAGTAGCCTAGTGAGTTCCAAAACCTTCTTCTCGCTTGCGTAGAATTGGGCTTCGAAAGTATCACGCTCTCCTTTTAACTGTATCCAATCCCTTTGTAGGTCTTCAAGAGATATGGGCATGTCAGGATGTAGGATAGTGTATGGAACTTCTCCCTCCTTAACAGGCTCAATGATCACCAGGAGAATGGAAGGATAAGGCATCATAAGACTTTGAGCATGGGTTCGTACCCACTTGAGGTAAGGCTCAAGAGGGATGGAATTATTGTGTCCCAAAGTCTTTCTATCCACCTTGTTTAGCATCCTCCAAGCTCGGATGAATCTATGGCGAAAACCTTGATCTTTGTTGTCGTAGTCAAATACCAAGCCTTGAATTAGCATCTCATGTGGGCCATCCCTTCGGGCATAACCAAACTGTCTTAGAGCCAAGCATGGGTTGTAGGTGATGCCTCCCCTAATGCCAAGTATAGGGACATTAGGAAATTTCCCACAACGGTCAACAATGATAACATTCTCTTTGGATCGAGAGCACCAATGAATATCTGAATGTTTGAGCGTCATTAACCTTTGTGACCACCTCAAACCTTGCTCATTCTTTAAGACTGATTGGGGAAGATGAGAAATAAACCATCTTGCCAGGAGAGGAGTGCAACACATAAGTACACCTCTTTTCCTCATTGTACGAGTGTGAAAAGAGTGTAAGATATCTCCAAGCAATGTAGGCACCTGATTGCGTGACATGAAGATTTTGACGGCACTCACATCTATGAGTTGGTCAGGATTGGGGAACAAGACCATCCCATAAATAAGAAGAGCCACAATTTCCTCAAATGCTTACAAGTCTAAGGAATTCCAACAGTTTTGGGCCTTCTCAAACAAGAACTTTGCTAAGAAGCCTTTGACACCACTCCTAGTTTCCCAATGGGTTGTGACATCAGATGAGTGCAAGTGCAAGGCTTGAGCAATCTCTTCTGGCTTTGGGTCTCTTTCCGTACCGCTGAAAGGTAGTTGATTGAGAATTGGAATCCTCAAGAGTTGAGAGAATTCTTCCAAAGTAGGCACAAGCTGATAGTCGGGAAATGTGAAGCAATGATGCAAAAGATCAAAGAACTGGAAGATCACCTTCATCATATCTTCCTCTGTGTTAGAGGTGACCAAGTTGAGTAGACGACCATGCCTCTCAGTGAATGGAGAGTTCTCAGGGATTCTTGAAGCTAGCTCCTTGAGTTGTAGAGGAATTATTACAAGGTTTACTTGGATAGTTTTCCTGCAAAGTGAATCCATATCCTACAAAACAAGAACAAAGATGAATCTCCAAAATCCCGGAAATGGTTAGTGGATGCATATGATGCTCATGATGTCCATGATGTTATGCACAAGTATGCATATACAAACAAATCAAACAAGTTCTTAGTTTAGGCTTGCATGGGGTTTTATAGGTAAGTACCCTCTTGAAGTTTAGTTGGCTCAACCTGTCCTAGTAATAGTAATCGGGTTCTAAGGAGCTCAATATCACTGGGTTGTTTCCTCGGTCATTGTTTCAGCTCAAGCCTCTTTAATGGCGACTGAAATATCCCAAGAAAACAACCCTCAATGAGTGTAGTATCGAGTATCTACCAAATTCAGACTGCACCAAAGTCGGTCATCTCACTACGTCCTAAAGGCCAAGTTGGTAAAGTAAAGGGTTCTAGAAGTTCATTAGTGCTTCATGACATCACTCAGCGGCCCCGTATTCTCTTTGATTAACTCAAAGGCTACCGGTACCCACAAATATGTCATACTAACATAGCTATTTCTTAGACCATGTCGGTATACCCCACACAGTTTCCACAACGTATTGCTATTTACCTATAATGTTTCCCCATATTTGGGTGGAGGATTCAAACCCAAACAAAGAACCAAAATGTAAAGCAAACAAATCAAACAATATAAGCAAATAAATGTGATCTAGCCCTAAGGTAACCCCACTTTTATAAATCCCCAACAGATTCGCCAGTTTTGTGATACGGTGGGATAACTGACTTGAGGGTTTTGCGTTTTATTGCAAATGTTGCAGTTAGCAAGAGTCGCCACCGACTTTTCTTTTATCCAAAAGGAAAGGTGAAAAAGCACAGGAAAGCAAGTACCCTTTTCATCCATGGTTTTCCATGGGCTCTTAATTACTTGCTAGATCACTTGCTTTTGTTTGTTTGAAATTGTGTTTGGTGTGGTTTTGAAAGTATTTTGTAAAAGAGGCCGTTCGTTTAGGCAATCTTTGTAATGATTCTCGTTCGTAAGAATGTATACAAAGATGTTTGTCTTTTTTGAAAATGTTTTCAATGTTTGTGAAATGTTTGGAAATGTGTGTATTTGTTTTGAAAATAGCAAGGATAGTTGTTTGAAATGGAGCAAGTAACTAGAAGTGATCTACCTACTCAAATGTCTTTCTTGTACATTTTCTATTCCTTTGACATTGTTGTTTTACCATTGATTTGGTAAGCAACCCTATCTTTGGATGTAAACGGGACGAGCGTGGGTCATCGTATAACCATGATTAGCAATGTTTGCAAAGTATCTTAGCATTTTGAGGGACCAATATCATTTTGTAAGGCAACTTTTGAATAGCGTCATCGTGGGACTATGATCTTTATGTTTGTTTGTTTTGCCAAGATACTCCGCGTGCGTAATATGGCTATTTGTATATAAGGCAACCAAGTGGAGAAACCCTAAGGATGCTTGTGTGCAAGTGTGTTATTTTTACACTTTTTGTCTTGTTTTTGGAAAGTCATCTATTTGTTGATTTCATCTTGCCATACATCTTATTTACTAGCAATATATGAAAAGCAAGTAAAAAGAGAAAAGTAAAATCTAAGCTATTACATCACTTCAGGGGGATGGGGTACAATTTAACAATGGGGGTGAATTAGGAACTAAAATATTACAACCATATCGAATGATAATGAAAAGAATGTGAAAACAGTGTAAAATAAAGGAAAAATGCACTTTTGAACTGCTATGTGTCTACCCATGCTGCTATGCATCGACACATAGCTTCTCCTTTCCCCTGTAAAGTGAAATCTGTTCAGTATGAGTCGACCCATAATGGGATGTATCGACTCATACACTTTTTTGCATCGACGCGAAATGCGTATGTATCGACTCATAGGCCTTTCCAGCTTCTGTTTTGTGACCTGAACTCAGTATGGGTCGATGCATGAGGGTCATGTGTCGACTCATACCCTGTATTTTCACTAAGATGGGTCGACACATGTGGATATGTGTCGATACATACTGCATTTTTCTGCCTTAAACACCATTCTTTGCATAGGTCAGTTAGTCTTTAACATATAAATGAATAATATGAACAACAAATAAATGATTAACTTCAAAAATAGTGATTTCTACATCCTATAGACAAAAAAGTTGATGTATGGAAAAGGCAAGGTAAAGATGACTTACCTTGAAACTGCACTTTAAGTTTTGAGTCCAAATACCCTTCAAGATGTTGTATGAACCTTAAGGAAGCTCCAACAGGCTGCTAGACTTTCCTTTTTTTTTGTTGAAGGTTACTAAACAACCTCTGTGTGGTATGAAATGTTTGGATGGTTTTTTAGATGGAATATGCAAAGTGTGAGAGGTTTAAAGGTTTAGACTTCAAAACTCAAGGGTGGAGGTCTTAGGGACTGTTATGACTTGTTGTGAATAGGAGATTTTAAGGGTTTACCAATACAACTATTGGTTGTTCACTCTATTTTTATAACTCTTTTCCAACCTAATTTTTCAACCTCTTTCTCTTGCAACTGGCCTCTCTATTTATAGAGAAGGTTTGAGATTTAAAAACTCAGATTTTTAATCACATGTTATGGCTAGGTTAGATTGTACATGAAGCAAGCTTGAAGATTAGAGTTCCAATGCTTTGTACTTTGTTGCATAGAGATGTTGGGCACTTTAACCATGCCCTTCTGATTTTTTCATGTTGAGTGTGATTAGAACAACAAGTTAGAGGCTTAAGAAATTGACTTTATGATTAAAGTGAACTTTGCAAGAATGGCAATGGTGCCTTTGTGCCAAAAATATAAAGATCACTTGAATAATGCTTAAACCCAATGGACCAAAGCTCAAAAGTTTGTGTAAGCATAAAATTATGGTAAGAGTTTCAAGTCACAAGGCCTGCAAATTGGAGATTATGCAGCATGGGTTAAGATTTTTGTTCCTTGTTCATCACAAATCTGCCTTGTAAATCAAGAATGGATGTCCAACTTCAGATCCTTATATCTCCTAACTCAAATAAGATAAATTCATGTTCTTGGATGTTTTGGAAAGCTTGAAACACCCTCTATAACTTTCATGTTGGCCAATTTTGTTAAATCAAACTGGAACTTGATGAAAAATGGGCAAGAAGTTGGGATAAAAACCTGACCAAAACTGCTGAAAATTTCTCTAAGTGTTAAATGAAAATGTCATGACTTCATGAATTTATAACCTGAAATCCAAGCCTGTTTAGGAGAAGTTGTGTAAAGAAATGTCGTAGATATTATGGAGATCTAAAATTTTTATGTTGGAAGCTTCTATTGAATCATCTTGCATCAAGGTGAAAAGTTGGCATGAAGAAATGAGATTATCATGTATAAAGACACTTAGAAAATTTCTAAGTCTTGGAAATCTTGACTTTTCAAGTTGACTTTTGACTTTCTTGACTTCTTGATGATCAAGCTTGATATTCTTGAATGTCTTGATGAAATTTGATATTTGGAATGTAATGTTGACCAAAAAGTCAAAGTTTGACTTTCCAGTATGCAATTGACCATTTTGCCCTTTTGCCAATCCCAAGCCTAAATTGATGTGTCAGTGCTGCAAACTTGATGTCATAAAAGATCTTGTGAGAAAATTCTTGATAGATGAGAGGGCAAATTTTGGGGTACAACATAAAGCAAATATAAATTCCTAAATCCTTGAAATGGTTAGTGTTGTACCTCAAAATTTTCCCTCTCATTTTATCAACATTTCTCATCACAAGGCTCTTGGAACTCAAGATCAAGCTAGGGGTTGCTCTGCTCAAGACACCTCCTTGCATTGTTGACCTAAATTAGGGTTTGAGTTTGCACAGGGATTTTTTTTGAATTACAATGACCAAAGTGACTTTCATACTTCATGTTGGACTCATAAGTTTTCCATACCAAGTTTCAGGCCTTGAATCAAATTTTTGCCCAGTCAATTGGACAATTGACCTAGAAATCAATTGTATTGGGGAAAAAGTCAACTGTGGCCAATTTACAGTCAAATATCATGAATTTTGATCCACATCAACATTATGAACTCATATTAACCATTTTATCAAGTTTGGACCACAATTCCACAAGAAATTTGATCAGATCACCAAAAGGGCAAAATGGTCATTTTAAGGGTTTTGATTGTACAAAGACAATTTCTGACTTTTTGACCTAGCCAATGGCAATTCAAGCTCACCATGGACTCAAGGACCCAATAAAATTATCTTGAATTATTCAACAAGTTCAAAAGATCTCAAATGCATGGGATTGACAGATGAATTTTTCAGTCAACTGATCAAAATTTGACTGTACACTGAAAAGTCAAACTTTGACTTTTTGGTCAAAATCAAGTGCCAAGGGTCATTTTTCATCAAGATGTGTAAAATTATTAAACTTGTTCATCAAGAAACCCAAAATTGCAAATTAGGGTTTGAAATTGAAAAATTTCATAACTTGGAATTTTTCTAAGTTATGAAATTTTCTTAATTTTTCCTAACTTTGTCCCACATTTTCACCATGATGCAAATGGATTCAAACAAAACTTACAACATGAAAGTTTTATTACTCCACAAAGTATACAACTTTGATTCACAAAGTTTTCTCAAAAGAAGCTTGGATCTCAAGTTATGATTTTTGGAACAAGGGTCCCTAAAACTTTTAACTTAGAGAAATTTTGCCCTAGTTTAGGCAGGATTTTGACCTATCTTCTTGGCCATTTTTCACATAGTTACACTTGGAGTCTCAAGTTTCATTTCAAATATGTATTATATAGCATGTTGCAAGCTTTCCAAATTGTCCAAGAACTCCTCAAACACATTTGTGGTTAGGGAGAATCGAATGCTTGAAGTTGGCAAAAACTCACTTTGTATCCATGGCAAATTCATGTTCACTCAAGTGGCATTTTCAAACCAGCATGCTTTGTACTAGTTTGCAGGCCTCTAAACCACTTCACACTCCTTAATTAAATTCCAGTCCATCAGTCTAAGCATTTGTTTTAGCCATTTGGACATTGTACACAAAACTAATCCCTAAATGGTAAAAGGCACAGTTCCATTTTTGCAAAAGTGTGCTTTATGTCAAACCACTCTCCCTTGAGCATTGGTCCATATCTCAGAAGCCAAATCAAATCTACAAATTGAGGGGGCCAAGAGCAAAGTATGCAGCATATTTGAAGGCTTATGCATGCCTGTAATCACAACTTCCCATACTTACTTCAAAAATAAGCAACTTGTCAAAATCCTCACAACTTGAAAACCAATCCATGCTAGCTTACACAAACATTTCAAACAACTTTCACACAACCCTTTTTCCCCTTTTTGTTTCAAACACCTTCCATTCAACTCACTCAAGTTATCCCAAACCTCCATTACCAACTGTAACTCCATTTACAGTGTTCACCATTTTCATTTCAAGCTTGTGTAGGTTGAGTTCTAGAGGCTGATTCAAGGACATTCAGGGCAAGCTAGCTATTGGAAAAGATCAAGTGAAGTTCAGGCAAGCTACCAGACATCTCAAAACTTGTTAAGAAGCACTGCATTGCCCTACACGAATCCAACTGAAACAGGTTTTTTCTCACTTTCTATCTCTCTATTTAGGAAGATTTAGCCTTAGGTTTGTGAATAAAAAATGTAGTGTTCATTGCTAGGAAGCCATACATATGCTCAGCTTTCATTTATATTAAGTGTGCTAGGAGAATTTCATCCATGAACATGCTGAAAAAACTAGGTCAGATTTTAGGGCCAGAGAAATTCTCTCTGGTCTTTGAGAGTTAGGATTAGTTGTTTATATGGTTGGAATCGTCTTGAAATTCTCTACAAGTTTGATGTTGTGAGTTTTGGCAAAAGATCACGTATGCAGGATGTCCAAGTTTGTACAACAGGCGCGCGTTTTTTTCAAAAGTTTGGAGGAAGAAGATGAAGTGGTGGGCTGGGCTTGGCCTGGCTACTTTTGACACCCCCTCTTTTCTTTTTACACCCCCTGGCCCATTTTCTGGTATTTTGATATTTTTGCATTTTTCTTTTCTTTTCTGATTTTGTTTATTTATTTCCAAATACAAAAAATGCTCCAAAAATATTTTCATATTTTTTTACATTTATTTGGCATTTTATTTTATTTTTTTTCTAAAATATTTTTATATATATACACTTTTATTTTATTAAATACTTAGAATAAAAATACAAAAATATTACATTTTTATTTTTATTATTATTTATACTAAAAAATACCTTTTTTTTAGTATATTTCATTTTTACACATATTAATATATTTTTTGTATATAAATAATATATAGTATTTATTTTCTTAAAGAAATTAGGGTTTACCCTTAAAACAAATGAAATTAATCTTTTTTTATTTTATTTCTTTATACTTTTTACATTGAAAATACTTTTACATACATAAACAAATTAAAATCTTTTTGCATAATACATATTATTTAATATTCATTTATTTTGTTTATTTAAATATTGTACATTTAAATATTTATGCATTGTAATTCAATTTGGATGTAATAGTAACTTAGGGTTCATATTCCTTGTCAAATATCCCCCATTCAAAATTGTACCCCCATCCCCATAATCATGTTGTAATAGCTTAGAACTTTAAATTCTCGCATTTTACGCTTTCAATTATGCCATGATTAGAGAATTATGGTTTGTATGCAAAAATCAAATCAACAAATAGCTTGACCTAATCAAAGACAAAAATGCATGAAAATCAAACATAATGCACACTTGCACCCCTAGGGTTACAATCCACTTGTTGCCTTCAAAAATAGGCCATGGTATGCATGTTGGGTACTTTGGAAAAACAAAAACAAAACAAAAGATCATAGTCCCTCAATGACGCTATCTTGGTTGCCTAAACAAAATGATCAAGTCCCTCAAAAATTTGCCAAAAAAAAAATACTTAACACAATAGCTATCATGGTCTATATGATGACTCGCGCCTGTCCCGTTTAACATCCTAACACAAGGTTGTTCACCAAATGCAATGGTGAAACAACACTGTCAAAAGGGTTAAAAACATTAGGAAGGATCTTTGAGTACAATAGGGTAGATAGCTCTTAGTTACTTGATCAAAAGTTTGCAAAAACATCCTTGCTATTTTCAAACACACTTCACAACACAATTTCAAAATATTATCCAAATCAAACATTGAAATCTTTTCAAAAGACAAAAACCCCTTTGTATACATTCAAACAAGAATCATTACAAAGGTTGCCACAACGATGGCCTCTTTTCAAAACATCTTTCAAAACCGCACACAAAGCACCATTTCAAACAATTGGAAAAGCAAAGCAAGTGATCTAAACAAGTAACTAAGAGCCCATGGATAACCATGCATGAAAAGGGTGCTTGCACCTTCCCTTTTCATAATCTACTCCCCGAACCCAAGAAAACATCTCAAAGGTCTTTTTTGTGCTTTTTGACCTTTCCTTAGGATAAAATAAAAAGTCGGTGGCGACTCTTGCTAAATTGAAACATTTACGAATACAAACGCAAAACCTCAAGCCAGTTCTCCCACCGTATCACAGAACTGGCGACTCTGCTGGGGAATATCTGAAAGTGGAGTAACCTTAGGGTTTAGATCACCTTTTCATGCTTATCTTGTTTGCTTTGATTGCTTTACATTTGGTTCTCTTGTTTGGGTTTGAATCCTCCACCCAGATTTTTTTGGGAAACATTCATAGGTAAATAGCAATATGTTATGGAAACTGTGCAGGTTATATCGACATGGTTGAAGCAATAGCTATATTAGTGCGACATATTTGTGAGTACTGGTAGCCTTTGAGTCAATCAAAGAGAATACGGGGCCGCTGAGTGATGTCATGAAGCACTAATGAACTCTTAGAACCTTACTTGACCATCTTGGCCTTTTTAGGGGTAGTAAGATGACCGGCTTTGGTGCAGTCCGAAGTTGGTAGATACTCGATACTACACTCATTGAGGGTTGTTTTCTTGGAATATTTTGGTCGCCGGTTAAGTGGCTAAACCAAAATAATGAACACAGAAAATAATCCAGTGATATTGAGCTCCTTAGAACCCGGTTACTATTTATAGGACAGGTTGAGCCAACTAACTTCAAGAGGGTACTTACCTATGAAACCTCATGCAAGCCTGAAACTAGGATCTTGTGTGATTTGCTTGTACATGTGCTTGTGCATACATCATGAACATCATAAAGCATCATATGCATCCACTAACCATTTCAAAGGTTTGGATCTTCATCTTTGTTCTTGTTTTGTAGGTTATGGAATCTCTTCGCAGGAAAACAATTCAAGTCAACCTTGTGAGAACCCCTCCTCAACTCAAGGAGCTCACTTCCAAGATTCCATAGAATTCTCCTTTCAGTGAAAGACATGGTAGACTTCTCAACTTGGTTAACTCCAACATTGAAGAAGACACGGTGAAAGTTCTCTTCCAGTTCTTTGACCCCCTACACCACTGTTTCACATTCCTTGATTACCAACTAGTACCTACTTTGGAGGAATTTTCTCAACTCCTGAGGATTCCTATTCTTCATCAACTATCCTACAACGTACGGAAAAAGAACCAAAGCCTGAAGATGTTGCTCAAGCCTTACACTTGCAACCATCTAATATCAAAGGTCATTGGGAAACCAGAAGTGGTGTCAAGGGTTTCTTGGCAAAGTTTCTGTTTGAGAAGGCACAAGACTGCTGGAATTCTCTAGATCTACAAGCTTTTGAGGAGATTGTAGCACTTCTCATCTATGGGTTAGTCTTGTTCCCAAACCCTGATCAACTTATAGATGTGAATGCTGTCGATATTTTCATATCTCGCAATCCTGTGCCTACATTGCTTGGGGACATCCTACACTCATTTTACACACGGACAATGAGGAAAAGAGGTGTTCTCATGTGCTGTACTCCTCTTCTAGCAAGGTGGTTTATTTCTCACCTTCCCCAATCAGTTTTGAAAAATGAGCAGGGTTTAAGATGGTCACAATGGTTGATGAACCTCACACATTCTGATGTTCATTGGTGTTCTCGGTCTAAAGAAAATGTCATCATCATTGATCGTTGCGGATAGTTCCCTAATGTCCCACTACTTGGCATTAGGGGAGGCATTACCTACAACCCCTGTTTATCTCTAAGATAGTTTGGATATGCCCGGAGGGATGGCCCTCATGATATGCTGATTCCTGACTTGGTTTTTGACTTCGACAACGACGCTCAAGGACTTCGACAAAGGTTCATATGAGCTTGGAGGATGCCCAACAAGGTGGATAGTAAGACACTGGGGCACAAGATTTCCATCCCTCTTGAGCCTTATCTCAAGTGGGTACGAACCCGCGCCCAGAGTCTTATGATGCCTTACCCTCACATTCTTCCCATGATCAAAGAGCCTGTTATGGAAGGAGAGGTTCCATACACCCTTCTACATCCAGACATGCCAACATCATTGGAAGAATTGCAAAAGAGTTGGATACAACTCAAAGAGGAACGAAATACTTTTAAAGCCAGCTTCTATGCAAGTGAGAAGAAGGTTTTGGAGCTTACCCGCAGACTTCATGAAGAGGAAACTCTAAACACTTACATCGCGCCAAAGAGGATGCGCAATGTCTTTTTACATTAAGAATTTTGTAATATTTTTCCCATGGGGCATTTATGTACTAACAAATTTCTTCTTAATATGACGTGTGTTCTTTTTGTTTGCGACAAATTTGAATTTCTGAATCCTTGAATTTATTACATGAATAACATATCATTCATCATATGCATAAACAGGTCTTCACACCAGGTTTCCTTATCTTTCTTCTGTTTATTTCAACAAGATGGATTTGGAGCAGACGGTTAAGGATCTGCAAGCACAAAATTCACAATTCCAGCAACTCTTCATGACCTTAGCAAAGGGTCAAGAGGACCTTAAAGCACTGTTGGAGAAAGATAAAGAGAAAAAGAAGAAAAGGACTGGTATGGCCACTATGGGAAGAAGGTTTGAAAACCAGGCTAGAAAGGTTCTCGAGTTCCCCTCGACGTCTGATGAAGGGATTGGTAAAGGAAAAGGAGCTGCGGTGCCTTCTGAATCTGAAGTTGAAGAGGAAGAAGAGGAAGAGGATGAAGATTACTCCGAACAACAATATCCCCCTGCGGATGATAAGTATAAAAATCTTGAGGATCAGTTGGCAGCCATGGAGTTACAAAGGATACCAGGTTTAGATTTCGAAGAACTAGTGTTGGTCGCTGGGATCGTCATTCCTCCCAAGTTCAAAGTACCTACATTTGCTAAGTATGACGGTTTGTCCTGTCCAAAGATGCATCTGAGATCCTACGTCAGAAAGATCCAACCTCACTCCTCTGATAAGGATCTTTGGGTCCCCTTTTTTAAGAAAGTTTGCCAGGCACACAATTGGACTGGTTCTATCAACTTGAGAGGTCTGAGGTTCGTAACTGGGAAGACTTAGCTGCTGCTTTCTACCGAAAATACCAATACAATGCAGATTTAGCGCCTACTCGTACTCAACTACAGAGTATGGGTATGACCTCTAATGAGGGATTTAAGGAGTATGCCCAGAAGTGGCGGGATTTGGCTGGAAGGGTGCAGCCACCATTGTCGGATAGAGAACTGGTTGACATGTTTTAAGGGACTCTGTTAGGTCCATTCTTCAATCATTTAATCGGGAGTTCATCTACAGGATTCACCGAATTAATTCTGACCGATGAAAGGGTCGAGGCTGGCATTAAAAGTGGTAAAATTCAGAAGGATGCTTCCGCTTCCACTGCTATTAAGAAGACCTTCCCAGCTAAGAAGGAAGTTTCTAATGTTCACAACCAGAGAAATCAAGGAAGAACGGAGCGCCGACCAACGGTAGGGGCTGTGATGATCCAAAACTCTTCAACCGATCAACCTCGAAACAATCAACCAAGAGCAAATCAGCAAAGGGTGGAAAGGCCACAACGGCAGTTCACCCGAATCAACATGACACAAGCTCAAGTCCTCCCTCATCTGTTAAAGCTGAACCTCACCAACTTGAAAGAAGCGCCGAAAAACCCTAATACCTCTTCTCCTTATTATCACTCCAATGCAAAATGTGCATACCACTCGGACAGTGTAGGGAATGATACCAACAACTGTTGGGCTCTTAAAAACAAGATCCAAGACTTGATAGACGCCAAGGAGGTAGAATTTGATGCGCCCGAAAAGCCGAATATGATTTCTGCCCCAATGCCCAAGCACGGTCATAATGTTTATGCCGTTATGGAAGATCTTTATATCACCACTGTTGATGACATTTTGACTCTGTTACCAGTGATTAAAGTGAATTTGATGAAAGCCGGGATATTCCCAGGCTGTGGAAAAGACTGCTACTTTTGTTCAAACTTACAAACTGACTGCCCACTGTTGAAATCATGCATCCAACGCCTAATGGATACCCAAGAGATCCTCTTCCAAAAGACTCCTGTTGATACTATCACTCCTGTTACTCCTGCTACTTTTGTTACTTCAACCAATGACATTGCAATAATAACCATCTCCGACAATCTTCCCAAGACCTGCAAAAGGCCTATCAAGATTACGCTTGATCCTAAGTTTGTGCCGCTAAAAATCACCATGCCGAGGCCTGTCCCGTATAAATCTAACAAAACGATACCATGGAACTACGGAGGAGAAATCTTCTACCATGGTATCAAGCAGATTGAATCAATCCAAGAGAATTCTGATGATGAAACCCATGATATAGGGAATATTGCGGGAACGAGCAAGATAACTCGCAGCGGAAGGATCTTCTCTCCGGAGATTGCTCCTCCATGGGCAGTCTTCGGACCCTCGAAAGTTTCTGTGCCTGTTAAGCCATATGTGCAAAGACCGGTAATTGAAGAAATTGATGTACCCGAAGCTAGACCCTCTGATGTTACTACCAAAGATAAGGGGATACTAGAAGCGCCTGTCAGGACGAAGGCTCAGACTGTGGTAATCCCCGAGACCTCCCAGAAAGAGATGGAAGAAATCTTAAAAATAATCAAGAAGAGCGACTACGGTGTCGTGGAGCAGCTAGGGCAAACCCCTTCCAAAATCTCCATGCTAGCTCTCCTACTCTGCTCTGAGGCTCATGCTAATGCCTTAATCAAATTTCTAAAGACGGCACACGTGCCTCAAGAAACTTCTGCTGACCAGTTTCAAGAGTGCATGGCTAGCCTTACTGCCGATAATGGTCTTGGTTTTTCTGACGTTGATCTGACTCCTAAGGGAAGGAAGCACAACGATGCGCTGCATGTCTCGGTAGAATGCAGAGGAACCACACTTGCACATGTTCTGGTTGACACCGGTTCATCTTTAAATGTGCTACCGAAGAAGGCGTTGGACAAATTAGACTGTGAAGGTTTGACCCTAAAGTCCAGTAACATAATTGTTATAGCCTTCTACGGTTCTAAGAGGAAGGTTCACAGAGAAGTGGACATTCCAATCAAAGTGGGCAAAAAAATTTTCAACTCTACCTTTTATGTGATGGACATCCGTCCTTCATATTCATGCTTGTTGGGAAGGCCGTGGATCCACAATGTTGGGGCAGTCACTTCCTCTCTGCACCAAATGCTAAAGTATCCAGTTCAGGGTAAGATTATAACGGTTCATGGGGAGGAAGAGTATATGATAAGTCATATTAACTCCTTCCGCTATGTGGAGTTGGATGGCGAGTTCATAGAAATGCCTTTCCAACATTTTGAAGAGGTATCTCCTGAAGTTGCAGTTGCAAAGACAATGACTGATGTGCCTATCGTTTCCAAGCCTGTGTCTAGGATGGCATCCCTCAAAGATGCGGAGGCCGTAATCAAAGAAGGAAGGAGTACAGTGTGGGGGAAACTGCCTGATTTTCCTCACAAGATGGACAAGTTCGGACTAGGTTTTACTGCTGCTGGCCAGAAAGCTGTGCGTCGCTCCCGGGCTGGAGGACAACCCGTAAAAATCACTCACTATGGGATTAATACCTTAGAAGATGATGATGAAGAAGACAACTTTGAATATTGGATCTTTCCAACCGTCGAGGGGGATTAAACAACTGGGAAGCGAAAGACATCGTTCCCATCACTTTCATCAACCAGTAATTTATCTTTGAACAATTTCCTATTTTGGTCTGTAATAATTAAACAATTTGTACACTCTCTTTCGCCTTATGCCTTACCCGGGGCATATAGGTCCATTTGTAAGGGCTTGATTTCTTCATTATCATATGTCATTTTTAATGAATCATTGGACGTTTTCATCTATAAACTGTTGTGTTCATTTTCTTTCCTTTTACATTTTGTTTTGTATAAGGATGGCTATCCCTTACACACACCCACACTCATAAAATGCAGGTACCCATCCACTCCGGATTCCATGGGTGACTATTCTGCTTTGGCCTTCAGTAACTCTGAAGATTTTGTCAATCATGCCGAGTACGAAGGTGATGAAGACTGTGAAGTTCCTGGAGAGTTAGCTAGACTTCTGCAACAAGAGGAAAGGGCTATTCTGCCCCATGAAGAGTTGCTAGAAACCATCAACTTGGGAACAGAGGAAGACAAGAAAGAGGTAAAAGTGGGTGCCAACCTGGAACCAAGTGTCAAAGAGCGCTTAGTGCAGTTGTTGAATGAATATGTTGAAATCTTTGCCTGGTCCTATGAAGACATGCCGGGACTAGACACAGATATTGTGGTTCACCGTCTCGCTACAAGAGAAGACTGCCCACCGATCAAACAAAAATTTCACCGAATGAGGCCCGACATGTCTGAAAAGATCAAAGCTGAGGTGATGAAGCAATTCAATGCTGGCTTTCTGGCTATTACTTCCTATCCGCAATGGGTTGCTAACATTGTGCCTGTGCCTAAGAAGGACGGCAAAGTCAGAATGTGTGTGGACTATCGGGACTTAAACAGGTCTAGCCCTAAAGATGATTTTCCACTACCACACATTGACATCTTGGTTGAAAATACATCTCAACACAAGGTATTTTCCTTCATGGATGGATTCTCGGGATACAACCAGATCAAAATGGCCCCCGAAGACATGGAGAAGACTACTTTTGTTACGCAGTGGGGTACCTTCTGCTACAAAGTGATGCCATTCGGACTGAAGAATGCCGGGGCAACCTATCAGCGAGCCATGGTAGCTTTGTTTCATGATATGATACATCATGAGATCGAAGTCTATGTAGACGACATGATAGCCCGTTCACAGACAGAAGAAGAGCACCTCAACTATCTGCAAAAGCTGTTTGTCAGATTGAAGGAGTATAAGCTCAGACTGAACCCAAGCAAGTGCACTTTTGGAGTAAGGTCTGGTAAACTTTTGGGATTTATCGTCAGCAACAAAGGCATTGAGGTTGATCCTGCTAAAGTCAAAGCTATACAAGAAATGCATGCCCCCCCGCACTGAAAAGGAGGTTAGAGGTTTCTTGGGACGCTTAAACTATATTGCGAGGTTCATCTCTCACCTAACATCTACCTGTGAGCCAATCTTCAAGCTATTGGAGAAAGATCAGGTGGTTGAATGGAATAATGATTGTCAAGTTGCTTTTGATAAGATCAAGGAGTATTTACTAGAACCTCCTATCTTGATGCCACCCGTCGAAGGAAGGTCGTTAATCATGTATCTGACTGTTTTGGATAACTCAATGGGGTGCGTACTGGGCCAACATGACGAGTCTGGCCAAAAAGAGCATGCCATTTATTACCTTAGCAAAAAGTTTACCGACTGTGAGACTCGCTACTCACTGCTCGAGAAAAATTGCTGCGCTTTGGTATGGGCTGCTCGCCGGCTAAGGCAGTATATGTTGACACATACCACCTTGCTGATTTCTAAAATGGATCCGATTAAGTCTATCTTCGAGAAGCCTGCTTTATCCGGAAGGATCGCTAGATGGCAGATGATCCTGACAGAGTATGATATCCAGTACACAACCCAAAAGGCTATAAAGGGGAGTGTACTAGCTGACCATCTAGCTCATCAAGCCGTCGAAGATTACCAATCTATGAGATTCGACTTCCCTGACGAGGACATCATGACATTGGACAACATTGAAGGTAACGGACCGTATGACGGACCTGAAAAAGGATCCCGATGGACCCTGTACTTTAATGGTGCTTCAAATGCACTTGGCAACGGTATCGGTGCATTACTTATTTCTCCGGAAGGTTTCCATACACCTTTCACTGCTAGACTCTGCTTCAGCTGTACCAACAACATGGCTGAATATGAAGCTTGTATCTTTGGTCTCAAGGCTGCTATTGCTTTGGGAATCAAATCTTTGGTTGTATTTGGGGACTCAGCTTTGGTTATCAGTCAAATCAAAGGATAGTGGGACACTAAACATCCTAATCTTATCCCATACAAAGAACATGTCTTGACATTGTTGCCTCATTTCGAGCAGATTACTTTCGAGCATTTCCCGCCAGAAGAAAATCAGCTAGCAGATGCTCTGGCTATAATGTCTTCCATGTTTAAACTCAACTGGGATAATGAGGCTCCCCAAATCACCATTGAACGAATGGACGAACCTGCACACTGTCATGAGATTAATACTGAAGAAGTAGTGGAACAACCCTGGTTTCATGAAATCAAAAGGTATCTCCAGACTCGAGAATACCCTGAAGGAGCTTCAGTCAATGATAAAAAGTTCTTAAGGAGATTTGCTGCCAAGTTCTTCCTGAGCAATGGTATCCTATATAAGCGCAACCATGATTGTGTTCTACTGCGTTATGTGGACAAGGTTGAAGCAGAGTTAATCATGACCGAAATTCATAGTGGCACATTTGGCACCCACCTAAGCGAACATACGATGGCTAAGAAGATTCTAAGGGCAGGCTACTACTGGTCTACCATGGAAGCTGATTGTCATCAACATTCCCGTACTTGTCACAAATGCCAAGTCTATGCTGACAAGGTACATATTCCTCCTATTCCTCTCAACGCTCTAACGGCTCCTTGGCCATTCGAAATATAAGGAATCAACATGATTGGAGAGATCCAGCCTACGAAATCCAATGGACATCGCTTCATCCTGGTGGCTATTGATTACTTTACCAAATGGGTCGAAGAAGCTTCCTACGCCTCCGTTACAAAGAATGTGGTTGCCCGCTTCATCAAGCAGAACCTCATATGCCGGTATGGTATCCCCGACAGGATCATCACAGACAACGATATAAACCTGAATAACATTGTGATCACCGCCCTGTGCGAGCAGTTCAAAATTCAACATCACAATTCATCTCCCTATCGGCCAAAGATGAATGGTGTTGTTGAAGCCGCAAAAAAAAATCAAGAAGATCATTCAAAAGATGACAGTCACCTACAAATACTGGCATGAGATGTTACCGTTTGCTCTGCACGGATATCGTACCACGGCGCATACTTCAACAGGGGCAACCCCCTTTTCTTTGGTATATGGCATGGAAGTTGTTTTACCTATGGAAGTTCAGATTCCTTCCTTAAGGATCATGAAGGATGTTGGTTTAAATGAACATGATTGGATTCAGACCCGGCTTGATCAACTTAATTTGATCGACGAGAAGCGACTTACTGTTGTTTGTCATGGTCAGACGTATCAAAAACGGATGATCAAGGCTTTCAACAAGAAAGTCAGGTGTCAGGTATATCAAGTCAGAGATATTGTAATCAAGCGGATCATCTTGCTGCAAAGTGATCCCAGGGGCAAGTGGACTCCTACTTACGAAGGACCATTTGTGATCAAGAACATCTTTTCTGGTGGGGCAATGATTCTGACCACCATGGACGGTGACGACTTGTCGCACCCTGCGAACGCAGACATAGTCAAAAGATATTACGCATAAAATGACCCGACAAGTTGAAAACCCGAAAGGGCGACTTGGGCAAAAATGGGCATCCCGGTGAATCGAAAACCCGAAAGGGTGATTCAGGCAAAAATTAGGGATAAATAAAAAAATCTGTACACCCGGCAAGTTGAAAACCTGAAAGGGCGGCTTGGGCAAAAATGGGTTTACCGGTGGATCGAAAACCCGAAAGGGCGATTCAGGTAAAAGTTAGGGAATTAAAGTGTATGATTATGTCTCGTCGGATCACTTTAAGGACAATCTCTTCACGACCGAACTCCAAGCTTCGGATCAATCCAATCATCCACGGACGATGCAATTAATGGACAAGATACTCAGAGTTGTGAAGGCTATAGCAGAAGGGGAACCCCATGGAATTGTTACACATAGCCATCTTGCTTTTTGTATAGATTTTTTTTCTCTCAATTTTTTGACAACATTCTCTTACTAGGATGTCTGTCTCCTTTGTACAAAGATACTTACAAAAGTTAATACAAAATACTTCAAAGTGCGGAAATTTGCTTGCCTTTCTTTTCTTTTTACACTTATGTTTTATTTGAAAACGTCCAATGGTTTGTTAAATAGGCATATGCATTTGAATATAATCACTGCTTACAAATAAAACGAAATGAGAAAGTATAATTACTGGTAGGTCGAAAGTGTAGGAAAACGTCTTTAGGCTATTCCAGAAGAGATCCCCTGCAGTACATCATCTAGGTCCTCAGATAGACTTAATCGGAATTAAATTTCAAAATTCCCATCAGAGTAAAGTCTCTAAACTCCCATTCCCCAGTGGAGCCCAAAAACTTTGAACTACAGACCCTCAGCAAAGATGAAACCTTCTTCCCCAGCGGAGTCAAATTTCCAACTGTCAATCCCCAGTGGGAGCCATTCAGTTTTCCCCTATTTCCCTAGCAGGTTATCTTAAAAGTCTGAGAATCAACCAGATAACAGTTAACTTTTTGTCTTATCCCCAACTAGGATAATTCCCCAGTAGATTGGCATACAACCCAAGCTCCTAATTTCCCCGGCAGAATAAACACTCTCCCCACAGATTTATTTCCCAACAGAACGAAGATTCTAGTTCCCGTTTCTCCACTTGAAGCCTCCCAGGTTTTAATTCCCCAGTAGAGGTCATCAGATTTTTCCTTATTTTCCCAGGAAAGTCATGAAGAATTCTCACATCCCCACAGAAGTTGTCGAAGCTCTTGTTAATCCCCACAAGTCGCCAAGGATTTTCAATCCCCAACAATAGTCCCAAGATTTCTCATCTTCAACAATCAAAGATTTTTGGAATCCCCAGCATCAGTCAAAGATTTACTTTCTCCAGCAGCAGTCAAAGATTTCATTATCTCCAGTTATCAAGGATTTATTTTCCTCAGCAAGACAGCTAATTAGCTTACATGCACATCCATTACATTCATATATCATAAACATCGGTGGAACATATTTTATTGCATCATACATATCATGCAACATAACTTTGTGTTTTAGCTAAACATTTTACCCTTTTCAGGATAAGATTAAAAAGCTATCGTTAACAACTATTCGGATATTTCAGATACAGTATGGATACACCCCAGACACGGCGGTCATTCTATTACTCATTCAGAATTTCAAGTCAAGATACAGTATGGATACACCCCAGACACGACGGTCATTCTTTTACTCATTCAGACTTCAACAATCAGATACAGACTATATACGCTCCAGACACGGCGGCCATTCTATTTCTCATTCAGATTCAACTATCAACTTCAAGTTCAGATACACTCCAGACACGGAAGTCATTCTGTCACTTGTACGGATCCCAGTTACAGTACGGATACACTCCAAACACGAAATTCATTCTGCTACTCATAGAAATCTCAACTTCAGATACAGTCCAGATACGCTCCAGACACGGTTGCCATTCTAACACTCATTCGGAATTTATTTCCAGCACATAGATGCTCCATACACAGATGTTTCTCTGTTACCCATTCAGAATACAGATACACTCCAGACACGGCAGTCATTCTGATATTCATTCAAGAATCAAATACAGTTACATCTCGGATACGCTCTAAATACAGACGCCATTCCTTTGCTCATACAAACCCAATCTCCAGGTACAACTCAGATACGTTCCAAATACGGATACCATTCTGACGTTCATTCTACTGATCCTCAACAAACAAATTTTGGATGGCATCTCCAAGCCCATCTCCAGAAAGATTCTACCATCTCCAAATGGCATCTTTAAGCCCATTCCCTCAGCTACATTTTGACGAGTGCAAATTTACGGGCACTCTAGTGTCCAATCCTCTTTTACCTTTGAGTCACGAAAGATAAACTTGCCAATCTAACTCTTCAGGTTCAAGAAGATTGAACAGGGGAAACTGTTGTACCCCAAAATTTTCCCTCTCATTTTATCAACATTTCTCATCATAAGGCTCTTGGAACTCAAGATCAAGCTAGGGTTTGCTCTGCTCAAGACACCTCCTTGCACTGTTGACCTAAATTAGGGTTTGAGTTTGCACAGGGATTTTTTTTTGACTTAAAATGCCCAAAGTGACTTTCATACTTCATGTTGGACTCATAAGTTTGTCCATACCAAGTTTCAGGCCTTGAATCAAATTTTTGCCCAGTCAATTGGACAGTTGACCTAGAAATCAGCTGTATTGAGAAAAAAGTCAACTGTGGCCAATTTACAGTCAAATCTCATGAATTTTGACCCACATCAACATTATGAACTCATATGAACTATTTGATCAAGTTTGGACCACAATTACACAAGAAATTTGATCAGATCACCAAAAGGGCAAAATGGTCATTTTTAGGGTTTTGACTGTACAAAGACAATTTCTGACTTTTTGACCTAGCCAGTGGAAATTCAAGCTCAACCATGGACTCAAGGACCCAATAAAATTATCTTGACTTATTCAACAAGTTCAAAAGATCTCAAATGCATGGGATTGACAGATGAATTTTTCAGTCAACTGATCAAAATTTGACTGTACACTGAAAAGTCAAACTTTGACTTTTTGGTCAAAATCAAGTGCCAAGGGTCATTTTTCATCAAGATGTGTAAAATTATGAAACTTGTTCATCAAAAAACCCAAAATTGCAAATTAGGGTTTGAAATTGAAATTTTTCATAACTTAGAATTTTTCTAAGTTATGAAATTTTCTTAATTTTTCCTAACTTTGTCCCACATTTTCACCATAATGCAAATGGATTCAAACAAAACTTACAACATGAAAGTTGTAGTCCTCTACAAAGTATACAACTTTGATTCACAAAGTTTTCTCAAAAGAAGCTTGTATCTCAAATTATGAATTTTGGAACAAGGGTCCCTAAAACTTTTAACTTAGAGAAATTTTGCCCTAGTTTAGGCAGGATTTTGACCCATATTCTTGGCCATTTTTCACATAGTTCCACTTGGAGTCTCAAGTTTCATTTCAAAGATGGATTATAGAGCATGTTTCAAGCTTTCCAAATTGTCCAAGAACTCCTCAAACACATTTGTGGTTAGGAAGAATCGAATGCTTGAAGTTGGAAAAAACTCACTTTGTATCCATGGCAAATTCATGTTCACTCAAGTGGCATTTTCAAACCAGCATGCTTTGTAATAGTTTGCAGGCCTCTAAACCACTTTGCACTCCTTAATTAAATGCAAATCCATCAGTCTAAGCATTTGTTTTATCCATTTGGACATTGTACACAAAATTAATCCCTAAATGGTAAAAGGCACATTTCCATTTTTGCAAAAGTGTGCTTTATGTCAAACCACTCTCCCTTGCTAGCTTACACACAAATTTCAAACAACTTTCACACAACCCTTTGAGCAAGATACACGAGTGTTTGAGCCCCTAAGCACCTCATAGCCAGAAATCACACTTCTTTGGCAAAACAGGGCAGGTGCTGCAACTTGAGTGCCATAACTCATTTGGCTCGTGCATTTTGCCCATTTTTGCTTCAAACACCTTCCATTCAACTCACTCAAGCTATCCCAAACCTCCATTACCAACTGTAACTCCATTTACAGTGTTCACCATTTTCATTTCAAGCTTGTGTAGGTTGAGTTCTAGAGGCTGATTCAAGGACATTCAAGGCAAGCTAGCTATTGGAAAAGATCAAGTGAAGTTCAGGCAAGCTACCAGACATCTCAAAACTTGTTGAGAAGCACTGCATTTCCCTACACAAATACAACTGAAACAAGTTTTTTCTCACTCTCTATCTATCTATTTAGGAACATTTAGCCTTAGGTTTGTGAATAAAAAATGTAGTGTTCATTGCTAGGAAGTCATACATATGCTCAACTTTCATTTATATTAAGTGTGCTAGGAGAATTTCATCCACGAACATGCTGAAAAAACTAGGTCAGATTTTAGGGCCAGAGAAATTCTCTCTGGTCTTTGAGAGTTAAGATTAGTTGTTTATATGGTTGGAATCGTCTTGAAATTCTCTACAAGTTTGATGTTGTGAGTTTTGGCAAAAGATCACGTATGCAGGATGTCCAAGTTTGTACAACAGGCGCGCGTTTTTTTCAAAAGTCTGGAGGAAGATGATGAAGTGGTGGGCTGGGCTTGGCCTGGCTACTTTTGACACCCCCCCTCTTTTCTTTTTACACCCCCTAGCCTATTTTCTTGTATTTTGACATTTTTGCATTTTTATTTTCTTTTCTGATTTTGTTTATTTATTTCCAAATACAAAAAATGCTCCAAAAATATTTTCATATTTTTTTACATTTATTTGGCATTTTATTTTATTTTTTTTCTAATATAGAAAACATATTAAATACTTTTTTTATATTATTAAGACTTGAAAAATATTTACAATTTATACTTTTATTTTTATTTCTTATTTTTATTCACACTGAAAATATTATTATAAATATAATTTATTTTTGTACATATTTTATTTTATATTGTACATATTTAATTTGATTAATATATATATATATATATATATATATATATATATATATATATATATATATATATATATATATATATATATATATATATATATATATATATATATATATATATATATATATATATATATATATATATATACACTTTTATTTTATTAAATACTTAGAATAAAAATAAAAAAATATTACATTTTTATTTTTATTATTATTTATACTAAAAAATACCTTTTTTTTAGTATATTTCATTTTTACACATATTAATATATTTTTTGTATATAAATAATATATAGTATTTTTTTCTTAAAGAAATTAGGGTTTACCCTTAAAACAAATGAAATTAATCTTTTTTTATTTTATTTCTTTATACTTTTTACATTGAAAATACTTTTACATACATAAACAAATTAAAATCTTTTTGCATAATACATATTATTTAATATTCATTTATTTTGTTTATTTAAATATTGTACATTTAAATATTTATGCATTGTAATTCAATTTGGATGTAATAGTAACTTAGGGTTCATATTCCTTGTCAAATATCCCTCATTCAAAATTGTACCCCCATCCCCATAATCATATTGTAATAGCTTAGAACTTTAAATTCTCGCATTTTACGCTTTCAATTATGCCATGATTAGAGAATTAAGGTTTGTATGCAAAAATCAAATCAACAAATAGCTTGACCTAATCAAAGACAAAAATTCATGAAAATCAAACACAATGCACACTTGCACCCCTAGGGTTACAATCCACTTGTTGCCTTCAAAAATGGGCCATGGTATGCATGTTGGGTACATTGGCAAAACAAAAACAAAACAAAAGATCATAGTCCCTCGATGACGCTATCTTGGTTGCCTAAACAAAATGATCAAGTCCCTCAAAAAATTTCCAAAAAAAAATACTTAACACAATTGCTATCATGGTCTATACGATGACTCGCGCCTGTCCCGTTTAACATCCTAACACAAGGTTGTTCACCAAATGCAATGGTGAAACAACACTGTCAAAAGGGTTATAAACATTAGGAAGGATCTTTGAGTACAATAGGGTAGATAGCTCTTAGTTACTTGATTAAAAGTTTGCAAAAACATCCTTGCTATTTTCAAACACACTTCACAACACAATTTCAAAACATTATCCAAATCAAACATTGAAATCTTTTCAAAAGACAAAAACCCCTTTGTATACATTCAAACAAGAATCATTACAAAGGTTGCCACAACGATGGCCTCTTTTCAAAACATCTTTCAAAACCGCACACAAAGCACCATTTCAAACAATTGGAAAAGCAAAGCAAGTGATCTAAACAAGTAACTAAGAGCCCATGGATAACCATGGATGAAAAGGGTGCTTGCACCTTCCCTTTTCATAATCTACTCCCCGAACCCAAGAAAACATCTCAAAGGTCTTTCATGTGCTTTTTGACCTTTCCTTAGGATAAAATAAAAAGTCGGTGGCGACTCTTGCTAAACCGAAACATTTGCGAATACAAACGCAAAACCTCAAGTCAGTTCTCCCACCGTATCACAGTTAGTGAGAATGCTTATGATGTTATGATGTTTATGATGTTATGTACAAGTATGCAAAGCAATCAAGTTGTTATGTACACACAAAGTAGACAAGTCCTTAGGTTTAGACTTGCATGGAGTTTGTAGGTAAGTACCCTCTTGAAGTTTAGTTGGCTTAACATGTCCTAGAAAGTAACCGGGTTCTAGAGGATATCAATATCACTGACCTTTCTTTTAGGTATTATCTCAGCACAATCAATATTTTCTTGCAGCTGAGATATCCTAAAAGTCCAACCTCAATGAGTGTAGTATCGAGTATCAACCAATTTTCAGCTTTCCGCCGAAATCGGCTAACTCACTACTTCCTAATGGCCAAGTTGTTCAATTAAGGTTCTAAGGTTAGTTAGTGTTTTATGACACTTCTCAGCGGCCCCGTATTCTCCTCGATTCAACACAAGGGATACCGGTACCAACAAATTTTATCACACTAACAAAGCCATTGCTTCAACCGTATCGGTCTATGCTGTACAGTTTCCAAAATCTATTGATACTTACCTAAAAGGTGCCCTAGATCCGGGTAGAGGATCAAAACAAGCCCAAACAAGGAACCATAATGTAAAGTAAGCAAGTCAAACAATGAAAAGAAAATAAAGGTAATCTAGCCCTAAGATAACCCCACTTTTAAAAGATTGTCCCCAGCAGAGTCGCCAGTTCTGTAACACGGTGGGAGAACTGACTTGGGTGTTTTATGTTTGATCATAATTGTTGCGGATAGCAAGAGTCACCAACGACTTTTCTTTTATCCAATAAGGAAAGGGTGAAAAGAACAGGAAAGACCTTTAGAGATGTTTTCTTGAGTTCGGGGGGTAGGTTATGAAAAGGGAAGGTGTTAGCACCCTTTTCATTCGTAGTTATCTACGGGCTCTTAGTTTCTTTCTAGATCACTCGCTTTTGTTTGAAAATGTGCTTGTGGTGTGGGTTTTTAAAGTATTTTTAAAAAGTATTTGTAATGGTTCTCGTTTCTATAAGAACACGTACAAAGTGTTGTTTTGAAAATAGTTCAAAATAGGTGTTTATGGAATGTGTTTTTGAAAGTGATTTTGAAAAGTGTCTTTGTAATGGTTCTCATCTCTATAATAACGCATACAAAGTGTTTTGTCTTTTGAAAATGTTTCAAAATGAAAGTGTGAGTGTATAAAATATTTTTATTGTGAGCAAGCGAGCAACTAGGAGCATCCTATCTACTCAAAAGGTCTAGTATTCTTTTCCTCCTCCTTTAGATGTTGCTATCTTACCATTGATTTGGTAAGAATCCCCATCATTGGATGTGAAGGGACGGGCGTGGGACGTTTATATAGTCATAGAAGGCAACATATGGGACGTTTTAGCAATTTTTTTGTTTAGGGACTAGATAGTTTACCGAAGGCATCATTAAGGGTCATCAAGGGACTACGATCTTTTATCAAGAGTCTTTGTTAAAACGCCCATATTCGAGGGACATGAATATTCTTCAGAGGCAACAAGTGAGATTATCCTAGGGGTGCATGTGTGAATAGTGTGTTTGATTTGCATGAATTTAGTCTTTGATTAGGGGTTGTCTACTTGTTGATTTTATCTTATCATACATACCCTATCTTACTAGCAATTGTAGAAAAATAATAAAAATGTAGAAAAATAAACCCTACACTATTACAACCATATTGAATAACAAGAAAATATAAATGAAAAATAAAATAAAGGAAAGAAAAAGGGATCTTTCGATTTAGGAAGAAGAACTCTTCGATTATGCTTCTCTAGCTCTTTTCAATTTGGCCTGGAAGTGGTGAAGGCGTGACTTTTGATTGGGGCTGGGATCAGTATGAGATGCAGTTTGCCTTTCTGCCTCCTTCGACTGGGGCCTAGGAGTCAGCATGGTGTGCCTTTCGTCTGGGGCCTATGATCAGTGTGACCATCCTTTTGGCTGCCTCTTTCGTTCAGCATGGAGTGCCCTCTTCTCCTTACGTCCTTTGCTGCATCCTTCGATTGGGCCTGGAGTCAGTGAGGAAGCCTAAGGCTTCGTTTCATACTCCTGTCCCCTGTTTCTTTCGTTTGAGATATTAAATAGCAACATGGCCTAAGGCCATGCTAGCATTACCTTATTGCCAGGTTAGTTTTTAAAGCATTTGTAACAAACCAAGGAACAAAACCAAAAGGAGTGGCAATAAAAACAAACTAAAAGGGTGGAAACGAAAAGGAAACAAATACTATGTACTTGTTTGAAATGAAAAGGAAGTTTATTCACATGTTATGCTAGAAATGAAAGGTCCAAGGTTAAGAGTGACTTACCTTGTTTGAGGTTAAAATGTGTGATGGACTTTGAGTGGCTGCCTTGAGTGTCCCTAGATTTGAAGGGAAAAAACGGAGGTAACATTCCTACTGCTGAACTCGAAGGAGAAGAACAATTGAGATGTTCTTTCTACTGGATTCGAAGGGAAACCAAACATGGGGGTGTCTCAGTTTCGAAAGCGGTAAGTGTTTAAATTTTGGGTTTGTGTTTGATGAGTGTTTGAGGTTTTTTAGAGTGTTGAAGATTCGTTCCCCACAGTCTTTGAATGTGTGTCCAGCCCCTTAAACATGTTGTGGAGCCGCTTATTTATAGGTAAAGCTTGGTTGAGAGGGAAAACAAAATAGTTTGAACAATTTGAGTAAACTGCTTTTGTAGCTTTCGAGGGGAAGTGTTTGTATGCCATTTTTGTGCAAGCTTGGGGCAGTGTTTCAAGACTGCTATATAGCAGTTTTGGCCAGTGTACCAGGCCTAAACTTGGAAGCAAGCATCTTTGAATATTTCATATTTTCATTTTGACCCTTCTTCGACCAGATTCTTCTTCCAACAATGTTATTTGATTTTCCTCCAACAAGTGTCTTTTGAATGGGTCACTTTTGTGCATTCTTCGAAGGAGTCAAATGTGTGATCCTTGGATGGGTCACAAAAACATGCCATAAGGTGGGCTTTGTAAATACTTCGAATGGGCCATCAATCATGTCCTTTGAATGGGACGCCCAGACATGTCCCTTGAATGGGTCTTGTATGTTTCTTTGAAAAGAGCCAAGTGTGTCCTTCGAATGGACTATGCAAACCTTCGACTGGGAATCCTATGCAGGCCCTTCAAATCTACCAACCATGTGTGCTGAAGGTTGTAATGGGTGGAATTAAAACATGCAAAAGGAAAATGTTATCCAGTCGAAGCTATTATAAACATAGCTAATGCCATGTAGAAGCCTACATGCAGGAGGTATAAACGCCCAAACGAAACTTGCAATAAAAAGGGCCACATTCCTAAATGAAGGGTGCACGCAGGAGGAAAGGATGCCAAAAGGAGGCCTTTTTCCTTGTAATCGAAGGAGGCTACAAGAGGCTTTGTGCTTTATGCATGCTAGCATGGGGGGGGGGGGAGGGGGGGAGCCTCTTGCGTGCAAAAAAGAAGTTATGGCTCAAACGAAGGATTGTGTGTAGCTAGTAACCAACTTGTGAATCAAAGAAAACTTGGAGGGGAATATTTGTCCAGTCAACACAAGCATGCAAGCATCAAACACCCAATCGAAGCAAGCACATAGGCAACCATTGTATTGTGAACCATGTGAGGCCAAAGGTGCAATCGAAGGTTGCATGCAGGAGGCGCCTGCCTTGTGAATCAAAGCCAACATGCCAGAGGCTAACACCCAGTCGAAGGATGCAACCAAAGCCTGTATCGAAAGAGGCCAAAAGGCCAATCGAAGGAGCTGAATCGAAAATACTTATTTTTTCTTCAATTTTGTGAAAAAAGATTATTTTTATTTGTTTTCTCCCTTTTTTAATAGTTTCCTTTTTAACTTGATACTGGAAAATCCAATTGTACTTCTGCAAGCTTGAACCTTGAGAATCCTTGTGATAAATGCCTTGAAAAATGAGAGGGCAAATTTTGGGGTACAACACAATGACATAAAGAATGTCATTTCAAATGTTGTAACCTTTTTGCATTAGTCAAAGCTTGGAAAGAGAGAAAGTAGAAAAATAGAGTGTCTCTCACCTAGGGTAAATGGTGGACTAGGTGATAAGGATAAGTGAGTTGCTTCCTAAAACACTCTTATTAATTGGATTTCGTTAGAAACAGGGCAACTCTTCTCTTTTAAGAATCTGTCGTTACAAGCAAGGTAGTTTCTGTAACTACACCTCCCTCCTCTCAAGTTGCATTTTAACATGAGAAAATCTACTAAAAATGTTGAGTCTAAAAGATATCATATGTTGGAAGCCAAGAAGGAAGAGAGTATTGATCCAAAGAAGGTTGAGTCCAATGTTGTAACATCATTTGGATCATCTATTGGAGCATTGGTGACATAGAAGAAATTTGTGATAAAGATGAAGTCTTTCAAGAAAAATCATGTTCAACAACATGATTCTAACTCAGATGGAGATGAAGATTGGGTCAATTTCATTGACTCGGGAGGAAGGATTGGTTAGGTTCTCTTGTTGTCATTTGAATATAAAAAAATAAAAAACAAAAAATGTGTGTGTTTCTATCTATTTTTTTTCCTTTTTGAGTTTATTTTGTCTCATTTGCTAGTGTGTGTTTCTACTTTGTCTTTATTTTGTCCTTTCTGGTTTTGTTCCCTTAATTTTTGTTTCAAGTTTGAGTGAGTGGTCGATTTCAATTTCTATTTCTTTTACTCTATTTTTGTCAATTTTTGGCTAAAAAGGGGGAGTAAAGTCTTGTGTGTGTGTCTAGTTTAGTGTGTGTCTGTCTGTGTGTCCAGATGGTATATCACATGTCTTGATATGTTGTTTAAGCATTGTGTTACCATTGTGGTGATTGAGTTACCATTATGTTGTTTAGTGTTGTTGCTTTCTGTATGCAACATTTTAGGGGGAGCATGATTGTCTGTCACGAGTGTCTTTTGTTTCTGCTTATGTCTTGTGTTTCTGCTTCTGCTCTTACTACTGCTACTTCTGATGTGGTTGTGTGCGGGATGTCCTACCAGATGTTCTAACATCCTTTCTGTTGTGTATTATAGTTAGGTTTATGGTAGTCTAGGATTTTGGTATTCTGAGTTATATGTGTTGCTTCTTCTGCATGTTCTTCTAATGTCTTGAACTCTGATAGTTCAAGGTTGAGTTCATATTGGTTTTCTTGTGCTTTGGGAAAATTTTCTTCTTCCTCTAGTAAAAGTTTCTTCTTCCCCTTGTGAATTGGATTTTCCTCTTGAGAGGGAGAATTGGTTCTCTATGACAAGAATTGGTTCCTTTTGACAGGGGAAGTATTCATGGATAACAACATGTTATCTCTTATACATGTTATTTCTGATACATTTTTTTAACAAAGTTTACATGTTTCCATTTAGCTTATGTTTTATTAATATGGTTTTATTCCTCTCTCCAGTTTAATTGTGCTAAGGTTTTTTTAGCCAAATTTTGCCAAAAGGGGAGATTGTTAGATCTTAAATTCTGGTATCAGATATGTGATGTCGAAGGAGATGTCACGACACAAATATCTGAGGATAATATAAAATGCAACAATATTGAAAGCAGTAAAATACAAGGGATTGTTAACCCAGTTTGGTGTACAACAACACCTACTCTGGGGGCTGCCAAGCCAGGGACAAGTCCACTAAATAGTATCAATTCATAGACCCTCAGTAAACAACCAGTTTACGATCTAATCACTTAATCACTACCTGTGCTATACTTCTACCTAAGACACATCTAGGTATGAGGCCCTCCTCAAATACCTTCAATTACTAACAGTGAAAAACAATAGATTTATCAAGTTTGAAAAACCTCAATCATTCAATACTTAAAAGCTTATGAATGATCCATAACTTACAACTCAAATTACAACTCAAGTATTGAAACAATACTAGAGTGTATTACACTTAAACTATTCGGACTTCTAAAACACACATTATATTTTTACTCAATTGATGCAGCAATACGAATAAGGATGCAAGTCCATATAAAGGCGCAACAACTTCTTTATGGGCTTGTGCTGAAAAATCAATATTGCAAAATATTGAATCCCTTAAAAATATCCATGAAAGTAGGCCAAGATATAAACCATAAAGATGAGACAGATCAAAAAATATTCCTTCATATTTTTCGCAAGTTATAACCCACAAATCCTGAATAAGGCACGCTTAAAACTAGGAAACAGAAAATCTGAAAACATGTTCAGATCAGCGGGAAGATGTTACGACATATGCTTTAACATCATTCAAAATCAGTTGAGATTATTTACTTCAAATGTCAAGTCATTAAGCAAAACATTACCAAAGCAGTGTTTTACCAAAATTGCTGCCAACAAACACTTACAAGATCCATGGTTTTAGGATTGGTAGCAATTTTGCTAAAATATGGTTCATGACAGATGCTGAGCAAGATATCAAAACATCTTGATCAAACTGATACAACATGGTGTGAATGTTTCATGAAGACAGATGTTCTGACAGATGTTGTGACATGTTGTACCAGAACATCAGTATGGACTATTTTAAATCTTGACAGATTTGATTAGATTTCATAATATTTCTTTTGGATATATTATAGGTATTTACACTGGTCAAGAAGATTTAATCTGGAACAAGTGATATATTCTCTAACTGTACATAAGTTTCTAAAATTGGATGTTGAGACAATTTAGGAAACTTGAAGATTTGTTCCAGGATATAAGGAGATTTTTCTACATAATTGGTGCAAACCTCAGTTTGTGGATCAAGGAATAATTTGGTGAAGATTTAGAAGCCCATGAATTTCTGAGGAGTATTTAAAGAGAACCCTAGAGCTAATGTAATTTAACTTTCACAATTGTAAAATTAGGGGAAGTCTTAAGTCATAGGTTTTGAGATTCTCTTGTGTTTTTGTAAGCCACCCATGTATATTTTGATACAGTGAGGTAGACTGGTAGTTACTTGATTGTTCATCGATTTATTGTTACTCAATTGTTTATAAGTTATTGTTCTTAATTGAAGCTTTTAAGCAAGAGTAAGTATTGTTTATTTGAAGTGTATTCTTTTATTTGGTTTTTTGTCTAGTCGCAACGTTGAAGGTGTGAAAAACACAAGAAATAAACGGGGGTTTGAATTGTGTTTTTAAAACAAAAACTTTTCTTTAAAAATATTCCCCTTTAAGTTAAAATCCTTTTAACTTCACTCTTGATAATAATAACAATAATAAGTAAGAACAGAAAGTAAAGAACAATGTATGTTTATACTAGTAAACTTGAAAATCATCAAGCTAGTCTAGTCCACCCGCCAAGGTGATTTCGTCTCACTCAATCGAGGACTTAATTCATTATAACTAAACTGATTACAATTTGCACTAGTTACCTGCAAGTGACTAACAACCTATAAGACTCGCAAGTCCTAGACTTCTTCAGGATACAGACATACCTGGTCCCTTAAGGAATATCAAACAATTATCAACCTGATTATTACAATGCACAAGCTACCTGCAAGTGACTAACAACCTATAAAACTAACAACTGTTTGAATACATGTTTTGTTTACAAGAATATTTCTTCTACACAAGCTGAATATGTAAACTATTTTAAGAACAGTGACTTAAGAATATAAAAGTTATAAACAACTTTTATGCGTGAATATTTTATTGATTAGCCGCTTTCTCTCTTAGTCTTCAAGCCTTTATATAGCCAATAAAATAATATATTCATTGAGGGGTACTCTTTGAATTTCCATAAACATTGGCAGCTTAAACAGTAACGCGGGGGACAAAATTGTGCGACGTGTCTGTCCTTTCATGGTAGTGGAATGAAACATTAATTTTACCATGTACTATTTATACCATGGTAATATTATCTTCTTTCCTTCTGCACTTCAGAGGCTTCTGTAAGCATGAGTTTAGAAGCGAGAACATAACACAAGATCATCAAAACTTCAAGTCTTCAGAGTGTTCAGAACCGCGTCTTCAGAGTCTTCAACACTTGGTTGTGAGAACCTTTCTTGGAGCCTTGGGTATTTAGAACTTCAAGTCTTTAGAATCTTTAAAACTTCTGTCTTTAGAGTCTTTAGAACTTGGTCTTTAGAACCCTTATCTTTAGAACCTTGAGTCTTTAGAACCTTGGGACTTTAGAAACTTGAGTCTTTAGCATCTAGACTTGAGTAGTAACTTCTGTCTTCAGATCTTATGACCGGTTTCTTTAGACAAACATCAGAGCTTAAACTTCATAGCCTTCTAGAGTGTCTTGCTACTGTTCAATAGAACTTGTGTAGCGCAGAAGCGGAATTAATTCTCTTCTAATGTCATGGCCACGCCATCCATCAGAAGCAGGACCTGTTTATTAAATACGTAAAAATAACAAGCATTAGAGTATCAAAATTGTTCATACAAACATACTCATTTGTTATCATTAAAACTCAAAGATAATTTTGCAGAACTAAATCTTGTTCTTACAATCTCCCCCTTTTTCATGATGACAAAACTATGTATTTCAATGACACAATTTTTTTCATATAATCAGAAAAATTGAAAATAGAAAGGTAAGGAATACTTATCCTTTTTATGATACTCCCCCTGAGTCAATGACTTGATGAAGGTCGAATATCCTGACTCTGAACCATTTGAGTAAAACTCTCCCTGGTTCCAATAGATTAGATATCGAGATCTTGAGAGTCTTGACTCTGGATGCCAATGGAAAAATTGAGATCTTGATGCCAATAGAATAGTTGAGATCATGATTTCAAAGAACTTCTTCTTATTGAATCTTGACTTTAGATTCCAATGAGAATGAAATCAAATTGAAATATTTGAAACTTTAATGTCACTAAGACATCTTCCAGATTATCAATTCTTGGAGTTTGATTCCAGATTTCACTTCTTGGAGTCTGATTATGAATTGAAAAACATCTCCAGAGTCTGAAGCCAATAGGAGTCTGAAGCCAACAGGTTAGACATAATGCTTTCAGATCTTCTTTAATCAGAGTTCTCATTTCCTGAAAAAGAAAAACAATTCTAACAGAAATAGAAGTTTAACTGGGTTAGAATATAAGCAGCTCTTTTCATAAAACATTTTCCATAACTTTATTATTGAAATCAAAATTACGTTTATTTAATTACTCCCCCTTTTTGTCAAAATAAAAAAGGTAATTATGTGTGAAAAACATAAAAACCAGAAGAAACAACAAGAAAAGATAGGAAGTTTCATTGATATTCGAAGGAGATTACAATAGAATGAACATAGACAGGGAAAGCTATCTAAACTTCAAACACATCACAACTCTCATCAAATAGAGCATTGCCTCTGATGAACGGATTTCTTTGAACAGTTTCAATTATACCTGCTAACTCAAATACTTCAGACAATACACGTCCATACGGAATGAATGATTTTTGAGAGTTCCTGGATGCTAGGATTGATAGCTTCAGATGATTGAATATTATTGTCGAAAGATGAATTGGAATACTCTTGCGAAGGCAATAAAGAAGACACATATACCTAGGAAAAACTTTATCAAGATCTTCTTCTCTGGGATGAAGATTTTTCAACAGGAACTTAAACCATATTTTTGCAAGTGGTTTCAAATGATCTAAATTAAGGGGCTCATATCTAAATAAAGAGTTAGGAACATTTGGAAACATGTCAACATTCATGCAAGAGTTAGGTAAGGGTGGACTCTGAATGGCTTTATTAATGGAGGAGCGAGTGATGGTAATTGGAACACCAAAGATATGAGCATGAATGACGTTTCCATCAGGACTAACAACAACATGAAGCTAAAAATTCTTTAAGAGGTTAGGATAAATATGACCTATCAGCATTGTTTCATACCCAAACCATTCTTGATTTTCAATAACGACATTGATGAAACCATCATCATACACATATTTGGGTCTTTTCTCTTTGATTACCTCGAGAAGATTTTCATCTCCTTGAAAGGTTCTAACAGCCATGGTATGCATACAAGCTTGAAGAGAAGAGATGGTTGAAGATGATACAAGGATAAGTACTTGATTAATGACTATAGATGAGAGGAGATATAAATAGTCATTCAAGCAGTTCATGAGGTAAGACGATTGAAACACTCAAATGACGTCATGGACTGCTAAAAGAAGGAAATGAAAAGAGAAGTAGATCAAACATTAAGATGAGAGAACAAAAAAACATTTAATTAGAACACGACAGGGAATATCAGGCAAAGGCATAGGGGTATGACATGAAACTATTGTTCCCAAGACATAGTGAAAAGGAGTAGTTAAATAAGTATAATCATGATTAATCAATTTCAAGAAAAATAGCTACTCATGCATGACCTAGGTAGAGTGTGATAGACACTAATGTTATTTAGGTAATGCGTTTAATATTCTCAACATATGGAAAACATCGAAGATTTCCATCTGGTCAGGAACATTTTCTGACGAATGAGATAAAACAAATTAGAAGTCTTTTGTTTAAGTCAGAATTTTATCCCTTCAGACTACGACTAAAACACGTTTGATTCTAATGATATCTTACTCTGGATAGACCCATTTTCAGATTCTTTAGAATAAATAGAAATCTATCTCCAGCTAAGGGTTTTGTAAAAATATCATCCCACTGATGGTCTGTATCTATGAACTTCAAAGATAGGATCCCTTTCTCAACATAGTCTCTAATAAAATGATGTTTGATTTCTATGTGTTTAGCCCTAGAGTGCAGGATAAGATTCTTACTTAAGCAAATAGCAGAGGTATTGTCACAGAGGATAGGAATGTTACTCTTATAAATATGATAATCTTCTAGTTGATTCTTCATCCATAACATCTGAATACTGCATAGTGTTGTTGAAATGTACTCTAATTATGTTATTGAAAGCACAATTGTTTATTGCCTCTTGCTTGACCATGAGATCAGATTCTTGCCTAGAAACTGACAGTTTCCAGAATTACTCTTCCTCTCTAGCTGATCTCTAGCGTAGTTACTTCTTTCTCCAAAATACATGTTGGATGCTTTAGAGTTTTTGCTTCAGTGCAGTCCGTAATGTTAAATTTCTTTAGAAATTCTTTGGTGTACTTACTTTGATGTATGTAAGTAGCCTCTGGTTTTTTATCAGTTTGGATTCCCATAAAGAACTTTAGTTCTCTCATCATGCTCATTTCAAGTTCATCCTGCATTAGCTTAGAGAATTCCTCGAAAAGGGATGGATTAGCATAACCAAAAAATAATATCATCAACATAAATTTGAACAATTAGAATATCATTTTTGAAATTTTTTCAGAAGAGTGTTGTCGTACCCCAAATTTGTCCTACCACGACGATTATATTTTTTTTAGATGTGAAGTAGAGAAAATACTTAAGACGGTACATCAGTATCTGACCGTCCGTCTTTACCTGGATAGGGGGTGTATCTTAATCCAGGATAGTTGGGCTTTCTAAATCAGAAAGACTCATAAATCCGATCGCGAGGCATGTTGGCCAATGGCCCATGCAAACTCGAAAAATCAATTATTCGAGCAATTGTTAAGTTCTTAATTATTAAACGTTTGTTATTAAGAAGAGAAATGGGAAGTTAAACATCCGCTTAGTTAGTCCACCTGGCATTTGAGAGCAAAATTAGTAGTTTGATCTTGAGTAAGGGTTTTAAATCATTTTTATTACGTGATAAAGGATTTTGAAAAGGGCGTCATTAGCAAGACTCTTTAGTCTTATTATTGAAGATAAATGCATATTATGAAGAAAAATATAATTGTTGGCAAATTCCATTTTTTATTAAAGAAAATTGTTTATTGTAACTAAATAAACAATAGATTCTTTTAAGGGAAAAAACTAAAACGTTTTACCATTAACTTTGGGTTCCAAAATTTGTTTGCCTTAAAAGATATTCAAGCCCATTAAGATTTTTAGTGATCCATTTAATGTTGCTGCTTTGTTTTAAGAAAAGCATTATTATTAAAAGAGAAAAAAAAACTTCTTGTTATTTCAATGAAAAATATTTTTTATTAAGAAAATGTTTATTACTGTTAAGCTTTTAAAAATATTATATCAAATGTTGTTTAATTTTATTGTGTAGAACTAGTTGTGCTGGACCAAAGATAAGCCCAATTTACATGGAGAAATGCATGATTTAGTGATAAGCTAAAGCCCAAATAATTAGCCATTTGTTGGTCCAGTTAAACCAAACAACACCTACTGTTTAGATCATCACAAATTTGCGCAAGTTTGTAGTAACAAATATTGTACAGATTGACATCAAACCAAATCTGTAATAACAATCAAATCTAACAGAATCTGAAATTATCAAACTGAATCAAAATTGCTTATTACAGAACAAAGCTAAAATGCAATCTCTGCAAAATAATAGACCCAAAAAAATCTTATCACATAATACAAAAATTTGGAATAATATTATCTAGATCTCATTACAATAAATCAATTACAAGGAAATTCAAACCCCCTAGTTTATCTCATAATCCCTAAATCTAAGTTCTAACTAAAAATACTAAACCCTAAAAACAAAATTATATATACGGAAGGATAATACAAAGGCAGAGAGGGGGGATTTTTCTTATAGGGCACGAAAGTATACAGGGGATTTATGTTGCAAAGAATAGAAGAAGAAGAACCTAAACACAGAGACGAGCAGAATATCAGCAGAAGGAGAACGAATTTGTTGGAAGAAGCAGAAGAATCACCTCGCCGTTGAAGACAGAAGCAGAGGCGATTAGGGTTTCAATGCCTGAAACCCTAATTGCGTGACATCATCTCCACCACCGTTGCAAGCTTAACCGCTAACCGTCGTGCTGATCACCACCATCCTCAAGCTTTCAAGCAAAATCTACAAAACAAGGAAGAAAGAAAGGATCAATAGCAAGTCGGACACGCTCCAGAACACGAAATCACTGAGAGGGTAAAAGGTTTTTAGCTTTATTCTTTTCGTTTTGGGTGTTTGTGGCTTGGGATCATGGTTTGAGTTTAGTTGGTCACGGTGCCTCCAAAGTTTCTAGAGGATTAGGGTTTTGGAGAAAGAGGAGAGAAGGGTTCGTTTTTTGGCGAGGAAGAGAAGGGATAAAGTTTTCTGGAAATCCACTAACTGTAAAAATGAAAGAAGTATTGTAAAATGGTATTTATCATGCTAGCAATCCAGTACGCGCACGTGTACCATAATCACCATGCATCCTTCCATCTCAGCCGTGTGATCGCAGTTGGACGGCCGTAAGGCCAAGTCCCATAGGAAGCCATGTACCCTCACTACACAGGATCAGCATGACCCCCCTCCATAGCGCGTTGGGCTTCAGCCCAGTAATATCCACAACCCTCTTACATCAGGTTACTAACTGGCCAAATAATTCACACCCCCTCCTTGTTTGGACTGTTTTGGGCTTGGCCATATTACTAAGCAACACCTCTTATTTTTTACTCTCTAACTGAGAACGCACCCCCCAGGTTTAATCCATTATTTATTTTTATTATTTTTAATACATTGTATTCTTAATTCTTATACTTATAATATTTTTTTATAATAATTGTTATTATTTGTGATAATTGATATCATTAATTTTTATATTAATTATCATTATTATATTAATTATTATTATTATATATAAAGACGAATTATTTTTATATCAAAATGCATATATTATTTTCTATACTATTTTGCATTAAATCTTTTTCACTCATGCATTAATCAAGACGTTTTGCAATTAATACAAATAAAAAACACAAACAAATCTTAAACTATTTTTGCGAATAAAATTAAGCTAATCAACAGTCTTTTTCGCAAATGGGTTTCAAACTAATTTTGGCTTACTGCGTACTCAGTCAAAATCTCCACAATCACTACTCCTGACCGAGTGCGAAGTGATTCAAAATACATCATCCCTGCGAGTTTATGTGACGACTTCGTCTAGAGTCGGTGAACTTCCGAAAAGGGAATACTTATTGAGAGATATCCTCTTGACGAGTAGGACTTTGGAAGGATACCCATGACTCTTTGTAACGACCTTAACCCAAATATCTCATGACGAGACCTTTCACGACTTTGAGACAGACGTCTCGGTCCGTAAAGAGGCTCCACCTAAGGGAGGCCCTTGTGCCTTTTCCCTCTGGTGTTATTCATGATACCCTTAGGGAAGCAACCTTTTGGGAGGGTAGTTCAATTATAGGTCAAGATTAAGGAACCTACCTTCTAAGGGAACTTATAAGAAAACCTCGTCACTGAACCATACATCCCTACCTTATAGGGGTATTTATTACAAAAATCCTGTCACTCGACCCTACACCTATGCATTCATACATGTCATGTATTCGTCATGCATTTCATATATTAGTCACCCTAAATTTGTCTTATTCACAGGGTACAAAGAAAATAAAATCGAGATCTCGGTGACTATGTTTAAAAAATGGATACCGAAGGAAACAACTTGCTCGCGTCAATACGCCAAACATGCCTGACATCAAGGCCACGAAAGGGAAGTAACATGCTGGAGACTTTCTCAAATTTTGTCCAGCAAAAGTAGATGGTTTCAAAAGCAGATATCTGCAGGCGCGCCTAGAAAACTTATTTCCTTGTTGCCTGATTTCACGCAAATAAAGTTTTGGCTAAAGATGGTAATATTTTTCAATATCTGAATTACGTTACCTTCAATAAAGGCATTTTGTTTCCACACACCATTTGTGTAACGCCCGTAATTTAATTAATTATTTAATTAAATTATTTTTGGAATATTTGTGAAGTTGTGTTATAATTAATTGGATTTAATTATTTTATTAAGTGGAGAAATAATATTAGAGGTATAATATTAAGTGGTGAAATAATATTAGAAGTATAATATTATTTGATGTGGGCTTGTTTTTAAAGGAATAGAAGTAATAAGGGAGTGTATTAGTTTTAAGCCCAATAAGGAATAAAGAATAATAGGGTTACTTTATTGTTGTTGGAATAGAATAGAAAGAAAGAAGCAGTAGAAGAATAAGGATTGAGAGGAGAACGTGCAAGCTGCTGGAAAAAGTGGAAAACGGCAAGAACGAGAATTCAACCGGAAGATTATAGAGCGACCTTCAATCCAAGGAAAGGGTGGGGTTCTGAATCTATAATTGGTATATGATGATTGGTATGTGGGGTTAGAGCTGATTGTTGTCTTGTTCTTGAATTGAAAACATATGATTGTTGTATTATAAGAATTGATGAATTTTAGATGAATAATGATGTCATGATGTTGTTTTATCGATGTAGTATTATAGGATGATTATAGGTGATGAATTGCCATGAATATATTAAGTTTTAGGGCTTTAGGTATGAATCCTGTAGTGAGATGCAGGGAAGAAAATGCAGAATTATGCAAGAAGGTCAGGTGCTGCTGTATTAGAACAATCAATTAATTTGGGGATAGAGTTAGTCGTACTGTTCTTAGCCAGGTTGATATCAGGCTAAGAATTAAAATAGTAGGATAAGTAAGAAATAGAAGTTCTGATGGTAGAATCTGTGTTGGTTAGAAGTTGCATTGGATTATTAGAAAGTAGAAGTTCTTGTAGGTGTTTAGGTATTGGCTTGCATTTTTGGTAAATCCCAAGTGTATGTGTGAATGTCATGACTGATGTCATAACATTCTAGTTCAGGTTGTACTAACTCATTAGGTACATGTGCAGAAAAATATTGTAAACCAAATACTGATGTTTATAAGTGTGTATCTGAGCATGTTTGCAAAATGATCACATTTTGCTAAATCAGTAGACAGGTTTTCTCAGATGTCATAACAGATGTTATGACATCCTGTTCTGAACTAGCAGGATTACAGGATTGGATAAGTCTGAGTTTTTTCAGGAAATAACTCAGTCCTTCCTAAACAGAATCCTGCGTTTTCTGAGGAGTAACCTAGCTCAAATCCTAACCTGATCAATAAAGTACTGGGACCTGGTCTTTAGGTCAAACTGAATCAACCCTAGGTTTTTGGAAACCCTAACTGAAGTTGCAGCTGCTATATATTCAACAGAGCTGCGGTTTTTCAAGTCATCCCTGCTGATTGATTAGAAGATCAATTTTGTAATATGTATAGATTTGTTTATTGTACTCCAAGCAATTATCATTGTGATAAGTGCCTTGGAATAGGTTTCAATTGTAAGGGTTGTGTAGCACTCAAAGCTTTGAAGCAAGAGTGTTTGAATGTCACTTGACTAAAGCTGTGAAGCAGAGTCAAGTTAGTTGTGTACATCACTCAAAGCTGTGAAGCACGAGTGATTGTGTTACTTGATTAAAAAGCTGTGAAGCTTAATCAAGTGTGTGTTTTTTGGAAGAGTGTCTTCATCAATTCTTAAGTCAAATTGGTTTATGTATCACTGCTGTGATTGAGGGGGAGTGAGTAGGAACTCAGGTTTAAGTTGTACTTAGATTAGAATTGCATTGGGTAGGTCTTAAGTGAAGGAGATAAACTGGTTGGTTTATTCCTGAATTAACATCTCTTATAGTGGATTCTCTCCCTGGCTTGGTAGCCCCCAGAGTAGGTGTTGTTGCACTGAACTGGGTAAACAATTGACTGTGTTATTTACTGCTTTTGTATTTACTGTCATATAGTAAGTCAGATACGGTGTCATAACATTGGACGTGACATTGAGTATTTGTAGCCAGAATTTCAATTGGTATCAGAGCAGGCACCCTGCCTGTATTACTGGGTGAGATCTAGGGATATCACTTTCTGGCACTATGGATAAAGAAGGAGTTTTTGGAAATAGACCACCCATTCTGGATGGAACTAATTATGACTACTGGAAACCTCGTATGATTGCCTTCCTAAAATCTCTGGACAAAAAGGCTTGGAGAGCTGCCGACAAAGGATGGATTCATCCCACCATAACTAAGGAAGATGGGACAATCAGTCTGAAGCCTGAGGAAGATTGGAGTAAAGAAGAAGATGAGCTAGCCCTGGGAAATTCCAAAGCTCTAAATGCCTTGTTCAATGGAATTGATAGAAATATTTTCAGATTAGTTCATCAATATGAACTGGCCAAGGAAGTTTGGGACACCCTCAAAACTACTCATGAGGGAACTTCCAAAGTAAAAATGTCAAGGCTTCAGATGTTGACCACTAAGTTTGAGAATCTAAAAATGATGGAAGATGAAACCATTCATGAGTTTCACATGAACATCTTGGAGATTGCTAACACCTCAGGAGCACTGGGAGAAAAAATGTCAGAAGAAAAACTGGTGAGGAAGATTCTCAGATCCTTGCCTAAAAGATTTGCAATGAAGGTGACTGCCATAGAGGAAGCCCAGGACATTAGCAAGTTGAAAGTGGATGAACTTATTGGGTCTCTTCAGACTTTTGAGATGGGAATCACTAATGATGATGTCAAAAAGAACAAGAGCATAGCACTTATGTCCAACACGGATGTTGAAGAAAACATTTCAGAAGCTATAGCCATGCTAGGAAGACAGTTCAACAAACTCATCAAAAGAATAGATCCAAAGTCAAGGTCTAATGTTCATAACATTTCCTCTAACATTGACAGTTCCAGCAGAAGACCAAGGTCAGATGAGAAGGGAGTTCAAGGCAGAGGAATTCAATGCCATGGTTGTGAAGGATATGGGCATATTCGAGCTGAATGTCCTACCTTTCTTAAGAAACAAAAAGGAATGACAGTTACTTGGTCTGACTGTGATTCAGAAAGTAATTCTGAAGAAGAGACTGCCAAACGAGTTACTGCTTTAACTGGTGTTTGTACCTCTGAAAGTGACATCAGTGATGAAGAGGTGACTTTTGAAGAACTGGCTGAAACGTACAAGGAATTGTGTATCAGAAGTACTGAAGTCTGTGTGCAGAATGAGAAACAATCAAAACTCATCATAAAGATGGAGGCTGAAAAACGGGCAAACCTTGAAACTATAAGTCTTCTAGAAGGAGAAGTTCAATTGCTGAACTCACAACTGAATCAAATGACCAAATCTGTCAAGATGTTGACAAACGGAACTGACAAATTGGAAGAGATCCTACAGATTGGACAAAATGTGGGAAATAAATCTGGTCTAGGATTTATGAAAGCAACGAAATCTGGTTCTGGTAGGCAAATGTCAAAACAGATGTCTCAACACAACTCTCGACATCAGGGACAGAAACATGTGAGGAAAAGGTACCAAAGATGGAAATGTCATCATTGTGGTAGATATGGCCACATAAAGCGTTTCTGCTTCAGGTTACATGGATACGCTAATCAGAATTCATGTGTCAAACCTAAGTCTAAAAAGGTACCACATGCTCCTCAATGGAAGAAAAAGGCTACTGCACTGATAGCTCACACTTCCCTGAGGGTCTCTGCAAAGGAAGACTGGTACTTTGACAGTGGATGTTCCAGACATATGACTGGAATCAAGAACCTCCTCAATAATGTTAAGCCTCACACCACCAGTTTTGTGACCTTTGGAGATGGGGCTAAAGGTGAAATCAAAGGAGTTGGTGATTTGAACTGCCCTGGAGTTCCAAGTCTAAATGAAGTACTGCTGGTGAAAGGACTGACCGCTAATCTCATTAGTATCAGTCAACTGTGTGATCTAGGATTCAAGGTCAATTTCTCAAAATCTGAATGCCTTGTAATCAATGACAAACAAGAGATAGTAATGAAAGGAGTCAGATCCAAAGACAACTGTTACTTATGGGAGGCTGAGAACACTAATTTCTCATCTGTGTGTTGCATTGCAAAAGAAGAAAAAGAGGTGAAACAATGGCACCAAAAGCTTGGCCATCTTCACCTAAGGGGTATGAAGAGGATTATCTCCTTGGAGGCAGTCAGAGGGATTCCAAAACTGCTAATTGATGAAGGAAGAGTTTGTGGTGAATGTCAGGTGGGTAAGCAGACGAGGATGTCACATCCAAAGTCAAGACATCTGACCACCTCTAAGGTTCTAGAACTCCTCCATATGGATCTGATGGGACCAATGCAAGTAGAAAGCCTTGGTGGTAAAAGATATGCCTATGTGGTTGTGGATGATTTTTCTAGATTCACCTGGATTAATTTCATTAGGGAAAAATCAAATGCATTTGAAGTCTTTAGAGAACTGTGCAAAAGAATTCAAAGAGAGAAGGAAGGATGTATTGTCAGAATCAGAAGTGATCATGGCAAGGAATTTGAAAACAGCAAGTTTGATGACTTCTGTGCTTCAGAAGGAATCAGTCATGAGTTTTCTTCTCCCATAACACCTCAGCAAAATGGAGTTGTGGAAAGAAAAAACAGGACCATACAAGAATCTGCCAGAGCAATGTTACATGCCAAAAGACTTCCTATGTATTTTTGGGCTGAAGCTATGAATACAGCTTGCTATGTTCATAACAGGGTCACCTTGAGAAAGGGAACCTCATCCACCATATATGAACTCTGGAAAGGAAGAAAACCAACTGTGAAGTACTTCCATGTGTTTGGCAGCAAATGCTATATCCTGTCTGATCGTGAACAGAGAAGAAAACTGGACTCCAAAAGTGATGAAGGCATATTTCAAGGATACTCCTCAAACAGCAGAGCTTATAGAGTATTCAACTCCAGAACCAAAACCATGATGGAATCAATAAATGTCATAATTGATGACTATCATGAAGAAACAGATGTTCCTTGTACTGTTGAGACATTCTTTGAGACTTCAACCCAACAGGATGATCTACCCAACTCCACCACAACAGAATCAGAATCAAAGGAAGCTAGCAAGACTCCTTCCATCAGAATTCAGAAGGATCATCCAAAAGAGCTCATCATAGGAGATCCTAATAGTGGAGTCATCACAAGATCTAGAGAAATCATCTCAAATTCTTGTTTTGTGTCCAAAATAGAACCAAGAAATGTCAAGGAAGCCTTAACTGATGAATATTGGATTGGTGCAATGCAAGATGAACTGAACCAATTCAAGCAACATGAAGTTTGGGAACTGGTTCCTAGACCTGAAGGAACTAACATCATTGGGACAAAATGGATATTCAAGAACAAGTCAGATGCTGAAGGAGTTGTCACCAGAAATAAGGCGAGACTTGTTGCTCAAGGATACACCCAGGTTGAAGGGGTTGACTTTGATGAAACCTTTGCACCTGTAGCCAGGTTGGAATCAATCAGACTCTTGTTGTCAATTGCTTGTCTTCTAAAGTTCAAGTTATTTCAGATGGATGTGAAAAGTGCCTTTCTAAATGGGTACTTAAATGAGGAAGCTTATGTGGAACAACCTAAAGGTTTTGTGGATCCAACCCATCCTGATCATGTCTACAAATTGAGAAAAGCTCTATATGGGCTGAAACAAGCTCCTAGAGCATGGTATGACAGGTTAACAAAGTTTCTCTCAGACAAAGGCTACAGAAAAGGAGGCTTGGACAAAACTCTATTTGTCAAAACTGAAGGAGGGAAGTTGATGGTTGCCCAAATATATGTTGATGACATAGTGTTTGGCGGAATGTCAGAACATATGGTTAAACACTTTGCTGACCAGATGCAGGCTGAATTTGAAATGAGTCTCATGGGAGAACTAACTTATTTTCTTGGACTACAAGTCTCACAGATGGAGGACTCAATCTTCTTATCTCAAAGCAAGTATGCTAAGAATATTGTAAAGAAGTTTGGTATGGATAATGCCAGTCACAAAAGGACTCCTGCTCCTACTCATTTAAAGCTCTCCAAAGATTCAAGTGGGGTTAAGGTGGATCAAAGTCTGTACAGAAGCATGATAGGAAGCTTGTTGTACTTAACTGCCAGCAGACCTGATATTGCCTTTGCAGTTGGAGTTTGTGCTAGATACCAAGCTGATCCCAAAGTCAGTCATATCAATCAAGTGAAGAGAATTTTGAAGTATGTAAGTGGTACTTACAACTATGGATTGTTGTATACTCATGGCTGTGAACCGACTCTGACTGGTTACTGTGATGCTGATTGGGCTGGTAGTGCTGATGATAGAAAAAGCACCTCTGGAGGATGTTTCTTTTTGGGAAGTAATCTGGTTTCCTGGTTCAGCAAGAAACAGAATTGTGTGTCTCTTTCCACTGCTGAAGCTGAATATATTGCAGCTGGTAGTAGCTGCTCTCAAATGTTATGGATGAAACAGATGCTCACTGAGTATAATGTCACACAAGATGTTATGACATTGTACTGTGACAATCTGAGTACAATCAACATATCCAAGAATCCCATTCAGCATAGCAGGACCAAACATATTGACATACAACATCACTTTATTAGAGACCTTGTAGAAGAGAAGACCATCAAATTGGAACATGTTGCCACTGAGCTACAGCTGGCTGACATTTTTACCAAGGCTTTGGATGCAAACCAATTTGAAAACTTAAGGGGTAAGCTGGGTATTTGCCAACATGAGGAATTGTAGCAATTAATTTTGCTTAAAACAAAGACCAAAGGACTTATGCCTGTTCTGATTGGTTTAAAATTGTATTTTCTCATTTCCTACAATTTTTTTAAGAAGTCGAATAGGCACTCCTTTGCTTCCTTCCCCTCTCGTCTTCTCATCAATCAGGAATTTCTTTTCATTTGCTGTTGGTCCTTCAAAACTGACAAAATGTCTCAAACGCCATCATCATCCAATACGACCGTCTCAACCTCTTCCTCTGATCAAGATTCCGGGACAATCTCTTCCTGTCTGGACTCTGATGTTCTGGAGATCTGTTCTCATAGAACTAACCCCACCAAGGCCAAAGAGTTGAGAACAAGACATACAGGTAATCCATCTCATCCTACCTCTTCAGTTCCCCCTGAAATTGCAAATAGGGAAGGGACAACCTATGTTAATCAAGCAATAGCAAAAATTGTTTCACGAATTCTGAACGAGAACCACTCAGTTCCTGGCATTTCTGTTCCTCTGAACCAAGAAAACTCAAATGCTGAAACAAATCCAAATGTCTCTAAGAATGTTGAGACATCAAACAAAGAGAAAAATGCTGACATTGCTCACAAGAAAAGAAAGAAACCTGAATTCTCTGGATCTGATGACAGTACTAGAAGGATGTTTGCTACTTGGTGGTGTTGCTGGTGGAGTTTGGAAGTGTCTTCTGCTGTTGTCTACTGCTGATCTCATTATTTTGTTTTGTATAACTTTATAAACATGTATTCTTTGGCCCATTTGTGACTAAAGTGGGGGAGAATATTTTTGGTACTGCTTAATTAGTACTTGACACTATATTTTTCTGTTGTCACTTATTTCTGCTGCTATATATCTATCTCTGATTGTTTAGGGACTTTAGCCAAAAATCTGCCAAAAGGGGAGTTTGTAGGTGTTTAGGTATTGGCTTGCATTTTTGGTAAATCCCAAGTGTATGTGTGAATGTCATGACTGATGTCATAACATTCTAGTTCAGGTTGTACTAACTCATTAGGTACATGTGCAGAAAAATATTGTAAACCAAATACTGATGTTTATAAGTGTGTATCTGAGCATGTTTGCAAAATGATCACATTTTGCTAAATCAGTAGACAGGTTTTCTCAGATGTCATAACAGATGTTATGACATCCTGTTCTGAACTAGCAGGATTACAGGATTGGATAAGTCTGAGTTTTTTCAGGAAATAACTCAGTCCTTCCTAAACAGAATCCTGCGTTTTCTGAGGAGTAACCTAGCTCAAATCCTAACCTGATCAATAAAGTACTGGGACCTGGTCTTTAGGTCAAACGGAATCAACCCTAGGTTTTTGGAAACCCTAACTGAAGTTGCAGCTGCTATATATTCAACAGAGCTGCGGTTTTTCAAGTCATCCCTGTTGATTGATTAGAAGATCAATTTTGTAATCTGTATAGATTTGTTTATTGTACTCCAAGCAATTATCATTGTGATAAGTGCCTTGGAATAGGTTTCAATTGTAAGGGTTGTGTAGCACTCAAAGCTTTGAAGCAAGAGTGTTTGAATGTCACTTGACTAAAGCTGTGAAGCAGAGTCAAGTTAGTTGTGTACATCACTCAAAGCTGTGAAGCACGAGTGATTGTGTTACTTGATTAAAAAGCTGTGAAGCTTAATCAAGTGTGTGTTTTTTGGAAGAGTGTCTTCATCAATTCTTAAGTCAAATTGGTTTATGTATCACTGCTGTGATTGAGGGGGAGTGAGTAGGAACTCAGGTTTAAGTTGTACTTAGATTAGAATTGCATTGGGTAGGTCTTAAGTGAAGGAGATAAACTGGTTGGTTTATTCCTGAATTAACATCTCTTATAGTGGATTCTCTCCCTGGCTTGGTAGCCCCCAGAGTAGGTGTTGTTGCACTGAACTGGGTAAACAATTGACTGTGTTATTTACTGCTTTTGTATTTACTGTCATATAGTAAGTCAGATACGGTGTCATAACATTGGACGTGACATTGAGTATCTGTAGCCAGAATTTCAGTTCTGATGGTAGAAGCTGTGTTGTTTAGAAGTTGCGTTGGATTATTAAAAAGTAGAAGTTCTAATGGTAGAAGCTGTGTTGGTTAGAAGTTATGTTGTCATAAGTTGTGTTATCAGAAGTTGTGTTGGTTAGAAGTTGTGTTGTCAGAAGTTGTATTGGTCAGAAGTTGTATTGATCAGAAGTTGTGTTGGTCAGAAGTTGTGTTGTCAGAATTTGTGTTGTCAAAAGTTGAGTTGGTTAGAAGTTGTGTTGTCAGAAGTTATGTTATTAGAAATTGTGTTGGTCAGAAGTTGTGTTGGTTAGAAGTTGTGTTGTCAGAAGTTGTGTTGGTCAGAAGTGGTGTTGGACGTTACGTTTGTTTTGTACAGAATGATGAAGGTTAGATGCTTAGAAGCTGCTTTTTAAACTATAACAGTAGGAATAGTGACGGTAATGACGTAAGAGTTACAAAATAGCAGTATGAATTATTGTGGAATTAATGTACAACTGAGTTGTTAGTGAGAAGTTATTAATGATATTGTGTTGATGATTTATAATAAATAAATGATGTTTGATGAATTATTATGATGATATAAGATGTTGATGACGAGACGTTGAGATGTTTTTGAGATGTTGTTAATTTGAGATGCTTTTGAGAAGTTGTTAATTTGAGATGTTGTTAACTTCGGTGTTGTTATTACATTCATGGTTATGTTGCATACATTGCATTTTTGAGATGGAGCTTATGCTCGTTGAGATGGCCTGTGTGATACGGTGGTAGAACCGACTGTTTGAAATGCTGGTTTGTATTTTACGTTTTGTGTTTGCAAAATGTCGCGGTAAGCAAGAGTTGACACCTAATTTTATTTTATCCAACCGGAAAGGAAAAAAGTACAGAAAAAATCCTTTTTCGAGATATTCTGAGTACATGGGGTAGATTATAGAAAGGGAAGGTGTTAGCACCCTTTCTATCCATGGTTTTCCATGGGCTCTTAGGTACTTGCTCATTCTTTTAAATTGCTTGTATTTGTGTGCTTTGTTTTGAAAATGTTTTACTTCGTGATAACCCTTGTATCAGTTCTCAAGAGTGTGACGAAGTTGTTTTGAAAGTTGTTTTGAAAGTTGTAAGTGCGAAAAGTTTGATTTAAGCAAGTATCTACTAGCATCTACCTACTCAAAAAAAGATCGTTTCTATTCTTGTTTCCTTTAGACAGCGCTATCCTACTATTGATAAATAGGTAGCACCGTCGTTGGAGTTTTAAGGGTCAATTCGAAAGGGACGTACGATCACTAAAGCAATACTAGGACACCTTAGTAATAACCCTAGAGTCTTAAGATCATATTCGAGGCAACATTTGAGGCAACATTTCCGAGGCAACATTTCCGAGGCAACATTTCTGAGGCAACACTTCCGAGGCAACATTCGAAGGGGACATTTGATCTTTTTAGACAGGAGGGTAACCACTAAGACACCCTATATTTAATGATTGTTTACCAAAGGCAACGGAAGTGAGAGTATACCCTAAGAGTGATATGTGCGAGTGATTGGTTTCAATTATTTATCTTTGCACATTAGGTTTTTCTAATCGTGTTAATTTGTCATGTATTCTTGCCATATAATCCTATTAGCATACTGTTGTACCCCAAAATTTGCCCTCTCCTTTATCAAGATTTTTCTCACAAGACTCTTTGGACTCAAGACAAATTTAGGGTTTGCTCAGCTCAAGACATCTCCTTGCACTGATAACCTGAAATTAGGGTTTGAGTTTTCACAAGGATTTTTGGACCATCAATGCTTCATGTGACTTTCATACACCATCTTGGACCCCTAAGATTGCTTATACCAAGTTTCAAGCCTTGAATCACATTTTTGCTCAGTCAATTGGACAGTTGACCTAAAAATCACTTGTATTGGGGAAAAAGTCAACTATGGCCAATTTAAAGTCAAACTTCATAATTTTTGATACACAACAACATTTTAGACTCCTATGTACCATTTGATCAAGTTTGGATCACAACTCCTCAAGAAATTTGATCAGATCATCAAAAGGACAAAATGGTCAAAATTAGGGTTTTGATTGAGAAAGGGCAATTTCTGATTTTTAACCTAGCCAATGACCAATTGGGTTCAAACATGGTTTCAAGGATCCAATGGCATCATCTTTACCTAATTGTATAGTTCAAAAGATCTCAAGTACATTGGATTGACAGATGAATTTTGCAGTCAACTGATCAAAAGTCAACTGTATACTGAAAAGTCAAACTTTGACTTTTTGGTCAAAATCAAGTGCCAAGGGTCATAATTCATCAAGACATGTCAAAATATGAAACTTGTTGATCAAGAAAACCAATTTTGAAAATTAGGGTTTTGAATTTGAAAAAATTTATAACTTAGAATTTTTCTAAGTATGGAAAATTTCTTATTTTTTCCCAACTTTTTCACTATGATGCAATTGGATTCAAAGAAAACTTCCAACATGAAAGTTGTAGTAGCCCATGAAATATACAACTTTGATTCACAAAGTTTTCCCAAAAGATGCTTGGATCTCAAGATATAAATTTGTGAATAGGGGTCCATGAACTAAAAGACTTAGTGAAAATTTGCCCTAATTTAGGCAAGTTTTTGACCCAACTTCATGGACATTTTTAACCTAGTTCCAAGAGGTATCTAAAAATTAATTTCAAAGATGGATTGTAGAGTATGTTGAAAGCTTTCCAAAGTGTCCAAGAACTCTCCAAGATCATTTGTGGTTAGGGAGAATCGAAGAAGGGAAGTTGGCATTTTGTCACTTTTGTTCAAGCCATTTTTACATGAGATCAAGTTGAAAATCAGATCCTAGCATGCTTGTACCTTGCATTACAGGTCCTAACTCCTTCTACAATCCATAATTAAATTCTAGCTCAGTGGTTAATGGCTTTATTTTGACCTTTGGAGCATTGTACAAAGAACAATTCAATAAATGGCCAAAAATGCACATTGCCATTTTCATAAAGCAAGCTTTTTGCAACTTTACAATTCTTGAGCCATGGACCTGATCTTTTGTTGCAAGCAATGTCCACAGATATCAAGCATGGTTTACCAAATCTCATCAGCTAAGGAACTAGCCAGTACAGGCCTTTGGCACAAGTCATCTCACTTTTCTTCAAAAGCAAGAAAAGTTGCAAAAGTCAAGAGAACTTGCACATCTATTAAAGGGTGGACTTGGAATCATTCAAAACAACTTCACAAACTTATCTCAAGCTAGAACACGAATTCATGACATCTAAAACTCTCCCAAAACACAAAAACACAAATTTCTGCCCAAAACTGTCAGTTTCTGCAAAACACTAGCCACTTCATTTTTGGCTCGTGCATTTCTTGTTTCAACACTTGAAATACTTCATCCACATCATATCCAAGTTATCCAAGCCCTTGCATTGTTGTTGTAAGCTCTGTTTCAGCCATCACCATTTTCATTTTGGAAGGTTGCAGCTTGACTTCTACAGGGAGTTTCAAGCATCCTCAAGGCAAGCTAAGCATTGGAATAGCTAGAGGGAACTTCAAGGAAGCTCATACGATCCCTAGGCCTCACTCAAACTCCCTACATTGCCATATCCGAATCCATCTGAAGGAGGTATTTTTCAAAACTTTATCTCTTTATTTAGGCATCCTCAAGCCACGATTTGTGAAGCAAAAATGTAGTCTCTAGCATGGTAAAGTTGTACATATGCATAGTTGTCATTTATATTAACTGAGTTAAGAGAATTTGAATGTTGAATATGCTGAAAAAATTAGGTCAGGAATTAGGGGTTGCAAAATTCTCTCTGACCTTTGAGAGTTAGGTCACAAAATGGATATGGTTGGAATCGTGATCAAAAAGCTATATGTTTCATGTTGTAAGTTTTTGCTTTTGTGCAAGTATGTGAGAATTGCAGATTTGAAAAAACACGCGCAGGGAAGAAGCCAAGGACAGGGACGAAGTGGCTGGCTTGGGCCTTTTGCACTTCTGGCCTTTTTGGTTTTTATTTCCACACCCTCCATATTACTCTTGCACCCCCTTTGCATATTTGCTATTTTTTTTCATATTTTCTTTGCATTTTTATATTTATTGCTTTAATATTTTTTTCTTCTGAATATTAAAAAAGGCACAAAAATATTTTCTTAACTTTTTTGCAATTTTATTTTATTTTTATTATTTTTTCCACATATAAAAATAGTTTTATACAAATAAATAGAACTTTATTTTCTTAAATAAATAGTAAATACATTTAAAAATACCATGCATTTTTATTTTTATTATTCATACACATAAAATATTATTTTCATACATATTTTAATTTTTAATATTTGTTAATAATATTATTTATTATTTCTTGTACATAAATGGATAAAATGAATAATATAGAACATATTTTTCTTTTAATAAAAAAAAACTAGGGTTTCACCCTTTCAAAAATAACAATATTAGGGTTTTAGGGTTTTTCTTGTATAATAATTCAATTGGGTAGTAATAGTATTTTAGGGTTTTATTTTGTGCAAATATCCCCATTCAAAAACTTGTATCCCCCTTCCCATAATATATGTTGTAATAACTTAGTTTTATTTTACGCAATTTATTGCTTTATACCATGTTTAGTAAAAACTAGGGTTTTGCATGATAAGACAAAAATCAAACAAATAGACAAGACCTAATCCAAGACAATCAAAATGCATGAAAAATGACACACATTGCACACAAGCACCCTTAGGGTTTCACCCACTTGGTTGCCTAAACAAAAATGGCCATGGTATGCATGCAAAGTATCTTGGCAAAATCAAACAAAACAAAATATCGTAGTCCCTCGATGACGCTATCAAAAGGTTGCCTAAAACAAATGATCTTGGTCCCTCAAACAAGCTAAGATACTTGGCAACATTGCTATCATGGTCATACGATGACCCACACCCGTCCCGTTTAACATCCAAAGATAGGGTTGTTTACCAAATCAATGGTAAATCAATAATGTCAAAGGAATAAAAATGCATAGGAAAGACATTTGAGTAGGGTAGATAGTTCTAAGTTACTTGCTCTCTTCCAAACAAATCCTTGCTATTTTCAAAACAAACACACACATTTCAAAATATTTCCAAAACAACTTTCAAAACATTGAAACATTTTTCAAAAGACAAACATCTTTGTATACATTCTTACGAACAAGAATCATTACAAAGATTTCCTAAACGATGGACTCTTTTCAAAATACTTTCAAAATCACACCAAACACCAAGCACCATTTCAAACAATTGCAAAAGCAAAGCAAGTGATTTAAGCAAGTAACTAAGAGCCCATGGAAAACCATGGATGAAAAGGGTGCTAGCACCTTCCCTTTTCATAATCTACCCCCCGAACTCAAGAAAACATCTCAAAGGTCTTTCCTGTGCTTTTTTACCTTTCCTTTTGGATAAAATAAAATTCGGTGGCGACTCTTGCTAATATGAAACATTTGAGACGAAACGCAAAACCTCAAGTCAGTTCTCCCACCGTATCACAGAACTGGCGACTCTGCTGGGGAATTATCATAAAAGTGGGGTTACCTTAGGGTTTAGATCACCTCTATTTGCTTACAATTGTTTGACTTGTTTGCTTTACACTTTGGTTCTATTGTTTGGGTTTGAATCCTCCACCCGGATTTGGGAAACATTCATAGGTAAATAGCAATACATTGTGGAAACTGTGCGGGGTATACCGACATGGTCTAAGCAATAGCTATGTTAGTGTAACATATTTGTGGGTACCGGTAGCCTTTGAGTCTATCAAAGAGAATACGGGGCCGCTGAGTGATCTCATGAAGCACTAATGAACTTATAGAACCTTTACTTGACCAACTTGGCCTTTTAGGATGTAGTGAGATGATCGGCTTTGGTGCAGTCCGAAGTTGGTAGATACTCGATACTACACTCATTGAGGGTTAGTTCCTTGGAATATTTCGGTCGCCAGTAAAGAGGATGAATTGAAATAATGAACAAGGAAACAATCCAATGATATTGAGCTCCTTAGAACCCGGTTACTATTTCTAGGACAGGTTGAGCCATCAAAACTTCAAGAGGGTACTTACCTATGAAACCCCATGCAAGCCTAAACTAGGGACTTGTGTGATTTTCTTGTACATATATACTTGTGCATAACATCATGGACATCATGAGCATCATATGCATCCACTAACCATTTCAAGGATTTTGGAAATTCATCTTTGTGCCTGTTTTGTAGGATATGGATTCACTTCGCAGGAAAACTATCCAAGTCAACCTTGTAAGAATTCCTCCGCAACTCAAGGAGCTAGCTTCAAGGATTCCTGAGAACTCTCCATTCACCGAGAGGCATGTTCGTCTTCTCAACTTAGTCACTTCCAACATAGAGGAAGACATGATGAAAGTTCTTTTCCAGTTCTTTGACCCTTTGCATCACTGATTCACATTTCCTGACTACCAGCTTGTGCCTACTTTGGAGGTATTTTCTCAACTCTTGAGGATTCCTATTCTCAATCAACTACCTTTCAACGGTACGGAAAGATATCTAAAGCCAGAAGAGATTGCTTAAGCTCTGCACTTGCACTCATCTGATGTCACAACCCATTGGGAAACTAGAAGTGGTGTCAAAGGCTTCCTGGCAAAGTTCTTGTTTGAGAAGGCCCAAAGCTGCTGGAATTCTTTGGACTTACAAGTTTTTGAGGAGATTGTAGCTCTTCTCATCTATGGGATGGTCTTGTTCCCTAATCCGGACCAACTCATAGATGTGAGTGCTGTCAAAATCTCCATGTCTTGCAATTTGGTGCCTACTTTGCTTGGAGATATCTTACACTCTTTTCACACTCGTACAATGAGGAAAAGAGGTGTTCTCATGTGTTGCACTACTCTACTGGAAAGATGGTTTATTTCTCATCTTCCCCAATCAGTCTTGAAGAATGAGCAAGGTTTGAGGTGGTCACAATTGATGACTCTTACACATTCAGATATCCATTGGTGTTCTCGATCCAGAGAGAATGTTATCATCATCGACCGTTGTGGGGAATTCCCTAATGTCCCTCTACTTGGCATTAGGGGAGGCATCACCTACAACCCCTACTTGGCTCTAAGACAGTTTGGTTATGCCCGAAGGGATGGCCCACATGATATGCTGGTTCAAGGCTTGGTTTTCAACTTCGACAACGACAATCAAGGACTTCGTCAAAGGTTCATCCGAGCTTGGAGGATGCCAAACAAGGTAGACAGTAAGACCTTGGGACACAATAATTACATCCCCCTTGAGCCTTACCTCAAGTGGGTACGAACCCACGCCCAAATTATTATGATGCCTTACCCCTCTATTCTCCCAGTGATTATAGAGCCTGTTGAGGAAGGAGAGGTTCCATACACCCTCCTACATCCTGACATGCCGACATCACTCGAAGATCTGCAAAGGAGTTGGATACAACTCAAGGGAGAACGCGATACTTTTGAAGCCCAATTCTACGCAAGCGAGAAGAAGGTTTTAGAACTCACTCGGTTACTCCATGAAGAGCAGACTCTCAATACCTACATTGCACCAAAGAGGATGCGCAACGTCTTTTTATCTTAGAATTTTGTACTATTTTGCCCTAGGGGCATTGATGTAAACAAATTCTATTTTATTAATATAACGTTTGTTCCTTTTTGTTTAACACAAATTTGAATTTTCAAATCCTTGAAAGCATTACATGAATACATATCATTCATCATATGCATAAGCAGTTCTTTGCAAGAAGTTTCCTCATCCTTCTGCTGTTTATTTCAGCAAAATGGATCTTGAACAAACGGTTAAAGACTTACAAGCTCAGAATTCACAATTCCAACAGTTCCTCCTGACCTTGGCCAAGGGGAAGGAGGAGCTCAAGACTCTACTAGAAAAAGAAAAGGAGAAAAAGAAGAAGAATCGAGCCGGTGTAGTTATCATGGGCAGAAGTTTTGAAGGACAAGCCAGACGGACTTTGGAATTTCCATCAACCTCTGAGGAAGGAGAGAGAAAAGGTAAAGAGACTGCAGTGCCTTCAGATTCTGAAGATGAAGAAGAGGAAGAAGAGGACTACTCTGAACAACAGTATCCTTCGGACGATGACAAATACAAAAACCTGGAAGAGCGTCCAGCTGCTATGGAAGTACAAAGAGTACCTGGGTTGGATTTCGAGGAACTAGGACTGGTGTCTGGAATAGTAATCCCTCCTAAGTTTAAAGCACCTTTATTTTCCAAGTATGACGGGGTGTCTTGTCCCAAGATGCACCTTCGTTCTTATGTCAGAAAGATACAACCATATTCTGCAGACAAGGACTTGTGGGTTCACTTTTTCCAAGACAGTTTGTCAGGAACACAACTTGATTGGTTCTACCAGTTGGAGAGGGTTGATGTGCATTATTGGGAAGACTTGGCAGCCGCCTTCTATAAACAGTATCAATACAACGCCGACTTGGAACCAACCCGTACTCAACTCTAGAGTATGGCCATGGTGTCCAATGAGGTTTTCAAAGACTACGCCCAAAAATGGAGGGATTTAGCCGGAAGGGTGCAACCACCTTTATCTGAAAGAGAGCTAGTGGACATGTTCTTGGGGACTCTGTCAGGTCCTTTCTTTAATCACCTGATTGGGAGTTCCTCCGCAAGGTTCACAGAGTTGATTCTAACTGGAGAGAGGGTGGAAGCTGGTATTAGAAGTAGGAAAATTCAGAAAGACGCGTCTACCTCTGCAGTTGCAAAAAAGCCCTTCACTGGAAAAAAGGAAGTGTCTACTGTCTATGCACATAGGAATCAGGGAAGAACCGAACGACGACCAACAGTGGGGGCCGTTATGATTCAGAAGTCTGCATCAGACCAACCAAGAAACAACCAACCGAGAAACGATCAGCCGAGAAACAATCAGCAAAGGGTGGAAAGGCCTGTAAGGCAATTCACCAAGATTAACATGACTCCTGCTGAAGTCCTACCACATCTTCTGAAGTTGAATTTGGCCATGCTAAAAGAGGCCCCTAAAAATCCCAATACTGCATCTCCACACTTCCATCTGAATGCCAGGTGCGCTTACCACTCTGAAAGTCCAGGTCACGACACCAACAACTGTTGGGCTCTGAAGAACAAGATTCAAGATCTGATTGACGCGAAGGAAGTTGAATTTGAAGCTCCTGAGAAGCCGAATGTTATCTCCGCTCCAATGCCTAGGCATGGATACAATGCCAATGATGTGGAAGAAGATCTGTTTGTTTCTACTGTGGATGAACTGTTAACTCCTCTCTTAACCATCAAGTTGAATTTGTTGAAAGCTAGGGTGTTCCCATGTTGTGACCAAGATTTCCATACTTGCCTATCCTTCTCATTTGACTGTCTTCTGTTGAAGAAAGGTATCCAATAATTGATTGATAACCAGGAAATTTTGTTTGAGAAAGCTCCTATTTCACCCATTCCAGTTCCAGAAGTTTCAATAATAACCATATACGCCAATCCTTCCAGGGTTCCTAAAAAACCCGTTAGGATTACATCTTCTCCTATGACTACTCCGTTGAAGATAACAATGCCCGGGCCTGCCCCATACAAATCAGATAAAATGGTACCATGGAACTATGGTGGAGAAATCTACTACCATGGTGTCAAACAGATTGAACAGACTGCCGATGAAGAGAGTTCTGAAGAAGAAAATTCTGACATCAGTAACATCGCCGGAACAAGCAAAATTACTCGTAGTGGTAGAATTTTCTCTCCAGAGATTGCGCCTCCAAAGGCAGTCTCTGGACCCGTGGTCGTTCCGAAGATTACAGTTGTACCAGTGATTACACCTGCAAGTGTACCCGCCAACAATGACAATGCAATTCCTATCCCTACTTCCGCTGCTGAGAATAAAAGAAAGAATGTTCAAGAGGAGCCTGTCTTGACAAAGGCTCAATCACTAGTTATTCCTGAGACATCCAAAAAGGAGATGGAAGAAATCCTAAGGATCATTAAGAAAAGTGATTATGATGTGGTAGAAAAACTGGGGCAGACCCCCTCCAAAATCTCTATGTTAGCCCTGTTGCTGTGCTCTGAGGCACATGCTAAAGCTTTGGTAAAGTTTCTGAAGACGGCGCATGTACCGCAAGAGACGTCAGCAGATCAATTCCAAGAGTGTGTGGCCAGTTTAACAACTGACAATGGGCTGGGTTTCTCCGATGTAGACTTGACCTCCAAAGGGAGAAAACATAACGATGCACTACATGTCTCAGTGGAGTGTAGGGGAACCACCCTAGCTCATGTCTTGGTTGATACAGGATCATCTCTGAACGTCTTGCCAAAGAAAGCCTTGGATAGATTTGATTGTGAAGGCCTAACCCTGAAACCCAGTAACATCATTGTGAGAGCATTTGACGGCTCTAAGAGGATGGTCCACGGGGAAGTGGACATCCCGATCAAGGTGGGTACCCAGACATTCAATTCAACATTCTACGTGATGGACATCCTTCCTTCTTACTCTTGCCTGTTGGGACGCCCCTGGATTCACAACGCCGATGCTGTCACCTCGACTTTGCATCAGATGCTAAAGTATCATGTCCAAGGGAAAATCATAACTGTCCATGGTGAAGAGGAATACATGATTAGTCATCTAAATTCTTTCCGATATGTAGAATTGGATGGAGAATTCATTGAGACCCATTTCCAACATTTTGAAGAAGTTTCTCAGGAAATAGCAGCAACCAAAGCAGTGTCCTGAACTCCTGTGATCACAAGACCTGTACCTCAGATGTCTTCTCTAAAGGATGCAAAAGCAGTGGTGGAAGAAGGCAGATCCACCATCTGGGGACAGCTCCCAGACTTTCCTTTCAAATCAGACAAATTCGGCTTGGGATTTACCTCAACTGCTCAGAAGGTAGTGCGTCGCACCTGTGTCAGAGGGCCACCTGTGAAGATCAGCCACCAAGGGGTTAATGCACTTGAGGACAGTGAAGAAGATGTAAGCCTGGAAGACTCGATATTCCCTACTGTCGGCGGAGGACTGTACAACTAGGAAGCAAAAGACTTTGTTCCGATTACTTTCATACCACAGTAATTTATCTTTTCCATTTCTGTTGGATCAATAATAATTCACAAACAATTCGTACTTTTTCAACCATGTGTCTTACCCGAGGCACATAGGTCCATTTGTAAGGTTTCTTATTTCATTTTCATATGTCATTTTAATGAATCATGGACGCTTTTAATATATAAACCTTTTATGCTCATTGTCTTTCTTTTACATTTTGTTGTTTTAAAGATGGCTATACTCTTACACACACCCACACTCACAAATGCAGGTACCCTTCCACTCTGGAATCCATGGGTAACGATACTGCTATAGCCTTCAGTGACTCTGAAGATTTGATCTACCAAGTCGAATACGAAGGTGAGGAAGATTGTGAGGTGCCAGGGGAATTGGCCAGATTACTGCAACAAGAGGAAAGAGCAATTCTGCCTCATGAGGAGTTGTTAGACACCATCAACTTGGGCACTGATGAAGACAAGAAGGAAATCAGAGTGGGTGCCAACCTAGAGCCGAGTGTCAAGGAGCGCTTAATTCAGCTGTTGAATGATTACGTTAAGATTTTCTCCTAGTCATACGAAGACATGCCGGGACTTGATACAGAAATTGTGGTACACCATCTACCCACAAGAGAAGACTGTCCACCAGTGAAACAAAAAGTCCGCCGCATGAGACCTGACATGTTAGAGAAGATCAAAGCAGAAGTTATGAAACAGTTCAATGCTGGATTTCTGGCTGTTACTTCCTATCCACAATGGGTTGCTAACATTGTTCCCGTGCCTAAAAAGGATGACAAAGTCAGAATGTGCATGGATTACAGAGACTTAAATAGGGCCAACCCTAAAGATGATTTTCCACTTCCGCACATCGATATCCTGGTTGACAACACAGCTCAGCACAAAGTATTTTCTTTCATGGACGGATTCTCAGGCTATAACCAGATCAAATTGGCACCTGAGGACATGGAGAAAACTACATTTGTTACACAGTGGGGTACATTCTGCTACAAAGTGATTCCATTTGGACTGAAGAATGTCGGGGTAACCTATCAACGCGCCATGGTAGCTTTATTTCATGATATGATACATCATGAGATAGAGGTCTACGTAGATGACATGATAGCCCGTTCACAAACTGAAGAAGAACACCTTGATCATTTGCAAAAGCTGTTTGTCAGGTTGAACGAGTACAAGCTAAGGTTAAACCCTAACAAGTGCACATTCGGAGTCCGGTCCGGTAAACTCTTGGGTTTCATTGTCAGCAACAAAGGCATCGAGGTTGATCCTGCCAAAGTCAAAGCTATACAAGAAATGCCTGCTCCTCGCACTGAGAAGGAGGTCAGAGGTTTCTTGGGACGCCTAAACTACATTGCTAGGTTAATTTCTCACCTAACATCTACTTGTGAACCAATCTTCAAGTTGTTGAAGAAAGATCAGGTAGTTAGATGGAATGATGACTGTCAAATTGCTTTCGATAAAATCAAGGAGTATTTGCTAGAGCCTCCTATCTTGATGCCACCCGTCGAGGGAAGACCACTAATCATGTATCTGACCATCCTAGAGAATTCAATGGGGTGCGTACTGGGGCAGCATGACGAGTCGGGCCGAAAAGAGCATGCCATTTATTACCTTAGCAAAAAGTTTACCGACTGTGAAACCAGATATTCACTGCTCGAGAAAACTTGTTGCGCTTTGGCATGGGCTGCTAGCCGGCTAAGGCAGTATATGTTGACTCATACCACTCTGCTGATATCTAAGATGGATCCGATAAAATACATCTTCGAGAAGCCTGCTTTTTCCGGAAGGATAGCCAGATGGAAGATGATCCTAACAGAATACGATATACAATACACGACCCAAAAAGCTATAAAGGGGAGTGTGCTAGCTGATCATCTGGCCCATCAAGCTGTAGAAGATTATCAATCCATGAAGTTTGACTTCCCTGACGAAGACATCATGACATTGGATAATGTTGAAGATTTCAGACCATATGACGGACCTGAACAAGGATCCCGATGGACCCTGTACTTTGATGGGGCCTCCAATGCACTTGGTAACAGTATCGGCGATGTGCTTATATCTCCAGAAGGTTGCCATACTCCTTTCACCGCCAGACTTGTACGAACAACATGGCAGAGTATGAAGCTTGCATCTTTGGACTCAAAGCTGCCATAAACTTGGGAATCAAATCTTTAATTGTGTTTGGGGACTCACCTTTGGTCATCAGTCAGATCAAAGGAGAGTGGGACACTAAGCATCCAAACCTCATCCTTTACAAAGAACATGTCTTGACATTGTTACCATATTTCGAGCAGATTACCTTCGAGCACTTCCCGCGAGAAGAAAATAAGCTAGCAGATGCTCTAGCTACAATGTCATCCATGTTTAAACTTAATTGGGATAATGAGGCTCCCCAGATCACCATTGAACGGATGGACAAACCTGCACACTGTCACGAGATTAATACCGAAGAAGTAGTGGACCAGCCTTGATTTCATGAAGTCAAAAGGTATCTCGAGGCTCAAGAATACCCTGAAGGAGCTACAGTCAATGGCAAAAAGTTCTTAAGGAGATTCTCAGCTAAGTTCTTCCTAAGTAATGGCATCATGTACAAACGCAATCATGATTCTATTCTGCTCTGTTGTGTGGACAAGCTTAAAGCTGAAAATATTATGGATGAATTGCATGAAGGTACCTTTGGCACTCACTCTAACGGGCATACGATGGCTAAGAAGATTCTAAGGGCAGGCTATTATTGGTCTACCATGGAAGCTGACTGCTATCAACACTCCCGGACTTGTCATAAATGTCAAATCAATGCAGACAAGGTACACGTGCCTCAAGTTCCTCTAAATGTCTTAACAGATCCTTGGTCATTCGCTATATGGGGAATCAACATGATTGGAGAGATCAAGCCTACAAAATCCAATGGACACCGCTTCATTCTAGTGGCCATTGATTATTTCACAAAGTGGGTCGAAGCGTCTTCCTTTGCATCCTTTACCAAGAACGTGGTTGCCCTCTTCATCAAACATAATCTTATTTGTCGGTACGGTATCCCCGAAAGGATCATCACTGACAACGATACAAACCTTAACAATACTATGATCACCGCCTTGTGCGAACAGTTCAAGATTCAACATCACAATTCATATCCCTATCGGCCAAAGATGAATGGTGTTGTCGAAGTTGTGAAAAAAAACATCAAAAAGATCATACAGAAGATGACAATCACCTACAAGGACTGGCATCAGATTCTACCGTTTTCTCTCCATGGGTACCGTACCACGACTCGTACGTCAACTGGGGCAACACCCTATTCTTTAGTTTATGGCATGGAGGTTGTTTTACCTATTGAGGTTCAAATACCCTCTTTGAGAATCATGAAGGACGTAGGTTTGAGTGAAGACGATTGGATTCAAACCCGACTTGATCAGTTGAACTTAATTGATGAAAAGAGACTAACTGCTGTTTGTCACGGTCAGACATATCAAAAATAGATGATCAGGGCTTTCAACAAGAAAGTCAGACACCAAGTGTATCAAGTTGGAGATCTAGTAATCAAGCGCATCATCTTTCCACAAAGTGATCCCATGGGCAAATGAACTCCTACTTATGAAGGACCATTTGTAATCAAGAACATCTTTTCTAGTGGGGAAATGATCTTAACCACAATGGACGGCGACGACCTGCCGCACCCTGCGAACGCAGACATAGTCAAAAGATACTACGCATAAAAGACCTGCTAGGTTGACACACCTAGGCAAAACAAGGGCATCCCGGTGAATCGAAAACCTGAAAGGGCGGTTCAGGCAAAAATTAGGAATAAATTAAAAAAAATTGTACACCCGGCAAGTTGAAAACCCGAAAGGGCGACTTGGGAAAAAAAGGGTTTCCCGGTGGATCAAAAACCCGAAAGGGCGGTCCAGGAAAAAGTTAGGGAATTAAAGTGTATGACTATGTCTCGTCGGATCACTTTAAGGACAATCTCTTCACAGTCAAACCTGGAGCTTCTGATCAATCCAATCATCTTCGGACGAAGCGACGAATGGACAAGATATTCGGAGATACGAAGGCTATAGCAGAATGGGAACCCCATGGGATTTTTTACACATAGCTATCTTTCTTTGTATAAATTTTTCTTACTTTTATGACACCGTCCTCTTACTAGGATGCCTGTCTCCTTTGTACAAAACACTTATTCAAAGTAAATACAAAGATATCTCTTCAAAGTATAGAAAAACTATTTGCCTTTTTCTTTTACACTTGTGTTTTTATTTGCAAAAAACGTCCAATGATTCATTGATGAACATATGCATTTGAACATAATTACTGTTTACAAATAAACAGGATGAAAAAAGAACAATTACTGACAGGTTGAAAGGATAGGAAAACATCTTTAGGCTATTCCATGAGCAATCCCTACAGCACATCATCTAGATCCCTAGTGGAACTAAAATTTCAAACCCTTAATCCCCATCAGAGTTAAAACTTCAAACTCTCAGATCCCCATCGGAGCTGAGACCTTCAATCCCCAGCGGAGCCAAAATTTCCAACTATCAACCCCCAGCGGAAACCATTCAGTTTTCTCCAAATTCCCCAGCAAGTTGTCTTGAAGTATGAGAATCAACCAGATAACAATTAACTTTTGTTTTTCCCCAACCTAGGACAATTCCCTAGTAGAGTGGCAGACAACCCAAACTCCTAACAGTAAGCCTTCTTCCCCATAGAGTTTTTATTTTTCAAACAGAATGAAGATTCTCATTCTTGATTCCCCAGTGAAGTCGCAAAAGTTTTCATTGCTTCTCAACAGAATGAAGATTCTCATTTTTAATTCTCCGCAGAAGTCATCAGAGTTTTCTCTATTTCCCAGCAGAACAAAGATTCCCTTTGTATAAATCCCCAGTAGACATCCGCAAAGTTATCTGGATTTCCCCAAGCAGATTACTCAAGCAGTATATGGCATTACCTTCACAACGAAATTTTTGTCAATACTTCAACTTCAAGACATGAAGGATCCTTCTATCCCCGCAGAAGTTGTCAAAGATTTTTAATCCCCAACAATCGCCAAGAATTTCTCATCCTCAACAACCAAAGATTTTGAATCTCCGGCAGCAGTCAAGGATTTATTTTCCCCGGCCGCAGTCAAGGATTTATTTTCCTCAGCAAAACAGCAAATCAGCTTACATGCGCATACATTACATTCATATATTATAAACATTGATAAAACACATTTATTGCATCATACACTTCATGCAACATAACTTTGTGTTTCAGCTAACATTTTACCCCTTTCAGGATAAGATTAACAGCTACCATTAACAACATTCAAAAGATTTCAGATACAGCACAAATACGCTCTAGACAAGGATGCCATTCTGATACTCATTCAGATTTCAACTTCAGATACAGTAAAGATACACTCCAGACACTGAAGTCATTCTATTACTCATTCAGATTTCAACTTCAGATACAGTAAAGATACACTCCAGACACGGAAGTCATTCTATTACTCATTCAGAATTCAAAGTTCAGATACAGTACGAATACACTCTAGACACGGAAGCCATTCTGCTACTTATTCAGATTCCAGTCCAGATACGCTCCAGACACGGTTGCCATTCTGTCACTTATCCTGATTTTCCCCAGCTTAGAGACGCTCCAGACACGGATGCTATTCCTTTGCTCATACAGATTCAGTCCCCAAATACAGTTCAGATACGTTCCAGACACGGACACCATTCTGATGCTCATTCTTTTGAGTTACAACAAACATTCTTGGATGGCATCTACAAGCCCATATCCAACAATATTCTATCACCTCTCCAAATGGCATCTTTAAGCCCATTCCCTTAACTACTTCATCAAGTGCAAATTTACGGGCACTCTAGTGTCCAATCATCTTTTACCTTCGAGTCACGAATGGCAAAACTCACCAATCTAACTCTTCAGGTTCAAGAAGATTGAACAGGGGCATCTGTTGTACCCAAAAATTTACCCTCTCCTTTATCAAGATTTTTCTCATAAGACTCTTTGGACTCAAGAAAAATTTAGGGTTTGCTCAGCTCAAGACATCTCCTTGCACTGATAACCTAAAATTAGGGTTTGAGTTTGCACAAGTACTTTTGGACCATCAATGCTTCATGTGACTTTCATACACCATCTTGGACCCCTAAGATTTCTCATACCAAGTTTCAAGCCTTGAATCACATTTTTGCTCAGTCAATTGGACAGTTGACCTAAAAATCAGCTGTATTGGGGAAAAAGTCAACTATGGCCAATTTACAGCCAAACTTCATAATTTTTTATACACAAAAACATTTTAGACTCCTATGTACCATTTTATCAAGTTTGGATCACAACTCCTCAAGAAATTTGATCAGATCATCAAAAGGGCAAAATGGTCAAAATTAGGGTTTTGACTAAGAAAGGGCAATTTCTGATTTTTAACCTAGCCAATGACCAATTAGGTTCAAACATGGTTTCAAGGATCCAATGGAATCATCTTGACCTAATTGTATAATTCAAAAGATCTCAAGTACATTGGATTGACAGATGAATTTTGCAGTCAATTGATCAAAAGTCAACTGTACACTGAAAAGTCAAACTTTGACTTTTTGGTCAAAATCAAGTGCCAAGGGTCATAATTCATCAATACATGTCAAAATATGAAACTTGTTGATCAAGAAAACCAATTTTGAAAATTAGGGTTTTGAATTTGAAAATTTTCATAACTTAGAATTTTTCTAAGTATGGAAAATTTCTTATTTTTTCCCAACTTTTCACAACTTTTTCACCATGATGAAATTGGATTCAAAGTAAACTTCCAACATGAAAGTTGTAGTCCTTCGTGAAATCTACAACTTTGTTTCACAAAGTTTTCCCAAAAGATGCCTGTATCTCAAGATATAAATTTGTGAATAGGGGTCCATGAACTAAAAGACTTAGTGAAAAATTGCCCTAATTTAGGCAGGTTTTTGACCCAACTTCATGGACATTTTTAACCTAGTTCCAAGAGGTGTCTCAAAATTCATTTCAAATATGGATTGTAGAGTATGTTGCAAGCTTTCCAAAATGTCCAAGAACTCTCCAAGATCATTTGTGGTTAGGGAGAATCGAAGAAGGGAAGTTGGCATTTTGTCACTTTTGTTCAAGCCATTTTTACATGAGATCAAGTTGCAAATCAGATCCTAGCATGCTTGTACCTTACATTACAGGTCCTAACTCCTTCTACACTCCATAATTAAATACTATCCCAGTGGTTAATGGCTTTATTTTGACCTTTGGAGCATTGTACAAAGAACAATTCCATAAATGGCCAAAAGTGCACATTGCCATTTTCATAAAGCAAGCTTTTTGCAACTTTACAATTCTTGAGCCATGGACCTGATCTTTTGTTGCAAGCAATGTCCATATATATCAAGCATGGTTTACCAACTCTCATCAGCTAAGGAGCTAGCCAGTATAGGCCTTTGGCACAAGTCATCTCACTTTTCTTCAAAAGCAAGAAAAGTTGCAAAAGTCAAGAGAACTTGCACATCTGTTAAAGGGTGGACTTGGCATCATTCAAAATAACTTCACAAACTTATCTTAAGCTAGAACATGAATTCATGACATCTAAAACTCTCCCAAAACACAAAAACACAAATTTCTGCCCAAAACTGCCAGTTTCTGCAAAACACTAGCCACTTCATTTTTGGCTCGTGTGTTTCTTGTTTCAACACTTGAAATACTTGATCCACATCATATCCAAGTTATCCAAGCCCTTGAATTTTTGCTGTAAGCTCTGTTTCAGCCATCACCATTTTCATTTTGGAAGGTTGCAGCTTGACTTCTACAGGGAGTTTCAAGCATCCTTAAGACAAGCTAAGCATTTGAATAGCTTGAGGGAACTTCAAGGAAGCTCACACGATCCTCAAGCCTCACTCAAACTCCCTACATTGCCATATCCAAATCCAGCTGAAGGAGGTATTTTTCAAAACTTTATCTCTTTATTTAGGCATCATCAAGCCACGATTTGTGAAGCAAAAATGTAGTCTCTAGCATGGTGAAGTTGTACATATGCATAGTTGTCATTTATATTAACTGAGCTAAGAGAATTTGAATGTTGAATATGCTGAAAAAATTAGGTCAGGAATTAGGGGTTGCAAAATTCTCTCTGACCTTTGAGAGTTAGGTCACAAAATGGATATGGTTGGAATCGTGATCAAAAATGCTATATGTTTCATGTTGTAAGTTTTTGCTTTTGTGCAAGAATGTGAGAATTGCAGATTTGAAAAAAACGCGCGCATGGAAGAAGCCAAGGACAGGGACGAAGTTGCTGGCTTGGGCTTTTTGCACTTCTGACCTTTTTGGTTTTGATTTCCACACCCTCAATATTACTTTTGCACCCCCTTTGCATATTTTGTATTTTTTTCATATTTTCTTTGCATTTTTATATTTATTGCTTTAATAATTTTTTTCTTCTGAATATTAAAAAAGGCACAAAAATATTTTCTTAACTTTTTTGCAATTTTATTTTATTTTTATTATTTTTTCCACATATAAAAATAGTTTTATACAAATAAATAGAACTTTATTTTCTTATTAAATACATTTAAAAATACCATGCATTTTTATTTTTATTATTCTTACACATAAAATATTATTTTCATACATATTTTAATTTTTAATATTTGTTAATAATATTATTTATTATTTCTTGTACATAAATGGATAAAATAAATAATATAGAACATATTTTTCTTTTAATAAAAAAAAACTAGGGTTTCACCCTTTCAAAAATAACAATATTATTTTTCTTATTTTTTAGGACTTAAATAATTTTATTTTTTCATACATAAAATTAATACAAGACATTTTTACATAAATACATTTTATTGCATATTTAGATATTTGTATATTTATTTATCTTATACAATAATTCAATTGGGTTGTAATAGTATTTTAGGGTTTTATGTTGTACAAATATCCTCATTCAAAAACTTGTATCCCCCTTCCCATAATATTTTTTGTAATAGCTTAGTTTTATTTTACGCAATTTATTGTTTATACCATGTTTAGTAAAAACTAGGGTTTTGCATGATAAGACAAAAATCAAACAAATAGACAAGACCTAATCCAAGACAATCAAAATGCATGAAAAATGACACACATTGCACACAAGCACCCTTAGGGTTTCACCCACTTGGTTTCCTAAACAAAAACGACCATGGTATGCATGCAAAGTATCTTGGCAAAATCAAACAAAACAAAAGATCATAGTCCCTCGATGACACTATCAAAAGGTTGCCTAAAACAAATGATCTTGGTCCCTCAAACAACTAAGATACTTGGCAACATTGCTATCATGGTCATACGATGACCCACGCCCGTCCCGTTTAACATCCAAAGATAGGGTTGTTTACCAAATCAATGGTAAATCAACAATGTCAAAGGAATAAAAATGCATAGGAAAGACATTTGAGTAGGGTAGATAGTTCTAAGTTACTTTCTCTCTTCAAAACAAATCCTTGCTATTTTCAAAACAAACACACACATTTCAAAATATTTCTAAAACAACTTTCAAAACATTGAAACATTTTTCAAAAGACAAACATCTTTGTATACATTCTTACGAATGAGAATCATTACAAAGATTGCCTAAACGATGGCCTCTTTTAAATATACTTTCAAAATCACACCAAACACCAAGCACCATTTCAAACAATTGCAAAAGCAAAGACAGTGATCTAAGCAAGTAACTAAGAGCCCATGGAAAACCATGGATGAAAAGGGTGCTAGCACCTTCCCTTTTCATAATCTACCCCCCGAACTCAAGAAAACATATCAAAGGTCTTTCCTGTGCTTTTTTACCTTTCCTTTTGGATAAAATAAAAGTCGGTGGCGACTCTTGCTAAACTGAAACATTTGCAACGAAACGCAAAACCTCAAGTCAGTTCTCCCACCGTATCACACATACATCTAGACAGTTAAATATTTGCGGGAATTAAAAATGCGAGAAAGTAAATCTACGCTATTATAACGCTTAGGGGAGGGGGATTAATTACATAGCCAAAAACCCGGAAAAAGCGATAAGTAAAAAGTCCTAGATTAAACTATTACAAACTGTGAACAGTTACAAAAATATGGGCAAAATAAATAACACGCGCGCGATGAATTAAATGCGAAGCGATTAGGGTTTTGACCCTCGACTAAACCTATTTGCGATTGATTAAGAAAATGAAAAATGCTTTTTGTTTTGTTATTTTAAGAAAATAAAGAAATCATTAAAAAGAAAATCCTAATTCTAATTTGATTTTAAATTAAGAAAAATAAATTAATTTTTTCTAAAACCTATTTTTTGTATTTTTATTTATTTGAGAAAAAGAGAAAATAAAATTAAAATTTTTAACCTAATTTCTATTTTGGTTTTATTTATGGAAATAAATTATAATTTCAGTAAGTTAACACTAAATTAAATTAATTTTGATAATATATATGTAAAAAAACAAATTCTAATTTTTTTTGCGAATTTGATTTTATGATTTTTTTATGAAAAATAATTAATTTGTGAATTAAAATAAATAATGAAAATTAAAAGAATAAAAAATAAAGAAAAGAAATTAAAAAAGAAGTAAATGGGCCTGGTGTTGTTACTGAAAGGGGGGGTTGGAATATGAATTTCTAAGCCCAAGGTTGATGGCCCGATTGACTTGCTTGATCCAGTATGTGCACTGACCTAAGGAACATGGTAGACCTTCAGAGGGGAAGCCTTGGATCTGGGCTAAGGACGTGTTTGATGGCCAGATGTTGAGGGCACATGGTGAACCTTCTGATGAGCAGCGTGCAGGATTACCTATTGAAAAATATTATAAACAAAGGTTGGGACCTGGGGATCAAACCCAGGTCCTCATGCACTTTTCCAACGCACGCTTGCCATCTGTGCTGCCATTGTTATTTGTATATACAATAAAAACCAATTATAATATAATGAAAACAAAAACGATGAAACCCAAACGCGCGAAATTCAAATCACCCAACCAGGGAGTTTCACGCATTCACCTTCTTCCTCCCAACCATCGTTTTAGCCCAAGATACCTTTACCTACGGATATTGCACCGTAGCTACAAACCTGTGTATTTCGAAAATTGTCCATAGGCAATATAAATGACCATGGCTGGTACCAATCAACTCATCTCATCCTCACGAGTCTCATGGTAGCAGAATCAATGTCCAATTTTACCTGTATTACAAAGCCCTAAAACCAAACAAAAAACCCTAGCCATGGCTATTTCACATAAAGTCAACAAAAACGCAATTGAATAAAATGAATAGCTGGCAAACTCAATAAGGAACAAGAATATGTAATCAAAACGTGAAAATGCTGTATAAATCAATGAAAACGAAAACGAATTGTTTTGGCTAACCGTGTGACTGCTACAACGTGTTTCAGGACGTGGGGAGGCTTGCTAATGATTGGGACATGATCCTGAGACGTCCAGCAATCGATTGCCAAGGTGAGGATGGCTTGGGATGGCCTGTAACTTGGAATTGGATCACCACTTTTTCTTGAGATTTTTCAGTTTTGTTTTTGCTCTGCACGACTGTTCCAACCTCTCCCTTGGCCTTGGATCTCTTCTGTATATGTAATGCAACATGTTAGGTTAACAAAAACGAATTCAATCTTGCCCATTATGAAGATTTGATTTAGTCTTTCATGGCATATGATATCTTTCCAAACTTGCTTCAATTTAATCTTTTTCCACCCAAATTAGCCTTGCACAAATTGATTCTCAATTGACAGCAAATAAGATCTTCCTTCAATGCAAAAATTATCCTTAAAACACATTATATGATTTATTTTGATTTATTTGATTTTATTTGAATTTTAAATGAATAAAAATCAAAATAAATTAAATAAATAAATAAATAAAGCATGGAGGGTCCCATAGGTCGTGGACTATGTTATCATTGAAGTGCAAGCATAAAAAGTTGGGCCCATTTAGGAAAAAATGCAAATTTGAGCACATTTGACTTTTGGTAATTTTACAAAAAAGGTCAACTTGGCCAATGCATAACTCTTTCAATTTTGATCCTAGAGAGGTGTTCTTGGACTTTTTAGAAAGATTAGGATGTACTCTAAACAACCCTTTTAGTCTCATCTCAATTGAGTCTTCCATGTTCATGTATGAAGCTATGACCCAAAAGGTGTTTTTGTTGACTTTTCAAAATGACCTATAATGTCAAAATTCATATCTTTTTGTGAGTGCATATTATGAACTTTGTAGCTGAAGTTTAATTGTAGGTAATTACATCCTCTTAAAAATGAGCTTTGAATGAGTCATTTCTGATAAAATATGAGAAAGTTATGCTTGGTCAAAGTTGAGTTGACTTTTCCTACAAACCCCTAATTTAGCAACTTTTGGGTTTTGATGAATTGTGAGTAATCCTTGATGAATCATGATCAACCCTTGATCAAATGATAAATTATACTTAAAAGTGAGGATGTTAACCAAAAATATTGAAGTTTGACTGTATGTGGGGCCCAGTAGACCTTTGACCTAGTATAGTTGATTTTCAGGCATTTGAGCAATTGAATGAGCAAACTTCTTCTGCAAGGCTTGAAAATTGACATGGATGATCTTGAGAACATATTAGTACAATGGTGAGCATTTGGGATCTTTTGGACTCAAGCATCTTGATGCAAAATGAAACCCTAATTTGAAGTAGACTGCCTTAGGAGAGAGTTTGTTTGGTCAACTTTTGAACTTCCTTGAGCAATTTTGAGGACCTCACTTGACATGTATAGAGAAATATGGGAGGGAAAATTTTGGGGTACAACAGCTTCCCCTGTTCAATCTTCTTAAACCTGAAGATGTAGATTGGTTGCCTTCCTTTCGTGATCTGAAGGTGGAAGATGATTGAACACTAGAGTGCCCAGAAATTTGCACTTGTATGAAGTGGTACTTGATTTGTGATCGGAAATGGGCTTATAGATGCAATTTGGAAGTTGATGACGGAAGATGGGCTTAAAGATGCCATCTGAAGAGGTGTCGACCGCATAAGAGATTCCTTTGCGAGATCTTGTATACCTATTGTTGAGGAGGACTTCGTTGGGGAATGTTGGTCTCTGTCTTAAGAGAAATAGAGTTTTAGGAGCTTCAGTTGTCTGTTACTCTACTGGGGAATAATTCTGGTTTGGGAAGCGGAAGTGAACTGCGTGTTTGGTCGGGGTATATGTTGCACCGCGACTTTCTGGGGAAATGTGAAATTAATTGTGTTTGATCGGGTCCCGGTCTTACAGTGTTATAGGCTGCTGTCTGGGGATAAGAGAGGAAGAACCCGAATAGTAAGGTTATGAGAAGGAACCTGGATAGTAGGGTTGCTTCGATATGAAAGCCTGGATAGTTGGGTTGTGAGAAGGAACCTGGATAGTAGGGTTGCTTCGATATGAAATCCTGGATAGTAGGGCTGTGAGAAGGAACCTGGATAGTAGGGTTGCTTCAATATGAAAGCCTGGAAAGTAGGGTTGTGAGAAGGAACCTGGATAGTAAGGTTACTTCGATATGAAAGCCTGGATAGTAGGGCTTGAGAAGGAACATGGATAGTAGGGTTACTTCGATAAGAAAGCCTGGATAGTAGCATTGTGAGAAGGAACCTGGATATTAGGGTTACTTCGATATGAAATCCTAGATAGTAGTTGTTGTAATCCAAAATTTTCCCTCTTATTTTATCAAGATTTCCCCTCAAAAGACTCTTTGAACTCCAGACAGGATTATGGTTTTGCTCTGCTCAAGACATCTTCTTGCACTGATGACCTAAATTAGGGTTTGAGTTTGCACAGGGATTTTTGGACTTACAATGCTCAAAGTGACTTTCATACTTCATGTTGGACTCATAAGTTTCTCCATACCAAGTTTCAAGCCTTGAATCAAATTTTTGCCCAGTCAATTGGACAATTGACCTAGAAATCAGCTGTATTGGGTGAAAAGTCAACTATGGCCAATTTACAGTCAAACCTCACAATTTTTTATCCACATCAACATTATAGACTCATATGAACCATTTGATCAAGTTTGGACCACAACTCCTCAAGAAATTTGATCAGATCATCAAAAGGGTAAAATGGTCATTTTTAAGGTTTTGACTGCACAAGGGCAATTTCTAACTTTTGACCGAGCCAATGGCAAATTGGGCTCAATCATGGATTCAAGGGCTCAATTGAATCATCTTAACCTATTCACAAGTTTCAAAAGATCTCAATTGCATTGAATTGATAGATGAATTTTTCAGTCAACTGATCAAAATTTGACTGTACACTGAAAAGTCAAACTTTGAATTTTTGATCAAAATCAAGTGCCAAGGGTCATTTTTCATCAAGATATGTCAAAACATGAAACTTATTCATCAAGAAACCCAATTTTGCAAATTAGGGTTTAAAGTTGAAAATTTTCATAACTTAGAATTTTTCTAAGTTATGAAATTTGCTTAATTTTTCCTAACTTTTCCCAACATTTTCACCATGATGAAATTCGATTCAAACAAAACTTCCAACATGAAAGTTGTAGTCCTCCACAAAGTCTACAACTTTTATTCACAAAGTTTTCCCAAAAGAATCTTGGATCTCAAGTTATGATTTTTGGAACAAGGGTCCATGAAAGTTTTAACTTAGTGAAATTTTGCCCTAGTTTAGGCAGGATTTTGACCTATCTTCATGGCCATTTTTCATATAGTTCCACTTGGAATCTCAAATTACATTTCAAAGATTGATTGTAGAGCATGTTGCAAGCTTTACAAAATGTCCAAGAACTCTACAAACTCATTTGTGTTTAGGGAGAATCGAAGGCTTGAAGTTGGCAAAAACTCACTTTTCATCCATGGCATGTTCATAGTGATACAAGTTGCAAATTCAAACCAGCTTGCTTTACACTAGATTACAGGCCTCAAAACCATTCCATACTCAATAACTAAATGCAAATCCATTGGTCTAAGGTTTTGTTTTGGTCATTAGAACATTGCACACAAGATTAATCCCTAAATGGTAAAAGGTACATTACCATTTTTGCCAAAGTATGCTTTATGTCAAAACCACATCTCTTGAGCCTTGGACAATATCTTGTGCAGAAAATCATATCCACCAACTTGAGGGGCCAAGATCACAAGGTGCAGGCTAATGGATAGCCTGTACAGGCTTGTATTACATCATTGCTTATTTTTGCTTCATATACAAGAAAGATACCAAATACATGAGAGCTTACACATCTGAAAAAACCAACTTGTGCAAGCTTTGGAGAAACGTTTCTCACATCCCCTTGAGCCAGAAATACGGCCCTTTGAGCCCTAAAACCTCCCATAGCACAAAATCACATTTCATTGGCAAAACAGGGCAGCATCTGCATCTTGAGTTCTATCTCACAATTTGCTCGTGCGTTTTGTCCCAAGACTGTTCAAACACCTTCCATACAACCTATCCAAGCTATCCCAACCCTTAAACACTAATTGTAACTCCATTTACAAGGTTTGCCATTTTTTATTTCAGCTTGTGCAGGTTGAGTTCTGTAGGCTTGTTCAAGAATATTCAAGGCAAGCTAGGCATTGGAGAAGGTCAAGGGAAGTTCAAGCAAGCTCCCAAACATCTCAGGCCTCATTGAAAAGCTCCACATTGCCAGACACGATCTCAACTGAAACAGGTTTTTATCAACTTCCTATCTCTCTATTTAGGAACAATTAGACTTAGGTTTGTGAATAAGAAATGTAGTATTCATAGCCATGAAGCTGTACATATGCTCAGTTTTCATTTTAGTTAAGCATGCTAAGAGAATTTGGTTCATGAACATCCTGAAAAAAATAGGTTAAGATTTAGGGCCAGAGAAATTCTCTCTGGTCTTTGAGAGTTAGGACAAGTTTTTTATATGGTTGAATTCGTCTTGGAAAACCCTACAACTTTGATGTTATGTGTTTTTGCATTAGAGCTCGTATGCAGGTTGTTCATGTTTGGTACAGGGCGCACGAAATTTTGAAGAGAGGTTGAAGTTGAAGTCTGGCTTGGGTTGGGCTTTGGTTCTTTTGTTTCTAACACCCCCCCCCCCTTTTGCTAAATGCACCCCCCTGGCCCAATTTCTTTATACTTTTATATTTTTTGTTTTATTTTCATTTTCTGATTTTATTTTATATTTTCCCAAACATAAAAGTACCCTAAAATATTTTCATAAATTTTCATATTTATTTTTATTATTTTATTATTTTTTAGACATGAAAATAATAATTTAATAGTATATACTTTTATTTATTGAAAACTTGAAAATAAATATATAATAACCATTATACTTTTATTTTTTATTCTTTATTTTATTTACACTAAAAAATATTGTTCTAAATATATTTTTGTCTTGTATATATTTTATTTTATTTTTATTGTACATATTTAATATAATTAATATACACATACATATTTTTATAAATACTTGAAAATTTAAAACATAGAAATATTATACTTTTATTTTTTATTATTATTTATACTTAAATAATACTTTTTTCTAAATATATTTTATTTTTTGTATATACATTATTTTATTTTATTGTATATAAATAATATAGTCAATATATTTACATTCTTAAAAATTAGGGTTTTACCCTTAATAAAAAAAATAACCTTTTTTATTTATTTCTTTCTTTTTACATTAAATATTTTTTACATACATAAAAAATAAACATAAACATTTTTGCATATTCATAATATTTTGTATACTTATTTAATTTGTTTATTTAAGTATTATTCATTTATTTATTTTGTATCAATTATTCAATTTGGATGTAATAGTAAATTAGGGTTTTAATTTCTTATCAAATAATCCTCATTCAAAAATTGTATCCTCATCCCCATAATCATGTTGTAATAGTGGTAGATTTATTTTACGCGTTTACGCTTTCAATTATGTCATGATTAGAGATTAAGGTTTGTATGCAAAAATCCAAAATCAACAAGTAGCTTGACTAATACAAAGACTAAAATGCATGAAAATGACAATACAATGCACAGTTACACCCCTAGGGTTTCATCCACTTGTTGCCTTAAAAATGGGTCATGATATGCATGTTGAGTACTTTGGCAAAACAAAAACAAAACAAAAGATCATAGTCCCTCGATGACGCTATCTTGGTTGCCTAAACAAAATGATCTAGTCCCTCGGAAAATTTGCTAAAAATACTTGACACAATTGCTATCATGGTCAATACGATGACCCGCGCCTGTCCCGTTTAACATCCTAATACAAGGTTGTTTACCAAATGCAATGGTAAAACAACACTATCAAAAGGGTTAAAAACATATAGGAAAGATCTTTGAGTAAAATAGGGTAGACAACTCTTAGTTACTTGATCAAAACTTGTAAAACATCCTTGCTATTTTCAAACACACCTCACAACACAATTTCAAAACATTTCCCAAAAACAAACTTTCAAACTTTCAAAACATTGAAACATCCTTTCAAAAGAAAAAAACACCTTTGTATACATTCAAACAAGAATCATTACAAAGGTTTCCACAACGATGGCCTCTTTTCAAAACATCTTTAAAAACCACACACAAAGCACCATTTCAAACAATTGAAAAGCAAAAGCAAGTGATCTAAACAAGTAACTAAGAGCCCATGGATAACCATGGATGAAAAGGGTGCTTGCACCTTCCCTTTTCATAATCTACTACCCGAACCCAAGAAAACATCTCAAAGGTCTTTCCTGTGCTTTTTGACCTTTCCTTTGGATAAAATAAAAAGTCGGTGGTAACTCTTGCTAAACCGAAACATTTGCAAACACAAACGCGAAACCTCAAGTCAGTTCTCCCACCGTATCACAGTAGGACTGTGAGAAGGAACCTGGATAGTAGGGTTACTTCGATATGAAAGCCTGGATAGTAGGGCTGTGAGAAGGAACCTAGATAGTAGGGTTACTTCGATATGAAATCCTTGATAGTAGGGTTGTGAGAAGGAACCTGGATAGTAGAGTTACTTTGATATGAAATCCTGGATAGTAGGGCTGTGAGAAGGAACCTGGATAGTAGGGCTACTTCGATATGAAATCCTGGATAGTAGGGCTGTGAGAAGGAACCTGGATAGTAGGGTTACTTCGATATGAAAGCCTGGATAGTATGGCTGTTTCGGAATGAGTTTGGGTAAAACTGCAGAGGGAACCTGGGTAAGGTTGTTCTTGTCGCACCGATGATTACTCTGTTTAGCTTCGAGTGTTGATCATGGACCTACTAGAATTTGCTGATAATGATTATCTTTCCTGAAAGAAATACAAGGTTAGTTATGTGTGATGTATGAGATGCATTGTATAATGGCGTTCTCAAAATAAATGAGACTATGTTATATGTGATGTATGCACATGTCATGATGTATGAATATGAAATGCTGACATAACAATCTGAGTCTGGGAAAATAAATCCATGACTGTTGTTTAGAGAGTATGAGAAATGATCTTCTTGACTGCTGTAAAAAAACATAGTTCCTCTGCTTCTGTCAGGGATGATGAACAACGATGATTATGCTGGGGATTTTCCCCTTGGCTGGTAAATATTTTGCCGAATGAGACTCTGTCTGAGGATAACTCTGTGGGGAATAACTCTGTTGGAGAGGAGATACTATGTTGATAGATCTGCTGTCTTGGAGAAATAACTCAGCTGGGGATGAATTTCCGCTGCTGGTGATAATGAATTCTGTTGGAGATTGAATTTCTGCTGGTGAGAAAAATAAACTCTGCTTGGGGAAAAATTTACTGACTCACCCGCGATCGTGAACCTCAGGTGGGGAGAGTTATGTCCTGTTCAGGAAAGCTAACATCACTGTCTTTGGATACTTTTTACTCTCTGGGGAGCATATGTACCACTACTCATGCTCTTAAGCTGGCTCTATCCCTGTACCTGATGGGCAGAGTAACTGTAAGGTTTGGGCACTTCTTGTTTGTCCCCGTTCCTGGAATTACGAGTAATCGTCTTTTGTTTCTTATGTAAACATTTATGAGCAGCAATTATTCTCAAATGCATATATAAAAAATGAATCATTGGACGTTCTTGCAAAACAAAATAGAAAAAGAAAAACAAATCGAAATTTCTTGTGAAAATGAATTGTATTGATTTTGAAGTTGGCCCATAATAGGCGTTTTTGTACAAAGAGGCCTGCGTCATAGTAAGAGAACACCGCCGAAAGAAATTACAATTTGTAAAAGAAAGAAAAACAGCTACGTGAAACAAATCCCATTGAGTTCCAACACTGCTATTGCCTTTATATCTTCAAGCGTCTCATCACTTTGCTACTTGGCTTAAGGCTGATCAGATTGATTGGTGCTGTCTGAGCTTGATAGTTGATACCGAAGACTAGTTGCAAGATGATCCAATGAGACATAGTGTTACGCTTTGATCCCTAATTTTTTCCTGGACCGCCCTTTCGGGTTTTCAGTCCACCGGGATACCCTTTTTTGCCCAAGTCTCCTTTTCAGGTTTTCGACTTGCCGGGTGTACATTTTTTTTTCTTCATTTTCATCCCTAAATTTTTCCCGAACCCTTTTGGCTAGCCGGGAAGCCCTTATTTTTGCCTAGGCTAGTCAACCTAGTGGGTCTTTGATTATGCGTAGTATCTTTTCACTATGTCTACATTGAAGGGGTGAGGAAGGTCGTCACCATCCATGGTGGTTAGAATCATGGCTCCTCCCGAGAAAATGTTCGTAACCACAAATGACCCTTCGTATGTGGGGTCCATTTGCCCCTGGGATCACCTTGTGGTAGTATGATACATTTGATCACCAGATCTCCAACTTGATATTCTTGACGTCTGACTTTCTTGTTAAAAGCCTTGATCATTCGCTTTTGATACATCTAACCATGACATATAGCAGTAAGTCTCTTTTCATCGATTAGATTTAGCTGATCAAGTCGGGTTTAGATCCAGTCGTCTTTGTTCAAACCCGCATCCTTCATAATCCTGAGAGAGGGTATTTGGACTTTGATGGGTAGGACTGCTTCCATGCCATACACCAAAGAGTAGGGTGTTGCCCCTGTCGACGTCTGTGCTGAGGTACGGTACCCATGAAGAGCGAATGGTAACATCTCGTGCCAGTCTTTATATGTCACCGCCATCTTCTGCACAATCTTCTGGATGTTCTTGTTAGCCGCTTCAACAGCCTCATTCATCTTCGGCTGGTAGGGAGAAGAGTTATGATGTTGTATCTTGAACTGTTTGCAGAGCTTGGTGATCATCGTATTGTTGAGATTTATACCATTATCAGTAATAATCCTTTCTGGTACACCATATTGACAGATCAGATTGTGTCGGATAAATCGCGCCACAACGTTCTTGGTTACTGTAGCAAAGGAAGCTGCCTCAACCCACTTTGTAAAATAATCAATTGCTACCAGAATGAAATGATGCCCGTTAGACGCAGTAGGTCTGATCTCACCGATCATGTTGATTCTCCACATCACAAAGGGCCAAGGAGCCGTCAAAACATTCAGGGGAACCGGAGGTACATGCACCTTATCAGCATAGACTTGGCATTTATGACAGGTTTGAGAGTGCTGATGACAATCGGCTTCCATAGTGGACCAGTAATATCCTGCTCGTAGGATTTTCTTCGCCATGGTATGTCCACTGGAATGGGTTCTGAAGGTGCCTTCATGTAACTCTGCCATGATCCTTTCTTCCTCTCCCTTGTCTTCACACTGCAATAAAGTCGAATCATGGTTACGCTTGTAGAGGATTCCATTGCTGATGAAGAATTTCGCCGCGAACCTTCTCAAAAACTTCTTGTCATTAACAGATGCCCCCTCGGGGTACTCTTGAGCCACAAGATACCTCTTTACCTCACGAAACCAGGGTTTATCTGCTACCTCTTCAGTCTCAACGTCACAGCAATGTACGGGTTCATCCAACCTCTCAATGGTAATCTGGGGAGCTTCATTATCCCACCTGAATTTTAACATAGAAGACATGGTAGCTAACGCGTCCGCCAACTGGTTCTTTTCTCGTGGGAAATGTTCAAAGGTTATCTCCTCAAAGTGTGGGAGCAA